>CM038713.1:16452599-17652599 GCA_021613375.1 Megaleporinus macrocephalus
AAATTTGACTAAGCAGTCTGAGTACACCTCACAGTAAACATGCCCAAACTGTGCCCATAGTGCCAGTATTTGGTGTGACCACCATTACTATGTAGCACTGCATTAACCCTGCTTTAACCATGGGATTCACCAGAGCTGCGCAGGTTGCTACTGAAATCGTCTTCCACCAACCCCTGATGTTGTCACAGAGCTGGTGGATGTTAAACACCTTGCGTTTAAGGATGCCCCACCGATGCTTAATTGGATTTAGGTCTGGAGACATACCTGGCCAGTCCGTCACCTTTACCTTTAGTTTCCTCAGCGAGGCAGCTGCCATCCTGGAGGTGTGTTTGGAGGCATGAAGTCAAGCTTTCAACAAATATATTTACGGTTCAGAAACTATAAAAATGCATGGCAATATGCGAAAGCACATTTTCAGCAATATCTGTTTATTTATTGTATCATTATCCATCCTTTCGGGGGGCTGGAGCCAATCCTAGCATCATCGGACGAAGGAGGGGTACACCACGGACAGATCGCCAGTCCATTGCATGACCTGCATCATTATTATTATTATTAGTTTTACTTTATAACTTTTCTGTCAGACAGATGAAGTCCACTGGAGCCCACTTTTACACTCCAATCAAAACCATAAAATTGCGTCCTGTCCACAAACATCTTCCACCCACTCACTGTATCACTGTAATAGAGACGCTATTATAAACCTTCAACTGTTAGTGCTCATCAGCAGAACAGCAGATAAACCAAACCGTCCCATGCTGAACGTAAATCGTTAGAACACTTAAACAATGTCCTACATACATAAATCACAGTCCTGACAGACTGAAAACAGAGAACATCTCACACTTAACATCAGTTATTTACAGAATTTCTTTCCTTTTTCTTATCAAAAAAGGAAAAAAAATCTTAGTGTCGTCAAAACAAGATTAGCCGTGTGTTTTTATGCACACACAAGAAACAAAACAAAATGCAAACTGTTGACGTGGCTGGGAAGCAGAATTCAGTCCGTCTGGAAAAGAATTTTTTCACGAACTGACACATTAATGTGAAGTTGTAAAGTGAAGGCTCTGAGGTTCTGTGCCAGCACTCAAGCAGCTCATTCATGTCCCTTCACCCTTTTTTCTCGCTCGCTCTCTCTCTCTCTCAGATCTCTTATTGGCTGCTGCCTGAATCACTTATTTAGACGCACTACATTCCTCATTCTGAACCCTGTCTGAAGTTTTCAGAAGGCCTCTGTCTTGTTTCTTGTCCCGCACATCATATCATCTACAACACCAATCGCTTCCAATCAGGAGATAAGCAGCAGATTTTGAAAATTTGTTAGAAGGAGCAAGTCAGGGGCCATTTGGGCTAAAAACCATGTGGTATATGTTCATAAAAACTGAACCACGCTGTTACTAAAGAGTTCAAATCTGAAGTTAAACTTGTTCTGGGCAGAATCTTAGGAATCTAATCTGTTATAAACAGCAGTGATGTTCGGCGCACTATTACCTGCTTTTGTGCGGCTATCCTCTTCTGATCTCTCTTCCTCCAGGCGGGGTCATGAATGTGCCTGAACGTTTTGTACCCTGTGTTTATTCCCTTCGGCCTAAAAAGCTGCAAAGAGCACATTAACACCAAATCATTACCGGGACTACTAAAATTAATGGCTTCTCTTTACAGCATTATCTAGCTTTCATATCCAGATTATAACAGCTCCCACGTACCTGCAGTTCGGCTGTTCTCAGTCGTCTGAAAAACTCGTCATCCTCTCGTCCCCAACCCCAGAACCGATTGGACATTCCATTGCACTGTGAGTAGAATTACAACCAAACTAACTTTAAAGAGATATTACTCTGCAGGGTAAACAACCAGCCGGACATACTGCTGTTTCTTACCATGTGATAGTGTTTCTTCGTAAGCAGCAGAATCCCTCCCACATACGTCTTGTAGTGATACAGAGGATGAAGCTCTGGTGAGGCTACATGAAAAGGTCCTTCCTCTGGGAATCCGTAGTCTAGAGCTTCATTCTGAGGCAGCAGGTCAACATCATGCATCGCTACGTAGTCTGTATCGTTACCGCTCTCCATGTAGCCGACGTTAATGAGAGAGGCTCTGTTGAAACTGGAGGACAAGAGAAAAGGAGAAATTGCAGTTCAAGATTCAAGAGTTTTATTGTCATATGCACAGCAGAACAGACAGTTACACTGTACAATGAAATTCTTACTTTGCTGTTCTTCCATTCACCAATAGATAAAGATAACAAAAAAGAAAAAAGAAAAATATATACAAAATATACAAAGTATAATAACATAAGTTGAAGTAAATAAAAGTATTTTTATATAGTTCAAAAATACAAAATAAAAGTTGTGAGCTTTTATGTACAAGTATGAAGAGCAGCAGCCATAAAGTGCAAGTTGCAAGTAACAAATGTAAACAATAGCGTTTTGTGCGAGTAGCGAAACAGTATTACAGTGAGAGTAAGGTGCAGTCTCTACATTCCACTGAACCTTACTCAGTAAAGTAAGACATGGATGCACAACACACAGTAGTAATCCCAACTAGAGTCTTTTACTGATCTGAGGAATCACAGGCATCAACACATTGTGCCACTATGCACGAGGGACGCAACAATACATATGTACAGGTCGTACATTACAGAGATATCATCACAGGTCAGTGTTCTGAAACAGGAATCAGAGTACCCAAAACTCCCTTTCCCATGATACAAATCACAGTTTTAAGGGCCTTTTAAAAAAAGAAAATACACAAATAGAAATAAATGTAAGTAATGTAACCCTAATATAGTATCTTTATAGTATGGCATCGCTGCTATCATAGTAATTCCGATACAGCCATATATATTATAATCATAGTTATTGGGGATTAGGACACATCTATTCTCAAAAAACAGTACACTGTTCATATAAAGAAGCCAGAATTTCAAAATACAGCACACTTTTTAGGCTGAACAAAGCCGTTTACAGCTCAGCCTGGCTTTTACCTACACCAAATTTAAACCTGTGATATTAATGATGGAGCTGTTTGGCATGTTTGCCATAGTTTAGCCTCTTAGCTGGCTGACCAAACTGGTTCTACTTGAGAGTCCATTCTTTTAAACAAAACCAAGTTCTTGCTTCATTATTACGCTCGATGGTCCACACGAGCAGCATTAAAGTAAAAGATGATTATTCCAGGAGTTTTGTGTCATGGTGCTGTTGTGAGGCTGGTGCATGTATGCTGTGTATTTTAGGATGGTTTAAAATGCACCTCAGCCAATCAGAATTTACCAGAAGTATCCATTGTAATCCCTATAATCAATATTTCCATGTGAAAAATGGCTCAGATGAAAGTTGTAAAATAGACATAAGCTCCAAATAAATAAGCCTCTTTAAAACTTTTGAGCTAGTAAAAAAGCCCCTCCACCTCCCCACCTATTTAACTCTGATGTAATGGCTGCAATGACAAGCCTAGTTTTAACAACTGCCAGTGGTTTCTATGAAAGATGGTTAATGGGATACCCCTGAAGAGACCAAGAGATGTACCGGCAATACAAGCTTAATTTTCAATACTTTTTCATTTCTTAACTTTTGTATATGATATTAAAACTGTTAAACTCTTATTACATACATAAGTAACTTTTTAGACAATTGTTAAGACTTGAATTATAATTTACACATTAGCACCAAATTACTAATAACTATTAAAACGCAGCAGTATAGCTGGGACGGAATGCTTGGCACCCAACCTGCATCAACAAAAACGTCCATAGTAAAATGAAGTGAAGTAAATGATCTTTGGTTTAACCGTGTGGGTGTGTTTGATCATCTGATTCTGCAGAACTTACCGAAAATGATCCACCTGGTTGATGATGAGAATCTTGTGTCGGATTTTCTTTTTGTTGAGGAAAGTGTGCATGTATGGCACAAAAACGAGAAGCTCTTCAAAACGCTCTCTGAAAGGAACAATAACAGCCATTTTGTGTGGCCCCCAAGAGGGGTCATCGAAAGTAGGGGTCTGCCTTTCCCCAGGACAGGGCTGGTGAATAGGGGGACCTTCACGTAGGCCTTGGCTCAAGGCTCCAGAACAGCTTAGCTGCAACCAAAGAAAGGACCCCAGGACGAGCACCATGCAGAGGCCGAAGAGCTTCAGGACTGTGCATTTCCTCGAGAAAAACCTGCAGCAAACGGCAAAGTGAAGGTGTGAGATGGAAACAGTCGTGATCTTCAACGTTTGGTGAGTAAAAAAACTGAGTAGAAACACAGCTGGCATTTCATAAACAAGCAAATTATTTCTTGAAGAGCTTCCAAACAAATTCGACAGAAAACGTGAGCGACAATAAACACGCGTGAGAATCTGTTAATACAGATTAAGGCTTTCATTAGTTTTTATTATCAGACACTGCTGCATTTAGAGATGCGATAGAAAAGAACACTGTATTTATATAGCTGAATGAGAAGAGCTACATAGAACTAACATAACCCTGAATTTCAAACTCTGTCGCTCCTCCTTCAAATACAAATCCTACATTTACATGAGCCAAATCTAAAATCCTAGACTGTATTTAACAGTCCTAACTCATTAACCATCTCCAAATTTACATCCAGCTTCGGTTCCAGCACAGTGAAACAATGCAAATAAAGCAACAACTGCAAAAATGACAGACTATGTGAAGAAAACTACCATTCAGGTAGTTTTTTATGCCCTTACCAAGAAACTGAACTGCCAACGGTTAAGGCTCAAGTTTCAAGTTTATTTGTCATTTGCACATCATGTAGGACATAACATGCATTGAAATGCTTGGGGTGAGGCTCAGATAAAACTCTACAGCAGGGCAGCATTTTAAATGTAATTTATAAAGCATTATAAAGCATTATAAAGGCTGATGTTTAAACGAGAATGAACTTGGCTTCCTATTCGTCAGCTTAAATCAAACGTTCCGTTCCACCTTAAATGCTGCTGCTTGTACAAATGCCAGAATTTATCTGCAGCAACTTTTAAGGAGGAATGGAAAATGTTTAAAACAAGTAGGCGAACAGTAGATCACCTTCAACACCAGATGTTTTCTCAATCCTCGGGCAATATCAAACAGACTTCACTCAGTATTTAACACTAAAGAAACTGAACAGAGGAGCAGTTACACCTTTATTAACTAACTAAACAGTCAGAGAAACTTATTTACACACTGATTTATTATATTTTCCTGCCTGTGTCTATATCAACATATTGCTTCTGTGTGATCTGTGTGTTTCACTGTAAACCAGCAAATCAGAGTAGATCTCATCAAATTATTCTTGAGCAAAACAACGGCTTGTTTCATTATGGGGCTGAATCATATGGGCATTTAAATAAAACCCACCACAACCAAAGTCCCATACCTTATATGTCAACAAAAGAGAGGAATTTAGGAATTTAAAAGACTTATTAAACGTATTCTATGGCACATTTAAGGGTACCAATCATGGTAAATCCATATTTCCCATCTTCTTAAAATAAACATTCAATGCAATATGACAGAATTCAAGTTTTAAATTTAATTTGGGCTGTTTTAATACATAGGATAACACAAAATGCCAAATATAGACATTGAAGAAAAGATTATATCATATGGGTTCTTTAATTACTTCTATATCACCTCTGAGAGGTAACAAATCATTCATGTGACCAGTAAGAAAACAAGCCAACACTGTCAAGAGAAATTGTGCATGAAAAACACAACTCACAGTCTAACTGAATGACAACTTACTTCACAGCAGGCTCTGCAGCGAAAACAGGCAAAACATGTCATGCAACAAAAGCATCCCTTTGTTTCAGAATTCTTAAGCAAGCACCCACACAATCCATCAGCAGCTACTCACAGCACATCTCCATGATGATGAACCTTCTGGTCGTCGCTTCTTGGCGGTTACCCAACAGCACACAACAAACAATAACTACTTCTTAACTCACTGTGTGAGTGAGAGAATCTCAGGTTCCATCTTTGACCATTTTATAAGAAAATACAGACAGAAAAACAAAAAGTAAACAAAAGAGCAAACTCACCTTCTGTCCTCTTTCAAGTAAAGCACCGGTTTTCTCCGCGAAGAGTACATCATCTTTGCGCTCTGCTATTAAAACCCTATCAGTCTCCTGAAAGACTAATTAACTACTGTTAACTACAGCACACAGATACATACACCGGCCTGTTCCTGTTACTTACTTGCTGCTAATACAACTCACAGCTGACCAGCTCCATTATAAACACCACAGACCTGTCTATCGGATCTCACAGTGGCTGAACAGTCTGATGACTCTTCTCTGACATGATCATACTGGCTGATAAAGTACTGGACGGTTTCTGTCTTAACTCCGTTATCTGCACTGGGAATCTCGGTCTCCTGCCTGCGCTTCACCGCCGGTGAGCCGATGGCTGTACGACACGTAGCGAGTGAGCTAAGCTAATCATAGCGGAGCTACGGTTCTGCTGGTGTAGCGCTCTGAATCACAGTCAGCGCCGCTGTAACAGTGCCAGTTACCAAAGCCGAGCCGTAAAAAATATAACAGCGGGTCTATTTTTATAAATCACTCATTCAAAGTAAAATATTCCTGAAGTTTAAACAGAACGGCATTAAAAAAAATCACACGCTGGCTATTTTCGTTCCGTCCGTTTACTGAAACAACCCGACGGAAACTGCACGAGCTGAAACAACGTTCCTAGATTTTTCTTCACATAGTTAAAAAACAAATCTCCACGTATCTACAGAACAAAAACTGCTTTAACTTTAAATGTTAACCGGATTTCTGGAGCATTTGTATTGGGCATGAAATGTTTACACAATATAAACGCTGCTGTGTCGAAAAAAACAAAACAAATTAAGATCTAACGCGTTTCTCCTATAGTGTAAATCTATGTATATGGTTTTATTTGTATTTATTTTTTCCTTCCTGATCCCGCTTTTATTTTTGTTAATATTTCAGTCTCTCAATATTTTCTTATTATGTGGGCGGGCAGTCATCAAAGCATTCACTGCTAGTTGCATAGTGTATGACTTTGTATGTGACAAATAAACTTTGATTTTTTATTTGATTTGTTTGTTTACAGTCAGCAACCTCAGCTACACGTTCACAGCAACTGAGTTTAAAGAAACGGTTTGCTAAAAAGTAATAATAATACATTTACAATTCTTCTTCACCGAAACATAGTTGCCATAGTTCCAACTCCACTAAATATAGATTTTTTTTCTCCAGAATATTCTGTATTTTCCTTAAAAGAGCAGTATATTTATTTCACAGAATGTGAAGAAATAAGCGCTTTGATGGTTCACCAAAGATGTCTATGTTTTGTGTTGCAGATGTAGCTACAAAGTTAGCATACAAACAAGCTAGCCCTGGCCTGTCCTGTGTCATAATACCTTTTTGCACCTCATGAGGAGAATCTGTGAATAACTGTAGCATCAAGTCAAGTCAGGGAACCAATGAAAATTAGAATAAAGGCAGCAAAGTGTTAACGTTGGCATTGCTTTCCACCATGTTTGGTCAGAAATAAGATGAAGTTTAATGCTGAACCTGCAATGTTTCTTCTAGACTGGTAGGTAAACAGATGGAGAGACTGTGATTTTCCTAAAGATTTCTGGTAATATGCTGACCCCTATTTATTGGACAAAATAAGACAGGTTGCACATTGATCCTTTAATGTTTTGTTCAGAATATTCCTTAAACCTTGTAGCTAAACTCTCACTGAACTATAAGTGTAATCTCTCAATTCTTATAATCAGGGTTTAAAGCAAGAGGTTGGATTTGGTCAATCATCCATTTGCTCAAAAAAATCCAAAGGCATCAGTACTTATTTTTCCACATTTCACAACTATACAGAACCACACAAAATACCTAGAGAAGCACCTTTGGATGCCAGACATATCCTGGGTGGTTGGCATTTGGGGTAAGGGGATTGTAGAAGAGAATATTCAATGCAATCATTCTTTTAACACTCACTTGCTAAGTGCTGGTCTAGGTCCAGCTGTACATGGGAACTTGGCCCATATGTACTATACATTATATAAATGTATTTGTCACTGAAGTAAACAGAACTAATTAAACACAGTTTTACAGGCCCAGCCCTGGGAACATGCAGGTTTTGTGTGGTTTAGTACGTAAATAATGACAGACCTTCAGGCAGTTATATCAAAGCACAGTAAACATAAAACAGCACAGTACACAGGACGCTGTAAAGCATTAATGATTCAGACGATGCAAAAAAGACATGACCCGTCATCTGGAGGGAAGCCAAATCTTTATTTCTGAGTGCAATCATGAATATATCACGACACAACCTTTCCCTCCTGTGTCCTTATTTATAAAGCTTTAACCCTCAGCCAGCAATATTTGTGTACCCAGATGTCTTCCAATTACCCCTAAAAAGTATATATTCACATTCTAAAACTCAAAAATGGGGGAAAAAGAAAAGTCAATATGAACAGGGGGAGGAAAAAAAAAAAAAAACCACTAACGTGGGACAGAAACACACTATACGCTTTCATTCAAGTATTAAAAATGGCCACCACCAGAGGAAAGCTCGACTTCAATATCAGCACTGTAGGCCTAGAGGGTGTGTATTTGCAGTGTTAAAGGGGAAACTCCTTATGACTGGGAAAAGTGATGGAAAGTAACAATTTCAAGAAATACCTGAGTATCAGAGCACACAGGAAACAATGGCTATGAAATCTGAATGAGAATGCAGCTAAACGCAGCATGAACTATCCTTTATAGGTATAGTTTACTTAAAAGGTTCCCCTAACCTAAAACATTCAGAAACGAAGCAGGTAATAACACTAAGTGAATGCGTTTAAGTTCTGTCCTGAAAAGTGACACAGACTTTAAGTAAAGTCCAGACATCTAACCGTGGATTGTAATTAATTCAGTATGTTAATATATACCTAATGCTGATCATGTCTATGTACTCCTGTCTATAGAACGAGTACGAGAGCTGTAAACGTGACACTGTGACACAAATTTGGCTGGGCATGGAGAAGAGTTCATGCTAATTTGAACAAATGATATTAAATAAACATATGGACATACATTCACTCTGGAAAAAAAAACTTTAAATAGTTCACTAATTACTAAGTAACAAAGAATGTTTTGCACATAATCAGTGAGTTGATTTTCTTGCTTTTTGAGTCTAGGATAAACATGTGCATCTACAGTGTAGGAACACTCCACACACAAAGCTCCAGGTACAAAGAAGTAAACAATTTTAATAAAACTGGAAATTTGTTATTCTAAAACAGAGCTGATAGGATCAAATTATTCAAACTTGGAAAAAAAGCCAAAATGAAAGTGGTTTTGTACCTTAATATGAGCACATTTAAATGCCAAAAAGCCTAGAAACCCAAATATCAACCATATATTACTGATACTATGACAATGTTCACTTTTTAGAGCAAACTGTAAGACACACCTCATGGGGATGTGGCACAGAAATACGAATTGTGAAACAAATCTCAAGGCAAGATTGAGAAAATCGTGGGAGGGGCTTGAATTGAGAGATTCATTTCAGCAGTCTAGACTTGAAACTTTTGGAGCACATCATTCTCAAACTCCTGTTTACTGCATAAACTGAAAAAAAAAACCACTGCAAACACCCTACACTAATTTCTTGGCCTCAAAGAAGCTCTTCAGATGTCTCATCTGCCAGAAACCAATCGCCACCAGAATCAACGTCTGGACAATGGACCACCACAGCACTCTCTGATTGGTGCTCTCACTGGTCTGTCTGAAGCGTTCCTCACGATACTGAAAGAAAGAGAACATAGTATTTTAAAACCAGTCTCTGTCTCTCTCTCTCTGTCTCTCTCTCTCTGTCTCTCTCTCTCTGTCTCTCTCCCACACACACACACACACACACACACACACACACACACATACATACATACATAAATTAAGTAATGAAAGGGCTCTTACTCTCTGATAGTTTTGCTCCTTCTGAATCTGATCGACCTGCTCCACCAGCTGGCGCACCCGGAGCTGCAGCTCTGTCAGCTTGTCTTTGGCAGCGATCTCTGCATAGTTATTCGTGTGCTCTCCCACTTGGATGTCCAGATGAACTCGCTATGGAAAAGATATTGTGAATGATTAAAATAAACTACTTGCCATCACAATGACGTGTACAACTAATACAATTTCAGAGTTGATGATCACAGTTCATAAAAATAAGGGTTAACTCACAAGCATCCCACCAGCAAACAGAGAAAACTTGGAGGAGTTGGAGTGCAAACAGATCTGGTGTTCTCCAGGAGTGTGGGACGTGAAGGTGAACCTACCTTCCGACCCATACTGACGGGACAGGATCACCTAAAACACATCAAAAAGTTGAGTTTGCTGGATTCACGCATCTCCACATTTGTGCGTTGACAAACAGCCTAACAAACTGACCTTCTCATCAGGATCTTTAACTTCCACAAACATTCCAAGTCCTTGTGTGGCAGGCAAGTACTCTTCTTTCTGTTTGTCATAGAGCTGCGTTCGATAGTTTCCTGGCGAAAATATACAAATACATTGCTGTCATGTAGTGCCACCACTCAATCTTTCAACTAAAGAAGGTGTTGTTATTTAACTACATCAAGCTCTGATGGCATATTTGTGTTTTAGATAATACTTTCTGGGCACATATTCCTGAGGCTCTAGATGAGAACATGTAATCAAGACTGCACAGTTGCAGAACAGATGTGGACTTCAGGAAATTACCTGAACTTTATGGCCATACGAGTTTTGAAGCAGCTTTAAGCTACAGACAGACACGAGCAACAACAGGATGTGGTTTTACAGCATATAGCCAAACAATGAACAAATATAATCAAAAGTAGTTTATATCATCACATTGATGTATCCTAAATACTGCATTTTGCTCCATATGAACTAAACATTAATATATATGTATTTAAGTATTTCTCCTAGACCTTAAAATGATGTATTAATAATCACATCAGAGTTATATACTAAAAGAACACAAAAGAACAACAGTATACAGTGATTAAGTAACAGGGTGGGCCTGGAATTCAGAATAGCTTTAGTCTGGCTGAGAATGATGTAATGCATATTTTGAACAATTTCTAATAATAACAGCTGGGAACAGTGCAATAAAAGGTTTAGTTAGAGAGTAGTCTGAGAGTACTAGAGAGTAGACAAATTTCTATGTTTCTATATCTGGGTAGCTTATATTTGTAGAACCCTAGTCACTGTTAGCCCATCGACTTGCTAGGCTTACAGGCTTAAATTACAAGTAGCTTTTAAGTAACAACAAATGTCAGTATTTAAGAAACGTCATAGAACTCTGATTAAAACACACTCAGCCCAGCCATCTTCCAAATTATGTTAAAGTTCATTTATACCTAAAATATCTTTGAATTTAATAATATACTACACAATGAAATCTTTCTTACAACACTCTTTCAACCTGGATTATACCTTGCATGTAACCTACTGCAGAAATATTTCAATAAGAGATATTATCCTTAATGTAAGAAAACACTGCAAAGCCTCACCATTCAGTCTGCCTGTTTTGATGATACTTAACATACTTATGTGTTGTTGGTAGTGCTAAAAAGTTATCCTAACATCAGCAGTTGTTTATATATTTGATAACATGAATATTCAGCTTCACTTATTCCTGAAATAATCTCAGTATTAGGGTGGATTTGTTCAGCACTCTCTCCATTAGTGGTGCTCAGTCGTGATCTAGCCCTTCCCTGACCATCTCAGTCCAGTCCTTATTCTCAACTCCACTTTCTGGTCGTGCTCCACTTCCTAGCACACCTGAAACAGGTCATTAATAATGCTCCACCCTTTCATTATCTCCTTCAGGTGTGCAAGGTGCCAGCACAGAACACAAATGTGGACGTGACGATGAGTCCCCGGGGACTGAAATGAGAAAGTCCTGTATTATGGAAGCAAAAATGCTTGTCAACAGTAACGTTAGCAAACCGTCCAATGAGAAGCTGACAACAGAGAGAGCTCGCCACCTGTTAGCGGAGTTAGCTAAGTCTTGTCACGTACTGGTGACCACACTCATGTGTTAAACGGCGGCACCACAACAAACACTTTATATTTAGGTACATATACTTTATGCTGAATCTTAACGCTTGAAAACTAGCCGAGATGAATCAACGCCCTGAGCTGACAGACGCAGCTATGCTAGCTGCTAACTAGTTAGCCTACAGCCCTTCAGTGCACGGGCTGCTAACACAGAGCTTCAACTTCGGAGAAACTTTCACCTACTGACCGATTATCATCGTTTCATCCGGGATTTCTTCTATGAAGCATTTCTTTTCAGTCTCGCCGATGTGAAAGTACAGTGCCGAGACGAGACTGTTGCAAAAGTTCAAAAACAAAACCGAGTATAACATGAACTGCATCCTGAACACCACCATCTTAACACTGCCGGTGAGCACTGCGTCTGCGCGAGGACACCAGTGCCACGTAACCTATCGCCTCCCGCCAGCCAATCAGAGACGAGCCTCTCCAGCTTCTCTGGTCCAATCCAGTTGGTGTCCTGCAGAACTGAGCCGCTGCGCTGATGGTCATTGTAGTTTTACATGAGCAGCATTACAGTCTTGTAGAAAGAGGGTTAAATTCTTCATTAGTCTTATTATGGCTCCATATTGCAAAGCAATGCTTAACTATGTTGTTATTTCACTGGGCAGTGGTGGGCTGAAGGTTACGGGTCGGGTCTTGTGACTGGAAGGTCGCCGTTTCGACCCCCTGGACCAACAGACCACGACTGAAATGCCTTTGAGCAAGGTAACCCCAAACTGCTCCCCGGGCACCACGGATAGGGTCCCCCTAGTGTGTATGTTCACTAGTGTGTGTATATGTAAATTCTAATTCAGTGTTTATTATTCTGTGTAGTCTTTTATTCATTTTCTTATTTTTCTTACTTCTACTTAACCAACAGACACCATTTCACATACACTAGCTCAGGGCATACCCCCGACCACTACTGCAGTGTTGGTGTTGGTTTGACCTGCACTCGTCTGTTTGTCGTTTATTCATTCCTCATTACTCCCATAGAGTCCTATTCATTTCCAGACACACCCAAACATCATGGTTTTGTATAACCTGCTGCAATAAATTGCATGTACTCCCAAGCAAATCCCAAAGCTCTAATCCACAGACATACCCACCAGCACTCCCTGTTGTTTATTCATCCCTCGCTCCTTAAACTGCTTACACTGTGCAACCATGCACTTTTCTAGTTTAATTATTTTTTTATACCCGAGTTCCACTTATAAATCAAGAATTCATGCTCATACACTGAGTCTTGTGAGCACAACTCTGGGGAGAAAGGAGCACTTGCACATGCAAATCAAGCTAAATAATATTTGGGCATGTCATAAATCAGTTCTTACATCCAAATCATACTATAATTAAATTCTCACTAGTAATAACGTTTCATATTAAAAACGTAATTTTAACCAGTAAGGAATTATTTTTCAAGATATATGATTTTTCTATGTAATATTCCTATATTTTCCAAGTAGAAATAAATGTACTACTGATAGTCAAATTCTCACCAGTCATCCAAGTTTAAGATCAATTATTAGTGGAAAATATATTTATATATTTTTAATACATATGTAAACTGAATTCCTGATGTCAAGAAAAATAAGCATAAATGGTAAATCTAATTTGAACGTGTGTTCATTAACATATTACTGGTAAGGGTCTTATTTCATACTGATATCAGCTATTATAAGTATTATTACTTGTAATAATCATGAACTTAAAAACTTAAGAACTTAATTCCTAATAAGTTAGTTATAATAAAACCTTAATAAAATAAACAATAACAATTAAATCTATACTTAGATGTAATATATAACTAGTCAACAATCAATTCAAACACGTAATCCGAATTGCAATCACAATTTTTTTTCTATACTTTTTATAAGTGAATTTATGTCTATGAAATTAAAACTAAGAAAGCCAGCAGGTCTCGCTACTGAGAACTCACCCTAATGTTGAACTGAGAAACCCTACCATCATCTTCCCACCCCAAAAGATAGTGTTGCTGTGGTTCACTACTTTTATCAGCTAAAGACAACAACTTTCACTTGTGTGTGTACTGATTAAACTTAATAAATCCTCACTGATATGGCAATTAAAAAAAAATCAAATACAGTATAATGTATCAGTATAATGTGCTTGTTATAAAAACAGCAAGGCAGCAGTTTTCCAGTTGTGATCATTTGATCCCTGGATTTCAAATAAGTTGAAATTCAGCCTCATGCTTGCAGGAAGGTAGTTTCACATCACATCTTACAAACTTACATCAAACTCAAGTGGAAAATTAATTTAACAAACTGCAGCCGTTACTGGAGGAACTGCTTTATTTACAATCCATTCACTACAGTTTTCCTGTTCAACATTTGACCAATTGGTGTGACAGACCTGTGATATGGAACACGGGGAAAAACATACATCAGTGCATTTTATTCTGTCCTCGATTAAAGGATAGTAGTTACTGTATTAGAAGTCAAAGATCCATTTCAAAAGCTGTGTAGGTAAATGCTTCTTTACACTTGTTGGTTACCTTTCGATTGAAAAGTAGACTCATTTGCTGCCAAAAGAAATAAAAATGGTTCTAAATCAACAACAACATACAGCCATCTTGAAAAGACACACATGCACCCTTGGCCAAATACTATGTTTTGTTGATTCTGTAGATAAAAATAATTCAAGATGTTATTTTAACTCATTTTTAACAAAACCCATACGGTGACAACATTCAAACTTTTGCATAAGACTGTTGATCATTTCTCCATTGTATTCTCCCAGTGGTGTGGGGTCCTTACAAGGCCCCAGGGTTAAGTCAGTAATGTTGAAGCGAACACAGCCCATCATTTTGTAAACAACACTTAGCATTTGCATTCACCAAGAAAAACTAAATACTGGTGGATCCTTGGAACATTCTCCTTTAACACCCTCAAACTGGAGAACTGGACCAAAACATGTAGTGAAAGACTGAATTTAACTCTCAAAATAACAATATGATCTTATTTTACACTCATTTCGACAGAAACAACCTGCATTAGCCGACTGATCTATCACACTGGACAAACATGCTGTTTGCTCAAAGTCAAAATGGCAGTAGCTCTCAGCTGGGATCAATCCCATATCTACTTAAATCCTCTTTCCTCAAACCTTTCCCGTAAGAAGTGTACTATAATCCCCTTCACAACCAACAATCAATCATGAAAACATCAACTGAAAGAAAATAAGTGCAGACCGAAGTTTTAGCATTTAAATCAAACAGCACTAAAAATAAAATAAAAATCAAGAAATCAAGTCATACTATTTTAAACAGCTCAGAATATGCACTGACAAACGGAGATTATCAGAGAATTCACAGCATTTGGGCCGGCCTACGTGAACCAACAAGAGCGTCAATTTTATTCTTATTTGTCTTTTTTTACTTGAACTGATTCAAATGTGAGATTGTTTGTATTGTTCTGCATATATTGGTGCAACCTGCCAAATACTCGTGAACTAAAACAGAAGAAACATACACACATAAGTCCTTGCAGTCACCCTTCACCCCCACAGTCCTAGCATAGAAAACAAACCTTTCAACTGTTCACTTCAGCGATATGCATTTTCACCACTGCTAAAATTTCACATTTGTCTCCAATCCATATTTCTTAGAGTTCTTCAAAAGTGTCCTGTTCAAGTTCCAGTCTAGTAAAATCTCTTGGTAGTTTCTGAAAGACCACAGCTCCTACGACGGCACAAAGGAAAATCCCTAGAAGGCTGCAGAGAAGGAGCAGGAAGACCTTCCAGCCAGTAAAAGGTGTGCTCCGGAAATTACCAGTTGGATCATCAATGTTGTCTGTAATGTAGAAAAACAAAAGTGCAGCCGTCAAGTTAGGCAGTGAAGTGCATATAAAAAACCTGTACTATAGAACAGAATGGTCAACAAGGTACTAATAAATCAATAAAAAAATAATATCCTAAAAATTTGATATTTTCATATTATCTTACACCCCTAGTGAGCACTGATTCTTGTCACCACCAAAGAGTCAGTAAATTCTCTACAGGCACCCGGTCACTTTAAAACACTATAGAGAATTTGTGGAACTTATTAATATTAAATATGTTACCTTTTGGAGATTTGAGCAGGCTGACGCTGGGCTCAATCTTAGTTCAGTCCTGGCTGTCCTCCTCAGAAGTGTTCCACCATCAACTGGTACATTTTCATAGAGATGATGTCATGGTTGTCTGCAAAAAAACATGAAAACAAAAGCAGGTTTGAGTAATCAGAAACAGAAAGGGTAATTTAAAAAAGTCTCTCTGATTTCTACAAGAACAAAGCTCACCGGAGAGATCTCCCGTTGCGGTGGAGGCTCCAAAATAGTAGCCCGTAGGGAGACTAACTCCTCCAATATCAATACATTCCTTCCACTCGTTTCTGTCATCAACGCCAACCATAATCTGGAAAGATAAGGAATCGATAAAGCAAAACATATCTAAAGTGTTCCTCTGTGTTCATGATTATCTGGACATAAACAACCACACCACACGGCTGGAGGTTAGGAAAGCAGCCTTGTGACCGGAAGGTTGCGGGTTCAATCCCATGGACCTACAGAACAGGACTGAAATGCCCTTGGGCAAGGCACCTAACCCCTGACTGCTCACTGGGTGCTGTGGATAGGGCTGCCCACCGCTCCAGGTAAGTGTGCTCACCCCTGGGGTGTCTGTTCACTAGTGTGTCTTTATATGGGAGTGTTTCGCTGCACAGATGGGTTAAATGCAGAGATCTTGAATCACTCTGCACAGTTTAATTCAAGCTTTATCCAATGATTTCTCTACACAGTATGCTGCAGTTTCACAGTTTTAAGACACAGCCCAGTGCAACTCTTCACAGGACACGAGAGCCAATTATAAGCATAGTTGGCACTAGCACTTGCACATTGGCTTGACGTGTGCCGGGGGTAACACAGACTTTCACAGATATATCAGGCATACAGCTTTGGAGATGTCTTTGATGATATTTGAAACCCTATTCATAATCTTGCATTCAAGATGACAATGTTCACTGTTTAGAGCAAACTGTAAGACACACCTCATGGGGATGTGGCACAGAAATACGAATTGTGAAACAAATCTCAAGGCAAGATTGAGAAAATCGTGGGAGGGGCTTGAATTGAGAGATTCGTTTCAGCAGTCTAGACTTGAAACTTTTGGAGCACATCATTCTCAAACTCCTGTTTACTGCATAAACTGAAAAAAAAACACTGCAATGCACAGCTTACACTAATTTCTTGGCCTCCAAGAAGCTCTTCAGCTGTCTCATCTGCCAGAAACCAATCGCCACCAGAATCAACGTCTGGACATTGAACCACCACAGCACTCTCTGATTGGTGCTCTCACTGGTCTGTCTGAAGCGTTCCTCACGATACTGAAAGAAAGAGAACACAGTATTTTAAAACCAGTCTTTCTCTCTCTCTCTCTCTCTCTCTCTCTCTCTCACACACACACACACACACACACACACACACACACACACACATATATATATATATATATATATATATATATATATATATATATATATATATATATATATAATATATATATATATATATATATATATAAATTAAAAAATGAAAGGGCTCTTACTCTCTGATAGTCTTGCTCCTTCTGAATCTGATCGACTTGCTCCACCAGCTGGCGCACCCGGAGCTGCAGCTCTGTCAGCTTGTCTTTGGCAGCGATCTCTGCATAGTTATTCGTGTGCTCTCCCACTTGGATGTCCAGATGAACTCGCTATGGAAAAGATATTGTGAATTATTAAAATAAACTACTTGCCATCACAATGACGTGTACAACTAATACAATTTCAGAGTTGATGATCACAGTTCATAAAAATAAGGGTTAACTTACACGCATCCCACCAGCAAACAGAGAAAACTTGGAGGAGTTGGAGTGCAAACAGATCTGGTGTTCTCCAGGAGCGTGGGACATGAAGGTGAACCTACCTTCCGACCCATACTGACGGGACAGGATCACCTAAAACACATCAAAAAGTTGGGTTTGCTGGATTCACGCATCTCCACATTTGTGCGTTGACAAACAGCCTAACAAACTGACCTTCTTATCAGGATCTTTAACTTCCACAAACATTCCAAGTCCTTGTGTGGCAGGCAAGTACTCTTCTTTCTGTTTGTCATAGAGCTGCGTTCGATAGTTTCCTGGCGAAAATATACAAATACATTGCTGTCATGTAGTGCCACCACTCAATCTTTCAACTAAAGAAGGTGTTGTTATTTAACTACATCAAGCTCTGATGGCATATTTGTGTTTTAGATAATACTTTCTGGGCACAAATTCCAGAGGCTCCAGATGAGAACATGTAAACAAGACAGCACAGTTGCAGAACAGATGTGGACTTCAGGAAATTACACTGGACATTAAAGTGATGTATTAAAAATCACATCAGAGTTATATACTAAAATAACACAAAAGTACAACAACAGTATACAGTGTGAGATTAAGTAACAGGGTAGGCCTGGTTTTCAGAATAGCTTTAGTCTGGCTGAGAATAATGTTATGCATATTCTGAACAATTTATAATAGTTCTGTTCAGCTTTTTATATTTAACAGCTGGGAACATTGCAATAAAAGGTTTAGTTAGAGAGTAGTCAGACAAATTTCTATGTTTGTATATCTGGGTAGCTTATATTTGTAGAACCCTAGTCACTGTTAGCCCACTACCTTGTTAGGCTTACAGGATTTGATTACAAGTTGCTTTTAAGTAACAACAAATGTCAGTATTTAAGAAACGTCATACAACTTTGATTAAAACACACTCAGCCCAGTCATCTTCCAAATTATGTTAAAATTTATTTATACCTAAAATATTTTTGAATTTAATAATATACTACACAATGAAATATTTCTTACAACACTCTTTTTTAACCTGGATTATACCTTGCATGTAACCTACTGCAGAAATATTTCAATAAGAGATATTATCCTTAATGTAAGAAAACACTGCAATGCCTCACAATTCAGTCTGCATGTTTTGATGATACTTAACATACTTATGTGTTGTTGGCAGTGCTAAAAAAGTTATAACATCAGCAGTTGTTTATATATTTGATAACATGAATAGTCAGATTCACTTATTCCTGAAATAATCTCAGTATTAGGGTGGATTTGTTCAGTACTCTCTCCATTAGTGGTGCTCAGTCGTGATCTAGCCCTTCCTTGACCATCTCAGTCCAGTCCTTATTCTCAGCTCCACTTTCTGGTCGTGCTCCATTTCCTAGCACACCTGAAACAGGTCATTAATCATGCTCCACCCTTTCATTATCTCCTTCAGGTGTGCGAGGTGCCAACACAGAACACAAATGTGGACGTGACGATGAGTCCCCGGGGACTGAAATGAGAAAGTCCTGTATTATGGAAGCAAAAATGCTTGTCAACAGTAACGTTAGCAAACCGTCCAATGAGAAGCTGACAACAGAGAGAGCTCGCCACCTGTTAGCGGAGTTAGCTAAGTCTTGTCACGTACTGGTGACCACACTCATGTGTTAAACGGCGGCACCACAACAAACACTTTTTAGGTACATATACTTTATGCTGAATCTTAACGCTTGAAAACTAGCCGAGGTGAATCAACGCCCTGAGCTGACAGACGCAGCTATGCTAGCTGCTAACTAGTTAGCCTACAGCCCTTCACTGCACGGGCTGCTAACACAGAGCTTCAACTTCGGAGAAACTTTCACCTACTGACCGATTATCATCGTTTCATCCGGGATTTCTTCTATGAAGCATTTCTTTTCAGTCTCGCCGATGTGAAAGTACAGTGCCGAGACGAGACTGTAGCAAAAGTTCAAAAACAAAACCGAGTATAACATGAACTGCATCCTGAACACCACCATCTTAACACTGCCGGTGAGCACTGCGTCTGCGCGAGGACACCAGTGCCACGTAACCTATCGCCTCCCGCCAGCCAATCAGAGACGAGCCTCTCCAGCTTCTCTGGTCCAATCCAGTTGGGTGTCCTGCAGAACTGAGCCGCTGCGCTGATGGTCATTGTAGTTTTACATGAGCAGCATTACAGTCTTGTAGAAAGAGGGTTAAATTCTTCATTAGTCTTATTATGGTTCCATATTGCAAAGCAATGCTTAACTATGTTGTTATTTCACAGGGCAGTGGTGGGCTGAAGGTTACGGGTCGGGTCTTGTGACTGGAAGGTCGCCGTTTCGACCCCCTGGACCAACAGACCACGACTGAAATGCCTTTGAGCAAGGTAACCCCAAACTGCTCCCCGGGCACCACGGATAGGGTCCCCCTAGTGTGTATGTCCTCTAGTGTGTGTATATGTAAATTCTAATTCAGTGTTTATTATTCTGTGTAGTCTTTTATTCATTTTCTTATTTTTCTTACTTCTACTTAACCAACAGACACCATTTCACATACACTAGCTCAGGGCATACCCCCGACTACTACTGCAGTGTTGGTGTTGGTTTGACCTGCACTCGTCTGTTTGTCGTTTATTCATTCCTCATTACTCCCATAGAGTCCTATTCATTTCCAGACACACCCAAACATCATGGTTTTGTATAACCTGCTGCAATAAATTGCATGTACTCCCAAGCAAATCCCAAAGCTCTAATCCACAGACATACCCACCAGCACTCCCTGTTGTTTATTCATCCCTCGCTCCTTAAACTGCTTACACTGTGCAACCATGCACTTTTCTAGTTTAATTATTTTTTTATACCCGAGTTCCACTTATAAATCAAGAATTCATGCTCATACACTGAGTCTTGTGAGCACAACTCTGGGGAGAAAGGAGCACTTGCACATGCAAATCAAGCTAAATAATATTTGGGCATGTCATAAATCTGTTCTTACATCCAAATCATACTATAATTAAATTCTCACTAGTAATAACGTTTCATATTAAAAACGTAATTTTAACCAGTAAGGAATTATTTTTCAAGATATATGGTTTTTCTATGTAATATTCCTATATTTTCCAAGTAGAAATAAATGTACTACTGATAGTCAAATTCTCACCAGTCATCCAAGTTTAAGATCAATTATTAGTGGAAAATATATTTATATATTTTTAATACATATGTAAACTGAATTCCTGATGTCAAGAAAAATAAGCATAAATGGTAAATCTAATTTGATCGTGTGTTCATTAACATATTACTGGTGTCTTATTTCATAGTGATATCAGCTATTATAAGTATTATTACTTTTAATACTCAAGAACTTAAAAACTTAAGAACTTAAGTTAGTTATAATGAAACCTTAATAAAATAAACAATAACAATTAAATCTATACTTAGATGTAATATATAACTAGTCAGCAATCAATTCAAACATGTAATCGGAATTGCAGTTACAATTCTATTTTTCAGTACCTTAAAAGTGAATTCATGTCTATAAAATTAAAACTAAGAAAGCCAGCAGGTCTCGCTACTGAGAACTCACCCTAATGTTGAACTGAGAAACCCTACCATCATCTTCCCACCCCAAAAGATAGTGTTGCTGTGGTTCACTACTTTTATCAGCTAAAGACAACAACTTTCACTTGTGTGTGTACTGATTAAACTTAATAAATCCTCACTGATATGGCAATTTAAAAAAAATCGAATACAGTATAATGTGTCAGTATGATGTGCTTGTTATAAAAACAGCAATGCAGCAGTTTTCCAGTTGTGATCATTTGATCCCTGGATTTCAAATAAGTTGAAATTCAGCCTAATGCTTGTAGTAGTTTCACATCACATCTTACAAACTTACATCAAACTCAAGTGGAAAAGTTAATTTAACAAATTGCAGCTGTTACTGGAGGAACTGCTTTATTTACAATCCATTCACTACAGTTTTCCTGTTCAACATTTGACCAATTGGTGTGACAGACCTGTGATATGGAACACGGGGAAAAACATACATCAGTGCATTTTATTCTGTCCTCGATTAAAGGATAGTAGTTACTGTATTAGAAGTCAAAGATCCATTTCAAAAGCTGTGTAGGTAAATGCTTCTTTACACTTGTTGGTTACCTTTCGATTGAAAAGTAGACTCATTTGCTGCCAAAAGAAATAAAAATGGTTCTAAATCAACAACAACATACAGCCATCTTGAAAAGACACACATGCACCCTTGGCCAAATACTATGTTTTGTTGATTTTGTAGGTAAAAATAATTCAAGATGTTATTTTAACTCATTTTTAACAAAACCCATACGGTGACAACATTCAAACTTTTGCATAAGACTGTTGATCATTTCTCCATTGTATTCTCCCAGTGGTGTGGGGTCCTTACAAGGCCCCAGGGTTAAGTCAGTAATGTTGAAGCGAACACAGCCCATCATTTTGTAAACAACACTTAGCATTTGCATTCACCAAGAAAAACTAAATACTGGTGGATCCTTGGAACATTCTCCTTTAACACCCTCAAACTGGAGAACTGGACCAAAATATGTAGTGAAAGACTGAATTTAACTCTCAAAATAACAATATGATCTTATTTTACACTCATTTCGACAGAAACAACCTGCATTAGCCGACTGATCTATCACACTGGACAAACATGCTGTTTGCTCAAAGTCAAAATGGCAGTAGCTCTCAGCTGGGATCAATCCCATATCTACTTAAATCCTCTTTCCTCAAACCTTTCCCGTAAGAAGTGTACTATAATCCCCTTCACAACCAACAATCAATCATGAAAACATCAACTGAAAGAAAATAAGTGCAGATCCAAGTTTTAGCATTTAAATCAAACAGCACTAAAAATAAAATCAAAATCAAGAAATCAAGTCATACTATTTTAAACAGCTCAGAATATGCACTGACAAACGGAGATTATCAGAGAATTCACAGCATTTGGGCCGGCCTACGTGAACCAACAAGAGCGTCAATTTTATTCTTATTTGTCTTTTTTTTACTTGAACTGATCCAAATGTGAGATTGTTTGTATTGTTCTGCATATATTGGTGCAACCTGCCAAATACTCATGAACTAAAACAGAAGAAACATACACACATAAGTCCTTGCAGTCACCCTTCACCCCCACAGTCCTAGCATAGAAAACAAACCTTTCAATTGTTCACTTCAGCGATATGCATTTTCATCACTGCTAAAATTTCACATTTGTCTCCAATCCATATTTCTTAGAGTTCTTCAAACGTGTCCTGTTCAAGTTCCAGTCTAGTAAAATCTCTTGTTCCTTTCTTGTCGTTTCTGAAAGACCACAGCTCCTACGACGGCACAAACGACGATCCCTAGAAGGGCGCAGAGAAGGAGCAGGAAGACCTTCCAGCCAGTAAGAGGTGTGCTCCGGAAATTACCAGTTGGATCATCAATGTTGTCTGTAATGTAGAAAAACAAAAGTGTAGCCGTCAAGTTAGGCAGTGAAGTGAATATATAAAACCCTGTACTATAGAACAGAATGGTCAACAAGGTACTATTATATCAATAATGTTTATAACGTATATACCTACACTAGGATACAAACTATGAAAAAAAAAATTCACAATACTCAACAAAACAGGCCATTTTTTAAACTGTAGGCCACAGATCAGCTATACACCGATCAGCCAGATCACTAAAACAACCACCTTGTTTCTACAATATTTATTTTATCAGCTACACGTACCATGTAGGCGTAGTTCTACAATTACAGACTGCAGTCCATCTGTTTTCTGAAAACTTTGTTAGCCCCCTTTTACCATGATTTTCAGAGGTCAGGACCCTCACAGGACCACCACAGAGCAGATATGATTTTGGATGACACTTAGCACTGCAGTGACACTGATGTGGTGGTGTGTTAGAGTGGGCTGCGCTGATATGAGTGGATCAGACATAGTAGTGCCGCTGGAGTTTTTAAAACTCCACTCACTGTCCACTCTATTAGACACGCCTACCTTGTAGATGAAAGTCAGAGACAATAACTCATCAGTTGCTGCACAGTTCGGGTTGGTTGTCTTCTAGTCCTTCATCAGTGCTCACAGGAGGCTGCTCCTGTTGGCTGGATGTTGCTGGGTGGTGGACTATTCAGTCCAGCAGAGGTGTTTAAACACTCCTGCAGCACTGTTGTTTCTGATCCACTCACACCAGCACAACACATACTAACACCCCACCACCATGTCAGTGTCACTACAGTGGTGAGAATAATCTACCACCCAAATAATAAGTGCTCTGTGATGGTCCTGACCATTGAGAAACAGGGTGAAGATAGAACAGCTGAGTATGCGGAGAAATAGATGGACTACAGTGTGTAACTACAGAACTACAAAGTGCCCCTATATGATAAGTGAAACTAATGAAATGAGTGTAGACACAATGATGTGGTTTTAATGTTATGGCTGATTGGTGTATGTAAGCCATAGACACTAGGGCTGTGTACAGGTAATCTGTATTGTATTAAAACTATTAAATACTATTCATAATTAAATCGAATTAAAACTATTAAATACTATTAAAACACACCACTATATGAACAAGTTTGCCAATGCTTACAAAAGCATCGCGCCCTTGTGCTACTTGTTAATGTTGGAGTGGAGCTGAACATGGATTACAACACTACCATCTAGTGGTCAGAGGTTTAAACACAGCACACAATGATTCACTGTCAGCCAGGAATCTGTGTATCGATACTGTGTTTTTGAGAACTGATACAGTATCACTAAACATAATATCCTGAAATTTGACACTATAGAAACACTATAGAGAATTTGTGGAACTTATTAATATTAAATATGCTACCTTTTGGAGATTTGAGCAGGCTAACGCTGGGCTCAATCTTAGTCCAGTCCTGGCTGTCCTCCTCAGGAGTGTGTTCCACCATCAACTGGTACATTTTCATAGAGATGATGTCATGGTTGTCTGCAAAAAACATGAAAACAAAAGCAGGTTTGAGTAATCAGAAACAGAAAGGGTAATTAAAAAAAGTCTCTCTGATTTCTACAAGAACAAAGCTCACCAGAGAGATCTCCTGTTGCGGCGGAGGCTCCAAAATAGTAGCCCGTAGGGAGGCGGACTCCTCCAATATCAATACATTCCTTCCACTCGTTTCTGTCATCAACATCAACCATAATCTGAAAAAATAAGGAATCGATAAAGCAAAACATATCTAAAGCGTTCCTCTGTGTTCATGATTATCTGGACATAAACAACCACACCACACGGCTGGAGGTTAGGAAAGCAGCCTTGTCGGTTCAATCCCATGGACCTGCATCTGTCACTGTCTGTCAGTCTGTCTATCTATCTATCTATCTATCTATCTATCTATCTATCACTGTCAGTCTATCTATCTATCACTGTCAGTCTGTCTGTCTATCTATCTATCTATCACTCACTGTCTGTCTATCTATCTATCTATCACTCACTGTCAGTCTATCTATCTATCTATCTATCTATCTATCACTCACTGTCAGTCTATCTATCTATCTATTTATCTATCACTCTACATAGTTTAATTCAAGCTTAATTCAAGTTTAAATTTCACCGGCATTTACTGTCAAGTCTTCTCCTTACCTACTCTGCAGTTTCACAGTTAAGACACGGCCTAGTCGTGTTTTAGGGTGTTTCAAACAAATTAAGTATGTGCATGTCTGCCATAAACTGTTATCCCTGTAATATGGTTGAGTGCAACTTTTCACAGGAGACGAGAGGCAATTATATATGTTTTACACACTAGTATGTTCTAATACTAAAATTTAATTATTCAAATTTTAAAAATTACATATTTCAATAATACTGAAATTTAATTTTACTTGAGAGTGAATAACGCGGTTCTTACTGTAAGTCTGCCTTTGGAGTACCGAATGGCGAGATATGTGTCGTGGTCTTTGTTTCTGATATCAGCGGAGCATCCCCCCAGCTCTGTGGAGCGTCCATCTTTTCCATGATCATATGCCAAAGAACCGTTACTCACCATTGCAGAAATATAGGGAAAGGAGCGCTAAGAGACCGAGATACAAAACAGTCATTAGCATATTGCATCCGTTTCATACACTGTATGAATGCAATGCAAGTTCGTGATGTCACCAAATCCCATCAGACTGCATGCGTGTCCAGTTTCTAAACCAGTGATTCAGAGCGCATTCACCACAGACAAAAACAAAGGCTCAGCATTTAGAAACAGCTTTCATAGGCTGCTGTCTAGGAAGGAAAACAATGTCTGAAACATGAATTTTGGAGCGGATGTAAAACTTTGTAAATATGATACAAATGTTTGTAGAAATAAATAATAGACCAGATGAACTATTGTGGAAATTCACATCTGAGATTAAGTTGATCCTAAACATTTGTAACATTTGTACAAATGTGTTTTGGTGCATTATCACCACACAGCGTACAGAAAAAACATGCCAAACATGCAGCCATGAAATTATTTATAAAATAAATCACTGCAGCGTGTTTCCAAAAACATACAGACATATAAAGCACATCTAGCTTTTATGGTTAATCCAAAGCACAAGTCACAACAAAAGCAAGATTAAAGGGACAGTTCAGGATTTAAAGCAGTATGAAGTGTTTTTATGTGCATCAAATGGAGTTTCTTGGACGTATCAGAGTTCCTTCATGAAGGTTTTTTCCCCCACACTTCTCACAGCAAATAAAACACTGCAATATGTAGTCATAGTTACCTAAATATTGATTTGTGAACATGAATTTTAGAGTAGATCATACAGTGTGGTTTAGTACAGTACAGTATGATGCAGCTCTGCTTATATTAACTGTGCCAAGCAATGAAAGTAATTCCAGTTCCTTAAATATTAAAGTTAAGGTATTAAGATGAAGTCTCCCAAACTATCCATTTAATTACAATTTATTCTGCAAGAACACATGACTGCAAAAGACCAAGACACTGAATTTCACAATCATTTTACTTTAAAACAAATGATATGGATGTACGTATACTCTCAATAACGATGAATGACCAAATGTTTTGCAAAAAACAAACAAAAAAACCCCACTGAAAATAAGTATTAAGCAATACATATACTGCCGTTCTCTTAACTCACATCAGAGGCCTCATCGTTTGGGTATGTGTCTATAAATATGGCCAAACCATGGAAGTTGTCATTGCTGCCAGGGCCTGCTGGGAAAAAAATCACCTGTAAGTAAAGCACACTTACATCCATGCCGTGGACGTCATTGCGGAAAGTATCCACAAAAATAGCCAGGCCTACAAAATGGTCTTGGTTTCCAAAGACTGGTCCTAAATGAAGGTAGAGGTAGGACAAGAAACAATCAACTGGAGCAAAAAGCCTCAAATAAAAAGATCATCAGCAGACAATACGCTGCTCTGTATATTAATCATACTGTATAACAACAAATATACACTCACCAAGCAGTGTGTATTGACCATTACTGTCATTTTACTGTCACTTACCATATAGAGTGAATCAGACACAGCAGTGCTGCTAGAGCTTTGAACACAGGATGCTGTTAACCGGATATTTTGGTTGGTGGACTATTCTCAGTCCAGCAGTGACGCTGCGGTGTTTAAACATTCCAGCAGCACTGCTGTGTCTGATCCTCTCTTACCAGCACAACACACACTAACACATCACCACCACATCAGTGTTACTGCAGTGCTGAGAATGATCCACCACACAAATAATCCCGCTCTGTGGTGGTCCTGACCATTAAACAGGATAAAGAAAGGCTTAACAATGTATTCAGATACAATCACTATATATCACTACAGTCTGTAACCAAAGTGTGTATCTACAACTATATGGTAAATGGGCGTGTAGGTAGAATAAATGAGTGTAGATACAAAGAGCTGTCCCAAATACAATTCTCTGTGAATGCATGTTATAAAAATACACATTGTTTAACACAAATAAATAAAAGGTTTTATTTCAATTATTTGTTTTCCTGCCTAAACTATACATTGTTTTATCTCCCATCAAGGTTTTGTTAAATCATTACCACATGTTCTTCAGGAAATCTTACCACTGGAATGTCTGAGGACTTACCGGGATGTAATCTTTCTTTCGTGTACCAAATTGCAATTCCGTCCCCATGCAGATTCTTCTTTCCTGACCCGTGAACTTTAAACTGCACGTGCATCTCCCAGTCTTTCAAAAAACAGGGCTGCACAGAAAACAGTGCGCTGTGATGGTTAATGCATTATATGGCAACAGAAGCAATGCATTTCTTGTGAAATTATGTATATACACATCTGTGGACACTGATATTACTCACTACTGTATTCCAAATGGAACCATGTTTGCTACGTTCATCAGAGGTCAGGCGTACATACTGGCTGGTCACCAGAGTACTCCCCCAAAAATCCCACTGACTTGAAAGGCTCGTTCCAACACCTAAATACAACAATACAGAAAGCAGATTACACATAATGACCAACTGTATCTCGTTTTGTTTTTCATACACATCAAAGTATGTTAACAACTGTCTTAAACAAGCAAGCACAACACCTGGCACGGCATTAAAGTGATACAGAACACTGCTACAACGGTGAATCTGACAGGGAAACAACACTGCTTAGCCATGCTTTCTGTCTCACGGGAAGTGTTCATTATACACAGAGAATAACCTGAATAACCTGGATTCTGCTTTCTTAGCTTCGTTGTTAGTGCAGAAGTTGTGACAATCATTTTCACCACTATCGGGGACTTACTAATACAACATTGTATCATGGCTAGCGTTTGTTAAAGGAGCAATATGTAAAATTTTATGTTTAAAACATTTTACAATGAACAAACAATACACACAAAATATATTTATATATAATATTTGACAGTTTGGCAAAGACGTCCATGCATCATGTTGCAGTGCTATCTACTAAAGTTAACCAGTCAGTCTCAGGATGCCCTGTCTCCCAATATCACTTTACAAGAGTAACAACTGGTGCTGCTTTCCACCAGTAGAGACACTTCTAGCAAGCAAAGGGACCAAATTTGATGCTGCACTTACAACATTTCTTCTATTCTTCTATAAACTGAACAGGGAGATGAAGGGACTGTGCACTTTTTGCTGCCCCCTTTAATTTGGAGTATGAATTTGACAAGTTGTGTCATCTTACAAACTGCAAATGTTTACATATAGTCACCGCCGTAACCAGAAGGAAAAATCCTTCTTAACATTTACTATAAGTTTGTTACAACCTTAATTCTCAGACACTGTTGACTATTTGTATTGCTCAGTTCTTTGTGAAATTGTGAGACAATGCAAACAGATTTTTAAAAATATGAAAAAATGGTGATATAAGATTTTGTCCTGACTGTGATAATATGCTGCTAGGAATCCTACCTGAATTGATCATAAGTATGCTTTTCTTAAGCCTCAAACACAGCAGCTTTACAGTTTTCATGCTAACAAACCACCTTATCATATGTGTGAATCATTGCAGCCCTTTACATAAACAGACAGCACACATAGGCAGTGGATAACTTAAGGAAAAGCCTATTTCTGTATGCTGTGTTGTTCTTATCCCTCAGTTTAACTGACTAAAACTGAGAAAGCATTTGATCAGTGTATGTAGAGTGGCCAAGGCTAGATGTAAGACAGAGGACTTGGGATCACAGTAAGCACTGTGATCTGTAGGGTTTAAAAACTGTTAAACACGCCAAAAACAGACTGTACAATGTGGTCTACTACAGTTTTTCTCAGCTCTGGTGATGATCCTTACCAGGCCGATATAAAAGTTAGTTAAAGTGTCTGTGTTAAAGAAGGAAAAGCTCTAAAACGTGAAGAGCAGTGAACCTCCAGGATCAAGCTTGAGTTAGTACGTTACGTTAGTAGACTTAATTTGCTGATCAACATGACTCATAACTAAGTGAGAGCACCAACAGCGAAACCATCTGAAGAATTTAGTACACAACAACGAAAACAAACGCAGTTCAACAAAACTATTGCATGTGTTTTTAAGGAAGAAGCTGTAGCTTTAATCTAATGATAACCGAAGTGACTAATGGAAGGGTTAAAGTAACTTAACATCTGCTAACACTTACAGGAACCTGTCTGTTTGAAGAGCGAGGCAGCTAAGCTAGCTAACTGCTTAACGTAAACAGACAAAAGGCTACAGCGACCTTATTCTTCCGCTATTCTCGCCATTTCTTATTTTATTCGAGCTCTAAGTGTAGCTGCGACAAAAGCTTTATAAAGTAGGAGCCACAGGAAACAGCTAACGTTCAGAAGTTTGACCAGCCAGCTACTTGCCTTGATACGGTTTAATGAGTGAATGTTCCCGCTTTAAGTGCTCAGCGTTGCCGTCTGTTATGTCTGAGTGAACTGAGGAGAGGTGAAGTAACCACAAGAGCAGAAACACTTTGTGACACATTTTGCAAACACCTGCTGGAGAATAGCTGAGAAACGCTGAGCGCTTTCTGTCTGGAGCCATTTTCATCAGCTATTCTCTTCCTCCAAACCTCCACTTCCGCTCCCCGACCAGAAACACACCCCTCCGTATGTGTCGGTCCGACCCGAGACTTAATCAGGACGCAGTCTGAATCTCACACTGCTCCCTACTCCCTATATAGGGCACTATCTCAAAAGAAAAGTAGGCATTCTGCACTCAGACAGCACCCAGCATGTCCATTCAAAATTTGTGCCCCGACACATCTGCGCCCTAAAGAGAGTTATATGTGAAGGAGTCCCTATTTCATGACCGCCGTACTGCCCTACGTAGGGAGTGAGGAGAGATTTGGGATTAGACCAAGACTGTGTTTAACGTGTTGTTACTGGACTCAAAAATGAAAGGGGGAGGAGGAACAACTGTGCATTCTCTGGTGATTTATTGTCCCCTAATGTTTGAAGTTTGAATTTTAACATTGCGTCATTTTACAAACTGCTCCTAAACTAAATCTCTCTTGACTCCAGTAAGGAGCAATTTGTAAAATGACACGGTGTTAAAATTCTCCAAACAATAGGGAACAATATGTTTTTTAATCTCTATTTATAGCACTTTTTTTGTTTGCTGCCAAACGTGGATTCTTCACCCAAGCAGGCAATACCACCATAACAGCGAGTCGATTTTAAGAGGGTTAGTTCTTCGGCCAATGACTGTAAGAGTGTACATGCTTGGAGACGACTCTCGTAGCCGACTCTCATCATCGTAATTAGATAAAGGAAAGTTTTTCAGGAGGTAAGTGTACACCAGGGAAGAGTTTTTAGTAATGTGAGTTTAATTAGTAACCCTAAAGGACGTTCATGCTGCTCACCAAAACCACAGCTCTACATTTTTTTCATGATTTGGTATGAAAAAAGAAATCCAAACATTTTTCACAGAACGTTTTGAAAAAGAAGATGAAGCTAAGATTTGCTTCTGTTATTTTCTTACCTTCTGTTGACAATTTAAATTTTTTAAAAATGTTTTGAGCTATAAATTCTACAAATTCTATAAGTGTGCCTACAAACGTAAAAAAACAACCTGAGTATAAGCAAAATGTCAAAACTACTACACAACTATTACTTATTAACGTCATCAGCATCAGTATTAGAGGACGTTAATTAGGTGAGTTTTCTCATTTGTGGATTCTTTCAGCTAAAATAAGAAGACAGACCTTAGAAGTAAAACAAATCAACAAAATAATGTTATTATAAATACAAAAAGAAATTAACTGTTTAGTAAGAAATTAATAAGCACCTAAATATTACTGGAATAAACTATTCTCTAATTAATCAAGTAAACTCAAAACTTGCCAATAAAACATGGTAACAACAAGGTAACAAACCAGTTACAACCCACAGCTGGCCTTCAGTAATCACCTCTAACAACACAACTGCTCAATGAACCTAATATCACAAAGCATGCAAAAGCAGGCAGGCATGTAAAAGCATGCCTACTCCAAAAAAAGAGATGCTAAAACTACCAGAAACAGCACACTGAACAGAGTGGCTCAATTTAAAATAATGACACTGCTCAAAAGAAACACAAACTTTTACATTTATTTGACACTCATTTGCTGATGTACAGTATTTTAGGAAGGTCAGATTTTCCCTCCAACATTTCAGGAAGCCAATCATTCTAATAATATACATGCTCAAGTTATTGCCCATGTTTTGACTAAAGTACAGATGGCTTATTAAATATCCTTCAGGAAGTGGTCTCTTACAATTAAAAAAAAAGAAAAGAATACACAATAAATACATGAATAAAAAAATAAGAAATAAAATGTACAGCAGGCTTAGAAAATATATACAATATAGATGCATTACTGTTAACGTTACTGTTAAGACTGAATGTTGCCCGGAGTAAATGCCTGTTTTGATACGTTTCCAGGTTATAGCAAGTCAACAAGTTGCATGTGAACGATGCATGTACGAGTCCATGCGCATATTGTAAAAGCTTTACAATAACATTATAGTTTTTTCTCGCTGCTGCAATATTCTGCATGTTCATCAATGAGGGCTTTGGAGTAGTCTGAATTCCAGTCCCTCAAGAAAATCTTCTGCAGTTGATTCTGTGCAGTCTGCTGACCCTTTTCCACCACAGAGCCTGTCTGATTCACCACAAGCCCGACTCCTGCAGTCTGGCTGAAATAATTTTCAGACCAGTTGGAGGTTCCTGTCAATGCAATTTAACTGTTAGCCAAATATCAGATTAGGCAAATTAGAGTGGACACATACATTCTGCAGAAGTCCAAAGACAAGCACAACTGCTGCTAGCACAGAAAAAGATAACATACCGATGTAGGCAACTCGATCAGTCACCATGTACTTGGCATGATTGACGCGGGCGAAAGGGATAGATATTTGCTCTGGAGTAGAAGGAACCTCAAACACTTTCTGTAAAATACACAAAAAATACATTCATTACAATAAAAGACTGTAGTCAATAGTGGGCAAGCACATCATCAACACACAACTAGAAAATATTTAACATACAACGTGAACGTTGCATCTGAGGGGAGTCTTGCTGAGCACTGATAAAGACTGCAGAAAGACAAACATGGCTCCAGGAGAATGGGTCCAGCAGCTGACCAGCAGCTTCACCTCCACTCTTCGGGCACATGCAGCCTCCCTAAGGGCCGAGTCAATGGCAGGCCAGAACCTAATATACACAAAGTAGTGAAGAGAGTTTAGGGAAAACCTATTTCTGTCAAAAGTAAACTGTTCAGGGGAACTGTCTTATTCTATATTTGCTTTAATTAAAAGAACCTGTGCTGGATCACTGAGCTCTCTGAAGATAAATGTTACCTTATTGGTTGAGTGAATTGAGACATGGGAAGATAGTCCATGACAGATATATAGACAAATTCTTTGGCATCATCAATGACAGACAGGATAGCTGAGAGATCATCTGATCGTCCGTATGCGGACAGCGGAGGTGGGGCACTCTATTAAAAAGAAAAAAAAGCCCATTATCAACGCAATGCTTAGATAAACACAAAACATTCAGAACGCCTTTCTGCAACAAGAAGGACGGCATTTCTCTGCCATCAGAGGAAAAGATTCACAAAAGAGTCACATGTTCATGCAATACAATCTCTTCAAAGGCTATTCTTTGAAGCATTTGGATGCCTGTTTGGGACAAACAACCGACCAAAAGTTGCATAAAACACCACATATTGTGAAATACATGTGAAAGCTGTCAGTGCAGACTAGAGGATGGGGTATGAATCTGAGAACGGATGGTGTGGTAATGGTATTCTGAAATAAAGAAGTGACTCAAGACCGTGAGTCTACAACCGTGTGCACTAGAGCTGCACAATTCATCAACTGTTAATCACTCTCGCCATTACAATGCTGACAACACAAAAGAATGCATCATGTAAGGAAGCCCCCCTCGCAGGATGTTCAGTTTTTTATTGTATGCCCTGAGTGTCCTGACCAGTTTCAGATTTCTGTTGGTGTTTTGATAAAGCAAGGCATACACATGACCCAAGTGTATCCGTGTTTGGTCAAAATAATGCAGACCAATCTTTGAATCATGCCAGTCGTGTTTTTAGAATAGAGCAGGACACACCACCAAGTAACATCACAAACTGTATTGTGCAGCTCTACTGTGCCACAGTAATTCTTAACCAACAGACACAGAGATGTGTACATTACATTGTGTAGAGTGACTGGCATCCATTTGATTCACTTGTGAGAGCAAGGCAATGGAACTCACAGACAGATAGACACGTGCAGGGACACCGTTGAATTTAACAGCTAATGGGTACTTAGAGCTGGAGAGAGCTGAGAATCTGCCGGGCCAGTAGGGCGGGAGGGAACCGTTTTTCTGACCACCGATTTCCCAGTAGACTCCGAATATCCTAGATGCGTCCTGTGCCAAACAGCTGCAGTCCTCTACGGAAACCCCAACCTCTTTTACCTGCCGGAGAAAAAAATAATGACTTTTTAAAATTTAAAAGTGGTTTAGCAGCCTAAATTTTAAAATGTAAAGTTGTGCCACAAACAGAGAAAGCACTTGAGAACACTAGACATTTGTACCTGAGTTAGAGAACGCCAGTCCATGTTTGCACTCCCTACATACATATGCTTCTTGTCCACAACCCACAGCTTAGTGTGGACAATACCCCCAGTGACTCTTTGAAGGTCAACTTCTCGGATCTCTGCACCTAAACAGAGAGAGCAAATATGGCAGAGGCTGAACAACTCTGCTGCTGAATAAGCAACGCTCAAAAAAACATGCATTCATATCTACCAGATGCTGCTAGCTCATCTGTGTCTGCGGAGGAAGTCTGCGGGGCATTAACTGCAATTTTCAGGTCCACTCCTCTAGATTCAAGCTGCTTCAGTTGGCTGAACAGTTGTTTGCCCTGAGATACAGCACAACTCTAACTGAATTATGCAAAATACACAGTTAAGAAATATATATTTATTTATTATATCTATCCGATATTGTAAAGAGCAGCTATTATAAATGCAAAAGCCTTTCTAGGCCCTGACGAAGCCGCACTGTTGATAATACAAAGGCTAATAACAAAGGTAGTAACAAAGGCTTAACTATACCTGTATAGCACTGGGCTCAGTGAGGCCAATATCTGAGTCTCTGAGCGTGAGGTAGAAAGCAGCAATGTTGACAGAGCTGTTGGCTCGGTTAAGTAGGTTAGTCCAGGTATGTGCAATGCTCTGCAGGTGTGGAGAGCCATCGGGGAAGAACACTCCCTCAGGGAGACTCTCAACAAGGGTGAGCCTGATGGGCAAGTTTTAAACCATGTTTAATTATCTTGAATCACTTTCTAATCCTCCTAAATAATAAAAAAAACTATATGACAAAAACAATATTTTCTCACCTACAGTCAGTGCTGCATTGCTCTTGAGGCAACCAGAAACCTTCGAGCCAGTGCAGTTCCAGTTGCACCATTAGCTGAGAGACAGATTTAGGGACCCCATAGAGCCAAATGTGTTGACCAAATCCACCCAGAAGCAGCAGAGCAGTTGGTAATAAACAGAAGAGAGCAAAGCTCTTTCCTCTAGACTGCCAAAAGCAAAATAAAGCACACAAGGAGTCCTTTTAATTTCAAGCTTTCTCCTGGCAAGAAAGGTCATATTACAGCAGTCACGCAGTTAGAACATTTGATCAAACCATTATTTCACGTTGGTTTTCTTACTGTTTTGTGTACACCCCATAGGCATTGCTGTACTGTTCAGTGTAATGCTTTAAATTGGGACAAAACACAATAATATGTAATAAATAAAGTATGACTTACCCCCGAAGATGAGCTTTGGTTGTGTTCTATGTGTGAAGGATCTACTTTTTTATTTCTAACTTTGACATCTGGAGTGGTCCTTTTCAGAGGGGTTTCAGAGGGCACTTCAGGTGGAAACTTCTCAACCTTCTTCAATGCTACCGAGTCCTTTTTAAGACACTGCTTGTCAGTATCATCTGTGACTGATTCCTTATCACAGAGAGGCAAGCATGGTGTTTCTTCTTCATGTGCCTTTTCGGAGTCTTCTACAGAACTCTGTACGTCTTCATCAAGTATTTGTACCTCTGAGGGTTCAGAGGGTGCAGGCAGATGCTCCTCAGGAGAAGTGCTGGAGCTGAGACCTTCTGTAACCTCATCCTGATTCTCATCTGATTCTTCTTCCACCCTATCTTTAGAGGAATACTCTATACTAAAAGACTGAGGCTCTGAGGGCGAACCTGTCACGTGTGACTCAGCCCTGAGACTGGGTCGCTGTAGTAATCCTTCAAGACCCTCAGAGCCTCTGACTTCATATGTATTTGGTTCGGGCGAGTGGTTTCGATTCAGTGGGAGTGCCGTGGCCTCTGAAGTAGAGATGGAATCTGAGGAGTCAGCGAGAGAGAGATTATCAGTGCTGCTTGAGTGCATTCGCGTGGACAGACTAGGAAAGGTTGGTTCTTTATCCCCTAATACTGGCAATTTTGTTCTCAAAGGCTCTCCTCTCTCTTTCCCTAGGCCTTCTGGACTGGATCCCTCAGTCTTTGCTGGCAACGATGACTCTGCAGTTGGGGTGGTGGTTCGCTTGCGAGCCAGCGAGCTCTGGAAAGTGGGGATGCGAGAGGTAGGTCTTCCAGCTTTGCGTGAATCATCACCCTTTTCAGCTGCTCCCTTCTCTTCATCCTCTCTTATAATCTGATGCACATCAGCTTCAGCTTCCTAAAAACAAACAAAAGCAAAAAATAGCTAATGCAGATCCTTTTTTGTTTTTATAGCAGATGATGCTTTAATTCAATTGCCAGCAAACGGAAGGGTGGCACAGAAAGACGGACAGACTGACTGTAAACCTTCAGTGATAAACTCTACATTTTACTGCTTGACTGCTCAGTGCAGACATTATCTAGCATAACATACAACAGACTACATGTTCAACCTTAAATGCTTTCCACTCACTCAAACGTTAAACCAATGCCCGATATAATACCAGACATCTGAATAAAGATGGTTAGATTTATGGTCAGGTAGCTTACCGTTTTCATACAGAGCCACATATCAAGGAAGTGAAGCTAAAACAGTTAGCTAATTAGGTTAGCCATCTATATAACTATGTTCCAAAACATAAAAATAACGCCAACTTACCATGTTTGGCTTTGCTACGGGTACAATCTATAAAGCTGTCTACCTAACCAAGCAAGATGTTTTCTACATACAACAACAGTTACTATCCTTTTCTGCTTTTAACTAGTTTCCACTGCAGAGCCCTGAGCGAACTAGCTAGCCCCGTCTGATCCGCTGCGGTGTTTCTGAGCCACTGACGGCTAACGTTGTTAGCTGAGCAGCTATATTAGGAGACGAGGCTGACTGGGAGCGTTACAGTCTGCTTTTGCTACGTGGCTGTGGGTCTGTCCTGAGTCAGAAGGAAAACCTCGCCTACTTCACCAGCTCCTGCTAAATACCCACCTCTGCGTAACAGCCAGTGTTTCTGAGTCGCTCTGACCGTCTCGGTGCTGTTTCTAAGCGAGCTGACCGCCTCCGTCCCATCATGAAACCCAAACAATGAACTAAACTCCACAGTTTAATTACATGAACTGATGTTCACCGAAAGTGAGACGGAGTAAATTAACTACTACACCGACTCCTGTAATGAAATTCTGTCTACGTTAAATTGTTTTGATTTACTCGTGTTATGGAACAACACATCGGGCAGCCAAACAAGTGTCAACAGATTATGATTCAAATTGAACTCGCCGCGGTTTCCGGTTCTCAGTCACAATTGGCGGGCAGAAGGAGAACCGAGAGAGCGGCTTTACCACCCGGTGTGTAAAGATAAAATCTAACCTCTAAAACCGGCGGGAAATAATAATAATAATAATAATAATAATAATAATAATTATTATTATTATTATTATTATTGTTGTTGTTGTTGTTGTTGCTGCTATTATTGTTATTGTTATTATTATTATGCTATTATGTAAACAAAGGCATATGTCTTCATTGCATGTAGTCATATTTCCTTTCTGACCCTATATTTCTACTTCTAAAATCCAGTAGACATGACATTAAACAACATTGTTGTAATAATAATAATAATAATTATTATTATTATTACTATTATTATTGTTATTTTTATTATTATAATGAAAACAAAAACATTATATGCATGTAATCTCAACTATTTTGATAATACATTCTTACGTAATAGCTGTAAAAATGTTTGAGAGTAAATGAGACAGTACTGGATTGGTATCCGTTTCAGCAAACACTCAAAGCTGTGGTATCCGTATCAGTACTGATATTAAAATATTTTATATTATTATAGATGTTGCTTTAATCCAATAAAAATGGCATAAAGCAAAACAAGAAATACATTTATTGTTATAATAATAATAATAATAATAATAATAATAATAATAATAATAATAATAATAATTATTATTATTATTATTATTATTATTATTATTATTATTCTTTATTTATTTTTCAGCATTCTTTAGTAGAATGACTTGTGTTCATAGAGAGGCCCAAACTCTTTAGACATGGTTTTGAAAACCTTTCCAGTCTGATGAGCATCAGCAGCTCAGAAATCTACACAAATAGAGAGATTTGACTTCGATAAGCCCCTGTTCTTTAAAGGAGCAATATGTATAATAATGCACTCTGTCAGTCTGTCTCTCCTCCCTCCTGTTCACTCCTCCCTCCATTTACCTAACAGTCCGGAGAAACGGACTGATCAGCATCAGACTTCACCCATTTACTCGCCATGAGTGTCTCCTGTGGTGGACGGCAGAGCCAATGTGAACTCTAGTTTTGCTGCTTTTTTTGTTTTCGTTGCTTTTGATGTATTTTTATCCACTCACGTGACTTTCTTGACGCTACTTAGACTCACTATCGCCTCTTCAGGTGCAAAGTGGTACTACAGACAGGACAGACGGGATAGCTGGTCAGCATGCTAACTACAGATGCATCATCGCTGTCCAAAGAAAATCATGTATCTCCTTTTTTGACGATTTCATTTTTATACATCATTTGAACATGACATCTGCTGTTTACATTGTGGGACACTCTTATGATGAACGGAACAACAGAAATGCCACAAAATAGCCTGGAAAAAATTCTGGTTCCATTCACTTACATTAAAAGTAAAGACAGTTTTTGGCTTTTTTTTTTAAAGTTACTTGTTTTTCTTTGACCTTTAAATTAAAATTTAAATTTTTTACCTTTAAATTAATTGCCAGAGTTCATATACCTTTTTCCACTTACATATATGATCATTTAAAACAACCATGTATAATATTTTTGTCTCATTTGTTTAGTTAGTATCTCTCTGCCTACGTTTAGGACTTTAGGTCTGATTGTGTTGAAGGTCATATTTATGCAGAAATAGAGACCATTTTAAACGTTTCACAAACTTTTTAGCTCCACTGTTAACACGAAAACACAAAACATGACACAAGAAATACCCGAGTCTGCCGCTGGGTGGCGTTAAACCATAACTGCGCCGGAGTGCGTTGATATCGGCTGTTGCTCTCAGTTCTCCTCAGACTCAGAGCGGACACATACAGGATCTGGACTGTGTGACAGCTGGACATTATTAAATATATAACTCGGCTCACTGAGGTACAGTGTGTATTTTTATGTTACTCTTAAAGAGCCTGCTTAAAACTGCAGACAGTGTTTTGTGTTGAAGTGTTTGAAAGTAGCAGTGAAGCGCTTTACTCTCTTTAGCGAGCTAGCTTTGTACTTTCAGCGAGTTAGCTAACCGGCTAGCGCTGTCTCCTCTTGTTGTTGTTGTTGTAACTGAGGTAAGTTAGTTACGCCACATATGACTTCGCAGTAAATAAAACTAACGTTATCGTTACAACCTTGTTCCAGTAGTTTCTGTAACCGGACTGTGGATGTATAACTGTCAGGCTGCTGTACGTTTATTTAATCCGCCGTAATGCTGTTAAATAGTGACGGAAGTCTTTCTGTGTTTTCATTTTCGTTACAGGTTTGGACCGTAAACGCAGTTTGGCTTGGTTCTTGATGCTGACATCTAGACTCGTTTTTGTGTGTGTCGAGGCGGTTTTATTTGAACGCCATGTGTGCCTGGCTCTGTTTTTTCCACATTTTATACATTAAACCGTAGACGATGACTTATTCGCTGTCAGAAACAGATGATTGGCCAGTAACAGCCGTGGAACCGCTGCGAGTTAGAGTTGTGCATTTATATGGTATTCCCAAATCTAGAAATCCTTACCTTGTTAGTCTGTATGCTCAGCATTTCTTGATTATCTAAGACAAACCTGCATAACTGCACGTCTAGAAGATTTATCTCCCTCTCTCTCTCTCTCTCTCTCTCTCTTTCTCTCTCTCTCTCTCTCTCTCTCTCTCCCTCTCTCTCTCCCTCGACCAGCTCAGGTTTACCAAAGGTAGAGAAGATAAGACAGACAGATGAGCACACTGAGCTAAACCAAATATTATGTTTTGCTGATCGACGCTTCTGCTCATCTACACTATTCCAGTTTATATATATATATATATATATATATATATATTTAAAAAACATTTTCACATAATTTTCTCTGACGTATCACCATCATGGAGGTTACACCTCCTAATCCCAACTCCTCCTTGCCACCACCACCACCTTTCCCAATAAGTCCAGCTATGGCTCCGTCTGTACAGCTTGGAGTCACCGTAGTTTACACATGTCTGTACGGAAGTTTGTTCTTGATCGTGTACGTTCAGCTTTGGTTGTTGTTACTGTACCGCCATAAAAGATGGTCCTACCAGAGTGCTTTTCTTTTCCTCTGCCTCTTCTGGGCGGCGCTGCGCACTACGCTTTTTTCCTTTTATTTTGGTGATGCTCTTGCGGCCAACCACCTGCCCACTCCGATCTACTGGCTCCTCTACTGTTGTCCTGTGTGCCTGCAGTTCTTCACTCTGAGTCTCATCAATCTCTACTTTACTCAGGTAAGATGTTCAAGAGCTTGATTTAGGTCAGCACATGCTCCGTTATTAGGGCTTTAACCTTAGGGTCTTTATTTTGTCTCGTTCCAACAGGTTGTACTCAAAATTAGAGGATTATTCAAGATTGAACCCAGTAAAGGATTGTGAGTGGCTTTACTTTGTTCTTGTTTTGAAACTGGATGTGAGGACCAGATGTTTAAGGGATCTGTTGAAAGCATTTTTCTTTTCTCTCAGGTGGGTGGCTCGCTGTGTGTATGCAGCCATGAGTGCTGTCTTCTTATGCGTAAATATGGTTTGCGCCAGCCTTGGGGAGCGAGGCGGCACAGGCAGAGTTGGGAACAAAACATGGAGTCTGGTTCTGATTCGAGTCCTGGTGAACGACTTGCTTTTCATCACAGAGGCTGTGTGTCTGGCCACTTCCCTGCTTCTTCTGACCCGATTCTCCCCCTCCACCAGTCCTTATCTACATAGCAAAGTATGCCACTGCTTATTAGATTGATTTGTTCAATTGTCACAATTATCATAATCATGTGTAATCTTATGTATAATTATGTTAAGGGTCCATCAGAAGATGCTATATTAATATAAAAAGAGGCATGTCTTACAAAGCTGGGTTTCTAGCTTAGCCATTTAAGTTTAGGTTAAGTTTGTTGCTTTTACTTCTACAGCAACAGACTACAGACTTACAGACTTTATTATTCCCTTTTCACCCTGTTCTTCAATGGTCAGGATCTCCACAGGAACCCACTGAGTATGTGCTGGCTGGATCATTCTCAGCACTGCAGTGACACTGACGTGGCTGTGGAGTGTTAGTGTGTGATGTGCTGGTATATGTGGATCAGACAGTAGGCCACCAACCAAAAATATCCAGCCAGCAGCGTCCTGTGGACATCGTCCTGTGACCACTAATAAAGTACTAGAGGATGACCAATGCAGTCCATGCACCCTAGATGAGCTGTAGTCTTTGATTTACATCTGAAGAGATGAAACATATGATCGTCTAATAGAGTGGACATTAAGAGGACACGGTGATCCGCAGCACTGCTGTATATGATCCACTCATATCAGCACAATACACACTTAACACAACCCCCGCAGCAGTGCTAAGATTAATCCACCACACAAACAGTATCTGCTCTGTGGTTGTCCTGTGGGGGTCCTGACTATTGAAGAACAGGGCAAAGGCAGGGGATAACAAAGTATGCAGAGCAACTGATGGACTACAGTCTGCAATTCTAGAACTGCAGAGTACATCAATATGTAAAGTGGATCTGATAAAAGAACAGAGACTGTATACATAAATATGTGTTTCTAATGCAGTGTTGAGTCAGTGTAGATCTACATTATAACATGATTATTATTTAACTTTTGTCTTATTACTCCATCTAAACCTGAAGACAAGTTAATAGGTTGCATTTGATAGGTCATGTAAAGCTAAACTGTAAGATGAAAGTGCATTGTGAGACATCCTAATAATTTAGTTTACTAACAGAAAGCATAGTCAGGTTTCTTGCTCAGAACCTTTGTTGTTAATGTTTCAGAACACCACATGGAATAGAACAAAGTGTGTGGAAACATATAGGGCATGTTTCTCCAAATTGTAACAGGCAGTTATAATTATATATTTTATTATTATTATTTTGTAAAACATCCAGTATGCCATGTACTTTTGAAAGTCTTGTCAGACCCACTTTAGCTGAAATCACTGCCTATAAATGTTTATTTTAGCCAACTAATAGTCTCTGATTTTAAATGTTGTTTCCACTTTTCCTTGCAGATCATTTCTAGTTTAAAAGTCTTGGTAGTTTTGCGTGCACAGCATTCTACCATAGCAAAGACTATTATTCATGTCTGGGGACAGTTAAGAACATTTCATTCAACTATTTTAATTCAATCAATGTTTGGATTATTGTCTAGTTTAAAAGCCAAGGTTTTCTTCACAGATCATTGGTGCAACACACATAGGGTAAACAGTTGGCAAGGTGTTATTTAGTTTTTCTCCAAACATGCCTTCGGTGATTGTAGCTCAGGAGATCTATTTTTTGCTTCATCAGTCAACATAATAACTAAGCCCAATAATTTCCTTTTGATGACCCTCCCACAGTAGACTGGGGCATCACTGTCTACATGTCAGTCGTGTCTTCTTGTAGGACCTTAGCAGTGGTGTGGGGGTTTTGCTTTGCATACAAGTCCTGGTCTATCACAGAATTTTCTTGGTCTTTCTGATCTTGTCTTTTTTAATGGCATTGTACATCCTAAACACTGTAAGCAGAAAGTGTTTATCTACCACAGTGTGTGTTAATATAGTGTTTAGCTATTCTTCTCTATAGTTCCAGATCTGCTTGATGTGTTTGTTGTTGTGTATAATCAGACATTGAGGTGTTTGGAATTGCCTATACTTAGATTCATTAATAATAAGCAAAATAAGCTCTTAGATCATAAAAATAACAGTTGTGGAGTCACTGAAAGGATGTCCAAGCTTGTGTCCATGCTACTTTTTATTATTTAATTTTGTTTGTTAAATTTAGCTAATGAATAAGAATTGCCCATTGAAGTGTGCAATAATATGTCATCTCTAGGCTTGTAAGTATGTCTGTTGACATCTCTTTTTCTTTTACATCACAGGGGACCACTGTTTGCCGGACAGCAGTGTTGGGAGCTGGTGTAATCTTGCTTTTTTCAAGTAGAGCATGCTACAACCTTACTGCGCTCATCCTGTCTCAGAATCACAAGGTAGCATCGTTTGGTTTTGACTGGTACAACATCTCAGATCAGGTATGAAGCTTGACAGATGTCGATAATATCTGAGATGATGGAAATGTACTTTAATTCATATATCACTTTATAAAGTGTATGTTTAATCGTGTTTCTCTGAAGGCTGATCTTCAAAGTGAACTTGGAGACACAGGCTACATAGTATTTGGGGCTATTCTTTTCATATGGGAGCTTCTACCCACCAGCCTCCTCATACTGATCTTCAGAGTACCACGTCCTAATCAGGAAACGGTTAGATCTTTATTTTTCTGTTAAAAGCAACTGCATCTTCACACAATTTAATACTATATTAATACTATAATGTTCCTCTATTTAGTTTCAGAACTGCAGTCCAGCTATGAACACAAGGGGCTCGCGTTCATATTTCTTCGATGACCCGCGAGGGATGGATGGCGACACCAGCTCTACTTGGTCACACAGTATACGACCTAATAACAGGTGTCTAAGCAGTTGGAAAACACTAATTTTCTGATAACCTCAGCCTTAAGGACCATAATTAAGAAGCACTCAGCCCAAAAAAAGCTTTAGAGGCTATTTGTTCATCAGATAGAATAGAAACTTTGATTGGCATGTTTTGTAATGATAAAGTATTCTGGCTACGAACTTAAGTGAAGGTAAAGATGATTAGAACCAACTCTTTCTATTTCCAACAGCTGGTTTGGCTCCAGTGAAACCACTCCACTACTCTTCAATAGGACGGATCAAACAAACCAGCATCACTCCCTCTACTCGACTCCGCAGAACTGAGCTCCGCAGAAGGGATTTTAGGCATTTGAATGATTGTTCTCAGGCAGTACTGCATCAGTACCTCATCCTGTGGAGACCAATAGGTATTATTTGCACTGACGCGCTGTACACATGCTTGCACATTGCATTCTTGCATTTTTTTAACCATTGACAACTAATAGAATTCCTTGTAACATATGCCATTTAAGGGGTTGTGCGGGCTCTACCCTGTTTACATAAGTACGGACCAATAAATTGCTATTTTTTCACTTAGATTTATAAAACCTTTTGATATTGGTTAAAATACTGGAGCATTAGTGGAGCTGCCTGCTACTTTATCAACGGATATGTCTTCTCTTGTTTCCAGACAACTGACAAATGTGAATCAATTAATGAGTTTCTGTTCATTTTTAAATGTTTTTAAAGGGAACAATGTAAATTTAAAGGGAATACAATCCTCCTATTTTGCTGTACTTGATATGAAATATTTTACTAATAATTTAACTGCATTATAACGGATTCCATAAAATCTAAGACTTCGGATTGTAATCTTTTTCTATAGTATAAAGAATATAGCGTGAGTAACTGAAAGAAAAGGAAACACGTTGACTTGAACAGTTTATTCTGCAGTATGTACAGATTCTCCTATTAAAACACTTTATACAGTATGTACATGTATGTTAATTTATTCTGCCACGTTTTATGTATGATTTCCCCCCTTATAACAAAATTCAGATCTAAAGAAAAATTCAAAGAGCTAGAAATTATCAAAAAGCGCAAATAATGGAAAAAAAAATATATCCACCACACGACACATGGCAAATCCAGAAGTCATCCTATTTCAGTACTCATTCTGTGCGATGAGTTTCAAAGAAAAAAAGACCATCTTCAGAGTCTGAGATAAGGGGAAAACAGATGGACAGATGCAGTTTTAAAAAAATAATCCACTGCTGGCATGTCTTAGACTGATTCTGCACCGTCTTGTATCTGAGAATCTCCCATACACTTTTTTCAAATTATCTTCGAAACTGACTCGACATGCTGCACTTAAATAATACAGAAGAGCCCCTCGGGAAACAACCTGATCTCGAGCACAAAGTGCCAAAGGGAGGGCGTGTGAGATCTGTTTCTAGTATAAGAAGTCCTTTCTTAAGCGCCATGCTTGGTTCATTGAATGAATAATCAGTGGTCAAGGGGCGGCGTGGTTTCTAGCTTGCGCAAGCGTCTTCGTCTCAGCTCTGCAGCATTTGGCTCTCCATCATCCTCCCCTCCCTCTTCCTCCTTCTTCTCTTCCTTCTCAGCAGCTGTGGATGAGTTTGGCTGAGAAAAGCCAGTCGCTCCATTCACAGGACCAACTACAAAGAGCATTAAAAGGTAAAACACGTAGTGGTGGTGTTTATTATTATACAGCTACAAGCAAAATCCAATGTCCAACCTTTCTGTTGTCAATCACTTACTAGTTTGTGGTTCGCTATCCTGTCTGGAGGCCTCAGTGCTGCCTGCTGAGGCAGTGGAATCCATTCTCGCTGACCCGCTGGCTTCACCAGAGCTGCCTTCTGACTGAGGAGGACTAGGGAGTAGAAGGGGAAATGAAAGAACATGAGGAAATACTTGATAGGCAAGTGTGTTTGTGTGTGGCTTTGCTGCAGTGGACATTTTTCAAATTCCAGCAAAAGGTTAAATGGAAACTACTGGCAACAAGTGTAAAATCCCCATCATAGATAATTTACCTCAGTGTGGCGACAGTGGTGAGGTAGTGGTGGATGTTGAGCATGGCAGCATCCAGCAGTGTGTGAATATTATGAAGGCACTGTAGCCTAGCCTCCAAACCTCGCCGGCCCTCTTGCTCCAGTTCCCTCAGCTCTTCCTCTGACATAGTGGACAGGGATGCCGGCGGAGGGGGCATGGATGACACTAACGACCAAGACAGGCACAGTTCAGCATAAAAGCTAGGAAAATAAAAATTGTTATCCATTCCATTCTAACCTATTCTAATATTTAATATTATGGAATATGGGACGGACACACGCACTTTTCTGCATACGTTGTTAGCCCCTTTGACACTGTTCCTTGGTGGTCAGGGCCACCTCAGAGCAGGTATTATTTCGGTATTGGATCATTCTCAGTACTACAGTGACACTGACATGGTTCAGGTGTGTCAATGGGTGTTATGACAGCAGTGCTGCTGGAGGTTTTAAACACCTCAGCGCTGGACTGAACCACAAGTATCCAGCCAACAGCATCCTGTGACCACTGATGAAGGACTGGCTACTTATGCTCTCATACGGTAGCTTGCAATGAGTGTAGATACAAGGCAGGACTAATAAAGTGTAAGTGTATTAAATTGTATTTTATATATATACATATATAATTATTATTATTATTATTTTTTTAATTGTACAAACTATACTTAGTTTCACATCAACAGGTGCCCACGTTTTAGCATAGGACTGTAAATATGCCCTCTATATAAATAAACCAAAAAATAAAAAAATAAAAAAATCACAGCCTCTAGAATTAATCATAGTGTTCTAAAAAAAAGGTTATTATTTTCAGACAAAAAGACGACAGGTTATTTCTCTGTAAGTCAAGTGATTATATATTAAGATCACAACACAACTGACAAAGTACTATGTCAAGCCAAGAGCTATTGCCATCTTACTCCTTATTTATTTTCTTGTTATGATAGGTAAATACTGTTTAATTCAAATACCAAATGATCAAAAAGTTGTCAATACAAGGTTCAAAATCAGTCGTCATAGCTGCTAAAGCTTGAGTATGACCCAGTTATGTGACCACAGTGCAGTAATGGATGATCTGGTGTCATACTCACTAAAGGGTGGAGGGGGAGGCATAGGCAGCCAAGGTGCAGAGGGGAAAGGTGGTGGCATGGAAAAGGGAAATCCTGGCACTGCAGCTCCAGGAGCGGTGGCAGCACCATCTGTACTGGGCTGATTTGTGCTACTAGCTCCTGAATCTGTGTAATGAAAGAGAAAAAGTTTAGCAATATTTAATTGCAGTGAAGCCGGTATAAGAAAAATATATCTCCCTTTTTCTGGCTTACACTCAGGGCGAGAACTAAATGCTAGTGTAATAAGTTTGATGTAACATTGTAATTTGTAAAACTGCTACTAATACTAATCATATTTGTTCTGCATTGGAGCCCAGAATGAGTAACTATAATTCTAGAATTGTAATTACAATTATATATTGTAATTATATATTGTCATGCATGAGTGGAACAAGCGTATCAACTTGATACCTCTAAAGTAAACTTAGCCTGACTAACACATGAGCGCTTACATGATAACAATAATGTGTCCAAGCGTGCTTGTTTACTCAGTACACCAGACATGAGAACACAGTTACAACCGTATTATGAGGATATATTGCTCACCGGCACCTGAGGTTTGGGTTGCTTCTGCAGTGGTCTGTGGAGTACTGTTGGCAGCTTGAGCACCAGGTGGACCAGCAGGAGGTGCAGCACCAGGGAAGGGACCCCAAAATGGGAAAAGGCCTGGGGGGAAGTGGGGCATCATGCCTGGAGCGACTGAGAGGATTACAACCAAAAGTCAGAGAAGAATCTATTGCTGGACAGTGCTAAGCCTTTTGCTGTGGATGCTAGGTGTTTACCATTAGCAGCTTGGGGTGCAGGAGCATTAGCTGGGGCTGGAGGGGCTGCAGGGGCTGCTGGAGCGGCTGGAGTGGGAGCTGGATTGGGTTGTGATGCCCGCAGAACATCCATACGACAGGTTGGACAGGTCTGCTGCCTCTGGAACCAAGAGCGAAGGCAACTGCAACACAAGACAAAATGAGTCCATACTAATCCTAACTACTTCTAAAAGTCTGACTTTATTGATGTGATCCCACAACAAGAATACACGTCTGGGGAGAGTATGGCCCCTCTCAGTGTCCAATATTTATTCCTGTTTACTCAGTTGCAATCCTCTAGGTATAACACAGGTCTGGTCCAAAGACGATACTGCTGAGATACACGATTGTTTAATTAATTACACTTGAAAATGATACTTTTGGCATCTAGAAAGCCAAATCATCAAATTGTTTACTGGAAATTTGTACATAAATTCTGCTTAACCCTCTTAAAACAATATCACATGCATCTAACTATCTCTAATTGCAACCTCTGGTACCTCAGCTGTCCAACACTATAAATATATATTTGACATTCTTTTTTAACAATTTTTCAAATTTTCATCTGTCAAGCTGGCAAATAAATCTGATACTAGCTGCTTTTACAGGAGCAAAGCTGTTATTAGACAAACTCTGGAATCTCTGGAACTTTGTTATGTAGGCGGCATTGGGCTCTAACGCTATTAGATATCATCTCAATGGAGCTTTCTACAGCACCTATACATGGGGCCATAACTAAAACAGTGGAAAGATGGAGCACAGTTTTTGCAGCTTTTGGTGGTACTATTCGTTTCTGCTTGTTGATGTTTCTTGATTTCCTTAGATGCCTTTTTTTATCACCCTTGTTAAGTCTGAAGGCTACCATGGGTTGTGTTTGTTTGTTGTTGGGGCTCTAAAACTAACTGGCCCCTCTAAAACTAACCCTCTAAATTCCCATATTTACAGATCTTGCGTCACATGGAATACAATCAATAATCACAGTAAAATAAATGTTCCAAGAATGTTCATTTAATTAATTTAGTAGACCATGCTATTTTACGATATGTCTATGGGCTTACAACAGGCTTGTTGTCTGGCAGAGTTGAGAAGCACATCGGCATGCTGGTTAGAAATTTTGCCTGAATGAAGAACACGATCATGTCACATTAAATTAAAATCTGGCGGAAGCGAGCCGACTGCAGCTTCTGGAGTCAACAAACACACAACACGGCATCATGACGTTAGCAACATCGCCCTCATTGGCTGGAATTTTTAATAACAAACATGACGTGTGTCGCATATTTTTTTTATTCTATGAACTTCAGATCCATTATCTCCTGTTCTCTCTCCGAAGGGGGATCCCATTTGTTCAACTTTCTCCATCTGGCATCTCAATTTTTAGATTTGCTACTGACACTATTACCAGCAAATAAGCTGTAAAACCAGATTAGTGCATGTGTTTGTTATTTTAAAAGAAATTAGGTCATAATTTATTCTTTACATTTCTTTTCACCTTTCCAGCAATGTGGTTGCTTTTTGTATTTTTTTTTACTTTATTCAAAGATATATAGTTCTTATTAGTACAGAAAGAAATGTTAAAACCTCTCTAAAATCAGCCAGGCTAAGTCAAAAATGAACACCATGCCAAACTGTTTCACTGCCACCCACTTTCAGGCTGACATTTCTCATGGTTACATCCAAATGTTCACATGCAAGAAATCCATTAAGCTGTTGGGGAAAAAAGAAGAACAGTAACCTTGAGTGAAAGATGTGGTTGCAGGGCAGTTTCTTGGCTCCAGTGACCATCTCCTCTCGACAGATGATGCACACATTGTCAGAGGCTTGCAAGTCCTCAGGAGTGGCATCTGGATAGCTGCAAAAAATACAGAGCTGTGAGTCACTGAGTATTTAGAGTACAGGAAACAAACAAATCAAGTATGTATAAAATTAACACTGATTTGCAAAGCAATTCAAGAAAAATCACTCACAGGGTGTTCATGTTGCGAATGGCTCGTCGAGACATTATCGCATCCGTCACAGCTTTCTTAAATTGCCTGGCAAAAGCAAGACAGGACATTATAAATGAATCAGGAAAAGATGCCCAACAGTATATCAGCATATCAGTAAACCCTTATTCCCTCACCTCATCGCAAGGTACATAGGCCGAATGGCAAACAGGGGGAAGGTGTGCACTTTGATCATTATTGTCATGAACGCCATGTACAGCAGCACTTTGATGAAACCTGAAGGTTAGAAATGAGAGCAATGTATAAGAGAAGTGCTGGTTTGACCTGAAATTACAATCAACAGTGAATTAATGTTACCTGTGAAGAGTTCCGTATAGAGCATATAGACGGCTTTGTTTTCCCATGGGTTCTCACTTTGTAGGTCAATTGTATGCAGGGTGTACTTAATGAAGGTGGTGAGAACCATGGTCATAAGAATTGCATACTGGAAAAGAAAATGAAGCAGAAAGCATGTGTGAAATAACAAACATCAGTAAATACCTGCATGGATGTAACAGGACTGACGTCATGGCAGTATTCTCTAGGCTGCTGTTGAATTACTGTGTGTTGTTCTGTTTTTAAAGATCTATAAAAGATTACTTTATCTTTATATTCAGATGTACTTGATAAGCTTATGAAGTACTCAAGACGCAGCCCTTGGCAAACACAAACAAACAATTATCACCTCAAATCCAAAGACCAGCTGCACTGAGGCTCCTCTTGTAATAATACTATGGCAGGCGTGATTGACAAATAAGAAATCTAGAACTCCCAGCAAAACCATTAGGGCTGTACAGTGGGGGAAGAAAATAAGTAATGTCAGCACAAAGAAAAACAACAGTAAAACATGATGCAATACCAAAGTATGCTTTCCATATAAGGTCGCATTGCCAACAATTCTAGGCGCAGGTGCAGCTTCAACATTTGCATATGTTGAAAAATAGAAATGCAAAGCCAGTACTCTTGGGGCACAGTTCAGTGCAGTTTTGTGTCATATCATTACTGTAGTCACTGTCGTTTGAAACAGTTACAACTGCCTCAGATGGATCAATACACCCACCCTCAATACACCCACATTCAAATGATATGATTTAAACTGTTAAGAACACAATCAATACTCACAGACAACTCTAAAATGGAAGACCCAGGAGATATTTGGACTCCTTTCCATCTAAGGAAAAAAGAGAAGAAGCAAAGTTCACACCAAGCTCCAAGCAACGTTAAATAAATGTTTAAAAGAAGTGAAGTAACCAGATGGTGTTGACTCACAAAGTCCACCCTATCTTCAGCCAGCCAATGGAAGCACTTGAGGAAGAGCAGCAACGTGAAGAGGGCCACAAAACGAGGAGAAAAGTCATCCCTGAACACTGTAAAGGCTAAGCAGGTCTCCGTCACTGCGTACCAGGAACGCTCAATGAGGTGCTGATGTAAGAACAAGCAATACACAGGCAATGAGAGGCACAAAGCCCAGAGCACACCTGTTCAGAACATCATTAAACCTCCACACAGAACCCACTTCCTACAGCTGCATACATACCTCCATCTCTGCAGCTCTCAGCTGTCCAAAAAAGACCTTTCGCATGAACTTCCCCAGCAGAAACACCAACACAAACGCTTGGATATATAAAACCTGACAAAAAGAGCAATTACTTTGTATTAACAACGCATGCAGGGCAATGAAGGAAATCCAAACGTTAGAGGCCCTTTCTGCATTTTATGCCTTAAATGTCATCAAAATGAGGATAACATAATACAGACACCAACTAAAGCACTTAAGAATGTGTTGTTAAGTCAGACCCGTGTATTGTCCTAGTATTTAGGTTTTGCACTCATTCCACTTACTGCCCATTTAAAGGAACCTATTATGTTTTTTAAGTTTTCTTCTCTGTCCTTGAGTGTCTTCAAGCATTTCGTTATAAAGCCCAAAGTACACGCCAGAGGGAGAAACACTCTCCCAGAGAAACCACTTGATTCAGCCACTGGGAACGTCCCATTAGAATGTCAACATTTTCCTCTTTTACAAGATGACATCATTTTGTAACACAATCTTTACTGCCTGCCTGTTAGCAAACTTGGCAAACCCTCACACAACACATAGAGGGCTACAAAAGTAAAGACATGTCACTCTGTAACCAGCTTCTGCAATCTAGCTGGCAAAGGTGGATCAAGTCTTTCAGGACTGGATCAAACTGATACAACAGAAACAGTGAGAAAGGCTGCATCAGTGTGGGGACAGAACCGGTAGTAGGATGCTGCTCTGGAGGTTGACAGATAAGAACAGAGTGGATGAGCTGACCAACCACAGCACACTTGGCTCTTCAGGAGGCAGGGCTTAAAGACACAGGAGATCTAACAGAGCGTTTCAGTAAGAGAATACTACTTTTTGGGAAAACTTAAATTTGTAAATCTATTCTAGTAGACCCCCAGAGTAAAACTATGAGCTACTATGAAAATAAGCATACCCTTTAAAGCAGATGCAAAAGAAATACATTACTTCTGTGCAATATTTTTCCATTACTCCAGTGCAATTAAGAAGCAACTTGCAATTACTTGTAAATACAATCTTAAGAGTTCTTGACTTTTTTATTATTTATATTGTATATACTGTTCTGTTCATTTATCTATTTTTTGTACTGAGTGCCTTGCTATCCCTTTGCTGCTGTAAGTCTGTGAATTTCCCCCACTGTGGGACTAATAAAGGATTAGCTTATCAAACTATTCTGCAACTTGACTTTCACAAAGCTGCACAATGTAGTATCCAATTTCTCAGGCCAAAAAACAAAAGCAAGCCTAAAAGCAAAAGTAAAATTACACAAGTTGATCAACGCATGCTTTCAGTTTTGGTGCTGTATAAGTCCTAAGCAACAAAAATCCCTGCACTTCTACTGTGAAGTATTTCATGAAACACAGGCCAGTGAACAATGAAATGAACTTACTGCCATACTAGGGCTGCTTTTGGTGAGGTATACCACTGTAGGGTAGAACTGGTGCTTAAGGAAATAGGCATGGGCGACCACCGCACCAGTCAGTGCCAGACTGGTGGCAGTCACCAGAGCTGCTCGCACCATTTTTGTACTGCATTAAAAAAGAAACAACACAACACAAACAGTTTCATTACAGTGGATCCAGCAACGCACAGGATAAGTCATGGGTAAATCTAAAGAAGTGGTGGATTTGCTGACCAGGGTTTAGAATGTAACTCAATGGCAAGTAAACATAGGCTACTTGTTTGATACCTTAAACAGTGACATTTAATAAACTTCTAAACTGATCTAATGAAGACATCACCAGTTATTTTCTTAACAGCTGTTCAGAGTTTACAGGCCTGCCTGAAGACATTTCCGCGCCCACTTTGACTAAGTAAGTGGTCAGTCTGTCATTCAAACTAAGCATAAGGTCAGCTGGCTACGTGCTGTTTTAATGTTATATGTATTCACAGCAACAGTTCAGATAAACAGAAATACTGCAGAGAATGACAGCCAGCTAGCTTCAGGTTTCAGGCTTCAGGCTTGTTCCTCCTGACTGTGTTAGCTGCAGCTACTGTATAGCTTCTTATTCGACAGCTGCTTCTTCCATGTTTCGCCTCAGTAGCCAGAGTGTAACTGCTGCACCATTTAAGGTGGAACGGGGCAAAGTCGAACAAATGGACCCCTTACTGTGCGTAAACCTGAAGAAAGACGTGACTGAAGTTAGCTTCTTATTCGAATTCCCCGGTTCCACCTTAAATTGTGAAACAGACTGTAACTACTGCACCATTTAAGGTGGAACGGGGGGAATCGAATAAGAAGCTAACTTTAGAAAGCAAGCAGTCGAGCTTCTTTAGCAAACTGACAGCGAGTTTGAGTTTTACGGTCATCCTCAAACAAGAAGCAGACGAATGAGAAACTACAGCGTCGCCCTGACACTAATTTCACTTATTCGTAACCTCCAAACTGAAAGCAGTGGCGTTTTAACCTCGGACTGAATTAGCCACGCCGCTAGCCAGCTTGCTACCAAACTGAATAAGCCCTGCAGCGACATTTGTAGCTGACTTTAGCTCCTGCAGTGCAGAGTCTCCAGTCAGCTTACCGACCCCTTCTGCTCCACAGCGCAGCCGATTTACCGCAGCCGCAAAACGCTCCTCCGTAACCCAACCGAGCGAAGATCCAAGGGCGAACAGCGACGAGCTGCACCCGTTACAAGGCAAAATCACACCCGCGTCTGTGCTTCCATCCAACAAAATGATATTTCGACCCCCGGATATGTAAAGCCACACGGCCCGGCGCAGCTTCTCTTCTCGATTACGTGTTTATTTTTCGCTTGCTCTACAAAAGGCCACCTCATTTCCGGCGTTGCCACGCCTGGGTGTCGTCAGCAGGGAGGACTGACCAATCAGCATCTCCGCAGCCGAGGCGACGTGTTTTTCTTCCTTTCAAATGAAAAGTCCTGGCAGGCCGAATCTCAAACGAGCTCAACACTCCCTACATAGAGCACTACAAATTAAAAGTCCGCTAGAACTCCCACCAGGAGACATTTGGGATCTGACCACAGTCTTATTTAGTTGTAAACAAATGTAAACAAAGTCTTTCGCGGTGGTTTGGTGTGAAATGCTCTGTTCTGGAGAAACTTGCTCACAGTGGTGGTGATGGGAAGAGAAAAGTCTCTGAAAGCTCCCTCAAAGAAAGTTATTACAGGAACATATGTTTGGACATATGCTGCCTCATGCCTGACACGTTGTTTTCTGATAGTTTTGTGATGATATTTTAGAAAGTAAAAGTAATATTGAGACTTAGCGGGACAGAGAGAGAGAGAGAGAGAGAGATGGTAGCAGGAAAAGTAGTTATTGCATATTTATTTGCTAATATAAGACACATTTACTTAAATAAATTTGCTTAACAATAAAAGGTTGTTTCATTTAAAGATGCCAGCAGTAATATTAATACATTAGGTTTAATCTGCCCACCTATGGTTTCATCTACAGTTCAGTATAATATTGCTCAGATATTTGTATGTATACTGAGCTGCGTCAAACAGTTTAGTCTTATTTTGAATTTTGTAACACGTAGTTGTGAATTAAACTAAAACTAAACAACTATGTTTGTAAGTCATTGGCCACTTTTGCAGGGGCTGATTATCCAGCTGGAATCTGGTGTTTGTATTAATAAACTCAGTAGGACAAATTGTACATTTGTTAATAACTACATGCAGTGTTTACCATTTTGCATATAAGTAGTATCTAAAGAAAATATAATTTTCCAGATTTGCCACTAATTTTTATTAGCAGCATCACATAAAAAATCAGAGTTTGGGTCACTGGTGGTTTTGGATGGTAAATAAAATGTTAAAAATATCACCTCCACTGCTGAGTTGTCAGGTTTCTCTACAATTAATAATTTTACATAAAACCACTCTGAAGGACTTTGTTTACATTGCAGTGACTGAATTATACAGGAAGTTTGGCTTCCCCTTTGGTATATCAAATATATGTGTACTAAACATCTATGTAGTAAAAATCAGTGCACTAAACATCAGTGCACTAAACATCAGTGCACTAAATTTCAGTGTACTAAACACCCATGTACTACATTTCAGTATACTAAACATCTGTGTACTAAATTTCAGTGTACTAAACACCCATGTACTACATGTCAGTATACTAAACATCTGTGTACTAAATTTCAGTATACTAAACATCTGTGTACTAAATTGCAGTACAGTAAACATCTGTGTATTACGTTTCAGTATACTAAACATCTGTGTACTAAATTTCAGTGTACTAAACACCCATGTACTACATGTCAGTATACTAAACATCTGTGTACTAAATTTCAGTATACTAAACATCTGTGTACTAAATTGCAGTACAGTAAACATCTGTGTATTACGTTTCAGTATACTAAACATCTGTGTACTAAATTGCAGTGTACTAAACATCTGTACTAAATGTCAGTATACTAAACATCTCTGTACTAAATTGCAGTGTATTAAACATCTGTGTACTGAATTGCAGTGTACTAAACATCTGTGTACTAAATTGCAGTGTACTAAACATCTGTGTACTAAACATCTGTGTACTAAATTGCAGTGTACTAAACATCTGTGTACTAAACATGTGTACTAAATGTCAGTATACTAAACATCTGTGTACTAAATTGCAGTGTACTAAACATCTGTGTACTAAACATCTGTGTACTAAATTGCAGTGTACTAAACATCTGTGTACTAAACATGTGTACTAAATGTCAGTATACTAAACATCTGTGTACTAAATTTCAGTGTACTAAATGTCAGTATACTAAACATATGCATACTAAATGTCAGTATACTAAACATCTGTGAACTAAATTTCAGTTTACTAAACATCTGTGTACTAAATCGCAGTGTACTAAACATCTGTATACTAAACACCCATGTACTACATTTCAGTATACTAAACATCTGTGTACTAAATTTCAGTGTACTAAATGTCAGTATACTAAACATACGCATACTAAATGTCAGTATACTAAACATCTGTGTACTAAATTTCAGTGTACTAAATGTCAGTATACTAAACATACGCATACTAAATTTCAGTGTACTAAATGTCAGTATACTAAACATACACATACTAAATGTCAGTATACTAAACATCTGTGAACTAAATTTCAGTGTACTAAATGTCAGTATACTAAACATACGCATACTAAATGTCAGTATACTAAACATCTGTGTACTAAATCGCAGTGTACTAAACATCTGTATACTAAACACCCATGTACTACATTTCAGTATACTAAACATCTGTATACTAAACACCCATGTACTACATTTCAGTTTACTAAACATCTGTGTACTAAACATCTGTGTACTAAAATTTCAGTGTATTAAACATCTGTGTACTAAATTTCAGTACAGTAAACATCTGTGTACTAAGTTTCAGTGTACTAAACATCTCTGTACTAAATTGCAGTGTACTAAACATCTGTGTACTAAACATCTGTGTAGCTTGCACAAGATATTGGACATATTTTATTGTTTGTATCAACATTTGTGTGTAAAGTTGTGATATACTGACATTTATATGCATCTCTTCAGTGTAATCAGATCACTGTTTGGTAATTAAATAATAGTATTAAAAAAAACAAATACCAGCTTTCTAGTGAGTTTAATAGGGCTTCCCTATCAGCATTTATTGAACAGGAATTAAACCACATGGTTTAAAGAGCCACAATAACATGCATTATGCATTACTTTGTAAGTATATCTGCAATACTACTAAAAACTCTATAAGTAGGTGCACAGACTTACCCTTTACACTGTACATTTTCAAGGGTCCATTTCTTTAGTAGTAGTAACAATATATGTAGTGTGGTGTGTTAAAATAACATCCCATTAAAAAATCTTACCATTCACAATTCATCATTTTGGACAACTTAGTTAATCCATTATGAAATATTCAACTTACTCACTGCATACAGCGTCACTGAACTGTAAAAACAGCCCGGTTTCAGTTGATTGTTTCAGTGGTGTCTTTCAGACATACACACTGAAATACATCCACCTTTTCAGCCCACAGCAGTTTAGAGTCTGCCAACTCATACTGAAGTTACAGGAAGTAACAGGGCTGCTTTTCAAACGATGCATACAACGAGCCAACCAATCAGAACAAAGGCCATTTGCACACACACATATATACATATATATATATATATATATATATATATATATATATATATAAATATATATATATAAAAGTCTGAAAGTCACAGCAAGAATAACAATCTGTTCAATTCAAAGGGATTAAGAGAAGCAGGAACATGCTCATGTTAAAATGAATAATGACTGTTTCCAGTAAATAAACCCACACAAACATCATAAATGGGCCTCGGGTCAGAACGTAGGATATAATTTCCTTAATTCTTTTGATTAAACAAATATCAAACTGTCTATGGCTAAAATTAAGAATAAAGTAATAATGAATAATTATTTTTAGATTGTATTTGAAGCAAAACAGTCAACGGTGCAAATTTTTGGGCTACTACATTTATGTATTTATGGCATCTGTGTGTTACATAAATTGCTCTGCTTTGTTGACAATTTGTGTAGTTATACATTGAATAACCATAGAATAATTTTTTAATTTAATGATAAACATAGTTTTTATAATTTTGCTTTTGATGTGTGAATGTATCACATACTGAGAATAATTAAGGACACGAAAGGTCTTTACTTTCAATGTAAGTCAATGGACTTACAATGCTGTTTTGGAGCATGTCTATTGGTCCATTCATCATATTGGTTCATTCACACAATGCTGTGTTCAAACGATGAAGAAAAATAAAAATGAAGATACTTGTTTTTTCTTTGGACGGCGATGATATGCCAGTTGTTTTTGATTTACAGTGTGTTCTGACTTCACTCATACCAGTTATTTAAGTCTATGTTGTTTTTAAATATTACCTAACGAAAGACAAGAAAACAAACGATAAATGACAGAATTGACAATACAATTTTTTGTTCTGACAGTGATGGTAAATACACTATATTAACAAAAGTATTGGGACACATTACACCTACAAGAGCTTTTATGACATCCACTTCTAAATCCTTAGGCATTAATATGGAGTTGGTTCCTCTCAGTCACACCTAAAAGAACTTCCCCTCATCTGGATAAGACTTTGGACTGTGTGTCTGTGGGGATTTTTGCCCATTCGTCCAGAGAAGTGTGAGATCAGACACTGCTGTTGAATGAGGGTCTGTTTCCAGTAAGTTATGCATCAACATTGTCCAAAAATAGTAACTATAAAAGAGAAGGCATTTAATGAAAGTCAGTATAATGAGATGAGGTATTTATGTTAGTGCATTCATGGATATAAAGAACAGCTGCTGTGCTCAAGAAATACATAAAAAAAAACATATGGATGTATTTTAGTTCTTGACAGTGATGATTTGCAATAACTGACAACATGAGGTATATTTTCCAGTCAGTTGAAACAACATGGCCTCTACTGAACTTCTGTTTGTATGCATGCATACACACACACACACTGGGCAAACGTATCAGCGCTCAACTTCCATATCAGCTCCACATATAGAAGAACTTTGTAGTTCTACAGTTACAGACTGTCTATCTGTTCCTCTTCATTATTTATTAGCCCTGTTACCCTGTTCTTCAGTGGCCACGGGACCAACACAGAGCAGGTGTTATTTGGGTGGTGGATCATTCTCAGCATTGCAGTGACACCTATGTGGTGAAGGTGATACAAGTAAATCAGATACTCACTGTTCACTCCATTAGTCACTCTAACTTGGTCCAGCTTGAAGAAGTAAACTCAAAGATAATGACTTTAATGATATGTCCATACACAGCTTGTGGTAGTCCTCCTCGAGTCTTTCCTCTCTGGTCAGATTTCAGCCACAGGACGCTGTTGGCTGAACATCACTGAGCTGTTTAAAGACCACAGCAGCAGTGCTGTATTGAGAATCATAGATTCAACAGATGAACCATAATCTATGATGGTATTACTACACAGAAGCACAACACAGTAAAAAGACAGGCATGCCTAAAAAAATAGTCAGCTAATTATTAATATCAGTCTGCATGGCGCAACCCTGCGCTGATCACCAACCTCTCCACTGCCGTTTTTGTCCAGTGGAGGGCACCAAATGACAGATAATGGTGTTCACTTTGGTGTGAGTCTCCAGGTTTATACTTGAAACAAGCACACAGGAGAATCATGGCTTCATTTTATGGCTGCTTTAATCTGAACTGAACTCAAATCCAATACAATACTAAGTGAAGCAGAGCAGAAAGAGTACTATTTATCCTCCTACCCAGGAAGGTTACAGTAGAAAGCGAAAGGTAAAATTTCATTTCTCAACTGATTAATACACAAGCTGCAAACTCTTCAGCAAAACAGCAGCCCTGCTAAAAGAATGCACCTGCATGTCATCAGATAAAGAGACTTTATTTAAAAGCAGTAACTTTGTGTTTTGCCTAAAGGCAATAAAAGCTATAAAAAGGAAACAACTGTAGTGAGCTGAGTCTAATAGTAAACAAAAGAGAGACTATGTCTTGAGAATAAATGGGATTAGACAACATAGCAAGTAAAAAGATTCTTACAGAATCAGAAGATTGCTGTTTTGACTGGTGTAAGGTGAATTAAAGATACATGAAATTATTTCAGATTCATTCAACTACAAGATTACCTACAGATAGAGCAAAAAAAAAAATCACTCATACAAGCATAATCTTAAAAACAAACATGAAGGCAATTGCTATAGCAGTAGTTAGTCCATTGTATGCCACAGCCTAGAATTTTCCTCTGCTAAATGTGCTTGTAGCCTCAGTTTTTTCTCATCGTTCTGACTGCTTCAGGGTTCCATGGCCCTTTTGCAGGTAGTGTAAACAGTTCAGTCCTTAAGACCTCCTTTTCTTTCAAAACTGGAGAAAAAAAAGCAATAATAATAATAATAAAAAAAATCTGAATGAGATCCTCCCAGCCCACGAAGGGCCCATCATTAGGAAACTGAAGAGATAGGGTTCACAGGAGAGCCCATTTGAGTCAGTACTTTATCCAGCCATTGGAGCGGACCATGCAGATGAACTTCTATCCAGCAGGGGGTGCTGGTCACATCTTGTCGGTGGTACTCCGCTCCCCAGCCCTGATGAGACAAAATACAAAAACATAGATTAAAAGTTGTAAATAGGGGGGATATTTTTAAAATACATATGTTTGCAGGTGATAAGTGCTATATTAACTGGACAGATACCTTTACAAAGCTCATGCGAATGGTGCACATCTTGGTAAGTTCATAGACAGCCTCGAAGCCATGATTAACTGACTGGGCAAGGAGCTGGGCAAACTCCTGATTATTAAAGATCTTGAGGCTGCAGCCGCTGGGGATCTTGCAGACGGTGGTGGGATGGAAACCATGGTGGTAGTTGCAGTTCCTGCTCTGGACGAAAATGCTGGTATCGCTCAAACACTCAGCGTACACCTCTCCTCCAACATAATACAGATGGACACCTATGACAGAAGTAAAAGACTTGAAACTTCAATTTTGTTTCAAAGTAAAAGCAGATATCAAGTAATCAAATATCTAAAAGCTTTGTAGTTAAAATAGTGAGTAGATGAGCTCTGAAGGTTTCTAAATAAAACCGCTGCATATAAAAAACAACATCATAGAAGACCAAAACACTTTTCAACTGTGCCTGAGTGCAGAACATAACAGTGTCACTGGCACGCATACCTTTGCCAATATGGCGGCGGGTGTTTTCAATGGTGGAGTTGCGGTTGACGTTTGAAAGCAGGCCCAGGCAGAAGCGGTTCTTGTTGTTTGATGGGTCAGTGAAGCCATCTACCAGCACGCTGGTGGAGGAGGCATGGTAAGCCTCACCCACACGGTTATTCAGCTCATAGTACACAATAGAGCACCAGTGACTGGGCTCCTCATACTCGACTGGCTGCACATCTGATGGAAGGATAAAAAGAAACGTGGTTTAGGGTCATGTGAAATTCACAATACTGTACAAAATGAATGAAAAGTAAGAACGGTTGTTAAGGCAACAAAAGGATCATGCTTCAAGAAATTCTATTTATACATGATATTTATGATGATAAGTCAGACTTCATCAAGTCCAGCTATGCCTGGTCATAAAACATGCCATTGTTAGTTATCTAGGATTTCTGTGGTATGGCCAAAAAACTTAGTCATATTGCTCACCCCTAGTGTATACTTAGCTCCTAATATATATGAAATATATATTTCAAAAATCTACAAATGAGACTACACCTGTGATACAGGTGTGACTGATGCCAAATGTTGCTTGTATATTGCAAACCGACCTTAGATGGCATAATAAACTAAATCCAGCTAATGTTTTACCATATTGTCATACCCGTACACACTAGACAAAGTAAATTGTAAAGCAAACTGTAAACAATCAAAAGCAACATTGCCAATTACAAGACATTCATGTAAAAAAAAAAAATCACCTCAATGATAAAACAGTGTTTTGTAGGGAACAAGCTACAACTATTATTCTACTACAATGGGGTCTGTGCCACCTTTACCTCCTCTGGGCATGTTCTGTGGCACCATGCTACTCCCAGTGTCCATGGATTGAGAGCCATCCTGCCCCATCTGCTCTTCCGGAGGCATATAGGCAGGGGGAGGGGTATCAGCTGGAAAAAGGACACCGCAAAGAAAGCAGTTAGAAGTGGAGACACTACTGCCAACAAATGGTTCATCCACGTCAATACCCTGGAGTGAATGTTTCAATGGATCTTTACCGGAAGCCCTCCCACATATTATGGAAAGCTTTTAGTGTCTGATTTCACAAGTCCCTGACATCAAACAGCCATTCTAAACCAACCCATCACCCATAGCACTTTCCACAAGGAGATCTGATTCCACCAAGAGTTCATATGGAGATAAATGAGGAAAAAATGAAACAAGTTTGATCACGAAAGTGCATGGAAAGCAGGAACCTCAAGATTTTGCATATACTGCTACAGATGCTGTAGCTCTGTAAATCACATATGATCTTTAAATTCAATAATCCCTTACTGTCCTCATCAACAATTATAACCATTGGACAAGATGAGATGTATATATGAACATACATATAGATGGACAGATGACCTCTGTGTGCAAGCAACTGCAAGTTGCATCATTATTCTAAATGACTGCACTGTATACATTATTTAATCAATTAAAATTAAGTTAAAGTTAGTTCTATAGCTCTACAGAATCCCTCTTTACACTCCCTGACATCACTCTCCATGAAGCTCTCACATGAGGCTGCAGGGCTGCGAGGGCAAAGCTGATACAATGATGAACTGAGCAATGTAGCAATGTAAAGCAGCTTTAGTTTCTCTCTGACTGCTATAAAACGTTAGCGTTCCTTACGCCTGACAGCACCCAGCCTGTGGACGCAGGCATCAGCAAATCCAACAGATCCAGAATGGGGAGCCGACAGGCTTGCGCCCAGCGATGGGCACTCACCAACACCACATTCATCTCATTGGGCTTTGCTGTGCTGCTTAGTTGGCATTTCAATTGTTCAGGACGCACAGGGCTCTGTTTTGTACAGCTGACCATCATAACTCATCAACTTCTTGTACCACAGAAATCAGATTCATCATGTGCCCACCTGATCAGTTCTGTGTTATATTTACAAATTTTATACAAGTCATTTCAGCTTTAACTACTATTTACATACCACTTAAATGCTACCAAAAAGGAACACAATGACAAATTCCTGGTACAGTTGTTCCTCCATGCTTCAACACAGTTCACATCCTGCTGTACTGACACGTACTGAAAGCCATACCACGTAGCGAATATCAATACCTGGGAGCTGGAAGGGGCTGGATGGTCCTGAGCTGGCAGGGGAGTTTGGGTATGTGCCGCTACTAGCAGGAGAAGGTGGGTAAGGCGAATTTGGAGAGATGGGGAAGGAGCCTCCGCCGGACTGCTGGAAAGACTCTGGGAAGGTGGCGTTCAGAGGCATGTGTGGCTCATTGTGGCTCAGGTTGCGGAACTGCACCAGAAGGCTGTGCTGGGGGTTGAATTCACTGTGTCTTGGTACCAACACAGGAGGAAGTACTAATGGAGGAGGAAATAATAAAGAGAGTATGAATCAAATGCATCAACAGTTTAATTCCTAAATGCAATAAATCCCACTTTCATTACTTTTCTTTTTTCCTTATGATGCATGTTGCTGAGAGATGACTTTACATATAATACATTTCAAAGTGATATTATGATTAAGAAATAGACAAAGTGCATCCTTAAAGTGCAACATTAATATATAGAATAATATATAAAATAAAGCTTCTGTCAACTCATTTTCATGATTCTGTTCTATTACCTATAGTAATTTTGATTAATTTACTATACAGATGAGATGATAATTTTTTTTTATACAAATATCAAACTGATCACAAATTATGACTGACCAAGTTTCCTTTTACTATTTATCTATAACAGAACTGCAAAATGCTGTATTTTGCTTATCTTTATCAAAGTAAATTGAAGTGAATATGGACTCATAAAAAGTGATAAGACTATTAAATTATTAATAAGTGAAATAAACCAGCTGTAGTTGTTGTAGTTCGAGAGGCTGTTCGTAGTAAGCGGTCAGTCACGAAACCAGGTGCCACCAAACAATTAACTGTTAAAACTGCCCCCTCTGAAAACTTGACCAGCCGACAGTATTGCGCACGAGGTATTTTACTAAGAATATTTTATTCAGAAGATTTTTTTAGAATAATTAAAACCAATAAACAAGAGTTTAACATAATGACTGTACATTGATTCATATTATGCTTGACTCAGCAAATCAATAGTGGTCTAAAATTTGCAGGCTATTGCCATTGTTTACTGCCGAGAACTTCTTTTCACTTAAAAAAATCAAAGTGTAATTTGAGTAGTTGTATCTTTTGCATACAACTATATGTATGTTTGCAACACAGCGGATACAGCGCCACAGGCAAGTGCTGGTTTCAAGGTAATAGTGAAAGCAAAACAGCTTAGTTTGTGTGTTTTCTCTCTCCTACATGTCATGTGATATCTGTCCTTGAAAAGTTCAATACGGTGATCTCTATCCACAGCTTCAGAGCAAAGGCTACACCAATCAGGAGGCCCTTCAGAGGAATCTGATCCTCATTGAATTCCAGCATTCTACAACTGAAAACTTCTCACGAGAAACAAACGTACATTTATTCTGTTGAGAGAGCTGTTCATGACATGCTTAACTCAGTGTAGTCAAAGCTTACCAGGACTCTCCACCCTCTTGTAGTGGTAGGGATTGATGCACACTTCTTTCTGTTTGGAGCCGAAGGGGTATTCGCACACCTCCAGGGGTTTGAGCTCGTGGTGGGACTGCAGGTCAGGCCAGCGCCACACGCGGCAGTAGATGACGTGAGGGAGACCCTTCCTGTGGGACACCTGCAGACGACCGTCCAGAGAGCGTGGGATGGTCACACACTTGCTGGGCTGCCCAGGGCTGCTCAAGGCCTTTTCCAGGTCCTCCATGGCACCCTTCTTCTTCTTCAGCTTCTTTACCAGTGCGTCAACAGCCTTCTCAGCCCACTTCTCTTCTTCGTCACCCTGCTTCCAGCCCAGCAGGCGTTTCACCGCCGGGCTGGTGAAGGAGAACAGGCTGGACATAGAGGTCATCGTGCCACGGCGCACCAGGAAGAGGGAGCTAACCGCTAGACAGGCTGCGTTGGGCCAGGAGGATGGCTGTGTTTGTGTGTATGTGTTAGGCAGTATTTAGGGAGTGGAAGAGCTTTAGCCTTGCACGGCCAAGGACAGGAAACGGAGGCAGGACACAGCTGCTGGTGCTCAGGAAGGCCTGCAGTGGAGGGGGGCGGGATGGGGGATGGGGGTGTTACCGGGTCACAGCCACTTGGGAACTGGTGTAGGGGGCAAAGCAGGGAATGAACTGATGCTTGCAACTGCTCTTAAACTGATGGTTAACTGCAGATTGTGTGGACAGCAGCTGGCCTAATCCATGCTAAACACAGGATATGGCAAATTTAATGAAACAGCACCTGCAAAACAGTGAAAAGACGCATTAAAACCACAAACACAATCTTCAACACCATGGAAGTACTTGAATGAAGCTCTTGAAACACCTGAACAAAGTAATGCTCAATATTACATGTACACTCATCTCCAGTATTTTATACAGATACAGATTTTACAGGCTATACAGTCATTTTTAGTAATAAACTGTGTGGTAGTCATTTGAGTGTCATGAATCACATTTTGATTTAAACAAATTTGACATTGAGAGCATGCATGAAGTTAAAAGTTCTCAAGTCAATGCCACATTATATTCAACTGATCTCACAATAAACTTTTTTGTTATTATTATTTCCATTTTCCTGTCTTGTTGGCTATTTGCTCATGCTACAGCTACTGACATGCAAAGTTAAGAATCTTTGAGCCAGAAACAACATACCAAGTACAAAGTAAAGTACCCCCCGACCCACCCCAAAAAAAATCCTTTGCTACGAACTAGTTTGACCAAAAGCTGATTGCGATCCTTGAGCAATGAACTTATTTAACCTAGAGCAGACCACAAATTCTGTGCCATTTCTTTACCGGAAAAGACTCACAGGACGATCATTCTTAGGAGGCGTGAGTGTCCTATTCAGTCTTTCAAAAGGAAAAAAGCTCTCATTCTGACAAGCGCTGCTCGGGAAGTACTCATTTTTACCATGTGTTGTGGTGCGCTATAACAGAGCACTATTGTGTTGCATCTGTAAGCAACAGGCTCTCCATGCCCCACCCAGGGAACTCTCCGAGCGAGTCAGCAGGACAGACAGACAACAGCACAGCTAAACCGAGCCCAGCTGCTGAAAACGTTGTGAGCAAAGCAGGACAAAAAGGATATCAGGCCACTGTGAGCCACTTCCTATAGGCACATCCCTTCCCCTTGACCTCCTCTCCAGCTGCCAAACATCAGTCCCAACCCGTCAGGAGAAATAGTTGCCCATGTCCATGAAACATGGTAGCAGTATATAGCATTTATGGACACCACTATAGTAGCAAACACTATTTATCATCTGGCAACGTTTTTGAGTGATTAGACATTAAGCAGCAGTGCAGTGCAGTTCAGTTCAGTCAGGGATGATAGAGCTCCTCTCTGGGCTCTAGCTGGCTAAAGTAGGTCATCTTCTGCCTTAGCCCCCCTCAGAACCCACGGCTGCCCCTCTGTTGTCCAGCCCCTGCATGGGCACTATCAAGCAGACCATTGCAGGGCAGTAGAAGCAATCACAGAGGTTATTCATTACCATAAGGCAAATGGGAATTTATCAAATTTTCCGACAAGACATGATGTATTCAATGACTTTACCCATGTAACTATGCAACAATGAAAGTCTTATTCTTTGTTTGTTGCTAAATTCAAGTGATTTTATGTTCAAAGCCCACCCATCAGCAGCAGTGAACACTTCACTGATCTAGCTGCTTGTTCCAACAATGCTGATGCTTTAATGGTGTGTGCCTGATGACAGCAATACAATAACCTTTACTACAGGAAGCACAGGACCTGGCTCTTGGATATACACACGATTACAAAGGCACCACACACACACACACACACACAGTCTAAAGCAAACACTTTCCATCCACCCTACAACAGCTGTCTGCTTGCTTTATTCTTACATCTTCTAATTGAAAACCAATCTAAAGCATTTACCTTTACTGATTGTTCCAGTCTTCACGGACTGCCTCCCACTTTACTAAAGCTCGTCTACTGCTGTAGGCCTTCATAGAAGTACTTAAGCTTGCAGTTGTAAACAGCGCAACTACAGACTATTGTTACCTGAAAAAATGTAAACATAAATGAGGCCGTGCATGACCCAGAGAAAATACATATCTATTCCTGGCACGAGCAAGCATTTGTGCTATTGGATTACAACTGAGCACAAGATCACCGTTATTTGTTTCCCAAAAAATAAAAATAGTGGGGTGATGTCACACCCATGCACAGCTGAGGTGCAGTGGGCTTTACTGAGCTTTGTTTTTTTTATTGGTCTTGACACCACACAGCCCCCTGTCCCTGGAGACTTGCATCATCCACACAAACGGGGTAGTACCTTTTATTGCAGTACAGCAATGATTCTAGTTCTTCTACTCAAGTGGGATTGAACGCAGTATCTGTTGATTAGCACATAAGTTCACTTATTCATGTACTGCATCGTGACCCAAGCACCCAAGTAACTTCAAACATCCACACTACATGGATAAAGAACAGTTAATGGACTAAAAGGCGTAAGAATAGTATTTCAAACATACAAAAAAGAGACAGTAGTAACTAAAATTAGTTGTTATTTAATTTCTCAGTGGAGAAAAGGTAGCAGGAATGGCACACTGCACAACCAATAGTTTAGAAAAAAATGTCTCTGTGTTTTATATATGCCTTGACTGAAGACAATAGAAAACAAAAAGTGAGTGAGGTATCTTATCTAAACATCCCCAGCACATCTGCTGTAAACACCCGGTCATATGCAACGCCTGGTTCAAATTAGGGGTGTAAGAAAATATCGAATTATCGAATTTCCGGATATTATGTTTATTGATACTGTATCGATACACAGATTTCTGGCAGACAATGCATCATTGTGTGCTGTGTTTAAACCTGACCACTAGATGGCAGTGTTGTTCATTCATTTTCAGCTCCACTCCAACATTAACAAGCAGCATAAAGGCGCAATGCTATTGTAAGCACTGGTAAACCTTCTCATATAGTGGTGTGTTTTAATAGTAGGATTTGAAAATTCGCAATATATCACTTTGCTTGAAATATTGCAATATATTAAATTGTGACCACTATATCACAATACACATTGTATCACCATGTTCTTGCCCACACACAGCCCAAGTAAAAATACCAGCTCAGTACAGAAACAAGAAACTGAAAAAAGAGACACATTAAAATATAGAAAGAAATAGGAGTGTTTCTAAAATATACATCAGTCTTTGCCTTTCGACTTTCAATCTTTTGTGAAAAAACAAAGCATAATAAAAACCTGCACCAGTAACTATAGTAACTAATGTTCTGTGTGCATACATCAATTGTGTTAGACTGATGTAGATATTTGATTTTTGGGGATGTGGGAGTGGTGCTGAAAATCGATTAGGCAGTTAAGACGTTTGTACAGTTTAAAGCTCACTTACAAAAAGCCTTACTACATTTATAAATTCCAACCTATGTGGAATATAATTCAAGCTCTGTATTCAATTTAAACACATCAAATATCAAAAATCAAACTGAGCTCATACTCAGAACACAAAATGGTCTATTAGTACATTTAGGGCTGGGCAATATGACAATAAATATTATTTTTTAGATAAGTAGTGTCATAATACAAGATTCATCTCAGTACTTAGAACACCAGCTGCCTTTCTCAACATATAGACAGCAAAATTAGCCCAATTTGCATTTAAGTCAACACAGTATGTATGAATATTGAATAAAAAAACCTGTATTAACAGTTTTAGGAAAGTTTTAATGTAGTACTAGTGGCACTTTATCATCTGGTCCAAACAATATCTGAAAAAACTAATATCATAACATATCTGATACTGCGACAATTCGTCACTATATTACATTTTTACTATATGGCCCATATCCAATTACACTCAAGAAATATGGCATGTTTCAGCAAATATAACTGTCAGAAAAGCCCATATCTACTCGAACAGTGTGCAACACCGACAATGAAACTGTAATTCAGTTTCGGTTACTTTCTTATTCAGAGCTAAACAAGCGCATCGCCTAAAGCCCCTTCTGCTGATGCCAGGTTAAAAAAGAGGATCTGCTCAAATTGGCAACTAAGTGACCTGAATAGACTTGCAGCAGATCAGCACGCTTAAATTAATTTTAAATAATATTTCTCCAGCTCTGCTTTGCATTACATTGACAGAAAAACAAACAAACAAAAAAAAACCCAAATATCAATAAAATTATGTTTGCAGCAGTGACTTGGTCAAAAAACACAATTATTATATTTGTTTCATAATATTTCACATAACATGCTGCAAAAAATTCAACATACAACATTACATCTTTACAATGAACACGCTATATGGTTTTCCTTAAGTGTGTTTTGTAGCTTTTGGGAATGTAGACAGACTGCATAAGATAAATACGTAAATCAATTTTTAAAAAGCCAGATGCTAAAGGAAGAAACTCTCGCCCACCCAACCCCCTTTTTCAGCTGCCTAAAACGCCTCAGTGGAAGTCCAGGCCCGTTCTACTAGGTGACATCATCTCGTAACATCTACTCACTGCCTGCCTACCGGCAAGTTTGGTGCACTCTCCCAGCACTACCTCTTTCCAGTTCTCTAAACAATCAAAGCACACTGGGCTTAAAGACACAGGAGTGTTTCAGAAAGGGGGTGAATGCAGACATACAACATAACAATAACACTGTAAAATCTAATCTAGTAGATTCCAGAAATAAAATTATGCACACCGAAAATGTCCATATGTCCCCTAAACCCCCTAAAAAAACCCCAATGTAATTCATCACAAAAGAGAAATTGTTAGTTATACAGCCTACTCCCACAACTAGGGGAGGGTGACATGCCAAAATAAGAATACCCCAAGACATACACCATACAAAATATACATCAATATTTAGTTTCTGTGAGGTTTAAAAGGTAAACAGAGTAAAACCGAGCTACAGTCTTGTTAAAGAAAACGAATTACACTCTTATTGGCCACTGTTCTAAGTACTGATGACAACCAGAGTATGCTCAGAATATACACACTAACGAGTCATATTGCCCACCACTACCTACAGCTGAATAAGCTGACCATGCCTCATGATGCACCCCAGTCCAACACTTTCCAACCCAGACCAACAAACCCAAACACTGGCTGGGTGTGCCATCACCAGCCTGACGTTGGATTGCTCTGTCATTTGGCCTGTCGGTTTCCCATCTGAGCATTTTAAAGCAAAACAGCCTGTGTATGTTGGAGAAGCACTGACACACACGGGGCTGCATGTAGTACACTTATTAGGCAATCCTCAAACTGATGAACTCCTCCTGTATGTGTACAGCACAGAGATAAGCTATCTGCTCACTGGTAAGGTCAGGTTCTAGTAGATTAACACACACACACACTTTAACAGCATCAACCACTGAAGATGCAGATGTAAACCAGTTTTAAATGGTGGCTATTCAAAGTAATTGAGAAAAACGTCACGGCCAAAATACAGAATTAACGAGAAGTTACGTACATATCAATGAGCACATCATCATAACACAAGGGGCTGGAGAAAAAGATAAGTCAGAAGTTGTATTAAATGATGTCCATGTCACCCATTTCAGTCTGATACGGCTGCAGTTTGTTTACTGGTATAAAGGCGTATTTATTTTCCTCATGATGCTCAACGGCAGCCACGGCTGTGAGCGATGACTGCGCCGCTATAGACGGTAAACGGGCTTCACTATTTAATAAGAAATACATCTTTAATCCTAAGAAAGTGATGATCTGTGAGTAAGTTCACCGGCTATCGAACAGTAGCAGCCAAGAAGACACGCCACGACACGCATCTGCAGCTTCTGTCCTCAGCTTGTAACTCACTGGAGCTGCTCCTGCTGCCGCCTCGTAACATCAGCACTGTACACACAAATACCCGACACCGACAAACGCCAGCTATTAAACCGAGTTCGCATGTTTATCCCTCCCCTCCAAACTCACTCTCTAATAAAGTTTACTGGTAGCTACACTGGTACGATAGTCGGCTGGGATAGACCTGAACAGGCTGGCTAGCGAGCTAAAGAGCTAAACTAACTGATCCCGTTGTTCAAAAAAAAGTTTAAGCTAGCTGAGCTAACCTAGCCAGACAGGTTAGCTCCTCAGTAAACGTTAAAACTTCGCGGCCCTGAGTTTACAGAACCACACAAACGGCCGTTTGAAGTAGGAGAAAGCACCTACAAAGGAGAAAAGTTTTCCAGAATCGCATATCGTGTCTGTTTCACTTTAGCCCCGCGTTACATTAGCACAAAAAGATTTAGCGAGCGAGCTAGCCAGGGAAAAGTTTTTCAATCACTTCTCGACACCCCACCCCCTGCAGAACACAGCCCAGCAACTACCCCGGCCCAATAAACAGTTTTAACAAGTAAACTAGTTTGTCTACTAGAGTATTTATCAAAAGACTGCATACCTTTGATAACTCAACGCCGTGGCGTTCCTCGACCTTTCCTCTGTTTTACAAACACCAACATGAAGGAGGGTTTTTTCTCTTTTTTCTATCCGTCGCTCCCCCCCTGCTCCTCGTCTCTCCAGCCCTGGCGTCAAAGAGGCTGGAGCCGAACAACCTCAGCCCATATCCATCCGCCTATTTGACAGTCACACTCTCTCTGCTGGTGCTGAGCCTCGTCTGAAGGGAGCAGATCAGAAGGTGGGCACAAACATAGACTCACTCGCAGGTACTCCAGGAAGAACCTGCTGTGCTTTTCTACATATTTTGATAACATTTGAACTTGAAATCCAATTTATTTATGAGATTTATGATTATTTAATGTATCTGCCTGTCACAGCATCTTTAGTGTTTTATTAGGAGCTGTAATATTTAAAAATAGCACCATATAAGGTTCAGGTATTATGATGATGATTGATGACAGATGCACATACTGCCTTTCTAAAGGCAGATGATGTTGCATTATTATATCTTCAGTGTGACATTACTCTTACTTATAGATTTAGGCCACTCTACTCTTCTCTGGATGGACGATTCCATAACTTGTCTTGAAGATCCAATACCAGGTGATGCCAAAGCTAATACACAGATAACAACATCTACTTTTTTCATTCATAAAAACTGTTTAAATGTCTTTGCACCTGTGTTAAATAAAGTGACAAATAAATTGACCGGTTAGTTCAGGGGAACTGTTCTGTGCCTGTGTGTGTTTATGGGATGTAGAAGGTGGAAGGAAAAGTAGTTCCAATACTGCACAAAGACAAACCAAGTTTCATAAAAGAGAGATTTCCAGTGTTCATAAAGAAACCCCTAGTACCAATATTTCCATATGACGTCCTGCTTTGCTACAGTTTGTTTGTAGTCTATGTACTTTATACATACAACACAAAAAACCCAAAAAACACAGGTACACTATGATGTACATGCGGTTGGGATGTGATGGAATACGTACTCAGAATATGTAATCAGAATACGGGAATTAAATATCTCTGTTTAGTTCAAATTACTGTTTTTAAAGATGGTTTACAGGATACTCTTACTTTGTACATATTTAGGAGAATATTTTAACAATATGTATCCAATAAGCTACACCCTTAAAAAGAAGCACCATCAGTCCTTGCTAATTAATCTATTCAAAACCAGTGGATAGCATGTCACACACTCTGTAGATAAATGACACATTCTATTAGGATCTCAATTAAAACCTTCCCGTACAGACAGTAAAGTTCTAAAGCCTGAGTGGACTGATAAACCAATGTGATGATCAGGAATAATCAGGAGTGTTACTGAGATCTTTGGAAGAAAGATCAGACTAACAATCTCCTCAGTAGTGGAGAGTGATTAGTTCAGCTTGGCTGTTGTACTGGACTAATGTTTGGGGGATCGTGAAAGTAACAGTGGACTGAAGCAAGCGGTGAGAAACAAGTTGAGAATGTTGGGACGTCATTTAAAATGCAATTTTCATTAAGTATCATTTCATAAAATAACAAAACAGTAACAGCTGGAACAGTGTACCACAAAAAAGTTACTTTTTTAGCCAGTGTAATGAAATACAGAACTAGATATATCTAGAACTGTGTACTGTGTATTTTGCCAAACTCTGCACTTACAAGAACTGCACAGGAAATGAAGTTTAGACAATTGAACATGAATCTAAAATTGTAAGGTGTCTTTCCTTCATACTGTGATGTATTTCCGAATGAGACATGCTGTGAGGGAGGGTAGAGAAGTGGAGAGGGAGGAGAAGTGGTTAATATTGTGTGTCCCCCCCCCCCCCCCCACTAGTGCACAGTGATGAAATGAACACACAATTAGATCCAGAAGTCAAAAATGTAGTTGATCAAGTTGATTAAGGATGTGAAATAAAAAAATGGTAATCAGGATATCAGCAGCAGGTCTGATCAGCTCTGATCAGTGGACACTGAGCAGCTGAGGTTTCCTGGACTGCAGGTAGAGAGTCCAGGGCTCAGGATAGCCTTGTATAAATGAATCTTTACTTTTTGGTCTTCAGAGAGTGGATTACTGAGGGACCTAATGAATTAAGATGATTTGCGTTTTTTCTGAAATATAAAAAAACTGTAGTATTTACTGTCATGAGCTAGATTTCAGCATTTGTAAAATATTATTAATTGAATTTGATTTTTCCTGCTAGAAAAACGTCAGCATAAACCAGCTTAAGCCAGCATGGCTGGTCATCAGCTAAACCAGCAAATGTTGTGTTTTGGATGCTGGTATGCTTGTCAACCAGCATAACGCCTCGGGGTGACCAGCTAAACTGGCACCAGACCAGCATGAACCAGTTTAGACCAGCACGAAATGGATTTTGCTGTTTTCTCCAGCAAAGACTTCTCTAAATTAAGCATGTACACAGGCCTGTCTGCGTTAGCATGTCTGATTCGTCACTGTACATCCTTCGGTACGTACAGTAAACAGTCATACTGGTTCTGAGTAGTGACCCAAGTGCACAGCAGCTGTGGTCATTCATGATATCTGAGGTACAGTAGGTGTATCTGAGTGATTAGTATTACTCCACAGTGTTAATGTAGCGCGTTGGCGGAAGGACACGTTCAGTCTGCACTTCTTTCCAAAGGACCGCTCTGGCTGTTCTGCAGCTGCGTGACGTCACGCAGTTTGGCTCCACTCTGTCTGGCTTTGAAAACTCCACAAGCCGGCCGACCAATAAGGAGGCGCGAGGCTGCGCAGACGCACGAGGTCATTAGTCTGTTTAATTGATTTATTAACCCATTTTGGTGATTATTTTTCTGTCTGTCTGATTGCTGAGTCGATTTCCGATGTTTTGTTTATTTGTAAACAAAAAAAGCAATATTTATTGGTACATAATACTTTAAAAATAAAAATATATTGTATCAATTTTTTTTAATAATATTTTTTTTTTATTTAAGCCAAAAAGTTACTTTTACATTCACTAAATTAATAAGTGTAATACTGAGACCTGGTGGTTACACAGTATGGACTGACATAATCATATAATTAAATATCATAGCATTACAATTAAATTAATCAATCAATCAATCTATCTATCTATCTATCTATCTATCTATCTATCTATCTATCTATCTATCTATCTATATATCTATCTATCTATCTATCTAATAAATCTCTATCTCGAAACTATCATAAAACAGCACTGCAGGCTTCAGGCAGCATGTTTCTCTAAAACAGAGCATTTCACACCAAACCATCTGAATTACTTTACATCCTAATCATTTAATTAAGCTGATTTTTTTAATGTGGTGGATTTCCCCTTTAAGGCCTGTTTGTAAATAAAAACAATGTAACATTTGTTGGCATAGACACTGTAACACAGGGGTTTTTACATCAACCTGCATCATGTCTACACCGTCCACATTCAGTTAAGGGTCTGTAAGAACGAACCTGAAGCACAACATTGGCTCTCACAGCTGCTTTGGTACAGAACGTAATTTATAAACAGGCAATAGAAATGGTGTAGAAATCTGTAGCAATGGCTGAATTCTGAATTAAAGGTAATCGTGTATCCTGTACCGTTTCACCGTTAAGTGTCCAGCAGGGGGCAGTCTTTGCCTTACAGATTTTCTCAGTCGATTTGCTCCATTTCTCAGATCAGAATTGAAATTCTCAAAACTGTTCATTCAGTCTCCACATCTCCTCGTCACTTGCGTACATCATAATAGAGTTTCACATTTAGCAAATTGTCTGCTGTTTTTTTGCATTATCAATTGCTTATGTCATGTTTATCAAAATGTGTTCTACTGATCGTCTGTTAAATTGTCTTACCCTCTAAAACAGTTAGGCTTTAGGTCATTGCCTTGGTCATTATATGCAAAAGTGCTGAAAATGTTGTCATAATCTCTCAGGCAGAATTTGTACGTTTCCTAAATGAATTAAATTGATCTCAGGTGAATCTTGGCTTTCAGTTAAGAAGGGGAATTTATAAAGGTTTAGATCAACCAATGGTCAACCAGCTCTCAACCATTGGTCAGAGGTGCCTCTCATGAACCTTCAATTGACGAACATATATAGACACAAAACAATGCAGTGTCACAAAGTCTCACAATGGAAAGACAAGGCCATGTACAGTGGGTCCAGCCAAGAAGAAGGGTAAGGCTGTGTGGTGGAAGGCTGAGGGGACAAAGCAGAAGAAGAAGTGGGAGAGTCCATGCTCATAGGTTTGTCCCAGATGAAATAAGAGCAACAATTATGGGCCATGTCGTAAATCATGGTCTCGAAATAACGACTTAATCTGTAAAAATAACGACTCAACATGTCAAATGGCTGAAGCTTGTCGTGGGGCAGCCGAATAATTTAAAAACAACTGTATCTTCAATCGTTCAAACGTTTCGTAGAGAAAACAGGTATCTAACTCTCTAAAAATGTTATACAGTCTTATGTTTCATGTTTTTGCATTCTTATAACAAATAGAACTGCAAGACAGGCTCATAGGGGTGGCAGAGGTCTCATTTTCACACTTCAACAAGAGGAGGCTACCTGTGCTATGTTCATAGCAAATAATGGCATAAGGATAACGGAGATCCAGCAAGCCATTATACAGCAACAATCTGTAAGCATCTCCAGCATTGACCGGGATCTAAAACACACCAGATGAGCTGCTATATCAGAGAATGGCATGCTTACACATATTCCCATTATAGGGCCCTATGACACACACCATCTCATCACATTCTTGGACATCCTCTACCAGGATCTCATCCCTGATAATCCAATTGCAGTCCAATTTCTTGCTGTCAGTCCCCCACATACAGTGATGTGTAACTTTTTGTTGTAATGTTGTGTATTTGTATTTTGTGTGTAACACATACCGTTTCAATTGATGTGCCACAGAATGTGCAGCGTTCTTATAATCAAAAGCTAGTTTCCATCAAAATATACTTTGTTCCACTGACTAGGTATTTTGATCTTGTTCATAGGCAATAATACACAGGCTAGACATTCTGATTTCACTGACCAGTTGATTGCCATAAATATTAGCTTTTGAGGCAAAAAACTACGAATTCTAAGTGAGGTATGTGCTTTTTCCAGGTATTTCAATGAGTTCTGCTGTTTGCACTACCTGTTTTGAGAAATGCACTTGTTGTGATGCCAATGTAAACCATGATGTGAGAAATGTATCAAATCGACAGAGAAAAACTGTAAAAACTAACTACTGACAGGACCTGCCTGAGCTTCAGCTGGTAGTTTGCAGGCTCCTGAAACACAAGTGCTTCTGAGTTCAGTTCAGTAAAAACTGTATGCTGTTAGTATTTTTATACTTAAACTGCTCTCACTATGAATCTGCGCAGACTGTAATTTTCGGCTTCTATTATAGTCTTACACAGTTATCACCGCTGTCAGAACAAAACCTTAAGTCACCAAAGTAATAATTCCACTGGAGAAAGAAACAAAACTTTACTTTTAGTGTCAATGGAAGTCAAAGGAACTAGACATGTTCCAAGTTATTGCAAATTCAAAATCAGTGGGCCGTTTCTTTCACCACATCCCACATGCAATTTGCACCAAGCATAAAAGACAAAAAAGAGAAAGAGAAAATGAAGAGATGAGGTTTTGTTCTGACAGCAGCGATATGCAGAAATGACTGTCAGGCCATTACCTTTGTTCTGCTTTCACGGAAGAGTGGTTTGAGCATCAAAAAGCACTGAAGACAGCTCCACAGGAAGCGACTCAGCAAGGTAGAGAGATGGGAAAACCTTCCATCTGGTCTGCTTCTCAGATTTTTCATGTCCATTTGGAGAGACATGGATATTTTACCTCCAGCACTGGTTATGCAATATAAGCATCCTGTAATCATAAAAAAGAAAAAAGACGCGATCAATTCAGATGGGGTTTCTGGGCTGTTGTGTTATGTGAACATGTGGAATCAGCCATCAATTTGGTGAATTCATTCTTCCGTTAAATAAATGATTACTAAGCAGAAACGGACCCTTGAACCATGTGCTCACTGTGTATGGCTCTTGCACTCGGATAGACAAACATAATGGACAGCATGGCTGGGGGGCTATTATCATTAATAGTGTATTTCTTTATTCCATAAAAGCGTAAAGACTGTGATGATAGTCCCATCTTGTGAATTTTGCAGACCATGTTTTTTTTTTCCCTGAAACTCCAGTCTGCTCTCACTGGGTGTTCGGCCTGCAGTATAAGGGAGCTATTGTGGGTGCAGCCCACACAGTAAAAGGCCAGGGCAGAGGGCAGCAGCTGTAGCACAGGTCACGTATGCTGGAGAAAATTTCAGGCGTTAACCAAAACATCTGTCTCTGCCTGTAACAGGGGTGCCCCTGGACTGTAATCACAGCGGAGAGGCCAATTCTTTGATGCTCGAAGCTTCTCATCAGTTTATCACCTTTTTTATGCAAGTCTCCTAGCAGGAAAACCAAACACAGCCTGCTGTTGTTATTGTAAACTGTTTCATTCTTCGTCAAGGCCGTGTCTGGGTAAGAAGAACAGCTCGACAGCGTTTGAAAAGGAGAGTTCCTAGGAAACCTAGGACTGAAATTCTACTTCATATGAGGCATTGGTTGGTTTCAGTTTCAAGCTTTTCATGGTCTTGGCTCATGCTCTCTTTTGTTCAGGCTTGATTTCTGACATTTCTACTGGAACCTCCATCCAACGAAGACTCTTTAACTTATATTCCCTTCGACTTTTTTTAGTTTCTTTATCCTCCTGCTTGAGCACCACAGCAGTGTGAAGTTTAACATATGGGGAGTGCAACACCACATTATAGCCAGTGTTAATAACTCCACATATGTTTCGCATTACAGACAGCTTCACACACTGAGGCAGATTCCATAAGTCATCTTTGTGTCAACAAGGGCCAAGACACTCCCTCCAACACACACATACAACTAATGCTGTGAGTTAACTGCCCTCTGTTTTGTAGGACTTTCAGTACTGTGCAAAAGTCAGAGACCAGCTGTTTTGTTAGAGTTTCGTGAGTCGATTCTTTGCAACTGCTTCTTTCTTTTTTCACACCTACAAAGTTGAGTCACAGTGCATGTAATCGCAAACACATTCAGTAATGTTGAGGTCTGACCAGTCTATTGTTCTGAGAACACCAGCAAGATTTACACAAGATTTCATTTACAAAATGCCTTCTTCTTGAAGGCATTTCCTTTTCTTAGTACTGACTTCTTGACTTATGGTGATGAGCTGCCTTCTCACAGTAGAAGTATTAAGTCAAGTCATGTTTATGTCTTCACACTACACGACTTATATTTTGTATATTGTTTTTGTACCCTTCATACTACATGACTGGTTGTGCTGTAATGGTAAGTCTTTCAGTTGTTGTGGCTTTCACACTACATGACTGTGGGCGACATGGGGTCACGACCTACACGATTTTCGCTCTGGGGAATCGCCCACTCATCTGGCTGCTGTCCAAAAACACGAGAACACAGGAGAACTAAACTCCTGTGAGAACTAAACTCCTGTGAGAACTAAACGCATGTGAGAACTAGCGACACCACATAGAACATACGTTATTTCCAAATATGGATTGTTTTGCAGTGACGAGAGACTTGGAGGTAAATATTTTATATTTTATTTTAGAGAGATTGCGTCCATGGTGACACGGTTCTCTCTCTGCATGATCCCATTGGCTGTAGCTAGACACTGCTGTTGAATCAGTCACCAACCGGCCGAGATATTAAACATGCTAGATGTTTGCCGGGCGTCTGCGATTAGTGGGCGACCACTCTGCGACAGCCTGGCGAGCATCTTTCAGCAGTTCACACTACACGACTGAGCGAGCGCTCGGAGCAGAGGTTTTTGTCGGCGATCTACAAAAACAGTCGGTGACTGGAAAACCAGGCTAAAGTTGTTTAGTGTGAACTAGGTATTATTCGTGTAAGCTCCTTTTACAATGATTTTGTCACAAAACAGCTTTACAGAAGTTTGAAAACATGGAAATATGAAGTCACAGCATGTATCCCCCTGTGAGCAAGCCAGAGGTGATGGTGGAAAGGAAAATTTCCCTCAAGACTGGAGGAAGACACCTTGGGAGGAACCAAGACCAAGATTTGACCGAGACCTCCTCTGGTCAAACAGTATTTACAGTTTATTAAGCTAAATTCAAACTAGAACTAAGAGAATCTCTGTTTGAAGACTGGACGGTAAAAGCTTTAGAAACTGTACAGGTAGAGGCAGTCTCTCACTGAGGCAGTCTCTGATTCAGTCTTCTTAGAGTGAGCTGAAACAGTCCCATCATATCTTAATGCTGGTACATCTGGATGACACAGTAATGCAGTTGAAGGTACAGAAGATGGCACGAATGAGGAGGAAATTAAGGTGTAAAATACAGGGGTTCCTGAGCGGTTAATTAACCTCTTATATCCCCAGAATGTCTCAAAATCTTTTTAGTTTTTGGGTTGGCGTCTCTGAATATATATATATATATATATATATATATATATATATATATATATATATATATATATATATATATATATATATATATATATATATATGCAAGTTCAGGGAAAGTTTGTTGTTTAGCTGCTTCTCTAAGAATCTGTCTTCATTTGTTTTCTCAGCTACCTAGAGATGCAACACTGGTCTGCCTCAGGATGGCGCTGTAGCAAACTGTTGAACCAGTCAGTCCTACAGGTCTTACACAAAGACAGATAGACAGATTTTTTCACATCTAAAGCAAGAGTGCAGCACGATTTTCTCCTGTCATTTAAAAATATATACAATGGTTGGAGAAAGCTCCAAAGAGAGATTCAAGGTTTAGCTCTTAAAGACATGACGCCCACCGACCAGAATCTTGTGCGTGGGACTGCAAGACGTTCAGTGGCAGGAGATGTGAGGAAGTGAGAGGGATAGTAAGGATGAAGCAGTAAAGTAAGTAGGGGTGAGAATGAACTGAAACTGAGAAATTTAACAGGTAGATCATCAATCCATGAGGGAGAAATGGAAAGCATTTCCCAGCATTTTGGCATCAGCGTTGCTGAGCAGAGGGTGGAGGCGTGCAATATGGTGCTAGTCTTAATGAATGACTTAATACAAGGCTTGAATGCAAGTAAAGAATTAAAAATGAAGCCAACTTTTTAATGACTTGAACTGATTTAATGGGAACACCAACATTCACAGTGAGATCGAAGAAAATGAAAAAAAGGTGATTTAGGGCCAACTAACAAGACATCATTTCACTCTGCATTTACTTTCAAGAATGTATTATTCAGCCAGAGTTTGAAACCCTTAACACATGTGAGTGAGTGGAGACTGTGAGTGGAGACTGTGGGGGATGTTGTGCTATTATCTACGCAACACTAAAACGCAGACCATGCATTCAAATGATCTGACCTAGAGGTATATGACCAGAACCAACCAAAAGCTAAGCTAGAAATATGTGTGGATGGAAGTCGCAAATAAGTTAGTCCTGGTTCACAGTATCTAAATCTTCAGTGAGGTCCGGCTGGATGAGGATATTAAGAAATCCAGCACCACGAGAAGGGAGATCAACAACCTTGAACAGGGCACTCAGAGTTGAAAGGTTTCAATAATGTTTAATGGTGAGTTTTGGTCTGCAAGGTCTAAATGGTTATTACAAATCCTGTTTTGGTGACAGTTTTGGTGGTCTATTAGCTCTTGTATGGTTATTACGAGTGTCATTTTCTCTTCTAGTATCTTCTAGTACAATGTCGTACTCTGATTTAGGAGCTCAATTTTTCCACTTTGTTCCTCGACTTTTTTTTGCAAAAGGATTATCTTGTATCTAATATTCTCAGAATCGCCTCCTGAAAATGAAATAAGGTGGTGGTGGTGGTATCTGATTTTTCAACAGTGCTAGTGTATTTATTGAATTACAGTGTATTTTACATTAGATGCTGTATTTTTGTTCCAAGTGTGTTAATTAAAGTAACATAGTTTGATTAAGATTCAGTTCATGTGGAGGGTTTTTAATAGCAATATGAAAATGACACTGAAAAAAAGGCATTTTCTATATTCAAACTTCCTAAAGCAGAGGCACGGAAACCACATGAAACAAGCGATCCTTCGCACGCCCGTCCACACAGTGACCTTTGGTTTCTGTGCAATGTATCCTACACTGTTTAGGTTTTCAGTAAGTGTGTCTGGCAGGCTCTCGGCAGCCGCACAGCTGGCTGTGTTAGCCCGCTGGTCTCCTACAGCTTAAACAGCCTGCCAGTGTCTGGCCTTGAGAGTAAAATCCTGTTGGAATGTTTCAGTCAGACCTGTGGCTAGGCTGCCAGCTGAGAGCGAGCTACCGTGCACATATGTTTTCCTCCCTGTCTTCATTAGACACACCGACCCTTGGGCTAAGCCTCAGAAACAGAATTATGGAGCTAAAACATATTTAACGGTAGTACAAAACGTCATGCAGGCTTTATGTAGTTGGTTCTTTAATGTTAGGAAGTGCTCATTAGAGTGGAAACTTGGCTCCATTAAAAAACTACTTCGGTACACTTACTGCTGAGGCCATTCATTCATTCCTTTAAAGAATGCCTGCTATTAACAAAACATTCCAGGCAAATTGGATTAATAAACTTCTGCTTAACCTGCTGACTTCTAGGATATCTGTGTTGTAGCAGCTGATTGTAACCATTGGTATTAATATGCAGTGATCTTAATAAGCAGAATATGTCTTTGGTTAAAAATGTTCATTTTTATTGTAAAACGTGTAATTATTGTTCTTTGGTTCCACACAAAATATCTTCAGTACAGTGTCCGGTATCTGCTCCTTAAGTTTAGCGGATGTCTTCTAACCACCAGAAAGCCCCCATTCATCCACACATTAAACAGATCTACCCAGATAAAGCAGGAAAAGGCCCAATCATAATAATGATATTTAGCAGTAACCTTCACTTATATTTCTAAGAAAAACACCAGTTTTGCATTACAAAGTACAGTGGTTATATTTTCCACATTTCCTCAAGAGGATTTTTACTGACAGAAATGTCCTTCCTTGTTCTATTTTGTTCAGTATGACTCAACTTGGCTGAAGTGTCTGCAGGGTGGATGAGTAGGAGCCTGCTTGAGGGATCCGAGACTTCCGTCAAACTCAAAGTACAAATGAACATCAGTACAGTAAGTCACAAACGAATTCTGTTTGTTTCGCCTACGTTCAGGTTCTACATCATTGGAAAAAAGAATCTCTGAAGACGTAAACTTGACCTGCACTGGTGGGTGCTCAAATAGCATTTTTGTTCCAGCTTAAACCATGCAAACATGCTACATTTATATCAAACAACAAACCAAGCAAAAAGTGAAAAAACAAAAAAACTAAACAAAAACAGATAACATTCCACAAAATCTGACTTAAAGTACTAATCAGACTTAAACTGAGATATTAACAAATATTCAAATGAACAAACGGAAAAAGTCAAATGAACAAATATTCAAAACTCATTAAGCTACATGGCTAATTACTGTCTTCAGTTTGCAGTTCTTTAAAATATTGCTTTTTACCCCAGTGAAGGTTTTGGCCATTCAAAAAACAATGAAATGTATAACCTCTCCATGTTTACCTGGTTTGTTAAACTTGTTTTTCCTACAACTCAGTTATTTTCCTCCTCACTGCTTATAAGATGACTTTTGTGCACTTCAGTCTTCCTAAAGAGGAGATATTAATTCAGTTGTTCACAAAACTGAGTTTACTGGACTCGAGTCATTGTTCTGCTGGACCGACTGTTCAAGACCTTCTGGAAGAGATCTTCTGAAACATGATAAGACATCAAGTCATTAACAAAATGCTGTAAATTTTAGGTTACAAATGTTGTGTATTAAATATAGATTCACAAAGCAAGTAATTAATTTGTTTTTTAAACAATATTCTATTAGCACGGGATGCATCCCACATTAGGCCTAGCACATTAAAACATGTTATTAATGACTGATTTATTATATACCATTAAAAAGTATTTACCGTTTTTCACGATTTGTGGGCCAGCCTATAAAAAAAAAACATGAATATAAATTTAATTGTACAAAGTCAAGTCTAGGCCTTCTATCGTGTACCAAATTCACAAAAAATTGTAAAAAAAATAAACTCACCCTGACTGCAGAGGTACGCCGTGTTGAAGAGCCATCTGCCTGGTCACTTACAGTTTTAGGAGCTAAAAAAAAGAGAGAAAAGAGGCACATTCTGTAACAAACTGTAGAAATAGACCATTTAAATGTTTTAAAGAGGAAAAAGCTTTCAGGAAGGTGTAATCTTACGCAGAGGCTTTATGATTGAACCAACAGCATGCACGACTCCATTAGTAGCCATCATGTCGGAGTCAATAACTGGCACCCTGTTGATGTACATAGTGGAGTTCCGCTAGAAAGAGAAAACATATTATTTAGTACATGGTATGACCCGAAGTGTAAATGGGCCAGCCATCACCAAGACAATCGTAATGTACATGATGTAAATGTATATTCAAAAAATACTCAAAGGCATTCACAAACAGTACTAAAATCGCTTGTATTGTATTGGAAGTTATGAGCAGCTTAATTGCCAGTAATATTGGACATTTAAAAAGACTTTAATACATTTGACTGCAGTTTACAGTGCTAAGATATACCAGAAATAAATATATAGTATGTATAGTAACATATCAGGCCTACTCTCCAGAGAGCTTGTGCAATGCTGACCTGATTTGTGGGAGTGTTAATAAATACAACTAGAGCATCACACAACAACAGCCAACTGATTTGCTCCACCTTTTATACATACACACCAAACAAATCTACTTCATCTTCATCAATACATTAAACAGTATACAAATTAAACCATGCATATTTTGTGGTAATTGCTGGGGAATGTAGGATAGATATTTGGTCAGAAACTTATAGTCAGCTCTATGTAAGTAACAGTAAACAGTATACTTATATTGAAGAAAACAGTATGTTATAACATTACAGCAGTTGTTGTGTTTTTGTATTATTCTTCATACCATATGTAACAGCTGGTCCACCTTACATTGTGTCAACACTGAACCAAAATTACTTGGAAAAAAAAATCTGTGAACAGTTAACTGATGCTATTATTAAAAATAGAAGAAGTCCTTATAACAGCAAAAAACGTTCCAGTACCTGCTAAAACAGAGCAAAACTGATGAGGTGGATTAACTTTGGGTTCTCACCATGCCTAGCTCCAGTTTATCTTCTGAGAGGGTCTTTACTCTAGTATGAGAGGTCACTCCACCACTAACGAGAAACTCTTCACCTATGTGGTACTTCAGAACTTTGGTCAGTTCTTTGGGGTCTCCTGAAATAAAGCATGGCAAGAGCAGGCAACCAAATGTTACAGAACAAAGCCATGGCAGACCTTGTACTTTACAAGGTTTACAATACACTATAGTACACTTTCTATGTAACATTGAAGGTTAAGTGAACGATAGTACTCGTAAGTTTGTTGAGGTCAGCTGGGGCCATGGCACGGAATGCATCGTTGGTGGGAGCAAAGATGGTGTAGGCCCCCTTTTTGTTCAACAGCTCAGTCAAGCCTGCTTTCTGAATGTTGCCAACTAATGTGCTGTGAGGAAGAAAATAATGTGTCAGACTCCAGTACCTGCAGCAAAAGGCATCTGACTCATTGGACACAGCGGATTCAACTCATGGTCTAATTAATAAGGCCTTGGTGGATTAAATTCAGAGCATTCGACGAGAGAAAACATGCCTGGTTACGCATTGAGCATATCAAAGGGTTGGTTGGACTGATAGGCCAGTCTCCACCTATTTCATCACATGTGTGTGCAACTCTCAGCTTCGTGTTGGAGCTTGTTGAAACAGTGTTAAGAGGACTCACACTAAGGTCTTTGAATGTGGGTGGGTGGGAGAACAGCTGCATATACGCTTTCAGCCTTACTAAGCTGGTAAAACCATTACCACTACACCCCTTTCAGGGAACTTTACCCATGTGAGTATTTCTGGAGGTTTTAGGCCTCAAAGACAATTACTGAATGCAAACTAACAACTCAAAATCTGGCAGTGTGCCTGTATGGGGATTGACTTTGTGTCTGGGATTATACATTACATATCAAATGGACATGGTACCTCAGGCCTTATTCATGTGTGGACTGTGAGATTAGAAATGGATGATCAGATCTTCACCTGAAACGACTATCTGCTTTCAGAACGTCCATGACGGTGCCCATGGGAGGAGCTATGACCTTGTCCACGGTGAGCATGGTGGCATACCGGCCGTTTTTGTCATGGGCGGCGATGCAGGCATTCTCGATGCAAAGGTTCTGTAAAGCACATGGTAGCAGTAAGTTCAGGGTGGTTTGCTATTGCCATCAGAGATGCTGATTCAGGATTGTGCTTTCCTGGAAGATGGATGGTGCACAAGTGGTCTGTGGAAAACGTTAGGGTGATCCAGAGGAGAGGTTTCCGGTAGTCTGCGAATTCCATTACGCAGTAGAAATAGGAGAGTTCAAAAGCTTTAGATACATCACCAGTATCATGAACATGAGTGGAAATTAAAGACACGTAACCAGTGCAATAATTATAGGTAGTCTGGGGTTTGCTGCTTTTCATCTCATCCTCAGGCCTAGACTGATATAGGAAAATTCCCTTGTGTACCGTAAACCTGTCATTAAAAAAATAAAAAATGATCTAAAACTACACGTAAAAATAAGTTTACCCACAATGCCACAGTCTTTTTTCTAAAGGATTAAATGATGTCTCATAATAATTTTTCATTATGAAACACAGTATTATGAGGACAGATATTACATGTAGGTGGGGAAAGGTTTTTACTTTCATTTGGTTTTAACTTATTAGAATCATCTTAAATACAGACTTCATTTTTGACTCTCAATACTGATTTGACTGCTCTCTTCAGCTTAATCCACCCACTGTCTCTTGAGGTTTCAGTTAAGAAGATAACTTACGTTTCTGTACACAAACACTCTAAGTTTATTTCCTCCAAAGGTTTCCAGCTCCTGTCCATGGTACAGACTCTTGGAGGAGAACTTGTTCTTCAGGATGTGGTTCCTCAGTGCTTTTCTCAACGCAGGAGTCAAAGTCACACTGCCTGTGTAGAAGTTTCATAGTGAGGCAACAGAACATGTTATCATTGTAGCAGAGAAAGGAAACCAAAAGAAAAAAGTACTCCAACCTTTGAAAGCTTCATTTTGAGGTGCTATGAGCGTCACTGCTTCTGAACCAGTAAGATGAGAACCTAGACCAGCATCTAGGAAAAGCTTTGTAGATGTGGAAATCTGAGGAGAATCATCAGCAAGTTCCTTAAGGGTCTTAGCTGTAAGATAAAAAAAAGAAAAAGAAAAACATTTCACTAATATAACATGACTGAGAACATGAGAATGAAACATGTCCTTGAAGTAAGAGGTTACCTGAGTCAGGAATGAGAAGTTCATTAATGAAATGGACAACTCCATTGGTGCCGAGCTTGTCTTTTTCTGTAACAATGGCTTTGCCATTGAGGGTCATCTCCCCTCCATCACAGCCCACTTCCAGGACTGTGCCCTGGAGAGTTTCCAGAGGTGTTCCTGCCACAATGGACTCAGAGCAGTGCAAGTTCTTGAGGATGTGGTAATTCAGCAGATCTGTGAAAGACAGATGTAACTAACTTGCAAAGAGCACTTCAGTTTTTTAAAGTGGATATTTTAATTCAGTACAATTAGCAAATGTTGTGCTAAAGGTTGTGCTAAATTGTTTTATTGAGACATTTAAAAATTTTATTCATAGTTACCTTTAAGAGCTACAGGGTCTCCCAAGATTCTGTCCAGCATTTCTTGGGGAATCTTCTTAAAGGCCTCATTGGTTGGAGCAAAGATTGTGTAGGAACTCCCCTCATTCTCCAACATAGCAGTAAGACCAGCAGCTGCAATGGCAGTCTAAAATGAAATACATGAAGAAAGAAAGATAATAAACAGGTTAGGTATTACAGTCATTTAATTTAACGAAATTTTCATTAGCTTGGTTATCTGAAACTGGAAAAGTTGCCCTACCTGCAATGATTCCAACTCCTCTTCAGTTTCAAGGAAAGAGTTAACATTATTAGTGATAGCTGTGATGACTCTGTCAACAACATGTACGATTCCATTAGTGGCATGCTGGTCTGTCTTCACCAGTCTTGCACAATTCACTGTCACAATCTGCAAAAAGAAAATAAGGTTTCACAAGTGTTAAACAAATACCAATGATATTACTGAGAATTTGCTGTGTTTAAAAGCATTCACACACAAACACTACAGGGAAAAATAGTTTAGGGCTTAGTAGCTTGACACAGACAAACTCCATAGTACAATGAGAAGTAGCTCAGGCTAAACAGAGATGAAATAAACAGCATAGCTGCAGAGACGCTAATATAAACATGGCTGCTGGAGCTTTCTGTTGTTAGACATAGCTGTGGGTAGATGTTCTAGAGTAGAAATCACTTACTCCATTGGAGTAATGTTGGATATGAACATTAAAGTCTTGGTACATGGAGGGGAACGAGGAACCATGCTTAAGGTCTTCTGAAGTCAAACGCTTGTTGACCATGTGGTAGTGCAATGCATTGAGGAGCTCAATGTTGACATTGCTCACCAAGGCATCCAGAATTTCCTAAATGAATGACAGGACAACATTTATTAACATTCTTTAATTACTGTAAACATTCTAATGGATAGTGAAAGAGAAATATGAAATGTAAAAAATCAGAATAGAATGTGTATTTATAGTGCTGAACATTAACAAACTATATATTGTGTTTCAGGTGGGTGTAGGGCTCACAGTTGGAAGGGCAGCCCAGGCTTCATTGCTGGGGGAAAAGAATGTGAAACTGCCAGGACCCTCAATCTCGTCCTGCAGCTTAGCTCTCTCAGAGTACATCTTAGTGGTAGTGGCTCCAACCACGCCAAGAGTGTTGTAGATATTCACTAAAGGAAGAGCTACAGGAGACCCAGAAAAATTGTCATGAGGACATGGTGAACATCATCAGTTAATGTGTTTAGTGTAGGCTTTCATGCAAAAACCTTGATGAATGTGCTACTCGTACCTGCAGGGCAGCCTTTTTCCCCAACCACCTTTTCATAACCTGGACAGCATTCATAGGTGATCACGCTGCAACACAAATCATATTTTAACTAGGCACTATGTAGGCAATGATATAGACAGTGCAACTCTTTACAACTTTGTATAACTTTGTTGTCACTGTGTAAGCTATTAAATTACCCAAGCATTTAACAAACTTGTGGACTTTGCAAATTAATGTATTAAATTAGTCCTGAGTGCTGTGCACTGATGAATCTCAAATATTACATGAACTATAATTTATATCCTGATGGATTTAACTCAGACTGGAGTGCTTGCTAGTTAATAATTTATTTAAATATTATTTAAAACCAATTAGTCAAAGTAATATAGTCCAACTGCTCACTTTTATATATAATGTTGTTGAAAACACATGTGATTAAATGAATAACTTCTGTAAGGTTTGTCCTAGGATTTTTAGACATAATCTGAGGGAAATTGAAACAGAGAGGTCTTTGGCTCTTGACCTGTCACAATTATTGCCTGACCTCAGTTATTTGAGTTAAATTAATTTAACAAATTATGTACCACATTCGTAGGCTTTTGCTTATGTTTTAAGTAAATGTGTACTGGGTGCTGTGTCATGCTTTGATCTAGTATCGACAACTAGGAAGCAAGATGTCTAACAAGCTGTTTAGGCAGTTTAATAGTTTTATACAATGAAGAAAGAGTCAGCTAAGATTTCAAGATGGTAACAGGCTTATTTGGAGCCATCGTGCCGGACCAGCCGCACGTCTTAGGACTGCAAACAGCACACCCCAAGGCAAAGTGTACCACTGCATTTTGTTTCCTTCTAGATACATGCATTTCCATAATAAATCTGCTGTGGGCTTGAGTTGGCCTTGGAAGGTCATAAAATCTCATTTCCTTAAAAAGAATCCAGAGACACATCACTGGCCAGGGGAAACTCCGGAGAAGTTGCTTAGGGACCCATACTGAAATAACAACTACTGCCAGTATAAACGAAAGAGACATTCTTTGGAATTGCCAAGCAAAGGTGCAAGCACAGGGCTTCTGGATATTGTTATGGAACATTGGATGAGCTTTTTTTATCAATATCATTATTACATACTACAGTATATTTACAGGCCCGATATATTTATTAGAATGCCAATAAAATAAAAAAGACAAAATTACAAGTTTCTTCTATTATGCATAACCAATCACAGGCAAGTCAATAGCCATGGTTGAATAATTAATATTAAATATGGTGTGATGTCAAAAAGTAAATACTATAAAGTAAATACCATTTTTTGGTGCAACAGCATGTACGCTGAATGTATTTACATCATGAATAGAACTAAAATTACTCAGCAGTCTGATATCTAGAGTTTCTCCAGGGAAACTGTCTACCTGTTCAATATGTAAATCTAGGTATTACAGGAGCAGTGTATAAAAATCATGCATAGAGCTTACATGTTCCAATTTATTGTTATAATTGTGTGACCCCTATTACAAAACTAAGAGCATTTCAAATCATCTACAGCTAAAATAGATCTAAAATGTATTATTTTAATCACAACATTTCTGTGAATATGTTCTCCTATATATTGTTACACACATTTTTAATTATTTTCTTCATTAAATATTGTAATTTTGTTTAAAATTCTTAAATTATGTAACATTTTTAAAGAAGATCGCTAATATTATTGTAAGTAATCTCCAATATAGAAAGTAAAAAGAGCCAAGCCAAACAAAAAGGAGAATCCTGATATTCAGGAATGAGGTAGACTTGTAAAACACAGAGAACTGAAAAGCAGACTGAACTGATTATCAAAACAGATGGTAACTCAACTCTTATTTGTTCTAGGCCAGCATAAACAAAGATGGTAGCCATGGATTTCTGACAAAATAAACAGCGAGACTGCATAATTCAAGCACTGTGTACATTGAATTTCCAAGTGGTGTGGCGAGCTGTCCACCAGACGTGCAAAACTGCAAAAGGTTCAGGGGATGTAGGATGATGTTGAAATCTTTACTGTAAGTTCTTGCTTAAAGTATCAGTTCCTATAAACGAAATAATTCCCATGGTAACATTTTGCAGTAATTCAACAGTTCCTTAAACAAGACTAATAATAAATATGTGTTTACATAATGCCTCGTTTAATCACAGACTTCCATAGTGAAGAAAATACTGAAAGGCCTTAAAGATCTAGGCTACCAGGACATATACCCAGCGATGCAGTGGATATGCATCTACAGCTCTCAACAATGACCTGATGCAGAATTACAGCAAGAGGTTTATAGGTTTTTTAATAAAGAAAGTCAGCAGAAGGTAGTTGAAAAACCTTATGGTATCTCCTCAAATGACCTAGAAACACCCACCCATACAAAGGCCTGGATTGTTCCTGCAGAGTGCCCACAACCCCCCAAACTTCTAAACCCCAAATGGGGATTCAGTAAATCAAGTTGCATTCAAGCTGATAGCCTAAATTCCTGTTTTCACAAGCCAGGTTGTGTCCTTTCACAGCCGGTCTCTACAGACTTCACACAGGCATGAGACTGCGGGTGGAAAACTCCTCAGTTACTCGTGAATGATTTGTGTGTGTATGGGGGATATTAGACCCTCGACAGAACTTGCTAAAGCAGTCATTTCCTAAAACATCCAAGCGCCCACAGCAAGTCTCACTTCCTCTCTTGCGTTCATGAGATTCGCTATGAAAGAAACAGTGTTTCGAGAGGACAAGATGAATAAAACAAGTCTTGCTCTGCCATCAAACAGTCGTTTAACTTGTAGTTGCATGCAGTAAGAAAGATGCAGTGTCGTTATAAAACTGCTCTGTGCATGTAACACTCTGCACATGTGGTTCCCCTTCTACCTCGATATACATGTCTATGGAATGTTCAGGCCAGTAACCAATAACACCTTTCCCCCCTATGGGAACGTTAAAATAGACGTCAATCAAAAAGAGCTTCTGTGGGGACTGGAGCGGCAGTCTTAGCCTGTCTCTAAGCCCAGAGTGCAGCCGAGACGCAGAGGAGCAATCAGATTTGTCAATGCTTTAACCCCACTAAGATGGGAAGTCAGTGAGAAGACACATGGAAGCCATTATCAGCACAGGTTAAGCTCAACTCGCCGTCACGGATTCAGTCAGCTACCATTAAAATAGTGACTTTAAGTCATAAAAATAAAAACCTTTAAACGAGAAAAGGGCCAGCAGCTGAACACTGTAAGGATTTCACAGATACACCTACTGCTAGTGCTTTAGTCGTAAGGATTTTAGAGAGTGCTTTAGAGAAACAAAGGTCAACATTGTTTTATACTTTTTAAACTAAATTAAAGGTGATTTTAAATTTAGGTAACCTTAATAAAGATTATCGCTGCTGTCCTACGGTTAGCCAAACAGTAAAGAACTCTTTCATGAACTTTAAGTAAGTGTCTTGGCCTGGAGAGACCTCGACTGACTCCCTAAAGCACTGCGGTGTTAATTAGAAGGAGTGCACAAAGGGATGCTGGCTCAGCCTCAGCTAATTATCGGGCTGAATCAGGTGTGAGAGCTTAAAACATAAAACATGTAGGAATAAGATAGAGTAGCATTGAGAATCTTTCAAACGAAGCCAATGACATATCATACTGAGGCAAATATGTATTTACTTTTATTTACTACTAAAGAAGTTTGTCCTCTAGGAACACATAATGCTCAGACTTGAGCAGTGATAGGAACTTTCTCTTCCTGAGGCTATGGCTTCCAAAAAGCTCATCTGCTAACTATTATCACCATTGTTCTTTGGGCGGCAACTAACTGATGCGGGAAATCAACATAGCATGTGGTGAACTGTTTAAACTGCCGCAGTGAATTTCAATAAGATGTGCCACATTTTCATAGGAAGAGAGATTTCCTTTAAACAATTTCTGAAAGGTGTTACGAAGGGTCTGTGACGACAGTGACTCTGCAGGCATGTGTAACACAAATAAAATGTGCAAGGTTGGCATTTGTTTGCAAAAGTTCATGAATTCACAGTAGCCAGCTCTGCAAGTAATACGAAGAAGTGTGGTTTCTTTTAAGCAGTCTAGCGCTGGTCCAATTAACACTTTTACAATATATTTGCGCTGTTGTGGTCCCGGGTAAATAACTAAGCACTGATGTGTATGGTGCCCCTGCATGACCAAGGAATGTGTCTCTCATGGGGTAATGATAACTCGCTTTTCATGACCTTTCATCCCCTGTAGTTGACTAAACCGCTGATTACGTCAAAGTAAAAAGTCACTTAACAGAAAACAGACCTACTGGTACAGACCTCTTTTGTTGTGCTTTTTTAAAAGTTTAGGTTAATTCTTAGACCTGTTCAAGCATTGAACTACTTGGTGAAACCGAATGCACTTCCCAAACATACTGTAGGGTAATATAAGTGGCAGAAAGACTCTGAGATGGCAATGCCAAACCTTTTCCACATAGACAGACAGGAGACGAGTTTTTGTCTGCAAATACACTTTACTGAGGTACGAAATTCCACACATATTCCAGTCAGTGACACGATATCTAGATTGAATATCGTCACTGTCCAATGAAAAACAAGTATCTCCAAAACTGCAACTTTACAGGAGAGACCAAAAACATACTTTACTTTCAATGTAAGTCAATGGAACCAGAATTCTTTTCAAGCTATTATGGAGCACTTCTATTGGTCCATTCATCAAAAAATTGTCACACAATGTCAGCGACCATTGGTGTGTTCAATTGATGTAGAAACCTTAAAATTGCCAAAAATGGAGAAACATGTTTTTCATTGGACAGCGATGATATATAGACTGAAAAGCCTAAATTACTACTGCTCATGCAAGAAGCATGAAGCCCAGAGCAGAATGAAAAGCCAGACAGATTTATCTGTGATTGCTTAACTTATTCATTCTCTACAACAACTAATTTCAGTGTTTAAATAGAGAAATGTGACAGAACTTATTCTGACTGGCAAAATGATCAAATCTAACAGCAATTTTCAGTTTTAGATTTCCTATAACATCAGTTACCCTATGTAACCAGAAGATTTAATATAAGAATAAAGTCAGGGATAAAAAATATATGTATATTTTGCTAACTGACTTAACTTGACCAAAAAAGGTGCTGAGACAGGAACATATGGACCAATAAAAGTTTTACAACTTCACACATGGAGATGAATGGGTTAACAATGCAAAATCCAAATTTCTCTTCAAATGTGTTAGCTGATGAACGTCTCCTCAGACGGACGCGGACTTCACACAGAGTAATGTTAGTGTTTACTCACGTTGGTTTGCCGCAGATTTTGCGGTGGTACCACTGCTTGCAGTTCGTGAAGTACTTCTTATCTGTTCCCTGGATCTTCTGCATAGCGCACACGTTGGGGCTGTAATCGACAAAGCGTTAAAAGTGGTCAGTACGCTGGGGTTGCTTTGAACCTGTTCACACCAGAGTAAAACGGCACCGGCGGTGGTGTCCCTGTAGAACCAGACACATGAACTCCTGAATGACCTGAACATCTGGAAAACGTCTGGTAAATCTCAGACTCTGAATCAGCGAGCAGTCAGTAACCACCGCGAACAAAGACCTTTACTGTAACTGTTGGTTATCTGTACAACAAAGACCCAAAACTAAAGTAAAACCTAACAAGCTTTTTTTCCGGCGGCGTCCTTACCCATGTTGTCTCCCTCTTATCCTGCTGTGCTGAAGGACTGACTGATAAGGGGACTTGGCCGCGATCACGGTGGCGATTAAAGTGACCGCTAACGCCAGTAAAGTCTGAGGCTTCATCTCTCCGCTTCCCTTCAGCGCTTTCTCCACTGCTCCGGGAGCTCGCGCTGCTCGGGCTGCGATAAATACCGCCAAAACCCCCGCGAGGTGGGCGGGGCTTAGACCAACGGTCATCCGAGACGTTGAGAGTGTTTCCCATTTTTAGAGTTTTTTTTAAACGATTTACTCTTGCTGATTAAAAGACACAGTTCGCTCAGTTCCTGACCCTACAGTCTGATTGGCTGAGCTAAACTGTAACAGGCTCCTCATAGGTACATCTACACAGTCCATCCCTACTTTTGTAGGTGGCAGTGTTATAGTCTGAGGAGTATTTTCAGCACTCTCTGGGTCCACTCATCTATGTGGAAGGCCCTCTCAACCAATTTGGGTGTGAATCAATCCTTGCAGATCACCCATTCATGATTATTGTCTTCTCTGGGGCGGATGGGATCTTCAAGCAAGACAACAAGACATGACATGACTAGAAATGTCCCACATTTCTTGGAAGAGGTGACTAAGACTTCCAAATACTACTTGGACCCCTAATTCCCCAGCCTTGAACACAACTGAGCATCTGTGGGACCACCTCAACAGTCCTGTTGGCTCTATGGATCCTTCTAACTCTGGGTCTACATGATTCAGGTAGTAATCAAATATTCATGAATACACTTACATAATAAGATGTATCATGCTGCAGCTTTATCTGAAAATATTAATGTATCTGGAAGATTGTTTACGTTCTTCATTTTGTCAATGTAATTTGTTTTAGCATCACTCCAAAAGTGTTTTGTTGCCATCTGAACACTATTTCCATTTCCTGCAGTGTGTTTTTCCACATATACAGAGAAATCCCAAAGAAATAAGAGTAATCTTAAGAGTAATTTATTCTCATATATTTTATATATTTATGTTTATTTTATTTATTTAAGTACTGCTGTCTGGGTAAAACTGGGTCCTTGGGTACCACAATTTCGTTCCACCCCATGTACCACATGTGATGCGAATGACAATAAAGTCTCCTTAAGGACTTCAAGGCCTTGAAGTCCTTGAAGCCTTGAAGTCCTTAAAGCTGCATTCATGCACCTCATAGCGACAGCTACAGTGAAGGCACATAAACGTTGGCATGGTGAAAGCATTACTGATTATTAGAGGAGAGCTTTTATCAGTGCTAATTGTTTATGTAAGGTGAAAACGACAGGTGCTTTGTACTTAAAATACGGTGTTTGCTTGGAATTCAGCAACAAGATATTTTGACATTCATAGCTACCCTAAAGATCTAATTTATTCCACCGCTGCAGTTTATAGCAAAAGTTGGGAATTGACGTCTTGCGGCTTCACAGGCAGTCTGGTTATGTTGCAGCACATGCACAGATACAGAAATCAAAAGATACCACATTGCATATAATAACCTGATTATTTAGCTAAAATTGTCTGTTGAATTTCTTGAAATCCTATAATGGCTTTAATCCTATATGAGAAATTGTGAAATACCGTTTACATTATCTTTTGAGGTCTTTTTCAAACAATAACACAAGTAAACACAATACACAGCTTTTAAATGATCATTTAATTTATAAGGTTATTTAGGTAATGAGTCTTTTACCTCACTGTGGTAGACTTTTGACTTATTCAGAATTGTTTTATTTGGGCTACCTTGGAGGGTTTTCCAGCATAAATCGAAAAAAAGTAATCACATTCATTACTCAGGTAGAAGTATATATACTAGGGTTTAAAATACTTTTGTAGAAGTTAAAGTATCAACTTAAGCTTTTTACTTAAAACTATTTAAAGTATAAAAGTAACGTAAGGGGAAAAATGCCATTAGGGACAAAAGTTTAGGCCGCACCACAGGGGCCCATAGTGCACTAGCCCACCTCCCCAAAAACCCCATTCTTTTAAACGCCATAATGACTATAATATTACAGTAAAATGTTAATGTTGAAAAATTTGGGATGCATTAGGCTTCTATAATTGCTTCTATAATAAAATGAATGTATTTAAGTACAATGTAAATATATTAAAGAAATGTGTACTACTGAGCATTAACATGTGTTTCATGGAGTGGAAGATATGATCACTAGTTGTCTATAAATATTGTAATAGTGCAAATAGTCAAACTTCAAAGGCGTGTTATCAAAAACCTTTACTGGAATGTAAATGGACATGAATGAAAATAAGCTGAAATGAAATAGGAGTAACGAGGCTATTTTTAAAATGTAAGGAGTAGAAAGTACAGATAATGGCTTGAAATGTAAGGAGTAGAAATAAAAAGTCAGCTGAAAAATATTTACTCCAGTAAAGTATAAATAACCAAATTTTCTACTTAAGTAAGCTAACAAAGTATTTGTACTTTGTTACTTGACACCTCTGGTTGTTTGGCCCTGCAACTCTCCCATGGATGTGGAATTAAGGACATTGACCTTAACTGAAGCAAGTGAGACCTGCAGTTCTTTAGATGCAACAAAAGAAGAAATTGGGAAGGTGGGGAAGGGGGGCAAACACATTTCCCCAATAGCGTATACTTCATCAATTTCAACTTTTCTCCCACTGTGGTTTTATAATAAGTAAGTAAACAAAGCCACAATGTCTAGAAAGCTAGATATACAACTAATAGGTAACTACCCCGTTCTAATTACGGATTTGTTAAAAATAGTACAGGACTATTGAAGCAAACCAAGTCGTTTCAGGTGATGTAAGATACATGTTTTATTTAGTTGTTGCACCTCACTTAACTGAAGAATCTCATGCCGAACATATGGTTGATAAAAGGCTGGTTGTATGCTGCCATGATGTTCAGCACATGGTTTTACAGGGGCACACCTGTTGCCTGTTTGTCATGCCTAAATCACTGTGTTTTGAGGCCTTTTGGCAAGAAATATATAGCTTGTGATTTTTCAGGATCAGGTCTTGACAACGTCTATAAAATATCTGTAGTTATGGTGGCAGCCTGTCTATTTCAGCAACTCAATCTGTTTAAAGAAGGGGTGTTATTTTTGTCCAGTGTTGACAAGTGTTTTAGGCTATGAAAGATAAAAAAGAGTGAATTATGTTAAATCCTAATCTTGGCACATCAACTACTATTACTGCAATTTAAATCTTTCAAAAGTGGCCTCGCAGGAGTGACATGTTGAAGTCTGAGTGAGTGAGGATGAAGGCCTGCTGTGGAATGCTTTTAAAATGAACTTGGCGTTAGCGGGCAAATAAGACAAGAATGTAACCTCTTGCTGCAGGTCCTGATGCCTCTAATGAGAGAAAATAACTGTGAAGAGGCTCAAATGTTGTGGGTGACAGGGTCACGTGTCAATTGTGGACAGCCATGGTGAAAAACAAAGAGAGGTTATTTGCCAAGGTTTAACGGGGATGAGCTCACACATTCGACTCATTCGGGCTTGGCCGACTCAACTGGGTGCAGTAAAATACAAGGTTTCCAGCAGAAATGAGACCATGTAGCAATGAGACCAAGTGCCCATATATTAAATGTATAGGATATGATGATGATTATGCACAGTTTCAGTGGTTATCCCATTGCAAGCTGGCAGTGATTTTCTATAAGGCTTCATGCTGTATATTTCTATCCAGAGTGCCCTATAGTTATGATTCCTAAGTCATAGTTATGAAGAGGAGAAGCAGATGTTGGATTATGAATTAGAGTCATGAGAGACTTCTCACCAGATCTCTCTTCGCTGTTAACTCTCAGCAGAGAAGGTTGTTCATGATCACTGGTAAATGCTGTCATATGGTGAGGTCAGTGTCAAAAGGCAAACATCATAGTTGCCACAGATGTGTTGCTTCTCTATTACCTACAAGCCCTGTGCGAAGCAAAATGTTGCTGTTGTGTAAATCAGGAGTGTGTGATGTACAGAAATCTGTCAGGCCATTGCATTTTACATTGGCCTCCTTTGTTGTGTTCTCTGATTGACCTGGGGAAATCATCTGTGCTCATTCAGACCCGTCACTGTCTTAGAATACCAGAATCCCTATAGGCCTTCTTCTGGAAAATACAAAACACCCCCCGACCCTGATTTTTTGTTCGAATTAAATAGTTCCAGTATCAGATTTTCTGCAGATATGTGCATACATTTAGACCCGACTATTTGAGAAACATTTGGTCCCATTTGTGAAGCACAGAATGTCTTTTATTGTTCTTTTTATGTCACCAGCTGAGATCTTAGATTACTTGAGCAGATCCATAACTTCTGTAACCTCCTCCTCCGTTTTCTCCACAGCGGCAGCATAAAGGACTCTTTGTGAGTTGAAAGTGGAAGCTCAGCTTTTAAATTCCAATCAAATTATGTTCCCAGCCAAAATCACCATTTACCATAACAATCCACAGTGACTGGATAAAGAAGAGATCTTCTCTGTATCATTTCACGACATCATTAAGCAGCTATTAGCTGATATATTAATCTATGCATGAAGTTCATTCATGGTTCTCTTTCAACTGAATATGAAATAGGAGCAGGGCTGTCTTTGATTTTATTCATCCAGAGCTTAATTCCGATCCCCAGTTCTTCACTGTAGGCATATGGAATTGATGTAAAGTACTGTGCACTTATGTAATTTTCAGTACATTTGAATTATTGTTCAGGAGGTATTATAGAGGAGATTACATATAAGAAGATCCAGTTGCACAGAGAGGGGAAAGATCTAAGAAAACAAGTTAAAAAAAGAAGTAAAAAACTGCTAGGGGTCTAAAAGTATGTGGAGCTGTAAAAAAACTGTTACTAAAAAAGGGAAAGAATAAAAGAATAAGAAGCTGCTGGTGTTTTTACAACAATAAACTGGCTACTAAGGAGTCTTGAGGTCTCATGATACAAGGCCATCCTAAACATATAACTGAATGTGGTTTCTAAGACTATCACTGGAGATTTCAGTACCCAGCACAGATTCTGCAGGGATGTCAAACTCATAGGGGCTGTATTAAAATTGTATTAAAAAAAAGGCACTTGACATAGACCTTGAAATACAGCATGAACATGCTGGGTTTATGTTCCTCCAAGATGCCTCCCTTTAAAAAAATAGCACCTACAGTTAGGCAGATCGAACAAGGCAGAACAAGTCATAAAGGTTATATTGCACAATTGTAAATGGAATAAGGTTTAGCTCCAAAAATCAAAGTAAAATTCCTTTAATGTGTATTTTTTTACCTCACTGGGTGAAAAAGTCATCACTCCAATCACATTATCATCTGGTCCCCCAAACTGAGATAAAAATGTTTATTCTTCACAACATTACACTTCTGTTTAAATTGCGTTTCCAGTCAGCCTTTCCTTGGAGTGTGTCTCTAGTTTCAAACCCAGTTGGATCGCATTAGAGGAAATGGAGCAAGAATAGTTCCTTGATATTTCTTTCAGACATGGCAGCGTTTAAAATGCCACACAGTATAGCATTAAAACCTTCAGAATCCACAGGGGGGACAGCGCAGTCTCAATACAACCCACAAATCCACTACTGTAAACCAATACATACACTAAAGAGTCTCGCTGAGAAACTAGAGCTAATAATTAAATTAATGTTGATTCAGTCCACCGCAAAGTATTTGCCTGCAGAGGAGGTACTGCCAAAGCAACCAGAAGATGGTTTGAGAAAAAAGAGGGTTTCAAATTGAACATGAACGGCTGAAACTGTACAGGGTTTTGGTTCTGGGAAGTTTTTGTTCCTTCAGATGAATTTCCACAGGGCCAAAACGGCAGTCGGGTTTGGGGGGTTAACCCATAAATCTACAACAGCAGTTGCAAAAGGCCCCTCTTGTTCCCCTCTATACGGTCATAATGGACCATTAGCCATGTGATATTTTCTTGGGGACTAGTAAGTTCCAGTAGTTACCTATGAAGGGGTTCCTCAGACGCATGTGCCTTTTCGTTCCGCTGACTTCTAAGATATATTACATGGATTAGGAGCTTATTAAATCAGTGGAGAAACAAGAGAAAGTTGGCAAAATCCCAAGAAATTGAATATTGATGAACTACTGAGATCCACAAGTTTGCCAACTCTTTCCTTTTGCACTCCAAACAAGAATGAGGAAACCAGTGTACAGCAGATAGAACAAATACATTCAGGCATATATCCAATTAGAATTAGATTACCTGATCTTTACTGATTACTGATATCACAGTCCCATTCAAGGTGGGACTGGAGAGTTTGAATTAAGATGTTGGAAAGCTGGAGGTGGATAACTATAACTTAGTTTTGCCTTTTCACAGAAACAATAGGTCGGTACTATTTTGTCCGGTTTGCAAATGTTTGTGATAGCAAATGGTTAGCCTAATGGTAGTTATTGTAGCTACAGTTTGCTACTGTACAACCTAGCTAACATTAATTATATTATCTGCTGTGTCATTGCTCATGCTAATGTTATATCATGTTTTTTTGGTCATGCATCGCTTACAAAGGATTTTAAGGCCACAAAGATCTTACAAATAGCACATTTACTAGCCCAGTGTCGCTCGCCTTGGGAATGCACATTTGTTTGCAGTGCTTGTTTTGTTGTATAAAAGCATTAGCTGTTCTCCAAAAATGTATACCGTGCCTTTCAATTTGTTGCTCAGTATCAGTTTTGTCACATTATCTCCATTTCAAGCAAGCCTGCAACCAAATACAGTTATAATATAGTTTCATTTATGCTCCATTTCAGTCTCATTATACCATGTAGATGTAATTTCAGTATTAGTAATGAATCAAGTTTCCCTCAAATATAAATTTGGCCACATTTAAATTCATATCCAACAGATGTACCCTTTTATTTTACAAAGAAATAGAAAAGCACAAAGCTGAAACTGACAAATGCTCACTTTTTGTATATTTAGTAAATGAAACCAAAAATAGATTGGCAGTCTGATCTATTGGTCGTTAAGCATTTCTTATTTGTTATTCCAAGTCAGAGATGAAATATGACATGTTACCCTGTTGGAGTCTGTTTCTCCTATTAGTTTTTTATGGCCAGGTCCAACAGGCATTGCCATGGGGCCCTATGTTTAATGTTCAACTCTGCTACAGCCAAGGAAGCACACATTCCTTTGCACAAAATCCTCCGAGGGGAGGTATGACCATTTTCCTTTTGAATTTTGATACCATTGTACTTGTCAATAGCTTGAAATTCCTACAAACAAAAAATGAATAGAAGTGAAAATGCTGCTTTTCACTTCAGGATATTTGATATAGTTTCATGACTATTTTCAGTTTGCCATGTAAAAACATTAGGACATCAAACCTTTCTTATGATGCATCGAGTCTCTCTCTCTCTACCACCTACGTTCTTTCTTAATGCCAATCCTCCTTGATTTATTAGGACTTTCCCTCCATCGATCTCATGCGATCAGTCTTAGGGCTTAAGAACAGCCCATGCTTTTTTAAAAGAGCAGCAGCCTCCAGCATCACGTGGCGACTTTTCCATATCGTGCCACAGGGTCTGAGGAATGGGTTACCTTAAGGGGAAACAATCAAGTGTGTTTTTCCAACCTCCTTAGGGGCAAAGAAGGTCTCCCTACTGTCTGGCACTATTTCCTGCATTCATGTTTACATTAACTGAAGCCAGAGAACAATTTCACCCACCAAGGTGCAGCGGTCACACTAGAGAAAGTAAAGCTCATTAGGTTCAGAGTTCATGACACACAACAGAAGCAGTAATGGTTAAACCTAGATCTAAAAGCTCTGCGAAGACGAAACAGGTGGCTTTGTATATGAGAGCACGTTCATGTGGTCATCCCATAAGTCTAGCGGAATCCCTCAAATAAACAGTGGGAGAGCATCCTTCCCGTCTGGGCCATGAATCTTCGGAGGAAGTCGGAGCGGTTGACGTTAAGATTTTAAACCAGGCTACGCTCAATGCACTGAAGTCCTCTTGGAGGCCTTTTTGTTATTTTTTTCTGGCATTTTTCTTAGAATGGATCACCCCACTTTATTGTCTGTGTTTATCTGAGTCCCTACATTTGGCAGTTGAGAACTATGCCTTTTAATGCCTTTCAATGCAATTAATTATGAGTCATAATGCAATCAGTGGCATATTTCTGGGCGAGTAAAAGACAAATTCCTAAAATACTACAACACATGGCCGTTACCATGACATGATGTTGCTAAGAGGAGGTCATCATTTAGAGAAAAAGAGGACTCTGGAGATAGCAGATGATTAAGTGTGGATAGTAGCTGTCACTTGGCAGGGATTTTCAAACTGCTCCCGGGTGAATCCCAGGAGCCAAAGGCCGTGGCATGTCTTAATGAAATGGGCCTGAGAACCAGCGTAAGTGGTACTTTGCAGCTGATGTAGGATCAGGTTTCTTCTGCAGATACCTTGAGGTGATTGAGGTTAATAAGCAAAAAGAAATGGGCTTGGGGGGCTACTATTTTAGCATTCCACAAAGCAGCTGCTTTGCAGAGCTCAGGCAGTGTCTCAGTATTTTAACAGACAGAAAAGAAACTCCTCTTTACAACATATCTAACAGCAAAAAAGAAAAACAAACTGGGAATATCATATTTTTAACACCCACATGGTATGCTGCAGTGACTCCTTTTGCAACTGTACCACATAAGGAACAGTAAGAAAGCCTGCATGCTCATGTTCCCATCACATGGTGGAGGATACTGAGGTCACTTCAAGACATTCCAGCAGTTTGAGAGGCCAAAGAAAAAACACAGAAAGCTTCCAAGACTGACGGCTGGCTGCGATGTAATGTGCATGGTCAAAGACTGATGCAAGAAGCCTTTGGGTTCCAAAAGACGTTTGGTTCTCAGAGGGAAATATTTCACTCTAATAAACTGTAACTGAACATATATTAGCACTGTACAGCTTGGCAAGTTCGGAAGCGTGGAGCAGACTGGAGAAAAGCTCAGCAGGTGGAAACACATTTCCCATGAATCCATAGTTATAATTAGCTAATATGAAAATGTCAAATGCACTACCCCCCAGCCTCCTTGAGATTCGTGAATAATTTCTTAAGGGGATCACCCACTGACAAGCCTTAAGGCATAGCCACGTTAATACAAGTTAATAATTGTGTTGTGCCCAGGTTCAATATGCCAGCAGTATACTGTGAATCAGTTGATTTGAGACCTGAGATCGTAACATATCCCTGTAAAACAAAACGTAACATATCCATGTTAAAGCAAACCTGAACCTGGTGCCTGGAATTATGGATATTATTGATTTATCTTATGGAAAGTGTGAGTAGTCCTTGAAGTTAATAATAAGCCAAGCAAAAAAAAAAAAAAGATTTACCAGGTCCAACACACCTGATCCTACTTCTCACCTAATTACCAAGCCTTACCAAACCAAGCCAACATTACCAAGTGGGTGTGTTTTGGAAGGACAACACCAAAATGTGCAGGGCCGGTGGGACCAGGGTTGGAATCACCGCTCTAGAGCAGCTGCACATGACCCTGAGATAATCATGCCCAATTCCAAGTGTCAACTTGAGGAAAAGAAAGCCCCCGAGTATAAGGCTGTGAAGCAGTGGTTGAGCTTCATCCAATTCTTTGGAAAAAAGCTGGAGTGATGTTTGTGATCCAGAACTAATAATCAAACATCTGTACCTGAACTCACTCATGCTCTTGTGGCTAAATGCAATCAAACCCACAGAGCAGTGTTGCAACATTTAGAATCCTTCCCATAAGCAGAGGCTGTTACTGAGCGTGTCTACAAACTTTTGGATGTGTTGCAACTGGCAGCACAGTGAGAAAGTCAGCCTGAACGCAACCAAATACAATGCCTGGTTTGGTCATTCTACATGATCAAATATTCATATAAAACTTTTTATCATAGGGACTTGAGTTTTACAGCTGCAGGGACAATGTGAGCTGGTATCTGTTAAATCTTTAAAAAAACTTTAATAATGTGATATAATGAAAGGGTTTTGATCGTCATGTCATTCATATTGATTCCCTATGTGTGTTCAGGAACTGAAGATAACAGCCCAATCAGTCATTTCAATCCAGAACCAATGGCATCAAGCCTGAAACAGCAGTTTCTCACATATTCCAATTGACTTCGTTATTATGAGACATTCCAGGTTTTATGAAGGTAATCCCCTGAGGCCAAGTTTAAATAAATATTCTGACATACTCATTCTATTACAATTTTTCCACATCCAAATGGAATAAGTCATCGTTCCCTCTGCTTCATTTCTGAATAAGCCTTGTCTCTCATTGGTCGGGTGGTCGCAACTGGTCAAGTACCAATTGCATTAGTGAATACCAAATTCTTATATGTTTGACTAGGACCAACGTCTAAAGACTGCAGCTTTTATTTGTTAGAATCATGCAATGATATACAGTATAATACAAGAAAACTGGATAGGGTGGGAGGACAAGATCAGGCCGAATTAACCTATGGACCCATGGAAGTACAATGGGAGAAGCCAGATTTTGGTCCACACACTGGGCTTTCTGCATTCATGGATACTTGGTAGGATACTCTCAGCAGAGTAGTGCAGCGGTTAGGGTGTTTGCTTGATCGCAAGTAGTTCTGCGTTGGGTGAGTTAACATGGTCTGCACAGGTTTCTTCCAGGTGCTTCAGTTTTTTTCCAAAGAAGCCAATCAAAAGAGGTTTTAAGTAGCTAATCAGAATGCAGGAGTCAAGTATCTAATCAGTATGCAGGCAAACCAATCACAAGGCTGGCTTCAAGTACAGGGTTTAATGTAGCCAGTCAGATTGCAGGGTTCAAATAGCCAATGAGACTACAGGGTTCAAGAAGCAGCTCAAAACCAAAAGATTGAAGGTTCAAGTAGACAATCAGTCTGCTGGACTACCCAATCAGAATACAGGGTTTACAGACCCAATCAAATGCAGGATTCAACTCACCAACCAGTGTGTGGGAATAATTAGATTACACAAATTATACACAGGTTATGCAAACATATAGCAGTGTTCAAGAAGCCCAAACAGAAATCAAGAGCTGAAACAGAAATTGTGCTTAAAGTAGGCATTTGGACTGGACACAGCTAACCAGTCAGAATGCATTACTTAAGATACCACTCCAAATGCTAAATTCAGTTTGCCAGTCAGTATGTGGGATTTAAGAATTCATCTAGATTGCATGGTTGGAGTAGCTCATTAGAGTGTGGGGTTGTGCCAATCAGAATGCAGGAAGCTGGAAGAAGAACATCCATGTGCCACTAAGGAGGGTGTTAATTGCGTATGGGAAAAAGACTGAACTATGAAATTATCAATAGACCTAAAATGAGTATTGTAGATGTAAGATACATCAAAGTTTTTTGGTGTTTATAGGTTGTTAATAGTATGTTAACATCAGAGATGCTACTTCTGCTAGTAAAGCCTGAGAATATTCTTATATTGATGTCTGTTGGCCAATAGCCCTAAACCATTCCTTGGCTTGCTTGTCCTCTGGGTTCTCACAGAGAGACAAATCATTACCCTGTGTGCAGTACGCCTGTACAAAGCTTTAGAACTCATGCTCCACAATCACCTGCCAAAAATCAGCTGAAGCAGGATTTTCTATGGAAAAATTGTGGTGTCATCATGCAGACAAATGTAGAAAGCAGACACATCCTCTTATATTGAACAAAACTAGTGCTTAGCACTACTAAAATTGCAAAGGTAGCAGGTAGGTCACTTCCAGCCACATGATTCTTCTGCATGGTAGATACCAAACTTTGTACAAACTACCTCACTGTCTGATGTGCACATCTTAAAACAATCACAGTAAAATTGTGTTCCCACTGCAGTGCGGCCAGTCGTAGACACCACAATATTTTTATAGCCATTTCATACTTTTGACTTGCTATCTCGTAACAATAATGTCATAATTATGACTTAGTATCTCCTACATATGACTTGCTATCTCATAACTATGACTCAGTATCTCATAAATGACTTTCCATTGACTTGCTATTTCTTAATTATGAATAGTATATCATATTAATTACTGGTTATCTCATGAAAATGAGTTAATTGTTATAATAAAGACTCAAATAATTGTCATTACTATGACTTAACATCTCATAACTATGACTAAGTGCCTCATGATAATAACATGGAGTCTCATGATAATGAAAAAGGTTTTCATACTTATGTCTAAGTATCCCAGAATAATAACTTAGCATCTCCTAATTATGTGAACCATCTCATTGGTGGAACATTAAATATTGTAAGATAATAACACGTCATCATTATGAGATATATTAAGTCATACACTTTTACATTATTATGAGACACTAAGTCGTTATTGTGGTATATGGTCGTTTTGTTTCCGGTGGAGAAAACTAGTTTTAGTACATCTCAGACAGGAAGGATGTAAAGGTGGTAGAACAGGAACAGAGAGACCACCGCGGTGAAATACGAGCTGAGCTGACGTGTTCCACCCCACCCAAGCTAAACAAATTCATGCCATTGAATAGACAAACATGACACTTGATCCTAAGATCATCAGTCAGTCTGACTGAATGAGCTCCAGACTGTCCCACCTGAAAAACGGCATGTCGGTAACGTGACGCCGTCCCTTTAAAACGCAGAGCGTCGCGCGCGGATGCTACAGCACACCTGCTCCATGTTAGCCTCTACCTGCCAGGCTCGCGGAGGCTAGTGTGAACCTCAGGCTGCCCGAACACTGAGAATAACAGACCTCGCCCGCTGAAACAGGTCACTTATGATAGTTTTCCACTTGAAGGGACTGTGTGTTAGGCTGCCCCCAGAAAGACGGAGGAGGGTTTATGAGACACGACCCTCCGGCTGCGGTTACCGGGCTCTTCTCACGGCACTCTGAGGCAGCATGCCGGTCCAAATTCCGGACGACACCGATTTCGCCTCTTTCAAGGAGCAGTGCGAGAGCCAGGACGGATGGATAGCACGGTACAACAAAGGAGGGGTGACGGTGTGGTGTCGAGACGAGGACGCCAACACAGTGCAGAAGCTGAAGGCAAGTGAAAGAGGAGAGAGGAGGCTTAGCATAGCTGCACTGCGGAGGCTGCTGTACACCCAACGTTAGCTTAGCTGGGCTACAGTGTTTAATGAAGCGGGTGAGGAGAGAAAATATAAATGATGTTATTGGGGTTTTAAGACGTGTTTTGCTTTATACAGCTTTAAAATCCAAATGAAATCTTTTCTACGCTACTTTGCAGGCAGAAGAACTTCTGCAGGTGTTTCATTCAGGCATCACTTTAGGAGTAAAGCTCATGCTTGTGGTCAAATTTTGGTTTAATTTCTGTCAAATGAATGACATATGCTATAAATGCGCTTTACGCCTTTCTACGTCACTTAATACATGATTAAAGGAAGTGGACTTAAGTATTTATGAGGGAGAGAGAGAGATGTGGGTGCTGCGACAGTGTATGATCACACTAACTTACTATAAAAAGAGAGAGGAGTATCTGGAGTGCACTGAGACCCCACGGCCTTCCCCCCTGCAGTCAACTGCTACTATAACCAGTCCAGCTTACTGTGCACTTCATAGCCAATCTGCAAACACCGCACTCCTAATGCAGTGCACTCCAGTACAAGCCTGACCTGAAAGTGAACAATTTCTTGTATTCTTACATAGACAGACTGGAACACACAGTCTCCTGAGGATCCAGGATTTGGTATATGCTTTGGATCCAGGCCATTGTTAACTATGCCTAAGCACTGCGTCTTCTTTTCAGGCAAAAACTTAATCGGGCGTCAAAGACCTTTATTTTGATGAATCGTTAGGGGGGGTGATTTGTGGCTGTGGAGGAAATTAAACGAAGACTTGGGTGTCAGAGTTACGAGAACACGTGATAATTAATCACTGGTCTGAGAGACTTTGGAAAAACAGTAGAAGGCCCAGTTCTGAGCTTTGCGGTACGGCAGTTGTAAAATATTAAGAAGATAAGCTGGATGCTGTACAGGAAACTTGATAGGAACAGTTTTGTAGGTAGGAGCGGAACCAATTAAGTGCTTTGCCGCAGATACAAAAGGGATACCACCGATGGTAGAGTCGATAATTGCCGAAATCTGGGTCGTTTGGGCATCAAGAATACATGTATTTTTTTATTTAGGGAGTTAAACGAGTTGAATGAAAGCTGTCCAAAGGACAAAGGAAAGTTCTGTAGCTGTGTGTGTGTGGGCTGTCATTACAATTCAACAATCTAATTAATGCAAGCATGAAATGGACCTGCTTTGACTTTGCAGGACAGGGACCGTATCCTGTGTCTGGACGGTAGCGTAGCATCTTAATGAGCCTGTCAAGGACAATATCACTGACCTTTTTGTATGCCCTGTATTGATACATGTCTTGCATAGTGTATTTGAGGCTAAATGTTTCCACAGCAGTCTTCCAGAACGGTTTCCTTTCTGAAAAACCTTCAACAAACACCAGTGTATGTGTATGGTCCATTAACGAGGGCTCAGCGAAGCTCGCTGTGTACATGGAAGCAGGTCATGCCTGACCGTGGTAGCTCGTCGTGCCACGCTATCAGAGATGAAAGGCTCGTCTCACACAGCCAGGCCATACCCATGAGACGCGCTGAAAAATTAAGAGTGGAAAAGCATGGTAACGACAGGCTCAAATGCTCAGATGAAGAAACCTGAGTCCCTCCTGCTGACTTGCCAGAGTCAGATGTGTTGTTTTTTTTTTTTTTTTTTTGACATACACGGCTGCTGACCTCTCCGCTGTTGCCCAAAGGTCACTGCTGTGAGAACAGTCATGGATGAGAGGCCTTTTATTGGGGTTGTGGTCGAGTGGGAAATTTATTTAGACAGTAAGGTTAAAAAAAGACCAAAACAAAAAAGAAAACAAAAAAAATTAAATGAAGATGATAGACCCGTGTTAATAATTCATGCAACTTTCTGGGGCGCTGATGCGCTTCTTGTCATGAATAATTGAGTTTTTGCAGGCTTTGACGACATTCCATTCATAGAGACCGAATAGAGCTTGCTCTGGAAGCCGGTGGAAATAGGGAAGGCCTGTTCACCCTGGGGTTGGAGAGAGGGTGTTGAATGAATTATTTACCTTACGTTAGGGGTAGAGTCGATTGGGTTACATGGTTGCTTGCCTTCCAGGCCCATACAATATCTGATCACGTTGCACTTGATGTTCTCAAGTATTATGTGACCGACAGACCTACAGAGGCAGGGTTAAGGGATAAGGGTAGGTAAGTTTAGAGTGGAAAAAACGCAGGTTTCACTTGGCACAGGTTTAACATAAGAACTTTCAACCCTGCTGTGCATCAACGTGTGCAAACTCTTGTCCTGTGACATGCCTACATTGTACATTTAAACAAAAAAAAAACGTAGCAGTTTATTTCTACCTTTAAAGTGTGTTGAAGTTTCTTAAGCTATCAGATGAAGTTCTGAAATTTTCAGGGAAACATATAAAACAATGTTTTTCTCTTTTATTTCTAGATGAGAATTGTGTGCAAGGACGTCCGAGCCGAAACGCTATATGATGTCTTGCACGACACAAGCTACCGGAAGAAATGGGACACCAACATGATTGACACATTTGATATTGGGAGACTGACAGTCAACGCAGATGTTGGCTATTACTCCTGTGAGTCACTGCAGTGTTTGCTATTCTCTTTGCGCCGCTCCAGATCCTGATTTGTCTCTGAAGTAGCTTATAAATACATGGCTAAATCAATTTAACATGGGCTAGAGAGGAAGGGAATGAAGACAGACTGTGCATTTGGAGCGCACAGTGCAGTTTGTAGTCACAAATAATTGTGCAATTTGGTTGCCACGAGTACAATCAATAGATGGTTTATTGCCAAAGTCTCTCTTATGCACACACACAGTGCTCTCTGTAACTGTTGTGCTTAGTCAAATATGTATAGCATTAGCTGTAGGCCATCCAGAGGCCCCCGAATTGTGTTACAGCTTGAGTCAATATTGTGAGAGATGTATAATGAGTAATTTCAACATGCACAATAGACACATGAATGAACCTTTAAAGGGTAATGGCCCGTATGTGGCCTGCACTTAAAAGCCTCACTGACTTAAAGGCGAATTACACCATATTTTCAAGAGTTCAGCATAATTTAATCACTGAAATGGTGTATTGGGGACGCGGTGATGGAAACCAGGGGTCACAGTGTCTACAACACATAAAAGACTGTTTTGTTTATCATCCAAATATAATAATTAATAACTTACTGGTAGATCCTATGGTACTGTTTTGACTTACAACCGATAACATTTAGTGCATATGATTAGACACCTCAGACGTCTGGCTCCTATCACCACTGCAGTAGCAACTCTGGCTTTGTGTGCTTCTTTAGTAAGGAGCGATCCACATTCAACCACTCTAAATACCTTCTACATCTTAACAATGTAACAATTTGTTTTAAACAGTTAACATATGGATATTCTACAGTACAGTGACCTTTGTTATGCTACATGAAACACACAGAATATACATGCAAATTTAAAGGAAAAGCAACATTTTCATTAGTACAGCTGTCTGCCCACATGATTCTATTACTGGGAAGCCGTAATCGGAATCTAGATGCTGGTTATTGTGTGATAAATAGAGCAGATCACCGGGTAATTTATTTTGGGGCCGAGGTCTGGAGCCACATAAAACACTGCTTTAATGTGATCTCTCGTTATAATATAAATCATGTCCTTTGTGTTTAAAGGGAAATGCCCGAGTCCGCTGAAGAACAGAGACTTCGTCACCATGCGCTCATGGCTTCCTCTTGGCAACGACTACTTAATAATCAACTACTCGGTCAAACACCCGGTATGTGAATGCTCTCGGGGCCGAGAGCAGTGCAGATGTTGTAGTTTTATGAGACTCGTTGACTGAGCCAGAAATACAGTACTGTGTATTGTGTAAGTTGGCATGTAGGACAGCTGTCTGGGCCTAAAGCAGGCTGAAACTGTAGAAGCAGGGGTCAGTGGGAAAAGTCTGACTGAGCTATCGAGTAAGCAGCTAGGTGATTTGATCCCTGTGTCGCAATGAATAATTACATGTCTTGGTGTCCTGGGAATGTATTTTCTGTGGATTTGCCATCTGTGGTTTTTGTCAGTGGTCAGAGTTTTGTCACATTAATGAAATCACTAATCAGTGTACCACAAACAGCAGAAACTGCATCATCTCTGATGTTGTAAAACATGCGCTGATGTTGAGCAGCAACGATCAGACTTCAGCAACTGGGTTTAGTATTGTTTATTAGGTCTTATCCAGGCTTTGCCGTTAGTACAAACAGTTATTGAGAAGAAAGCATTTTACTGTTGGTTTGTTTCAGCAATACCCACCGAAGAAAGACTATGTCAGAGCTGTGTCCTTACTCACTGGCTACTTGATCCAGTCCAATGGAGCAAACTGCTGCACTCTATACTACTTAACACAAGTAGATCCAAAAGGTAAGTTTCCTTCATTTACTTCTTTCTAGACTTATTATTCAGTTAGTATTATTCTTATAGGCTGAACTGTATTGATTTTTTTAGTATTGCTGCATAGTAGTTTAATATGAAATGCTCAGTTTTAGAGAAACTTGCTGAGTCATAATCTTTCACAGAGCTGGTGATAGGAACCCAACATCTTAATACCACTAAACTACCTCTCCAAAAGTTATTACATGAAATGGTTCTGAATATGCCGCATGTTGCCTGAGGCATTGTTTTATAACAGCGTTGAGAGAAGGCCTTGGCCTAAAACATCCAATAATGTTTACATATAGGTACATATAGTGCCTTCTGAGGCAAAGTAGTACCAAAATAAAGCTGTTTATTCTGATATATCACAATTTTACGATCATCATCATCATTAAACATTAAACCCAGAAGATTAAGATTGTGATAGCTGGTTCTTGTCACCACCACTGAAAAGATGTTGGCAAGTTTCTCTACGATAAGCCGTTTTCCATCTAACCATTCTGAGTGATTGAATTATGTAGACTTTTAAAAAAATATCAGTAACTACTGTATGTTATGAGTTTGAAACTAGAATGATAACTAGGGATGCACTGGTATGGGAACGGTGGGCTAATGCCTATGTTTGATATTTTTCATGTACATATTCCCAAATGCTGATCCGTAATAATTTATAATTTGCTGAAGTTGGGACTGCTTAAAATAACATTACAGAGAAATATAAGTTCTGTTTTCATAATTTCTGTGTTATTTCTGTAAAATGCAGTAGCCCAGCGATGCCTAAACTCTTCTAGTTTGCTATAAATAAATGTAACATCTGCCCAGTGCCAGTATTTCTTATGCAGTTCACTGCCAGTGTGTCTACCGTATGACATCATTGTCTTTGTGCATCTCTAATGATAACTAATATGTGAGCGATGTCATTACATAGAATGATGCAAATGTTTAAACACCACTGGTCAGAAGACATTCTTTGTTGACGTTCTAAATAAAAGTTAATGTTGAATATGCAAAATTTCTACAAAAAAAAAAATCTAAAATTTTTACATGCACAGTGACCAGTTGCATCTGAACAGTTGTGTAGAAGTTTAAAGGTTTAATATGTTGAAGTTGAAGGGTTAAGAAGTTACAGCAGCATTAGGATGACGTTGGGCCACACCTCATTTGGTTGGAAAAGTGCATAAATGTGCGTTTAAGTAGAGGGAGTGGACATTTGCCTGTTTACACAAGACTTTAAGAATGTTTGTTGCTCCAGCCACGTAGACATATCGCACAGTATACACTACGAATACATTACATACCCTATCAGTCCATTTGTAGTACCACTATAATTTTTTTTTTCCCTTAGTAGTATATAGCCTGGCTACCATGTGAGTTCCTTTTTCCCCACTCTGTCCTCCTCCTCTCTGGTTTGGACAGTGAGTGAACAGACTCCTAATGATAAACTCCAGCTTATTATGTGCCTGCTGATGTCATCTTTTCTGTGCAGCTTCAAGCTATGACTCTGATAATTAATGTCTTCCGCTGCTGTGCCACGACAGATGTTTGTAGCCGGTGGGACAGTTACAGTTTAAGCGCACTTGCACAGTAGGCTCCGACCTTTTCCAGGATAACGGAGACAGAGCTACAGCTTACATAATACTCATAGGAGCGGTTGAGTCAGTAGTGTTGGTTAAAACCAGACTTTACCTCTTGTATTATACTCTTTGAACTTTCTCGCTTGCACGCTGCCCAAGGCCTCTAGCTTAAGTACACAGACATATGAATGCATGTCCTGTTAGGTGAAACGTCTGTGAAGAATTCTGTGTTTGTGAAAACTAGTGATCTTTTTGTTTTTTTGATTTCTTTACAGGTTCTTTGCCTAAGTGGGTAGTGAATAGGGTCTCTCAGTTTGTGGCACCCAAGGTAGGAAGTACTTGTGATCTGATGTGGTGAAAGAGGATTATGGAATGCGACTGTAAAATGGTCGATATGATGAAATTACTGGAACTTGATTAGTTAGAACAAAAAAAAAACACAAAATAGTATTAAAACTATGATTGAGCTATGAATGAACTAAATCCAATTACACAGGGCTAATATGCTCTTTGTAAGAACCTGTTTAACTGCATATGATATCCATGCTGTGATCAGGTGCAGTGGTCTTCTGCTGCCATCTGGTGGTCACAAAAAGAAACAACAAGCAGATCAGCTAACAATCAGATACAATTATTTTAGTTATCTCAAAGTGCAGGTTCACAACTTTGTCCACTGTGCTGCACATTTGCATGTTTCCACACATAAATACACATACTGAGCTGATTAACTGGATCAGGTGTGCTGGGAGCAGAGAAAAGGCTAAAATGTGTAGAGGATTTCAGGGTCAGTGTTAGGAGCCACTGTTTCCTTAAATTAAAAGGATTAGTATTTAATTGTTAATCTCTTATCCAACTGCTGAGAATTATATAGTGACCATTATTACTCAAATATGTAATGTAGGTCTATCAGGATTCCTCTATTAAACTCCCCAGTCTATACAGTCCATGTATGGAAACTAAGCTGCAAAAGCATCCCACCTTGAGTTTACTGTTTATTTTGATGTCATAAAAGTAGCACATTTATATATGTTCAGCCTACTGCAGGTTTCCCCTGTCCATTTTACTGACCCTGCAGGATGTTTTTTAAGGATATAGTAGTTTTGAATGAGACACAATACGGGCTAGCCTGTCTGTGTGTGTATGTGTTTGTCCTACTATATAAGTGAGGTCATCCATAGGTTTCCATTGATCTTTGTTGTCCTATAACTAAATAACACTACACCTACACCTAAACCTAACCCTAACCTTAACCTTAGTACCCCAAAGACTAATTTTCTGCTCTACTAGATTTTTTTTAAAAACCTGATTTTTGGAGAAAATTACCAGCAAAATGTCCTCATTTTACCAAAAAAATCAGACTGTACTATACTAGTCAAGACATGTGGTCCTCACAACTATACCTCTACAAGAACACACACACACACACACACGTGTGTGTGTGTGTGTGTGTATATATATATATATATATATATATATATATATATATATATATATATATATATATATATATATGTATGTATGTATGTATGTGTGTGTGTGTCTCAGTTTTAAGGCCATATTTATGTTAAAAGGAAATTCTTTTCAGTTTTGGTTAAGCTTAATATGACACTGGGATTGTGGCTCTAGTACTTATTAACTTATTCCTTGATTTTATGCAAACCACAAAGACAAAGATAAAGAGAAGAGATGAAGATAAAGAGAAGATAAAATGCAATTGTAGGGCCATATGTGCCTAAATTCTGATGTAGGCTAGTTATGACTAGTCAGGTTTGTGCATTACTAAATTATATAAACTGTAACTTTTTGAGAAAGCGATGGAAACCATTCATATAGCACCTATAAGTGCAGTAAGTGCAATCACTTTAGTTGTGGATATTCTGTATGTGTAACTGTCAGCTCATCTCGAACACATCATTCTGTTTCCAATATAAGAATTGGAAAAAGTCACACTTTTATAGCAGTGGGGTTTAGATTAGTTATGAACATGTTATCCTCATGTTGAAGTGATGTGTGCGTTGGTTAAGAGACAACAACACATTGAAAGTGGTTTGATGTGAAAGGCTCAGTTCTAGAGAAACTTGTGGCGGTGGTAGAAACCAGACATCCAAAGTGTTTAATTCCTCTAAAAGCACCCACACATAAGGGTAGTGCACTAAATAGTTTCAACCCAAGACATTGTTGAGGCCTTTAACATATTTTAAAGTTTTATCAAGGTTGAAGGGGGACATGTAGCACACTGTAATGCAAAATAGTGTCCAAAGGAAAGATTGCAACCATTTAACCATTATCAACTTGGCATATATAAAAATCAGAGCATATGTACAGGTTAATTAATTACTTAGAATAAATGTAACTGGATATTTGGCTCCGATCTCCACCACTGCTAAGCAATCAGAAGAGTCAGAAAATTTTCTCATTCTGAAAGCTGCTCTGAATGACTTGTGCAGGAATATTAGAAAATCTCTGAACTTCCCTCGCAAAGACTTGTGTTGCAACAGAATTTAGTAGAATGATGGGTTGAAACTAAGTTGTGTTAGCTAAGGACATAAAAACCTAAGGACAGACTCCGGCAAAAATGTTCTGATTAAAACAGTAACCCTGCGTTTCTGACCTCGTGGACCTGCTGTTCTCCACAGGCTATGAGGAAGATCTACAAGGCTTGTCTGAAATACCCAGAGTGGAAGCGGAAACACAACCCTAACCTCAAGCCGTGGATGTACCCGGAGCAGAACACTCTCCCCTGCATCAACGTGGCTGACCTCACTGTCCAGAGAGCTGACTCGCTGGAGAACATTGACGAGAGCGGCCTGAGTGAAGAGAAGTCCCAACACAACAGCGACGACGAGGAGACCTAAACCTGCAGACTGTACATTTACACAAGCGTGTCTGAGTGTGTGTGTGAATGTGAGTGTGGATCGATATACACAGGTACTTCTGCTGAATGTGGCTCAGTTATTAGTTTTCAGTTGCACCTTAAGCATTCTTTCATTTGCAGAATTTTACAGAATGCTGGACCTTTAAGGTGACGTTGCACATATCACAGCTATGTTTGGTGGTTGAATTCAGCATTTACACTTTTGCATTTACACAAATACTTTAGACATTGTTTTAGGTTATAGTTATATCTTTGAGTTACCCTTGAAAAGCCTTTCAGTTAAAGTGACAGTTTTCTCCGTACCTCAGATGTGGTAGCTGGATTTTCAGTTTGTAGAGTTATAATAGGTAGATTATAAGCTTTGATTACTTTTGTGCTCCAGTAGCTTTGTGTCTCCAATGCAGATATCAAATACAAATATGTTTCTTTTGATTGACTGTATCTGAGGTAAGGTTAAAATTGTGTACATTTCCATTTTTCACCAAACAATTGCTTGAAACTCTTGTTCTTCTTTGCTGTATTTCATGGCGTATGAATCAGGTGCTCTCCATCTTTCTTCTTCAGGCATTACGCTACTTGACAACGGTCTCAGCCAGGGCTTGTTTTTCCAGAGTTTACCTGTTCAAGATGACCAGCAGTCTTCGTTCCAGGGTAGTCTTTCAGTGAGAAGTGAGAGTTATACAGAACTCTGTGGCTGGCTGCAGGGATTTCCGCTTCTTTAGCGTAATCTTTGCATCAAACTCCTCGCTGACCAACGACCTCAGGAGTTAAAAATAGTAATACTTTTCACTGTGCTTTAATTTACAGTATGTGTGCGTTCAGCTCTTTGAGACTGGATCACTTTGTGCTGTAATCCCCCTCATCGCATTAAGAATAAACAGTTTTATCTTGTAATTTTGGGAATGATTTTGTGCATGAAGCCTTTTGATTGTTACAGGAATGTGGAGCATGGCTGTTTTTGGCAAAAATCTCAGATCAGGGCTAATCACTCTCTGCAGTGCGCTAACATGCTTGGACAACGTATGTTCAATGCATCTCTCTTGCACGGGACTGTTCTTGCATGTAGCGCGGTCACCTTTTGGTGTGATTCTTTGTAAAGCTGTTGTGTTGATATGGGCTCGTCTGATCCGGACACTTCTTTAGGCCTTTTGATGAAAAGAGCATTTTTGATTTGCATGAAAAGCAGGTTCTTCTCTTGAATAAGCAGAGCTAAAATCAAATATGACTATTTTTGCTACTTTTTTTAATGAGTGCTGAAGGAATTGGCTTTTCCCTTCTACTCCACTGGGCATAAAGGGAGGCTTATGCCTGCCTACAGACTTTTTTGTCCAGAATCCTACAGCTGGCGGCCACTCCTCAAAATCGCTATTGTCTCAGACACTTCCTGCTTCCCATTTGAAGCAGTTCCTGCCTACATCAGTCAGATTGTTCTGTGGGGAAGGAAACTGCACGAGTTAGCCCCTCTTGATTTCTCACACCACACTCCTACTGCTTCTGCAGCATTCATAATTTTCTCCACCAACCCACTGATCTTAAATAAAGTGTACTTCCTGTTGTCTAGAATGGTACTTTCTTGTAGATTTGGAATTGCTTGCAAAACCAGATAGAAATGAATGCCCTTAAATTTGCATCCACAGGATATTGTTCACGTCCGAGTGGATGTCGTGCTTCTACATGTGTAATACTTTGTCATAATCGCCTACTTCTACAGTACAGTCTTGTCCTGCATTAAACACTGCAGACCACCGAACTGCAAAGTATGTTTAAAATATTACATCATTGTTAGCAGTGCATTCACTGTTAGACAATTGACATAGTAGGGGCAGAATGGCAAAAATATAACATCGCAGTACTCCAGGATCTATCTATACTACATGATATGCAACACAATGTTTAGGTTTTTTTTCGTGCAGCAAAAAGAAAACGTGGTTGATTTAAAAAAAATGCTATCAAAACAGTAGTTTTTGGTTCAGTGTGATTAAAACTTGTGCTGATATTCAAATGACACATATTCTCATATTACTAATACTATTGTATAGCATCGATATTTGTACTTTTGGGTGCAGCCTTAGATGTGTTAATGGGAAACTCCACCAACTCTGCAGATTTAAATGGTTAAGAGGTAATTATTATTCTGATTATTTTGGTGTAAAATGCTTCTCTTTAGAAAAACTTAGAGAAGGAATGATAAGAACCAAATGTTAGCGCCCGTAAAAGCTCCCTCACAGAAAGCTATTGCACAAAATGACCATGAATATCACACTAGCTATAAAAATAGAAGTATCACTAAACAGGAAGTTCACAGAAGAAGACAAAAGCATTTTTACATTTTTCAGTCAATTTTGTAGCATTTATATTTGTCCTTTCATCAGACAAAGGACATCAGACATGCTGCTCAAATGATGTAAAAATATACAAACATTGTACAACAATGGTAAGCTGCCTGCCATCTAAGGAACTATTTTATGATAGTTTTGTGAAAAAGTTTTGGCCTAAAATGTCTTATTAATAAAGGATTTTAATCAGTGTATGGAACAAAAACTGTACTGTTTTTGTGCCCACAACTTTCTTACAAAGTTGAATTGTAATTCCTCAGAAAGTTGAGACAACATTGCCTGACAACGTCACAACGTCCTTGAATCCTTCATACGCTTCATTATATCTGCATGGAACTCCATGGGTTTTGCAAAATGGTCAACATCAAGTAAAAATTCTATAAACAATATTTAGTAGTGACATTGTTCAGACAACGCTGTAGCTATGTTGAAAGAAAGACAGCGTTGTGCTGTGTTTGCTGGCTGGCTGCTAACTCTCTTGTCAACACTGGCTTCACAAATATGGCAACAAAATGTTTGGTTGAACAATTACCTCGTTTCAGATGTACCAATATGCTAAGCCATATGTTTTCCAGAGGTATCCCAGGCGTAGTTACAGTTGCTGGGCTATGACGGACCAACTAGGTGAATCAATACAGCGCCACCCTGAGGCGGACCAGTGTTGCAGCTGTAGTGACCAAAGACAGATGCTCATGCATTGTGAGTGAAGCAGCTAAAGAATGACAGCATAACGTTATAATAAGTTTATTTCCAGGGACATTTTAACGTTTAGGGGCTCGAAAAGGTTATTTTGTCCATTCATGACAGGCCGGCTGAAGATACAGCACCAGAATGCAAATCCTGCTGGTTTAGCTGGTTGACCAGTTTATGGCAGGTGAGTTAGTTGCCAACCAGCAAACACACAACGTTGAACAACGTCAAAACACAATGTAAACTGGTTTATGCTTGTAAACCAATCCCAAAAGAAAACTTTTTTTTCAGATTTTACAATAATTTACTATTATCAGTACCGCATATGGTGGTTTTAATAAGTAAATAAATTGACTGTTTATGTTTATATGCTAGTCATTAATACCTCAAGTTTTTACCACCATTGTAAAGAAACTTTAAGCTGTAAATCTGTACACAGAACCATTTTACATCAAAACAACTACGCAATTAGTTTGATTAAAAAAAACTACCGAAAGAAGAAGAAAAATACTTAATAAAACTACATATTTAAGGTTCCCGCTTAAGATTAGACGTTGACCGTTAGCGAGTACGGGACGCGGTCGGCAGACTCTTACACGCCCTTCCCTTTAAGAGCTCCGTCAGTTTTCAGAGTTGAGCTGCTCTAAACTCACCTCTCTCTCTCTCTCTCTCTCTCTCTCTCTCTCTCTCTCCCTCTCTCTCTCTCTCTCTCTCTCCTATCACTCCTCCGCTTCAGCACAGTCTCTTCTGTCGTGAAAGGGTATATACTAAACGGATTTGGTCACTTTCTTCCCTTCGTCAGCCCTGAAAATGTAACCGGTCATCAGAATAAGGTTAGTAAACAGTAACTAGCGCTAACTAACTAGTAACTAGTGTTTTTAATTGACAGCACATAAAAGTCAGATAGCGGTGGGCTTTCACAATGTGTTTCAGCTGTGTTGCTGGTGGTCTAACAGTGTTAAACGTGTTTGGTTAGTGTAAGTTAGTTTGTAATTGTTTTTGTGCTGATACAGTTCTGCTCTTCATCTGGGAGCTCTTTTTCTCACGCTGCCTCTTACAGTTGCAGCCCGGGTCGCTAACGTTACTTCTGATATCACTGTTTAGAAGTAGTTCACTTAATGAAAGTGATGCTGAAACCTGTACTGCTCAGTTTCCATTGTGTTTCCATTGTATATGTATAGCGCCACCGATCATGTCCATCATATAAACGCAAATGCTGCCCTTTATATCCTGTGATAATTTTACGATGGGCGGACCAATCGGAATTCTCAAAACCCCTTCCAATCAAACTTCTTAACATTAACTCACATTGAAAGTTAAGAATGTTTTTAGCCTCTCCTGTAAAGTTACTGTTTTGGAGATACTTGTTTACTTTTGACAGGGATGATAGATAGATAAATAGATTCAGTGAGAACACAGTCCATCGTTAGTGGTCTGTATGCTGGTAAGCATGTTTTGAATTAGTGTTAGGTTCTAAATGAGTTGTCTTATTAATAATCTTGTCCAAATGAGTCTCCTGTTGTGTTGATCGTGTGCCTTTTTTGGCACTAGATTTGTGTTGACCTGCTGGGCGGCGGGCTGGATTTCTCCCACAGCTCTGAATGGTAGCTGAAGGATGAGGAATGTTTTCAGATCTCACTTAGATATGACCCCTCACAATGGTCACTGCAGTATTTCCCACATGATAAGGGGCCGAGAAGAAATGAACTGACATGCTTTTCTCCGAGAGGGATGAGAGAGACTTCTGTTGTGGCCTGGTTTTGGACGTGTCACAGCATGATGTGTTTTGTTCACTGTCTCTGTTTGTGTGCGACTGCATGTGATGTTACACCTGAAGAGATTAGAGATTACGGAGTGGAAGAGGTTTGTTTACTCCCAGTGTTTTTGAATGTACGTCTTATTTCTTGTTTCAGGCTATGGGCCTTTAAAGCATAAGGCTTTACCTGAATTTAATATGCTTAATATGCTTGCAGGGTTTATGTGGCGAATTTCACAACATGACACTTGTCACACCCATTTTTGACAGATCCTGTGTGAAGCCCTGTGTGAAGTTAGGTTTTTGCAAGCTCTTTTCTGAGCGGTATTTTTGAGCTAATTTATTGCTTGTGCGTTTAGATCTTCTCAAACAGGTAGCACTCAAGATCAGATAATAGTATTGTGAAGTCCCTACACTATCACAGTTTGTCTTCCTCTAAAACCCAGTGGGACGACGCTCCTTAATTTAGGAAGCGTTTTTTTTCTTTTAATCAAGAATTATCTCCACAGCCACTATTTTTAGAGCTCCATAAATGCCTCACGACAGTCCCCACACTGATTCCGGTCAATACATGGCACTGTTTACACACAGCTAAATTGGGTTAGATAATTGCCTGAGATGTGACCAGTAGTTTGTAATTGTGTTTTGATAGAGATAGCCTACAAATAGCAGGGTAGAAATGTTGTGCACTGGCAGGAGTGTGGATGCAGTCGTAAGCGAAAGGTGCAACGCCCTCTGACAAATATTTTTTTTTTGTTTTTGCTTTTGTTAAAAATTAGTCATCACATCCTCTACAGGCGACAGATTTATGGCATTTTTCTCCTGGCAAATTTGTAGCATGCACAAAATACAGCTGTGCCATAACCTTTATTCAGACCCCCGTTTATGTTCATTGTTCCCGTTAGTATGTTAAAGGAGCAATTTGTAAGATTTTTTGTTGGAAACAGAGCAAAGTTTATTAAAATGATCTACAAGATATTGTAAAAATATCTACTGAAGTTAGCACGATAACCAGCTAGCCCCAGCCCATCCTGTATCTCTTTTCAGTCTCAGTGAAAGAGTAAATTCAACAATGACTGAAGCTCCTGTCATTATAACTACCGCAGCCCCGTCTCAGCAGGAATGCACACTTGGCAAACGAAAACAAAAGAAGGGACATAAATTGATACGAAGGAGTTAACATTGTTGTTGTTTTTTACCACAGGAGACGCTCTTGCTGTGCAAAATGAAAGAAATTGAATGTGCTCCTTCTTATTGGTTGGAATATGAATTGGACAGATTGAGTCATCTTACAAACGTCTTTTTTAAATTTAGCAAATTATTATAGTGTATTATTAAGTAATCAAAAATTACCTTTCCTTAGGCATGTGTTTTGGCCATAACTGGAGCTTCAAATACAAAATATATGCATAGGTAACTCTGGTGGGCTGCTAAAAGACTAAATACTTGAGGCAATAGTGGATAGCTGTGGTTGTTAGACAGTAAATAAGAACTTGAGATTGCTCAATTCTTTAACCCTTGCTGATGAAAACATTATATCAATGTGCATTGTGGAGGATGGACTTTCTTTTATGCCATCCATTAAAATCACATTACAGTAAAAAAAATCAGTGCTACATTTGCAGCACTGATCGACAGTCCATTCCAGCGTGTTCACGTTAGATGCTGCACAATTTCCAGTTCAAGTCGGATTTGTACAACACATTATAAATGGTTCATCCAGTATCATGAATCGCTCCTACTCTCTTCCTTAAGAGTGAAAGTGTAAATGAATCTAAAACAGAGCGGTTTTAGGCCAATCTGAGGAACAGAGTGACAAATATATGGCAGAGCGAGGGGCCATATTACCACACAAGTGTGTTCTGTCATCTCAGCAGCGCTGCTCGGCCAGCCCCGAACAATGACATATTGTGTCGCACAATAGTGCTCCACTGTTATTTATACACACCCCCCAGCACCCTGCATCCCAAACGCCTCCTTGATTTCTCCCTTTCACAAATTGCTTTTGACTCTACAGCTTCCACTAATTGTTCACACTGGAAGCTCTGGGATGTTTAAATAGGATATACAAGTGGAAGATGTTTATGGATGTTTTTGTACTTTGGTTAGATCAGCGCTGACAAGGCAGGAGGCATCTCCAGAACAAAGTCACGTGGGTTTGAGTCGTTGTTGACGGCAAGTATCAGGAAAGAATGACACCTGGCAGAGAAAACTATGATTTATTCCACCTGTGACTGTCACTGGAATACTTTCATATGGCGTGCTCCAGCTTGTCTGGACTGTTTTTCTTTTTAGGTGTTTAGAGCAGGCATCACTCGCACTACCGCTCAAAACATTTTGTTGCTGTTTGGAACAAAATCTCTGAAATATTATCTCTACAGGAGAAAACCTTAACCAGACATTGGAGTTCCTGTAAAGCCATTTCATTCAACTGTTTATCTGTTTGTCATGAAATGTTCACTCAGTATAAGCGACAGCTGACTTTTAAAATCAGTTTTTAAAAAGTTTATAAGGTTTTGTTGCAATGAGGTTTTGAACAGCAATGATATGGTGATGCATACCTGGTTTTTTAACAGTATGGAACAGACAAATGAATAAGAACCAGAACGTTTTGCAAAGCTGTGAGTTCTAGTCAAGTAGTTTCGACACTTATACGCAAACATCTGTACAGTTAAATTGTCAAAATTGAATAAATACGGCATAATAAGACTTTAATAACTGAATGTCTACGTCGGTTGGAGATTATTTACTTATTTGTAAAATTTTAATTGTCATCACAGTTTGATCTTATTTAATTATTTTGGTGCAGTTTTTATTTTAATGTATTTTCATTTTATTAAAACCCTAAATATAAAGTTAATGGACTTAAACTATTCCCGCTGCAGTGGAACATAGATGACAATAATACGTTTTTTTTTATTGCAGTCCAAGAGAAAAGAAAATTTAGCCTAAAATCAGAAATGACTTTATTAAATATCATTATAATTCATTATAACTGATTTTAACATTCCTAAACTTTCAGATCACTGCACCGCTCTGTATCTGCCATTTCTACACCTCTGTCTAGTGAACGTCATGTGTAAAATAAGGCAAATAACAGCAGAAACAAAATTGCAGATTTCATATTGAGAGCAGCTGTAACCAAACCTTAATTCAAAGCAACATTAAAAACAGCATTTTAAAAGATCCCTGCTTTGCACATAATCGCTTAATTAAAAGCAGTAGATGTCTGCTAACGGCGCTTTTGTAAACTTAAGATTTCGTACCGTTGTGTTGGATAAGGCTGTATTTACAAACAAATGTGAAGAGTGTGAAGAGAAAAGGAAAAGGGTCTTCATATGTAGGCCTTTCATTATAGCTGAAAACCAGAGAGTGAGTGCTGATGTCCCGTCTCAGTGAAAGGCCTTTATTGTGTTTGGGACAACTACTTTAATTTGTGGCACTTTGGTGCTTGTTTGAAAACAGGATCTAAAATAAGTCTAAATTCACAAAAAACCTTTTAATAGAACATATTTTATTCTTATGATAAATGATAATCATGTTTGTAAATTAAATTCTTGGTCGGATTATTCACGTTATTAGAGTAACTGTCAGGTTGTGGTGTAGCCTCAGTAGCTCAGTTTTGTGGCCTAGCTGTTTTCTTGTGAATTGGGCCAATCTGCTAAAACCCCAACAGCCAAGATTTTCTCTCCTTAGGTTGCAGCACATAAATGATAACATTTGAAACTCTCATTTTGAAAATTCAATGAATTAAGTAAAATAGTTAATATATTGTTTAATGTTAAACCATGTAAAAAAAGTAAATAAATAAATATATTTTTGAGAACAATAAGAATATTTTGAGAAAGAACTAACATCCTTAGTTAAATCAAAAGAAGAAATTGGTTAGAAAAGGTAAAACGAGCTGCACAGTGGTTTAAATCTGAGTTAGTTGAGTTTCAGTATTACATGCATTAGTTTCTCTCAACAGCTCAGTTCCTACTTGCTGTCTCTACTTTTAAACTGGAGTTGGATGAGCTCAGGTGATTGAATTAGCCATTCTCACGGCAAAGTACTGGTACCGGCACACTTCCGTTTTTGTATACCACTTTTTTATCCGTTCAGCAGTACAGCGAAAACTTAAATTCCAGTTTAATGATCTGTTATGCGCAGTAGTTATGATTGTCTCATTTTCACAGGATGAGCAAACATTGGCAAATCTGCAAGATAAGCATTGTGGCTGTGACTCAGCTGTGTCTGTAAGGTAAAGTTGGCAAACCAACCAACCAACCACAGGCACTGTTCAGTTTAGATATTTATGAGTTTGGTGGAAACAGACTTCTCTATTCTAGCCTCTGTTACTCTGTGACAGTAATTTATGCAATCATTCTGACTGCTGGGAGGAAAAGAGTTAAGAGTGTCATCTTTCAAATGAGATCAAGACCCGGACAGTAGGCCAAAGTATGTGGGAACAGTGCAATTTTGGGTAAAAGCTTAGTGGATAAACACTCAAGTGGATAAAAAACAAGTAATACATATTTGCATATTGATAATTGCAAATATTAAAACGCAATTTCTTATATTGCTGCATTTCCTGACTGGTAACTAACAGTAAACAGCAGCGAACAAATGACCAGACAGAAGGTAAAACTGAAGTGTTTTATAAATACACGTTTATAGCTTCACTGTGTAGGTTTTGGGGACCTCTCAGTTGGAAATATGTAATTACGTGCAATGTCCAGAGGAGCATTTTTAAAACATCAGTTAAGCTTCCTCAAGACCCCCTGAAATAGATACATCTGATGACTATGAGCTCATTCAAAGAGTATTCAACGAGAACTCAAGTCAAAACTTGGTGAGGGACAAAACACAGATTATTGTGTCTGTGTGTGTCTGTGATGTTAGTACATAAAATGTTTGTCGTGGTCCTAGGGTTGTATGAAGTGGTCTAAAAACCTTGAAAGAAATTTGACCAAATGCATTCAATCGCTCTAAAGTTGAAGGCATTCAATTGCACATAATTACTTTACAGCTTATTATGTTCTCTGTTGCATTTTAACAGCTTTACTAAGATCTGAATGTCCTGCAGTGATACAGTAGTACTTTAATATTAGCAGTAAAAAGCCTGTGAAAGACTGATGATTGAACTCAAGGTTAACAACAAAGAAACATCTGTAAGCTTAATCTGTATTTCATGTTTTGGTTTCAGTGCATGGGTCTCTTTATATCTTTTGGTAGAGATTTCTCAGTTTGCTATTGGAGCGTGTCTGCAGGAACACTTGTAGGGTGTTCTGGCCTTCATATAACATTAGAAGTTTGTGTTGATGTCTAGTTTATCTGCACATCAGGGGCATTATCTCTTTTCCTCTGTAGCGAGGGGAGAGGAGTGGGGGTGGGTCTGTGTTTGAGGGACAGCTGTATCCTGTGTTTTTTGTAATGCTGAGAAAATGCAGATTGGTCATCAAGATAAATGTGGGTTGGACAAGAGGAGGACGCTTTTTCAGGGCCCAGCTTGAACGTTTAAATGAAAACACTAAATGGTTGGAGAATGTAAAACTAATGGCTTGTGGGAATTTTAAAAGCTGTTCCTCTTCTGAGGCCCTGAAAGTCTGATCTCAGCCATCATCTTTACTTTCACCACAGCCAGCCTGTAAGGGCTTCTTTTCTCAAAGCTCTTATCTTCAGACTCCCCTCCCCGTCTCATCCCCACAGCCGTCTGTGGAGGGAATGCAGTCACCAGACAAACATTGTCTCATTTAAACTGCTATTTTCTCTCCACTGCTGTTCTCACTAGATGTTAGAGATAGGTGCTTCTGACTAAGTCTGAACTGCCATTAATGATGAAATGCAATTACATGCAGTTTTGATGAAATGCAATTACATGCAGTTTTGATGAAATGCAATTACATGCAGTTTTGATGAAATGCAATTACATGCAGTTTTGATGAAATGCAATTGCATGCAGTTTTGCATGCTTTACAGACATTAGAGACAAGTTTCCTCTATTCTGTTGCCATGGAAAGCGCTGTGTATTGCATTATTTTCCATAAAAAATGCTTTTTCTTTTAAAACTAAACTTTTTAATATTTAGATGCAAGTTTCAGAAATCGTATAAATTGTAATGCATCTTAAAATGGTTTTGAAAAAAAAAACATTTTAAGGCATTTCAGTGGGTGCAGACAAACACAAATATCATCTTTAAATAAATTATAAATTATACCATTGTGTGCTTGACTAAACATTTTGTGGATGTTGTCAGTACTTAAAGCTCCAGAAAACCTCAATCTTGTGTATCTGGACCAAAATATACAGTATATCTTATGAATGCATTCACCATATCTTCCCAATGAACACCTAAATACCTACTTAGATATCTGCTGTATTTCACCATAATTATCCCCTTTCAGTGTAAATTGGGCGGTCTTAAACTCCTCATTAGCCACGCCCACACAGTTCTAAGAAAGGTCTGATCTGTGGTTTTTAAATAGTGTTTTAGCGTATTTATATCTAATATTTTTTATTCAAACTTTGCTGGATGTTTAATGTAACTCTCAAGTTTATGTCATAGAAACAAGTTTTATGTTTTTCTGTGTGTTCACCTAAAAAAAAACCACTAATCAACTACATGTTTTTTTACAATAGTATAATGTTGCAGTTGGAACAAAAACCTCTCCAAAGTCCGCTTTTAATTTTTTGACATAATTTGAAATTGCTAGCCTTTTTCTCAGTGGCAAAGTTTCCTGACAAAGAGAATTGTCTGAAATTATGTAATAGATAACTGAATAAATATTTAAAAAAATAGATTTCCTTCTCCTGTAATTTAATCTTTTTGGATATACAAAGTTTTGTTTCAACAGTAGGGCTGCATGATAAATTAGATCTTTATTGTTACTGTTATTAAGTTTTTTCAATAAACACATAGTCAAAGTGGTGATGATCAAATTACCTCATACATACGTTACAGGCATGACCTTTAGAAGCCTTATAAGTGTTTTCCTTGTGCTAGGATTGAACTCAATTACAAAATGCACAGATCATAAACTCCTCCACACACTAAACTACCAGCCTGTTTCCACAAGACAATTGGGAGCATTAAGATTATGTTCCATATTGCAACGTAACATAAAGAAAGAGTTTATATAGACAAACAGCAGCTTACAGCTCCGACTCCAACAGAAATATAGCCTAGCTAGAACTGTTAATGTAGCTCTACTTTGTTTACAACTCACTTCTGCAAGTTTGCTACAGCAATGCTTTAACAGTACCAGTGCTGACTTTATAATATAATATAATATAATATAATATAATATTTGTAGCATTTTTAGAAGCTGTTATGGTAATGTTGACCATTTCACTGCCTTTAACTTTACAAGAATGTGTTTGTAGTTCTGCAGTAGATAGTTGTTTTTTTTATTTGCACCAAAAAGAATGATGGTTTTGTCATTTTTAATTCTCTGGGCACGTCCAAAAAAAGTGCATTTGCGTCACATCCAGACGAGATGCACTATTTTTACAGTCATTTCCTGTTTCTCATATCTTCACTGTGATATCCAGAAGCATCACATTTTACGCCAGTATCATGCAGCACTATCCAACAGGGACGATAAGTATTGTGATGTTTTTGTTATATTGTCTATCGTCTACAAAGACAGATAATCATGTTTTGTGGCAGCTTCATAATTCCAAAAGTGCTTTATTTACTAACCTGTCCAAGTTATTCTTTGATATACACCACATTCACAGACAATATATTCACCCAGAGTTCCACTTCTGTTCCAAAGTTCGCTCCAGCGTGTTTCATTAATTGCTCAACACAACATCAACTACATACAATAGCTGCCTACTGCACAGTCACTGGAATGTCTAACTAACTGTAATGTGTTTCTCTCATGCTTTGAAGTACATGACTGAAACCAAGCGTTTACTACTGTAATGTTTTGTCTAGGCAGAAGTTGTGGTTTTGGCATTTGGTGGTATGAGTCTGCTTCTCCTTATTGAACAGTGGTGGTCTACATGCATTTTCCTGTGTGTGTGTCTTCCAACATGTCAGAGGGCATGCAGGTCTGATAAGGCTGCATTTATAAGGAGTTTTGTTTTCATGGGGTCCTAACAGGCCTGGGCACTCATTCAAACACATGATGTGGTTAAGGTTTGATGAACGACACACAACGCCCTGTGACTGTCTGGTTCAAGACCTAGTGGTTGAATGCCATCAGACTTTGTCATCAGATAGCTGCTTTTGATCCAGCTGACTGCTTTTAGTGCTTCTTTACCAAATACGGAGTATCAGCTACATTTTCATTTCAGTGTTCTGTCCCCTCTTTTTCAGTGTCTGCTGCACATTACGTAAATCCCAGCATTCAAAGAGCATAACATGAATGACTGATTTAGCCCTGTGATGACAGCCTGGCTGTTGAAGTGAGATTTGTGCATTGCTAGTAGGACAGAAAAAGACAACACCCGGCCAGTGGCTTTCCCCAGGTCAGACTTTATCTGCCTGCTTCATGAGCTTCCTGCCTCCCTGCTCTGCGTAGAATCCGGTGTATCAGTGCGCGGGAGCCAAAGGTTAGCGTCCAGAGTGCAGACAAAGGAAATCTAGGATATGACTCATGGCCCTTTTCAACGGCCTCTTGGGGTCTGCTTTCTCGCTCACCCTCAGCACTGGCCGACGGCCCTGACGTCGACTGTAAGCTCCTGCAGTGACTACCATAAAATATATGGGCTACAGTTTGTCCTGCTTTGTCTTTTGTCCGGAGACCAATGCAAAAAATACGAGAGTGGTATCAAGTTTCAGACATGGTGCCATGAGCGTCTGGTACTCCTGATCTCTTAATGTTTATGGATGCGTAAGAGTGAAACTCTCCTGCTTGTTTGTTCCGGCTAATTAAAGTTGAACCGCTCATTTGGGATGCATACCGAGCCTTGTAAATCTTTTGTCTGTAGTGTGACACATCTGAGGGGAGGCCTCCACCCTTTGATTAGAGAGAGTTTGAGCGCTGTTGGAGACTCCACCTCTTGGCTAGGATGGAATATAGTTGCTCTCTGTTCCTCCCCTTGGTCGGGCTTGGCGGCGGGCCACTCGTACAGCCTTGAGATTCTCCTTAGGGCTGTGTTCTCAAGCACCATCAACCTTTGGGACACAGAAGTCAGGAAAGTATCTCTCCTATGGCCAAGCACATTCCGAACATTTCGCAGGAAGCGTCTGCACAGGGGGCTCGCAGAGTCGTGCCCTCCCTGGCAAGTAGCCTTTTCCCGCCCATGCAAAGCCTCTTCCTGGATAGCCCCCAGTATAGTTAATGTTTCTCTCAAATGCCCCCAGTGCCTCATGATTTTCCTTAAATGATTTTCCAACAGTCCAGTTTCTATAAAGGGACTTTCCTAAAAATAGACAAGCAATGAAACGCTGTGATGTCACTTCATATGCATATGTAGTCTATCTGTGATTCAGTCGTTTGCTAGGTTTGTATTTGTGTTATGTTCCCACACGCTCTCTTTGGAATGGCTATTTAAACGAAACAAAGATGTGCCTTTGTTTAATCAATGACATCAGTCTTTGTTCTAAAGCAGTGGTTTTAAGAGGTTGGAAGAAGGGTCAGGGCCTCATCTGGAAATGCCAGAGTGATGCACATCTCCGTCTGCTGCTGCAAAAAAAGCCCTCTGTCATGAAAGGCCATTAACTCTCAGCCATGCTTGTCCACCATTCATTTGTTAGGAATTGACCACATGTGCTATTATGCGACTGATAAATGAAAGCTTTTAGTGCCCTTATTATATTAGGATGTTCGTTTACCTCATGTTGCTACACAAATAATGCTAGGCAATGGGAAAAGGCATACAAGCACTGATGCATTGTCTTTGCTTCCTTTCTTAGATGAGGGACTGGCCTCCTCCTCCATTCTTGGCCAGAGTTACTGCTGCTTGGCATGCAGGCTAATCCCATAGCCCATGTACACTATGGCAACAATTGATCCGGGCTCAGATGCAGAGGACCTGTTGGCTTCCATTCACCTCGAGAGGTATCTGGACGACTTCAGACAAGCAGGCTTTCTGCTGGCCCGGGACTTCTGTCATGTTGACAATAAAGCTCTGAACAGGCTTGGAGTAACCGCCACCGGCCACAGGAAGCGGATCCTCAAACTGGTCGAGCACATTCAGCTGATCTGCCAGCATCAAAGGAAAGACTCCCTGTTGGATCGCCGTAACTCTGAGTCAGCCATTCACGAGGTGACGCCTGAGAATCTAGCGACTCTTTCTCCTCAAGGCAATGTAGACACGACCTTTGAAGTTGTACGAAACTCCACTTTGAATCTGTCTGCCCTTGTGAAACGTTCACACTCGGAGCGTAACCCTGCCATCGTGAAGCCAATCCCTAAACCTAGAACTGTCTTCAACAAACAAAGGGTGCGGCAGCCTTCTCCACCCGCACGACAGGCAGTAGAGATCTGCAGGAGCTCCACTCAGGATTCTCCGCGTTCTGTAGTTCTGGACGGTTCTCCTACTGAGAAATCTAACCTTGGGTCTGTAGGCCCAAGACGGAACTTGTGTGAGGACAGGTTAAGTAGCAATATTTCCGCCCAAGACAATAGTGGACCACTACCTCCAGTACCCCCAAGGTACAACCGAGGAGTTCCCCCTTCTAACTTCAAAAGAATGTCTGACCAGGATCAGCTACGCACCCCTCCCCTGTCCTCCTCTCCCGATTCCCCTTTCAGTTATCAGTGTTCTCCCTTCACCAGTACACCCGGATCTCCTCCTAGCCCTCCATGCTCAAGCCTGGAAATGGTCTCGAATGAAATCTACTGTGGCACTTCACCTGGCACTCCACCCACTCTTTGGAGACGCTCTGTACCCATCCCTCCTCCACGGCAAGAGCTTAGCACATCTACTGAAAGCAATAGGTAAGCTTTACCACACAATCAACCTCATAATCAGTGATTTGGTTTTATTCCAGTGTAGTTATCTTCAGAGTTACAACTGCTAACCTTCAGATTTGTATATCTACAGCACTTTAAACCACATCTCACCCGAACCACCTAAACGAACATTTGGTAGGTTCATTATATTTATCCTGGTTAATGTATTATAAACGCTTTTGATTCTCTCTCTGTATGTTTTTTGTTTTAACTTTCATCAATTCGCTTCCTTTTTGTCTAATATAGCTCCTGCAGATGAGCAAGATGAACTTATCAGTCCATACTGTGAAACTGTTTTCCTAAGCAAGCGACAATATCAACATCCTGAGGTGGGTGTAGGAGACAAGTAGATGATTAATGAAAGGATATGGTTCTGTTGGAATCCATTTGAAGAAGATGTTTTACTTTCTATGTTTTATTTTGCTAAGGTTGAAAGGCACAAGGGTGGAACCAAAGAGGATAAGCCAGGAGAAGATCACGGGTAATTACTGTTTTGGTGGCAGCACAAAAAATAAATTGAGCGGCTGACATTTAAAAGCAAACAAGAATCTCTTTTGTATTCTATGCCTTTTGAGGCTTAAACAGATCGTTTATCTCATGTAGTAAAATGTTCCTAGTGGATCTCTGTATGATCAACTCACTAATGTGTTCTTTCACAGGCACAAGCTTTATAGAATGCTGGGAAAATCCCAAATTACCACAGAAGTCATCGTTGAGATGTCAATTTTGTGTGCTATTAAAATGAAAATTGTATTTATTTTGTAGGCATGTTAAAGGTCACACTTAAAGCAAGTTGATGGGGCTGAAAGTTCTAGCTGTTCTATTTTTACCTTATACAATATAGTCCACATTACTAGTTTGATAGAGGGACCTCTAAAACAAAAGAAAATTGCATTCTGTGGCTGTTGAGACAAGAAATTAAAGATATCGAGCTCATTAGTTTAATCTACGCTGTGTGAGTTATGAGACACAAATGTAGGATTAGTTAGTTTAATATAAAAAAACCTGATAAGTATCTATTTGATAGTTTATGCTGAAATCTATGCTGATAGTCTAGTTCACCTTTGCATGTAAAAGTTCTAAATAGATTTGTAGTTGACTTTCGTTCAAAAGTTTGCTTGTTTGTTGGAAGATGATCTGTAGATGACTTCAAACTGATTTAGAAAGCTGTATAACCGTTTTTTTTTAACTAGTGCAGAAATCCTAAAGTAACTGAACAATTGTAAACATTGTAGCCTCTCTGTTTAGACCCGCTAGTCACCATCTAGCCAGCAGAAAGGAAATGGACTCAAATATTGGAAAAATAGTGGACTGTTGTGAGTCTGTGTTTAGCTGTTAGAATGCAATGAGGAGTGAAATGAGAGAGCCATGTTGATGCTGATACTTGGTATTGGAATTGTGACCTTGGGCTCATGTGTGGCTGTGAATGTATTTAGATCCAGACGCTAATTAGGACTGTCTGGATATTTTTGAACCGTTAGCGCAAATATCCATAAATGTATGTATTGTAGCAATACAACCAACACTTAAAATACTTAATAATACTTAATACTATAAACGAACAAACAATGACATCAGCACTAATGAAGTCCTTTAACAGGGCTACACGTCCAAAGCTTCTCGGAAGTGGCGTCAGCCAATATTTTAATTAAAACTAATTGTTCCCTTCAGTTTCTTATTTAATTGTGTTTCTGTAAAGCTTGTCTAACTTTGCAACAGTAGCTACGAAAGGACATGTGTTGGTAGAGCATGTGTAGGTCAATTGCATTGAATGCTCTCCTTCAACCACCCTGCCTGGTGTTGCTGCCTCTCCAGGTCCAGTCTCAAGCGCCATTCCCACACTTCTTCTGGTGACTCTCCAGGCTACTGCACAGTGGGTGACACCTCGCCTGCCTCACGCTCCTTCTCTCTGCCTCCTCATACCCTGTTCCCCAGAGAACTGGATGAGGATCAAACTATCTCCCCTTATGCCAGCTACACCTCACTATCCGAGCGGGCTGCGCCCATCATCAGCGGCTGGCTGGACAAGCTCTCCCCCCAAGGGTATGGCCCACTAGGCCCACTGCTCTCCTCCTGCCTCTGCATTTCCTCCCTTCTCAAGGCCTGTCTCTGCCTCCTGTCCGTCCTTTCCTGCCGGTGTGTCTTCATCTCCTTACCTTTTCTTTTTTAGAGGTCTTAAAAAAAGCCTTCTTCTCTCCTTCCTGTGGGCATGAACTCTTGTATTGCCTTACAGAAAAGTAACAAGAGTGTCATGTGTGAAAGCACACATGGATTTTTCACGCTTCACATGTTAAAAATGTGTTAAAATGTGATCACATGATCACGTGAAAAAACTGTGTGATTAGTTTGTGTGTGAAGTATATGTGACTTTTTCTGGAAGGGTCTGTCTTCCAGATTTGGCTTTGGTGGATTGTTGTGTATGTTTCACGATCAAAATGTGGGTTCAAGTATGTTGTTGTTTTAGTGGCTATTTCTTAAATAGCTGATATCTTTGTTTATCTGTTTTAGGAACTATGTGTTTCAGAAGCGCTACGTGAAGTTTGATGGAAAAAACCTGATGTACTATGGCAGTGAAAAGGTATGAGTTCATTACACTGTGAACAAGGTTATTAGGTTTATTTGAATTACACTGTCAATGAGGATTTTCATTTGAAACCTTTTGCGTACTAGATTCATCCTGTGACCGGAAAACATCCTTATTCAAACTTGAACTGTCATCTGTCTCTTGGGTCCTGAAAAAAACAAATGAACTTTTGGGAGGCTGGAAGGTTGAAATGTTCTCATTCCTCACACAAATGGCCTCTCTCACTCTGTCTGTTTCTTAGGACATGTACCCAAAAGGTGTGATCCCCCTGGCTGCTATACAGATGGCTCGGGTAGCTAAAGACAACAAGTTTGAAGTTGTGACAAGCCATAGGGCATTTGTCTTTCGTGCTGACAATGAAGGTAAACACGTCTCTCTTGGGACTAAACTCCAGTTTTTCAGGTTTTTTAGGTAGTAGGTAATCTGAAACTGGATGCCTATGGTTTATACAAAACAGAAAAGTTATGTCCTAATTATTCCACAGTATTGGTTGAATACATTATCACACTGAAATATTGGCACATTAATGAAATCTGTTAACTATATTACTGTATTACACAACATATCATATTATTACACTTATAATTGTAAGCATATCTCTCTTTTATACATGATTTCAATATATTGACACTATTTTGTCTTTCAGTTTCTTTACTTTTTCAATAATAATATATGTATCTCAGCACTGCTATGCAAAAGTCAGAGATCACATCTCAATCTTTTAGTTTTCACTCAATACAAGTTATTTATTTATATAGTATTATGGATTATTTATTGTAAAAAGTCAAGCAGTTTTAAAAATAGGTTGTAGAAAAAATGTGAATAACTGCTCTACAAGGCCTTGTAGACCACCAAACTGTCATCATCAGATAAACAGTAATTGCAGCTTTTATCTTGTAGAAAAAAGAAAATCACATTCTGTTTCCTTCTACTGTGAGAACACAGCTAAGCCCTATGGGTTTGACCCTATGTACTCTATGTAGCTGTCAGGAAGCCCTTACTAATCAAACAAATGAAACAAACAGACAGATCAAACAATAAGGCTGCCAAAGGAATTTGAATTGTAAGAAGCAGAAAGTGCATCCTTAGAAAATCTAAGACTGAACCTCAGAGGTGTGGAAAAACATCATTGCAGACTTCTTTGAGAAACTAAAAGCAGGTCTTCTGAAATGTTGGGATAAATATGCTTTTTTGATGTGAATAAAATGTGAATGAAAAATGTGAATAATAAGAAATAAAGTGTCACAAAATAAAACAATTCCAAATTTAATAAATGAATGGTGGTTTAAGACTTGCAGAGTGGAATATTGATTTATTTTATTTCTGTGGCATTTAATTTAGTGCTTCATATTTTTAGTGTAGAAAACTTTAACAAATGTTCTCTTTTTCTCTTTGATTGACTGAACTCTCTAAACTTGGCTCTGTCATTTCCCATTGCAGTGCAGAGGAGCAAATGGTGCAGTGTGCTGCAGGAGTGGGTGAAGGAGCAGATGGTGTTTGGCCGGCCACGCTTTGGCCCGGGCAGCCACTGCCAGAAGAGCGGCTTCCTAGAGCTCAAAGGGACCAAGTCAAAGATCTACACCGCCATCATAACGGAGCAGATTTGGCTGTACAAGAGCGAGCAGGTGATTTGGTGTACTACACATGCAGTACAGCGGTGAGGCTTACTCAAGAGTCCAGGAAATGCAAACAACAGGCAAACATTCTCTTCTGTTGTTGTATACAGTCTTCCTTCCTCATTGCATTGCAAAATAGACTTCTGCGTAAAGCTCATGATAGTCTGCAGTGGCCTAACTTCTTAATGATGTGGTGAGTGAAGTACGTAATGGAATGCAAGTGCTTGCATTTCAAATGATTTAAAAAATGTTTTTCTGACACTCGCAGTGCTTTAGGACTGGAATTGGGATCAGTGTAATTGAGGCCAGAGGCGCCACAATCCGAGATGGCAAGGGCAAAAGCTTTGACCTCATAACCCCTTACAAGACATTCAGGTAAAAGCTTAATGTTAAATTATGCATGCAGTTGTGCTTGACTTTATATTCTTTACCCTCCATATTTTTTTCTTGTACCCTGATGATGAAGTCTAGAAAATCATACTTTAAACCAATTAACCCAGGGAAATCATGCATGATAGTAATTCTTCCATTATTGTTATAAATTCTTCCATTATTATAAAAAAATAAAATAAAAGCCAAATGTCTTTAAACCCAGATCTTATTAATCCCTGGTAGTTAACTGACCTGGGGGGTGTCAATTTTAATGTTGTGCACGGTTTTTGCTACAGTTTCTGGGTTAAATTATGTGTTTCGTTAAAATTCTCTGATTAGATGGGCGTCAGAAGTGTTACCCAATCAGAAGCGATATATTTAAAAGGCAGTGCAAACAGAAGGTCCCACAAATACAAATACAGCCATTGCACCATAGTGTACGCAGCAGTTAAATATGTTTGTTTTCAAATTAAGTTTTTTCAAAAATTACACCAAAGATGGCCTTCTGTGGTTCCATAGTTGCAGCGCTTGCATAACACAATGGAGTGTTCAGTGCACAAGTGTAAACAAAAGTTTAAATAAATGTTTTGCTTTGTATTGTTGGATCTGGATGCCACCCTGTTGACGTAACTGATGTCACTGGCCTACCAGTGATAACAAAATTCAAGAATTTGGATTCAAGGTCCAGATTCAAAGACCTCTGCCTAGGCAAAGTAGAACTGTCAGAGATTGTTCCATGATCACAGTGTTTTTAATAAATATTAATACAGGATTAAACTAATGTTTGTGGTCAAATGTGTGTGTATACAGATAAATTAACAATGACTTAGTCACCAACTCTGGTACTGGAGATCTGTTCTCCTGCATTGTTTAGATCCAACCTGCATTTGACTTGATGCCCTCTCTTTTACATTTTGCCATTTGATCCTGTGTATCCAAGGGTTTAGAAGAAGTTAGTGAGGTTGTAATGAAAAAGTTTGGTGAAATGTTTAAAGCATTCACTCTCCAGGCTACACAGTTCACATACGGAAGCTGCAAAACAGAACTTTTTGTCACAGGGAGTCACAAAAACCAACACTCTTGCACACATTCACCTGCTTTATCTCCACCCATTCGTCTTGAGGTTATAAGGGAGGTTTCAGTCCAGACTGGTTATTGTACAAGGCACAATACAACACAGCCAATTTTAACACAGATCATTTACATATTCTATTCATAAAGGTATAGTAATTAAGACAGCCAGCTTAATATATAAGGAAAGGTTGAAATTGGTCAAGTCAAAATTCAAACTGATTTGGGTACAAAAAGGCCTAAATGAACTCCAAGAGGAGAAAAAATAGAACATAAAAAAACCTATAATAATCTGTTTAATAGTACTGAACCTTAAGATCTGTTACAATACATATATTATTATTTTACCGACTTAAAAGGCAGAAAGTAAACTGAAATTGTGAAAGATAAAACCTTTTTTTGTCTGCAGCTTCACGGCTGAGTCAGACAGAGAAAAGCGTGAGTGGATGGAGGCTATTCAGGAGTCCATTGCAGAGACGCTGTCGGATTACGAGGTGGCTGAGAAAATCTGGTCCAACCGCTCCAACAAGATCTGCGCTGACTGCAAAGCCATCAATCCTGACTGGGCCTCCATCAATCTCTGCGTGGTCATCTGCAAGAACTGCGCAGGTATTGAGGAAGCTGGTGGGATAATTCTACTACCTGAGGGTCTTTATTTACCTGATAAAGTATAAAACCTAGTCTGGCACAGCCAATGGTGAAACACAGTTGATGTATGAATGAAAATACAGCATTATACGGTCGTGAATTCTGTTAAACTGATGGGGTTGAGCCAATAATATATTTATTGTTACTTTTAGGCCCATGTAAAGAACCATGCACTGAGTACTTTAGAGAACAAACTGTGCTACTTCTGTGACATCACTGCAAAGCAGCCCTAGCTTTATTTTAAATTTTGATTTGGGTTTAATTTGAAAGTGAAAAACTGGCTTGTTGTTGCACCAAGTGTTAAGTATGTTCTTACATTTGGTGAATCTGTTGAGTTATATGCAAATAGAAAATAGCTCATTTTACATCATATTCCACAGTGGTGGTTTAGTTAGTGCCGTGGCATGGAAATGAAGCGATAGTTGAGAGAGTGCTGAACTCCTACCCGAGTGACTCCTCCGTGCCCAGCACTAAAGATAAGAAGTGGCTCGGAGGCAGCATCTTGGGAAGCCATTCCAGGCCAAATAGAGTGAATGGAGCGTGGCGAGTGGTGTGATGGCTCTTTTGTTCTGTCTGCCTGCAGGCCAGCACAGAGGCCTGGGCACAATGGTGTCCAAAGTGCAGAGTCTGAAACTGGACACCAGCGTTTGGAGCAACGAGATCGTTCAGGTGGGGGTTGTGGGCGTCAGAGACGGGTCATGACACAGGCCTTTGCCTTTGAAGTTCCTAACATTATCCCTCTGTAGGAATTTTCCAAGACTTTCAGAGTTTTTTTATAAACGATACTTATTTCTAACATGCAGGCTTATGTTCACTGGTACTAGTACTAGAAGACAATATATACAGTACGATGGAAAAGTCTCAGGCACCCAAGCTCAAAACCCTTTATCTTGGCAATAAGTGTATTTTTACCAGTAAGTACACCAGATGTCATTAGAACAGATGTAAATAAACTTAAATACAATACAGTCTACTTTAAAAGAAGTAGATAATATCTTGGGCCAGTTTGAAGAACATAGTTTAGTTGCAGATTTCTCTCTCAATGTCTTTCTCAAGACATTGCATGTTCAAATCCTTCACCAGCAATTTTGATTTAGCTTAATGAAGTATTAAGTAGGTATTAGATGATAACTGCAAATAATACTGGGTTGGCTCAAGCAGGAGCTTGGTATGGTTAAATAAACACACTGACATATGTAAAAGCACTACTTACTGTATTGATACTATTTAAATATTTAAATAAATAAAATAAAAGCTTCTCGTCTGGAAATGTAGCTTTTTATTTTTAAATATTATGTTACCAAGTGCCTAAAACTCTTGCATAATACTGTACATATAGTAGTTTAAAATTATTTCATTCAATTTGAGTTAACTGTCACATAATGTTTACTTATTAACCCTTAGATCCCCATGATGGTCACATTGCTATATTCATAATATTTGGTTATAAGCATCAAATGCGAATCAAAAACGGTGAAACTGTTGTAAACTGTTTTTCCACTGTATTACATCACTTTTCCATAAGGCAACATTTGTTGCTCCTAAATGTATATATCTGATTAAAAGTCAGCCTTTAAAACACAGTTCAGACTTTTAGCTCATTTTGGACTTTGGACTAAAATACTTTCACTTTAAATGACTCTACACTTTAATTCTGTTTATTTTATTCAGACATGTAATTGAACAGTCCACTTTGCCAGTAACAAAACAGTCATTACTTATAACCTTCAATACCGCAGAACCGGTTTCAGTAATGATTTAACTAATAGTGAGTACTTGAAAACTCGGAAATGCTATCCAGTGCATGACTAGCAAACACAGCTTTAAACAGTCGTGCACACATGAAATCATCATATTTATCATTAAAACACAAATAACGTTTACCCGAAAAAAAAAATCTTAATGTTCTTAATTCCTAATGTTCAGAATTTGGGATACATTTAATTAAAAAACCATGGGATCTAACTGCTCACCAATGGGATCTAACTGCTCTTCCTGCTCTAAAATGTAGAGCTAAAATAGTTGCTTCCTGTTGGCTAAAATGACTTGTGTATCTGAAGTGACATGAACGTGCAGGCCCCACAGTAAACCTTTGAAATATCTTGGGTCTGAATAGTTAAATGTTTTTTTTATATTTCTTTATCGCAGCTTAAACACGGTCCATGTGTCCTTTAGTCTTAAAGGTAATGAGTAACACGTGGGATCAACAGAAAAGTTTTATCGCTACTATAAAATTAGAACAGGTTTATAACAATAACTTTAGGGGCCTGCAATGATGTTTGTGTTTGTATCTTTCAGCTCTTCATAATGTTGGGTAATGACAGAGCCAATGAGTTCTGGGCTGCTAGGCTGCCAGCGACTGAGGAACTGGATTGTGATGCCTCCCCAGAACAGCGAAGAGAGTTTATTAGCCAGAAGTACAGAGAAGGACGCTACCGCTACCCTCACCCCAGCTTCAGCACGCAGGAAGAGTTACTTAAGGTGAGTTCTACAAACATTGTAGTCATTTTAGTCATTGTGTTGCTTCAGAGTTTGTTGTTCCTCTTTGCCATGTCTTTTGCACAAAAGAAAACCTCAGTCCACACCAGGGGTAATGAAAACAGCCTTGCTTAAAATAGAATGGCCTGCGGTCATGCCTTGACTGGCATGTTTTATGTCTAATTCAGTGTTTTACCATAGCTGTTACTAAAGTCTGACATGTGTCCCTCCGTCATAAGAGAACAGATGCACTCTGAATTGTGAAATAAGGCCGCTAAGAATAGGGCAGTGATGAAGAAAAGAATTTTTGGAGGACTGGAAAGTCTTTGAATGTCCTGTGGCTGAATGTGCTTTTAGTGATATATTAAACTGAGTGTGTGTAATCCTGCAGGCACTGTGCACGGCAGTGACCGAGCAGAACCTCCTGAAGACGGTCACTCAGATCTTCGCTGAAGCGGAAGCAGCTCGACTCTCCGACTCTAATGGCCACGAGAAGCACCTGTCCCAGCATTACTCCTACATGCAGACTTCAGGTACTCAGAACTTACGCACTTAAACATTCATAATGCATCACCCACTCAACCACTTCCGCGCTTCACAGTACAGTTCCTGACCACTAGACCACATCACAAATGCAACATTTTTAGATTGCACCATAAAAGACTTGAATGAATCAGTTTTTTGTATAACTGAAACCCAAACTGTACATGATAAAGTATAATGTAGGCAACATGGCCGAATGATGAATTGCTTAAAATCACAATTTTCAAGTTTTAAGTTGTAATTGTCTGTAAAAGACAATTCAAGCACAATTGACTGGCCCTTCTGGCATGCTGTGCTTAGCACTTAATGCCTAAAAAAGTAGAAGAGTACCAAAATGCTGGTCTTCTAAATGGTCTTCAAAATACTTGGTCACATAAGTCATAAAGGCAATAATTAAGCCAATAATCAGAAACAATTAACCCAATAATTAAGAGTAAAAAAATAACCACTTAGTTATACAGTACTTTTACACTACTGTAGTGAAAATGGTTTTTTGCTAAATTTCCTTTGGGATCAATAAAGTATCTATTTTTCTATCTATCTATCTGTCTATCTATCTATCTATCTATCTATCTATCTATCTATCTATCTATCTATCTATCTATCTATCTATCTATCTATCTATCTATCTATCTATCTATCTATCTATCTATCTATCTATCTATCTATCTATCTATCTATCTATCTTTTATAGTGGTGGTAATATGCCTTGCTTCGTTCTGCTTTGTTTTGTTGCAGATTCCAGCGTGTATGATGAGATCATGCAGCCAGTTCTGTATTCAGGCTACCTTTACAAGTCAGGCTCCCTTAACAAAGGCACTTTATCCCGTCGAACCAGAGAAGGTAGGCGAAAATGTGGCAAACACAGTCCTTGGCAGTAGTTTAGGAGCAGAATGCACTTCAGACGGCAGCAGAATAAAGGGCCTTTGAAGATTCTCTTCTCTTCACTGATATGCACAGTAGCAGTGAAAAGTGTAATCCAGACGTGTGGACTGGAGTCCAACTCGAGTCACTAAACTGATGACTTGCGACTTGACTTAGACTTTACCTTTACTGACTTGGACTTGGAATCGGACTTGAGCTTTAAGACTTGAAAAGACTCGCCACCCTATTTTTATATAATAAATAAGAAAAACTGAATCACATAACTGGATCATTTTGTATTAAATGGTGCTGTAACGGTGAGCTGAGCTGTGCCTCTCAGTTTATTCCTAACCTAACAACAAGTGAAGTTCTGCAGGCAATCATGGGAAGCTTTGGTGGGCGCCAGTGTTGAATTTGTGCAGAGATGAGGAGCAACATGCCTCCGAAAATGATCCTATTTAACTACAAAGATTCTGCTGTAATAAATAAAAAAGAACTGCGACATGCAGGACATGTGGAGTCAAGATCACAGATGGAACTGCAACCACTTCAAACTTTGTTCGACTTTTAATATGCACAAAGAACAGAAAGTCTTTGCTATGTATATTTCACATATAGCAATTAGCTAGCTAGCTGTCTAACAAGCTAGCAAACTCAGCAACATAATGATAAACAACAGCTAATGTGAAGGAAGCTCTCTCTCTCTGTTCATCCCTCCTAGATATTCCACCATCCACTGTGAACTTTACTGAAAAACTAAAGCATTTAGGAAGCTCAGCGTCTCAGACAGGAAGTGTTCAAATAGTGCAGAAAAGTTCCAAACGCTGATCAGTACATGCAGAGCTACTGCAGAGTTCACACATGCTGTTAGAACTGAAAGACCCGTCCAGATATTAATGCTTATGGGTTTAGAATGTGATGTCAATAAATTTAGGTGTAATGTGTAGGTGTAATGTGTACTAATACTTCCATACAGTGCGGTGTTTCTCAACCTTGGCCTTCGAGGCCCAATGCCTCACATTTTACTGTTTTTTCTGCTTCAACACCTATTTTAACTCGGTAATGGACTGGTAATGAGGTGCTTAGTGATTAGAACTGCTTGGAATGATCTAATTTCATATGCAAGTTGTTTTTGTTATAAAACAAACTTCAAAAACGTTAATGTTATATTAATGTCAGTTTAATATACTACTAATCAACTGCATCAATGATGTTACATCTGGTGACTTGACTAGGACTCAAAATTTAAGACTTGGGACTTGATTGAGACTCACTTGTTTTAATTTGAGACTTGACTCACGACTTGATTGTCAAGACTTGAGACTTACTTGTTACTTGCAACTTAGTGACTTGGTCCCATGTTTGGTTTAAACACACTTAGTCAAGGGTTTCTACTTTCCATGCTTTAGAATAACAGTGAAGACATCAAAGTTTATTACTATTAGCCTTCCACTGAGTAGGCTCACCCTCCAACAAACCCAACTGATTGGCTCAAACACATTAACGAGGACAGACATTCCGCTAATTAATCTTGAATGAAAAACAAATACTAATTAGGATGAAATAATTATTGAGTTCTTCCACCTATACATTTTGCTAAAGTTCTAAATGAAATCTACATTTATGATTTATACATATGCATCATTTGTTTCTTTATTATTTATTTACTCTGTACATATATATTTTATACATTTTATATAAATTTTAAGCATTTAAAAACAAATGTCTGTTTTATGGGTGTGGAATACTTACACTTAATCAAGTCCAAACTGTGTATGATGGCAGGATGCTCTACTGCTGCTAGCAAGTTATGATAACATATAATAATATGTGGTTTTAGCAGCTCTTTAATTTCTTGATTATTAATTATTAATTCATTATCTGTGTTATAATTTCTTTTCTTTTTTTTACTTTAGATTTTCAAAAATACTGGTGCTCTGTGGAGAAGTCCCTACTGTTCTATGAATCTGACAGGTGCCATGAACCCAACATGAAGATTGATGTCAAAGACATCATCTGTTTAGGAGTTAACAGACCAGACTCATGCAACAACAACAATGGCTTTATTGACAGGTATACACATGAACACCACAACTTGACTTGCATTTGTAGAATGTCTAATGTAAATTCAGTGTGTATTTTAACACTTTTCTTGTTCTTTTTTAAAGGTTTCGATACACATTTGAACTTTACCTAACATCTGAGAAGCTTGTCCAGTTCGGGCTAGAGACTCCAGATGCATTGCACAGTTGGGCAAAAGCTATTGGAAAGGTAAAGATGAGACCCTCTATGTGAACTGTAATGTAGCCAAATAATCTCATTTACACATTTTTTACCCCAAATATCTTTCATCATCATAGATCAACAACTATATCTTGTCTATATCAGTTATTTCTCCTGTAACTTGTCTGAAATTTGCTCCTTCATTGGACTGGGACTGTGAGATGAATGTAATTGAGCAGTAGAATGCAATGCATTGAATGCAAGTAGTGGAAGCTTATAGCTATCAGTTATCCAATTGTCCAACTGTATAAATTGGCGTACATTTTAATTTTTAGTTTCAGGATGACAGAATGTACAAAAGTACATATATTTACATATACATGTACATATTGTCTCCATCAGAACACAAACTTAATAATAATTGTAATCTTTATTTTTGTCGTTTTATTTTAATTTATTTAAATAAATAATAATAATAATAATAATGAATTACATTATGTTCATATTTTATAAACAATGAATCAGCACAAATAGTCCAGAATTACATAAAAAAAGTAATTTTTATGAAACTAATTTGCAAAAGATAGCAAAAAGTGAAAATAAGTTCAGTTTTTTTTTCATGTCTGAGCATGTTTGAAGAGCTGGTTACTATTCTTCTGTCCCTCAGGCCACTACTCCTCTGAGCTGCCACTGCCTGCTGGCACGGGAGTTTGAGCGGGTGGGCATGCTGCGCTATAAGGCCATGCTGGACCCGCAGCAGTGGAAAGAGGGCTTCTTTGTCCTTCAAAAGTCCAACCTCTTCATCTGCCCCGGAAATGATGGAGCCGCTGAGGACATTATTAATCTGAAACGCCTACAGGAACTGAGTACGTCTCAAAACCCCACTGCGCTTTAGCTGTGAGGGTGTGTCAAGTTGCTACAAAGCTTAGATTTTCTAAAGGCTTTTTTTTTTCAGGTGCATTTTTTGTATGTGCGCTAATCTTTTTCTGTTTTATATATTGAAGGTATAGCATCTGAGACAGAGAACCACGAAAAGAGGGACATTCTGGTTTTAGTTGAGAAAGGAAGGTGAGGTTTGAGGTTTAGATAAGTAACATGAACATGTAATCAGGCAGTGTGTTCTCTGACCTTATCAGACAGCAATGATTTATTTATTTTAAACACAAATACTGAAAATGTGTGATCACCTGTTAACACATGGTTTTTGAAGAAATACAAAAGGTGTATGACTTCTTTCTGTGGTACAATCCAATTGAAACCCAGCGACTAAAGAAACGTTGGCTTGCTTGTATTCTTAGGACTCTGCACCTGCAGGGCATGGGGCGGATGGATTTCTCTCTTTGGTACACAGACATCCAGAAGGCAGCGGGAGGCAAGGGCAACACACTGAAGGATCAACAGCTCAGTAGGAATGACATTCCCATCATCGTGGACAGCTGCATTGCCTTCATCACCCAGTATGGTAAGAGCACGAAGGAAGTGTACACCAAACATATTTTGGCTGATCAAGTTCATAATCATCCAGTACCATATACTGTGTTGAACTGAATCTGAATCTAAGCAATGTACCTTCCACAGAAATGTACAGCCCACTGTTCAACATGGCTGTTTTCTTATGTGACATAGGTTTTCCACTATACTTTCTTATGATATAGTCAGTCAGCCAAGACTTGTTCAGTACCCAAAGATTACTTCTTTAGTTTTGTACCAGAGCTAAGTGGCAGCAACAGAACTCTACATATCTATAAAAAGGATACAAATGAGTTGCATATTTAAACACAAGAGTATCAGCCAAACTTAAGCCTAAATTTTAGGCCTAAGATTTTTTTTTGTAGTGACAGAAATATCATTAGCAAATGTTTTGTTTAGTCCGCTCTACCCAAATGGAGGCAGTTGTGATGCAGCCTGCATGATGCTAAACTTAAGAAGCAACCTTTGGACGCTAAACATGTCCTGCCTGTTTGACACTGAAAAAAATGCACTAAACTTTCACTGTACAAATGCCTTTAATGTTTACCTTCAATTGCCACTACATTGTAGTAGTTTGCTCTCCATAATAAGAACTTGTCAGTAGAGTGACAAGCCCCTCAGTTGCACATCTGTACAGCTGAAAAACCCAACTGTCCCATGTCCTCAGGCTTAGGCCATGAGGGGATCTACAGAAAGAACGGAGCCAAGTCCCGAATCAAGCTTCTGATGGATGAGTTCCGGAAAGATGCACGCAACGTGAAACTGCGTATCGGAGACAACTTCATTGAGGATGTGACCGACGTGCTGAAGAGGTTCTTTCGCGAGATCGATGACCCCATATTCATGGCCGACCTGCACCCCTACTGGAAAGAGGCTGCCAGTCAGTGCAGTTTATCATACTTAGACTTCTATAATATGGCTTTGTCTGAAGCCTAAGATGAATATTAGATTTCACTGCATGCTGAGCTTCCTTATTGACTTCTCTCCACCTTCTCTCACACTTGGCAGAGGTATCTAATAAGACGCAGAGGTTGGATAGATATAAGGAACTCATCCGTGGATTGCCGCGGGTCAACCGGACCACTTTAGCAGCTCTCATCAGTCACCTCTACAGGTATGCTTAGTCTGAAATACGCAGTTATTATTTTGAAACAAGGCTGTGCTCTTTCTGAAAGTCAGTGACTTGTTAACATGTCCTTTTCTTCCTCTCAGGGTACAGAAGTGTGCTGACCTTAACCAGATGTGCACTAAGAACCTGTCCCTGCTGTTCGCCCCCAGCCTCTTTCAGACAGACGGGAAAGGGGAGCATGAAGTGAAAATCGTAGAGGATCTCATTGACAACTACCTCTATGTGTTTGATGTGAGTAGAGGACCTCTGAACAACACTGCAGCATTATCATCAATGTTTTTTGTAAAGTTGTATAAATATCATTAACATTTAAACACTTCCCAGCCGAATTTCCTGTTTGGATGTTTTTTAATGAGTATAAGTTAGCGCATCCTCTAATGGGAACAATCTCAACTGCAAAAAAGGCCTAGACAGACATTTGATATTTATTATTTATTTATTTATGTATTAAAATTTTTACCAAATATTTTTAATTTAATTTTAAACTAAATAAATATTGTGCACTAAAATTAGGAGAAAAATATACTGAATGTGTTCTCTGTAGAGGATGTGCATTTACATTCACTGAAAGAATCAGCAACATGAAATTTAATTAGGGTCACCTAAACTTTAGAATATGATTGTAACATTGTAATGGTGCCTTTATAAATAGCTTCAAAGAACATAATATTAACTTAAAAGTTGCATTCCATTGCATCATCATGTAACGTATGGTGTTGTATGCAGTTATACACTGAAACAGTTGTATGTATTATTATTAAAGGTGCCATACAATGCACTTATTCAGTATTTAAAATCGTTCTCTGATGTCAACATGGTGTCTTGGTGTGAAAAATGCCCAGATGCGGATTTACACAGCCATTTACACCCTATGATTTAACACTAAAACAGGGGTGCCCAAATTTTTTCAAACGGGGCCAGTTTGGACAATATTAAACTACCTAAGAGCCGGTTTCCCTTTCCAAAAGTATTATTCATAAATTATTAGTGGAATTTTTAAACTAATTAATTTAATTTTACCGAGATCAACAGAGTAAACCATGTTACAATGTATTGCAAATTTCGTTTGAACATGTGCTGAATGAACATTTCTTCATTAAGTATCTTCAGTTTTTCTCCTGTAGACTGTATATCACTCAGTCACTATGTATTACCAAACTTATGGAACTCAATAACAGCAAGTCTTTTATTTCTTAAATCACATGCTCTATTATGGAATGGAAAACCTTTTTCTCTGCAGTAACACTAATGTGGTGGTTGTGTTTTAGTGTGTGTTGTGCTGGTGTGAGTGGATCAGACACAGCAGTGCTGCTGCTGGAGTGTTTAAACACCTCAGTATCACTGCTGAGTGATTAGCATAGCCACCTCATAGCTCGCTCTGGAGAACAGGTCTCTCTGTCCTCTTGTCCCCTGAGTATTTACTATAATGTCCAAGTGTGGTTTTATAATGTGTCTTCATATTTACTTCCTTCGTTACCGCAGTATTCTCTTGGTATAAGTAACACACACATTTGCAGTGTCTCTCTACGGAATATACGGACAAACGTTCTCACTTTTGGTGTAAATGTCATATGCCGTTCCGTAAGTTGAGGACGGCCAGTCAGAAAAATAATGGCTCTCAACTTTATTTAACTTTGAGTGCTAACATAGTGGTACTATACATGTGTGCACTGCTGCCACCATCAGGTGAAAGGAAAAATTGCAGATGAACCACTAATAATGTATTCTTACGACTGATGCCGTGGGCCAATAATAATCTGTCTGCAGGCTGGACAGCCCTACCCTAGAATGAAACAGGCTGTTTTCCCATTTTTTAGTGAGCTCATAAACAATTTGATGAGATCTGCTCTGATTTGCTGGTTTACAGTGAGACGCCACGACGGTTACACAGTAGCAACATGTAGTTATTTGCTTTTAATCTTAACTTTAACACAATCTTAACTTCAGCTGCCAAATAGTGGATAATATCACACAGCATTGCTGCTAGTTACATTATGCTTTTGGGGTTCTGATGCTAAAAAAGGTGGAACTGCTCTTCTTTTCAGTCTCTTCCGTGTAAAACGTTCAGTTAAGCTGCTCAACATAGTCCAAGGTTTAAGAAAGTGTCTAGAGTGAAATGTTTAAAGCAAACTAACAACTTGAAAGTTTTAAAACCTGTAGGAGCTGTAGTTTGCTTCATGTTAACCAGCTTGTTTAGGGAATTTTCTGGTCCTACTTAAATAAAGCTGCATCTGTATAAGTTGTAGTATTTAAGGCGGAACGAAATATTCAATTAAGAAACTGGTGAATAGGAAGCCAAGAAGAACATCAAACATGCTTGTTGACAGTTATTGAGTCGAGCCCGCTTTGTAACAGTTTAGGTTTGTGGAATCAGTTTTTGCAAATGTGGGATTTGCATTTTAAGGACAAACAACTGAGGTTCGCGGTACATCAGTCATATGTACTGAACTCTCCTTATTATATGTGACAATGTACATATAGTTTTTTTGATTTAGTCGTAAATTTAGTTTTGAATTTGAATCACTTCTTTTAGTATTTTTCAGTATGGCAATATGGCAACAAAAATATTCTTTTTTACTTTGAAGATTGATGAGGAGCACCAAACCCAGATTGAATTGGAGATTAGTCTCATCACAACCTGGAAGGACACGCAGGTACAGTGACATTACTAACGCACGGCTAAAAGCTACTAAAACTAAGCAGAATGTATAAGTGGCCTCACAAAACTCTTTCTTTACTGTTTCCAGCTCTCCCAGGCAGGAGATCTGATTATTGAGGTGTATCTGGAGGAAAAAACACCAGACTGCTGCATCACTCTGAAAGTAAGTGCAGGTTTATCCCTTGTTTTTTGCTGAAATATTCAACTGTTCTATATATGTAATTGGTTTAAATAGCTTTTGTGGATTTGCTGTTTGTGGATGAAGTTTCATGTTAATGCAGTTTCCTGTTACTGCCACATGGTGGCATATGCATGCTATGGTCTCTAACGGCATGTTGTACAGGTTTGTGTAAAGTCTGCCTCTCTGCAGGTCTCTCCCACTATGTGCGCAGAGGAGTTGACTAACCAGGTGCTGTACCTGAGAAACGTTCCTGCTGGCGAGAATGTGTGGATGACCTTTGAAGTCATTGAGGATGGAGAACTTGGTAAATAACTCTCACTTTCATTAAATCGCCTTACAATTGTCATATTTTAACTCAGGTCAATTTACAATTGGTATTTGGGGTTATGTACCAGAATCAGCCATATTCACAGGACCGTATTACTATTGCCCTTTATATTTTAATGTGCTATGTATGGTGTAATAAATTATTACTTAATAACAAATATATGTGAATTATCTCGGATTGTATTGTATATGTATTGTGTATTGTGGCTTATTCAAATAGGAGTCCAGGGTGAAACACTCATTATTGCTTGAATAGCATGATTAGAGGTGCTTGAGTGCTGTATATATAGGTGTTTATATGTACATGTGGTGGTGTGTATCACATTATAAGCATGAATAATTTTAAAACAGCAATATGTGCACATATAGTTTCTATGTGCTACATATAGCACATATATTTATCCATATGTGGATAAATCTACTACACTGGTTAGTCACAGCTGAAAACACATTTCAGAATTGTATCATGAATCTTCAAATGTTCAATCAGTAAACAGACAAAATATAAATATATATAAATATATACATAAATTGAATTTAAAAAATACACACTGTTTTCACAAAGTTAACAGTTAGGCTTTGGTACAGTCACCTCCCAATAGTAAGTATGATTTTGTATATATTTAGCCTATTTTACTATTCCAGTGAATGCTTTGGGTTTAAATGGGTCATTAAAAATTAACAATTCTTGTAAATATCCAAAATCTGAATACTTTTTAAAATAGTTTACTGTGGAACACTATATTATGTACATTGACTGTATGGATTAAGTATACAATGCTATGAGCCCATTCATTTATATTTTTATATTTATATTTATATGCTGTAGTTTAATACCTTATTTTTATTATTATTTACTGCATTGTATTTTATTGTAAAATGTGATATGTTTGAATAACAGAGCGGCCTCTTCACCCAAAAGAGAAGGTTCTGGAGCAAGCTCTCCAGTGGTGTAAGATGGCTGATCCTAGTTCAGCGTACCTGTTGGTAAAGAAGGCGCCTAGAGGAGAGGTGATAGACATCTTTACAGGTGACTACATGGAATTACATATATCATTAAAAACAGTCTGTGTGCTCAAACAGATACCACTGAATAAAATGAAAATCTTGGTACAAAGTAAAGCTCAATGCAAAGCTAAGTATTGACTGACCATTTAGAAAGTACATTGATTCTGTTTTGGGCTGTATATATAGATTTCTTCTGGTTTGGTTGTGTGTCTTAAAGCCTACAAGAGCGAGATTGTGAAGTCTGGAGTGTTAAAGTGCCGCGAGGAGCCCCCCAAACTCCTGCAAGGGACCAAATTTCAGGAGCGGGCTTTCCAAATCCGAGAACACAAACTACTGCTAATGAAGGACAAGAAAGTGCGTCCACTGCTCATAAACAGGTTCTCCACATCCCAGCAGATTAGGATCCAGATGAGAATATACTCAGCTGCTTTCTGTTTGTGTTTCTCCTTCATTTATGACAGAGCAACAAACCAGAGAAGGAGTGGCTACTGAAAACTATGAAGATTTACATCGGTATAAGAAAGAAGTTGAAAGCGCCCACGAAGTAAGACAGGATTTTCTTTTCCTACATGCTAAGACAGTTATGACATTCCTATAAATTAACCATGTGCCTTATTTCAGATGGGGTTTCACTGTGATGATAGACAAACATCAGATGTGAGTATCTTCTTTTGACAGACTTGAACTGAGCCGGTGATTGGCTTATACCAGATACATTATTGATTACGTTTGTATGCTTGCGCAATGGGTAGTGATCGCTTTCATCACCTTGACAGGTACCTCAGTTGCGCCAGTGAAACAGAGCTTTGGGATTGGATGACCAGTCTTCTGAAAGCGCAGGCATGCGACATCATCCTTTATTTAGATATCATTGTCGATATCAGATGCTTGTTGGTAACCTGAAGCTTTCTTTACTGAGTTCTGATTGTTTGTTTGACTTCTCAGAACGATGACTTGCGGCCGCCCGTGTTGAGACGCCACTCCTCCTCTGATATCTCTAAGCAGAAGTTTGGCACCATGCCCTTAGTGCCCATCAGAGGAGAGGAAAGCAACACCAACTCCACTATGCTCTCTGCTAACAAGACTCTGGTAATGCAGACTTATTTGTTTTGGTGCCCTCTGGTGGCTCCACAAGTGCAGAACACATGGATTTCTGTCTAGAGATTTAAGACTTACGAGTGGTTTTGTTTTGTATATGTTCACAGCGAAAGCTTCATGACAGGAGGACACTTTCCATGTACTTTGTGAGTATGCTTGTGATTGTGATCTGCATGCAATCATTTTATTTTCAAAAATAAAGATGCTCTATCGCTTTAAAGTGATGCCACAGGAGAACCAGTTTTGTTTCCTTAGAGAACTTTTTATATCCTGAAAAAAAGAGATGTTGGCAAGTGAAAACCCACTTCTAGTCAGAATATCTAAAGTTTTATGATTGTTGTAAAAACGTTTTAAGACTGTTGTGCGTTCTATTTGTGGGTGTTTGCTAATTGCTTTAAGTAATTATATCTACAGATATTGTCGTATTCTGTTGAACGATAATTCTTACTCATTTCAAGAATATGAAATATTTTTAATTTCTTATTTTTGTTTAGAATTTAGCTTGTTTCAAGTAATCGTTAAAGTAAATAAGTAAGAAAGTTATGTAAGTAAGAAATAACTAAATGAAAAAACATTAACAGTTAACCAGTGTATCTCCATTTTTGGCGATTTTTATTGTTCTATATTATTTGAGCAGGGATGCTGTCCTTGATAACCTGTGAAAGTTTCATGATGAATGGACCAATGGAAATGCCCCGAAATCACATGGAATTAAAACATCTTTACATCAACTTACATTTAAAGTAAAACAGGTCTCTCCTATAAAGTCACCATTTTTCTGTGGACTGCGACGTTATGCGAAAAATACTTAATAAATGCAAACACAGTAAAATATATATAAACTGTGATGGCTGGTCAATAAAATATCATGAATGCCTACCTTCTAATAGAATGAGACACTTTCGGGAGATAAAATCACTTAAAGCAAAGTTTAAGATATCCAGGATGCAGAAGGTAAAATAAATCATTACAGCAATCTCAAAATGAGAAATATTTGATATATCGCATAAATTATGTTGCCATTTTTTACAGTGCAGTGGATGATCCTTTATAGAGCTATCAATATAAAATGAGATAAAAGAGTTTTATTTTTAATTTTTTAAATGTAGAGATTAAATACCAATTTTGTTTTTCCCCCATAAGAACACCAGACATCATTAGAACAGATGTAAATAAGCATCCAGTATGAATCCAATATGAATGTATTCACTTTCTTCAGCAGCAATCTTAATTTACAAAAATAACAAGTAGTCAGAATATCTCAGTTTGAAAAAATAAGGTGAGCTAGTGAGCCAGTCTAAAATTTGATTTCAGATTTCTCCTGAATGCCCCAGACATTGTATGAATGTATTCAGTTCCTTCAGCAGCAATCTTGATTTAGCTTAATGAAGTACTGAGCAGTCAAAGCAGGTATTAGATGAGAACTGTAAATAATACTGGGTTGCTACAAGGAAAAGCTTGGAAAGGGTTAAATAAGCACTGAAGTATGTAAAAGCATTACTTTTTTTATTTTAATATTTATAGAATATAGTGTTTAGCTGTGCAAATAAAAGCTTCCTGTCTGAAAGCTTCCTGCTTTTTAAATATAATGTCTCCAAGTATCTAAAACTTTTGCACAGCACTGTATGTTCAAAATAAGAACTGATGTGTTTTACTCTGCTTTAATCAACTTAGTAGCATGTAAAACATTTTATGTGCTGTGAATTTTACACACTGTATATATCGTAAGTTCTACCAGAATCAAACCCGGTCAGTTGTTTTTGAATGGTAGTTGATGCGCCAGTAGGAACAGTTTCTGTTTAATTAAGGAATTCCTCAACCCTCCCGTTCCTGTTTCGAGCTGAGGTTTCCTGATACAACACTGTCAGGATGTTGAGTTGAATGTCTGAAGTGAAGACAACAGGATGCGCAGGGTGGAAGAATTGTTCCACTGTATTGTTCTGTGGCCGTAGCCTTGAGGGCAGGCTGGGGCCTCTGCTCAGCGCTTGTGTTTTGGTGGGGAAAATGATATAGCCTCTGGTGGGTCCTGAGCCTAAAGCATTTGCAAGCAAATTGTTTGCTGGCTTTTTCCTTTTGTCCCCAGTGTATTCGGCAATTATGTTGAGGTTGTCACAGTGATCGTCACTGTGATACTGAAACAATGGATTAAACTCGGAGAAGGAAGTCACTTGAAAGCCAATGAAGGGCGAATTTCTTCTGTCAGTGTCCAAATAACCACAAATAAAATCCCATAATTGTAGATTATCTTTTAGATATCCAGTTGATAATGAAATTTGCCTGAAGTGTTTGCTTTTAAAGCAGGTAGTTGGGCCCATAACACCCTAAACTGCAAGGGCTCAGTTTCTCTTATAACAACATAATGTAGATATTAGTTTTATAGTTGATTCCTATGAGGATTATTTATGCTATCTATTAGTGTCTGTTGTCAACTGTCCTGATCTCTTCGATTCCTTACCTCTGCTTAGGAGTTTATACCGGGACTAGCCTCAGACACATGAGGCTTATATACATGTAGCCACTGTGAAAAAAAAAATTAAGATTCAGAATCAGAATCAGAAATACTTTATTAATCCCAGGGGGAAATTTCAGTTTTACTGCAAAGGCTGCACAAACTTTTTAGCAATAGGTTAATACTTAATTAACGATAGATCACAAATGATTATAATAGATTGGGACTGACATCCAACAAAAGTTATTGGTTCATGAGGATGTTTAATTTAACCCACCAAAGATTCACCCTACAGACCCCTCTCTCTAACCCCACCCCCTCACCCAGTGAACGAACATATTTCTATGACATACAGTATTGAGACACTTGGGTACATTATATTTAAAAAGCTATTTTTTCAGACAGGAAGCTTTTATTTGTTAAAAAACACTTTATTTTTTAAACATTTAAACCGTATGAATAGAGTAAGTGGTGCTTTTACATACGTCAGTGTGTTTATTTAACTCTTTCCAAGCTTCTCCTTGTGGAAACAACACAGCATTATTTACAGCTCTCATCTAATACCTGCTTTGACTGCTCAGTACTTCATTAAGCTAAATCAAGATTGCTGCTGAAGGAAGTGAATAAATTCATACAATGTCTGGAGAGTCCAGGAGAAATCTGAAATCAAATTTTAGACTAGCTCACCTTATTTTTTTTTCAAACTGAGACATTCCGACCACTTGTTACTTTTGTATATCTAAAGTTTTAAACATGTCCATTTATTGTACTTGCTGTCCTCAAGAGGTTAAAAAGATGAAAATGCTGACTAGTGTACATCCACGTGCAGTCTGGAGAAAAGTATTTGCCCCTCCCTCAATTTCTTCTTTCTTTTAATGTTTAATATCATCCAATTATTTTAATATAAAATAAAGACAACAGTAAACTTAAAAAACATAAAATTTAATGCAGCTTTTAAATGGTCATTCCATTTACTGAATATAAAGATTTATTCAAAGCCTATATCTCCCATGTGAAAAAGTAATTGCCCCTTAAACCAAAAACTGTTCGTGCCACTATGGGCAGTAACAACTGCAGTTAAACACATGAGTGGACTTCTGATGAGTCTTTTACATCACTGTGGAGGAATTTGTTTTCTTTACATAATTTTTTTGATTTTCTGAGCAAAATTCAGTGTATTATGACAAGTTGCTGAAGCAAAGCCCAGACCATCTCACTACCACCACCATGTTTGACTGGTGGTATGACGTTCATATGGTGCTGTTAGCTAGATCTCATGTTCGTCTGGGTTCTTTTGTGGCCCCCCAGAATGAGTTTTCTCTGTGGATAATGGCTCTCACTGTGGTTCGCTGGAATTCCAGTGTCTTTTCAGGGTGGTAGATTTCAGCACCTTTGTTTTGGATCTGCATTTGAATCTCTTTAGAACGTGGTACCACGTGCTGCTTTTTGAGACCTTCTAACTGCTTCACATTGCCAGACAGGTTCTAAGTGGCGTTGAGATTAAAAGGTCTGCAAGTAATCATGCCTACATGTGGCTGGTGAATTGGATCCCAGTAGTTAACTGAATATTGCCGCTGTCCAATGAAAAACAAGTATCTCCAAGATAGGAACTTTACAGGAGAGGCCAAAAGCTGTCTTTACTTTCAATGTACGTCTATGGAACCAGAATTATGTCACAGTGATTTTGAAGCATTTCTATTGGTCCATTTGTCATGGAAATTGAACACAATGTCAATGGCAGCTGTCCCACTCAAATGTAGAAAAATGAAAATCAACAAAAAATGAGATACATGTTTTTCATTGAAGAGTGACAATGATATGCTTAACTGGTGGATTTAGTAGTAGAGGTAATTACCTTTTCACACAGGGCCATGTAGCTCTGTAAAGTTTTTTTTTTCTTCTGTAAATAAAATCATTGTTTAAACACAGCGTTCACTTGAGTTATCTTTGTCTAATGATACATTCAAATATGCAAATATGAAAAAAAGAAAACAGGGAAGGCAGTAATACCATTTCACAGCATTGTAACATATGATGATTTGATTATATTTAAAAGATACTATGATCTTTTCTAAAAGTATAGTGTTGATTGTCAGTATTTAAGCATGTATTGTTAAAAAGAGATTAACTTAGACTCCTAAGTTACATATGTGATGATAGTATATGATAGTTTTTCTTTTGAACCCTCAGATCAGTATGTGCTATTGTTTTTTTTTTTGCCATAATGCCCCCCCTACATCCACATTAACCTCCTGACTGTGCTGTCTGTGCTCAGCCCATGAAGGTGCAGCAGGACTCGGTGGAGGAGCGTGACGAAAGCCCTGAGCCGCTCTACGAAGAGGTGGGAGATTTCAGCCTGCAGGTGCTGAAGTCTCTGGAGACCAGTTTCCGGACCAGCGCCCACGCCGAGACCCTGGAGGTTCCAGCTCGGCCCGTCAGCCTCGGGCAGAGAAAGACCGGCTCGCTGGATCGCATGATCGGCCCCAATCCCGTGCGCTGTATCGGTGGAGAGGGTCTGCTGAACCCTGGGGGTTCTCTGGACACACTAGTGCAGGAGGAGCCCACTGTCCAGGGCAGATCGCCGAGCCCCTCACGAGAGCTGCTTCTGCAGGAACTCTCCACAGTGTTCAATAAGCCAGTGGCCAAAGACCAGCGTAGCACTGAGAGCCTGAACTGACCGACTGAGTCAGACTGTATCCATCCATCTGGATGAACAGCCCTACATACTCCGCAGCAGTCTTTACTGCTATTGAGTTAAGCACTGTTATAAAATGAAGTGACTGAAATGTTCCAGTATTATAAACAGACTGAAAAGAACCTTGTAAACTTGTACCAAAGCACTAACAATTATATATAGGCTTGTATTACTGAAATATACTACTGTACTGTATATATTGTGCTCTTGCTAACAAAACCTGTCTCAGTTTTAAGCAACAGTTCCTGTTTGAGAGTTGCAGTTGTGTAAATGGGAGAGCAAACCAAACTGAAAGTAGATGTCGTCTCGCTTAAAGTTAGTTAAAAGGTGAATTTCACAAGTCCAAATATTTGAGATGCCAAGTCGTTCAGGGTGGGTTGATGTGAAATTGTGCATCATAGAGAAACTTACCATCCTGGATTTCCTCACTGTGGTTGCCATGTCTACGCCATTTTATTAACCAGACAAAAAGCATGCGTATGAGAGCAGTGAACCCACAGGTGTCTTCTGAGATTTCATGTGTAATATTGATCATTTTAAAATTGTAAAACAGGTAAAATAGGTTTTCCTTTGGGACTGTTTAGACACTCCCTGCATGTGCCTCAATTTTTGAACCACAGAAATATATTTTAGGCCAAAATCTTTTTCAAAGCTGTCATAAAGACACTATATTTGTAAACATTTTGTGTAAGAACTTTTTATGATGTAGCTTTGGACATCTGTCACCAACACTGTGAACAATTCTGACTCGACAAGCTCATCTAGGATGCCGCATTTTACATTAAGTCCAACAGGCATGTTAAAAAAACATGATATTCTTGTAGCAAACTGATGAATATGTAACTTCTTTATTAGGAAAAAATATTTTTTGCATGTACAATTTGTTGTATTTATTAATTTATTTATATATTCGCCAGCATTCCTCAGCATTTAGACACACTGTGAAGGAGTTGAAGTGGAGAATATGCCAGAGGGTTTGAATTTCTGCCAGTTTGACTTTGAGCAGTAGAGGGCAGTGTAGATCCAGCACATAATGGCTTGACAATCTTAAGACTGCAACGTTGTATTCCATTTAACCCTTTTCTACAGACCCTGTACTTTGTACAGTATGACATTGCCTGTTAATTGGATGTATCTGTGCGCCTGTATAGTATTAATTGTGCATTTTATCAAAGCATCACTCTTGTTTGATATTATGTTTGTATTTTAAGTCAGTGTAAGTGCCACCCCTTGTTGATCATTAGTCTCAAATGAAAATGTTATGTTCCATTGTTTTTGTTTTGGTATGTGAAAGGTTGACGTGCAGTCAGTATTGTGATTAGTGTATATGGTAGCATTCATTTGATGTCTTAAAGCTTGTGGTAGGATTAAGTGCCATTGTACACTGTAAAGGTTGAATATCCTGTTGTACTAATTTCAAAATGTTTTACCAAAACTGAAAGAATATATTGAAATATATGACTACTTTTGAAAATAGACTGGATGTTGGTTGACATGGTGGAGTTAAACATATTAGAAGAATTGTTTTTAACCCAGTGAACACTATATGGTCAAAAATATGTGGACACCTGACCATTAAACCTATTAGAGCTTATTCAACATCCCTTTCAAAAACCATGGACAGTAGTGTAGAGTATTTAACCATTGTATCAAAAGAGCACTGACCGCTCAACATTGTCTTTATGGATGTTGCTTGGAATTGCAAAATCAAATTATTCCTTCTTTACTAAATTTACTGTTGACACTGTTCATTCCATCTGTCAGACTATCAACATCCATCAGATAATAGATTATAAAATGTTATTTATTACTCCAGAGAACACAATTCTACTGCTTCAGAGTCCAGTGGCGGCATGCTTTAAACCACTCTAACTGATACATGGCATTACACATAGTGTAATCCAAATCTTGTGTGTAGCTGCTCGGCCATGAAAACCTTCCGGAGATAATCTGAAACTATGCAGTGTGTCATGCAACCGAGGATGAGTATGCATATACATGCTATACATATTTGCATGCTATGTGAATAAACATAGAATCTGTAAAATATACATAGAATCTACATATATAGATAGATAGATCGATAGATAAATAGATCTGTTAGTCTAGATATAGATAAGCTAGTCCTGCTTCATGGTCGTCGCCCCTGGATGCTTCTATTTCACAATAATAGATTAATATTTAAAACTGTAAATTACTGTAAAACTGTAATACTTAGTTAACTAGGGTAGATCTAGCAGGATCATTTCAATATACTTTTGTGAACGTTGGCATCCTATGATGTGCCTAATTTACAATATGTAAGCTCTTCAGTATGACCCAATCTACTTGTCTATGAAGATTTTTATGTGTTTAATTTTGTACACCTGGTAACGATGACTGAGGCTGAAACACCCAGTCAGTCCACAAACTTTTGGCCATGGAATGTATCCTGAGGAGAGAGGATTGTTACTTATGAAACATGCAAGGGATCAGTCAATCACAAGTGTCTTCTGGGAAGATTTAGCTTTATCTGAGCTTTTAACCTGACACCTTCAAAGTAGCATTACTCTAAACGGTTTCCTGTCCTGAGTGAAACTCTCCCTTTGGGTAATGTTTTTGGGTTTAGTTTAAAGAGTGACTCTGGCCTTCGTTTAAAACAAACTGCAGACTCAAAATTAAACCAGTGTGTTTATTAATCAGGAGCTTAATCAAAATTTAAGTGACTGGCTGCTTACTGCTACTTGATGTTTCTTTTGATAGATTTTGTGATTAATGATGCAATGCACATTGTTGGTGTCGAAGCAAAACCTCCATTTTTATTCAGTTTTCATGTTTTGAAATTGCCACCTGCCCTTTCCATTGTGTCAACATTTTTGATAAAGGAACAACAGAAATAATACAAATATACCTGGAATAAATTATTTCTCCATTCTACTCCATTACAGTTTATATTCTATATCCAGTATCCAATACCAATGACCATTGAACAGCATCACCTTAACATCATTAAAAAAAAGTTGACCTGAAAAGAATTTGTACTTGAGTTACAAATGAAATTATATTTAGTATTAGGAAATTAGTATTTTAGCTGTATTTAGTTATTTGGGATTTTCTCTATTTCTACATTTATTGGCGAGAACTACAGGTTCGACCCTGCAGATTGCCAGACCTCACATTGATTCCATAACTTCAATATTAAACATTTTTCTAGTATTCTTTTTATAATTTTAACATAATTTAAAACTCCAAGCTCCCTTTCCAGGTGGCCTGAATGTGCATGAGGAGTTTTTTTTTCTGGGAGGTTGCAGTAGATTCAAACTGGGGGCTCTTGTTTGAGTCGCTTTGTGAGGTTGGGGTCTTTTCTGGGGGAAGGAGGGAGAGCAAAGACAAGCCCCAACAAGAGCTTAGGGGATTAAGTTCATTCTCACTGCCACTTCATCACCTTCTTGCTGCCCTCTGCCAGGGCTCTCAATGTGCTCCAGTGTTTTGTGATGGCTGATTCACGCCAGTGAACAATTATAAGAACCATCAGCCCCTCCAAAGGCAGCAGGAAAAATATCCTCAGGGTGGTACTTGCTCACTGAGAACAAGAGCAAAAAAAGCCCTAAATCATGAGCCAGTGTGCAAGTTGCCTGGCTGCTGATGAACACAGGGTCCAACAAAACTAAAGTGACTGCTTGTCTCCTTCAAGTCTGAAACTTTAGTCTGTGCTGAACTTTTAAACTTGCAGTGTCCTTTAGGAGGCACTTCTGTAAAGGCTAATTGTGCGACACGTCAACGTGTTGACCCATTTATAATATGGCTGTTTGATACATTGAAACCGACACGTCTTACCAGTGTGGAGTGGTTGACTAAAAAAATCTTCTCTATATACCAAACATAGCTGATCCGCCAAGACACATTTAGTGTCCAATGTTTGGTTCTTTTGTTTGTCACTGGAGCTACAATGCTAATGTAGCTAAAAGGCAGTAGAAGTTTATGCCACTGATTTTTTTTTTTTTTGCATGTCATACGCTTGTATTCAGTGTGGAACCGTGACTCCATGCAGGCCTTCAGTTCTGGCAGTTAATGTCTTGGTCAAGAACAAGAACTGAAACACCTCTGTGTTATTGCTACTGTCTATTAGCATTCTAGCAGCACAAACTAGTACAAAACTAACTGATTCAAGATTCAAGAGTTTTATTGTCATATGCACAGCAGAACAGACAGTTACACTGTACAATGAAATTCTTACTTTGCTGTTCCTCCATTTACCAATAGATAACAAAAAAAAGAAATAATAAAAATATGTACAAAATATATAAAGTATAATAATATAAGTTGAAGTAAATAAAAGTATTTTATTATACAGTTAAAAAAACTGCAAGTCACATTAACATTTTTTGACCAGTTTTGACATTTCATGCCCATAAAAGACAGTCCATTGTTTATCTAAGTGCATATCGTCGCTGTCCAATGAAAAACATGTATCACCATTTTTGTCAATTTTGAGTTTTCTACATTATTTGAACACACCAATGGTCATTTACATTAATTTCATGATGAACGGACAAATAGAAGTGCTCCAAAATAGCTTGGAAAAAATTCTGGTTCCATTGACTTACATTGAAAGTAAAGTATGTTTTTGGTCTCTCCTGTAAAATTGCAATTTAAGAGATAGCAGTTTGTCATTGGACATCGACGATATTCACATATCTTTACACTGTATGCTGCAGTCATAGAGCCGTTTTCTATTTCCAACAACAAACAGAAATGCCCTGCTTAGGCTATCACTCCTATTCACAGTGATTTTTTTTCATTAACTTAGTTCAACCCATTGTATATGACAATGTGATTGGTTGATTCCAGACATTGTTGATGGTTATTCCAACAGTCGCACGTTCAATCCCAAAATGCTGTGCACTATTTTGCTAAGGTTTTCAGGTTTAATGAAATGTTTTGTCGTTGTTGAAACAATATATAGCGACTATAAGCTATATTTTTTTACCCAATCAGCAGCGATGTGTATACATAAACCCAGCCATATTAAATAAATTCTAATAAGGCCCTTTACAATGCAGCCAGTGAAGCTTTGTTTAGTGGTAAACAGGGTCAATAAAAAGACTTGTTTGTCCTAAGCATTTTGTTGTACAGTTTTTTTAAGCTCTACATTTTTTTCTAAAAGGATGCCATGGTCTTTCTTAGGTACCATAGCTTGCATAACACATGTTTTGTCAGGGCTGAACACAGCCCAGGTGCCTCTAATCCAGTTCCTGAAGAACTAACCAATAGGAAAGCTAGCTTTGCTGCATGTACCAAAATGCCAAAGAGAAAAAAAAATACTGATTGGATAGTTTTTCATTGGGCATTTAATGAATTTTACTCTTTTGTTTCCAACTAAAATAAAATTTTATTAACAATAAAATAAAAGCCTTACAATAAGACTTTTAAATAACAGAGTTTTAAATAACAAACACAATATAGTATATAAAAATATGAACAATTTTTTTTTTATCATTATACATATTTTGAAGTTCTAGAAGGCCCTGAAGATTCCCTCCTGCTTGTATTCTATTGGCCTTGTAGCACTGTTGTAAAAGTAATGAAGCAAACTTTGGATGCAAAGCCAGTCAACTGTGTTAAAGGAAAAAATGTGTGTATATGTGCTTTTCAGGTGAGCCATTTCTTAAAGAATAAATGTGCCAAAACCGGTTCTTTAGAGGACCACTATAGACTACTTTTGGATATCTCTTCAATTAACCATTTTCAGCCATGAGAAGTCTGATGGTAAAGAACATTTTAAAAACTTAACCTCCACAAAACGTAGATGTACTTTAACAGTGAACCTTCTTCCATCTACACATCTAGGCTAAGAAACCTTTGGAAATCTTTGCTTTGAAGAGCGTAAAAGCCCCACATGTCTAGAAGCGAGGTTAAAGAAGACAGAAAAGTCAAAAGCATTTGTATTCTGAGTCTCAATTTTTCCAAGTGTTTCGGGTCCTGTCTTTGATTCCCTTCAGAATCACTTCACAAAGACCCATGTTGAGATGATGGACAGTTGTCAAGTGATGACACACAAGGCCGGGCATTCTCATACTAGGCACCCTCTTGTGAGCAAACACTTGTTAAGTCTGCCTGTGTATGAGTAGCCCTGCTCTGAAAGGCTTCATTGAGTCCATGGATGAGTAAGCTCGGCACTCTCTGAACTGCCTGCACACTCTTCAAAAGGATCCGCTGGTGTCTCTTTGAAAGCAGACCCCTTCAGTGGGAATTGGAAGAGGACTCCACACCCATTCGACTGTATTTCGGCAGCAAGCCTCACACTTGGGGTGCCTTATCCAATGGGGAGATAGGAGCAACAAAAAAAGGTGATGAAACCACAGGATTAGCACCAAACAGGATCTCGTTTCAGTCTCGAGGAGGCACTGCCTCTTTCCAAGCCCCATGACAATTGGGAGTAATTGGGACTTTTGTCTGAGTAGCATTTCTTCAAAGACAAGGGAGCCTCTCAGATAACCTCCATTATGGCTGTCCATTGGCTTGGCAATTAGGAGCCGAATTGGATGGCCACGAACCAAACCCTCTTAGTCTGACTGTGGAGTTTGGTTGGTTTAAGCATGAATGGTAATATGCTAGCACAAAGGCACAAGAGGCAAACCTAATGTTTTAAGATCTTTAAATCTTATTTCTCTTGGAAGACACTGTGGTCGAAATTCTTTTTCATTCTTTTGAGACCAGCAATCGTAGCAAAATCATCCAAGGGGACATCAACCTACATGAATGTCTATAAAGACTTGTTTCAGCAAATGTCAGTTATAATGAACTCTGCATTGGTACATTTCTGTCACCAAAGCTGGTGTTGACAACTGACGCTTACTAGAGTAGTATGCTAATGTCATTATTTGTGAAAGGTCTATGTAAGTGTTGTGCAGCCTTATAATGCTCCCTCAATAGTGTTAACTGTCCAACCTACACTGAAAGTTAAGGATGTTTTAGTCCTCTCCATTAAAGTTACTATTTTGGAGATACATTTTTACTTAACAGTCACTCATTCACAAAAGCATAGCATTGATTTGACCTGAAATCATTGAAAAGTCTATATTTATGCATGAGCTTGGTTTAAACCTTGTCAGTTTTTAGCCAATTCCTAGGGTGCTAGTCTGTCCTATGCACGTGTTAATGAGAGTATGATTTGTCTGTAGTTAGTTGCCCACTTAGACAACAATTGCATCCTGTTAGTTGGTCCAATTATTTAAAACAACTTGGCTCTGTTTGGATGAGATTGAGTTATGCAAATCTGCAATGGACCTGCATTGTTGCACACATATCCCAAGAGAGCGGGGCCTGTAAATACCATGGAGGCATTCTTCTCCTGTCCCAAATATCCCCCCCAGCACCCAGTCCATAAATAAAAGCTATGTTAAAGGGGTCTAATCCCGGCGATGACCTCGCTTTGTCACGTCACCTCACCGGAGCTGAGGGGGGACGGGCAGAACAGAGGATAAAACCCCAAAAAAAGAGGGGAGAAACACTCCACATTAAATCCACAACAGTGAGCGTCTAAGCTGTCACCTCCGTAAATGACCCCGGGGTAGGAATGGTGGAAGATGGGGGAAAAGGACACACTTTATAACTCCGACTTCGGGCCTGACGTGGGTTCTGAAGGCCCCTCCTCGTATTTTGGCTGTGCGGTGTGTGTTGTTGCTGACTTCTTCGTACATTAATCTTCAACCCCCCAGCCACCGTGCCCCCATCTCCTCTTGGCTGGCTCGTTCTATTGTAGCCAGCCTCATTGTAATGTGAGCCTGACTCCATCTCTATGCACCGGCAGGCAGAACTGTCTTTTCCTCTGTCCTGCGCTTCTCTCCCCTGAACGTCCCCCCACCCATTCCCCTGCCTTAATTGCCTCAGACCACCAGTATGTTGCTGCTGCAGATGTCTCGCTCCTTAATTTGCGTAGAGAGCACAATCAGCCCCATCTGCTGCAGTTTTTACTTTCCACCACCACCCCCTCCACTGGAAAAAAAAAAATTACCTCAGCACTCCCTTAAATCTCTGTGGTAAGCCCCCCGCCCCAACACCAAAAAAAGCCACAACTCCTACTCCTCCCAAAGAAAACCTTGTCAGTGGGGCCGGGATTGAAAGCCTATCAAAAAGCTATAGAAGAGTGCTTTGGTTTGGAAGGGCACAATCGAGGATTGGTGCAAAATGAAGGCCCCCTACCAGTTTACTCTTTTCGTCGCTACTCCCTGTCAGGGCTCTGAAAGAGGCTCAGGCCGCAGAATCGAGGGACAGATGGGAGGACTTTAGGGAGGAATAATCAGGACGCAGCACGACCGATAAAGGTAGCGCGTAGTGCCGTTGTTTATACAAAACAAAATAAAATACACAAACATGAATCTCCTCAATGGGCTGGGTGACACTTGGCCAAAGGCGGCCTCCCCTCCTGCCGGGCCTGTCTGTTCACACTTTGTAAAAAGAACATATTAAACTATCCGACTGCATTACTCGCAGCTGAGGCTGCTCACGGACTCGCAGACTTAAACATTAATCAATTCAGGAAAGGAGAAAAACGGTCAATTTGAATGCATCGTGTTTGAAAAAAAAGAAAAGAAAACAAAAAAAAACACTGAACCTAAATATCACATACAATAACATTTAGTGACACAGTCCAAAAAAATGACTGATGCAGCAATTACTCTTAAAGTGACAGCTGAACAGGGTGGGCATTTTGAGTGATGTCTCAAGCTTTTAAATACCTTTGGATTGCTTTGGGCTGGTGACTGGAGACTGTGGAATGATTGATGGTGCATTGGAAGAGGAGGAACTCCTTCTTTTGGCTCATTTTCATAATTTTGAGGGGCAACTTTTGTTCTTTCATTCACAGTTCTTTCTATTTTTAAGCCTTTGTATCCCAGTTCGAAATACGGCAGCGAGATGAGTAAGGCCACTGACACCGGCTCCAGCCTGCATTGTGGAGGATTCAATGAGCATTCATGCTAAATCATGTGTGTACTTATCCACAACTTTCCCTCTTCTTGGTTTTTTTAGTCCTACAATGTTTTCTAAGTACTTTATGCAGCTAAAAATTTTGATAAATGGTCACCGATTTATTCTTGCTTGTTGAAATAATTCATGTGCCAGGAAATGATAGAAAATCTATTCTTGCTGTTGGAACAAAATATTGTAGTTGCACTTTAGTTAGTTTTTGAATATGTTTGCATGTGATTTCAAATTTCTAGCTGCTGTTTACATTGTATCAACATTTCAGGACGAACCCACAGACGTGGTCTAAACTGACATATCCTCACTGTCCAAAGAAAACCATGCATGTCCATTTTTGTCCATTTTTGTTTTTCTACATCATTTGAATGCAGTAGCTGTCGTTTAAAATGTGTCAAAATTTCACGATGAATGGACCAATGGAAATGCTCCAAAATGACTTGGAAAAAAATCTGGTTCCATTGACATACTATTAAAATAATTATGGTTTTAGTCCTCTTCTGTAAAGTTGCGATTTTGGAGATACTTCTTTGGACAGCAATTATATAATAACTTTGTTTCCTTCTGCTGTGATGCTGTGTTTTGGAAAGCTTTTCCAAAGTTGTTCAGAAGAGGTAAAGATAGATAACCTACACAGTTAAAGGACATGCCACTACTGCACTCCCAAAGTCAAGTTTGCCTCTCCCGAGTCTGTTAAAGCAGATTTCACATAGCTCTGCAAAATCACATGCTAGAAAAACAGTCCTCAGACATAATAAACTGCCTTAAATTTGCCTCCCTGTCTGCCTCAAACTTAACAGTCCATTGAGTATGAACCGTGCGCGCTGAACGCAGTGAAAGGGTATTGTGGAGGGCTGTTTCGCGTGTTATCTGTGGCAGCCTCTCATGTCAGTCAGCGGCCCTGAAGATTGCAGAGAGTCAGGGGCCCAGAGCGCGGCGGCCCGCCTCGTTACCCGGCCCCCCTGCAGCACCCACAGGAACTGGAGGGCAGCCCACCGCGGCCCATCGTCATGCTCCCTTCTAATTCAATGACAGTTTGTTCTCAATTAGATTGCTTTGTAAAAAGGTGAATGCCTTTTTTGCAAAATTCTTCGCTGCCATCTGGGGAGGGCTTTCATGGGTATAAAGGATGGCATCCGCACCATAATACCAATGTTTCGCCTCTTTTCCCCTTGCCTGTCTTTTTAAAGTCTCCTTTTTTGCCTTAAACCTAAGAGTAAACTGAAATTTCCTTGGGGATCAGTGATGGAGAGGTCTGCTGGCCCATTGTTCAGTCACTTGGTTAAAGGAATAGTCTGGCTAAGTCTAAATGAAACAGTTTGCCACTAATCCAAAATGTAGTTGATCAGTCAGGACCAGTTTGATGTTGAAGCTTGTGTCAGTTTAGTTCTGCGCTGACAATGTAGCTAATGTTAACATTGTTATCAGCTGTTATGAGGCTTTAACTATCACACACTTGCACTAAACCATGCTGAACAGTCCAATAGTCTCAGGTAGATGTGCTAATGTAGGTTCTGAGATTGTATGATACTGTTACATGTAAAATAGCACATAAGGTGTTGCATAGTTACTGAATTTAGTAGTTTTTAGCTAGGTGACATACTTTTATAGATAATGGCACATCATACTGTTGTCAGATAAGTATGTCTAATTGAGATGGATTAGTAATAATATGCTATTTGACACAAGTGTGCAGTGACTTGAAGTATACACAGTGCAAGCTGGTGCATTATGATCTTCCATTACTTGTTATCTACGTTAGCCTTGGAGCACCAATGCAAAAGTAAACATTTGGACTTATGTTTGGACACATGCTGTCCTATGAAATTTTTTTATTAACATTTTTCTACATCCTTTAAATGCAGCAGCTGGTGTTTATATTGTGTGACATTTTATGATGAATGAACCAATAGAAATGCTTCAAAAGAGCTTGGAAAAAATCTGGTTCCATTGACTCCCATTGAAATTGAAGACAGTTTTTGGTCTCTCCTGTAAAGTTGGAGATCAACGATATACTTTACTTTAACTTTTTAACATTTACTTTCAAAAAATAAAAAAAAAACATTTTGAGAAATGTATTTAATTTGCTTCATATGGTATCCAATGCATTATTTCTGTAGTAATCATGATATGATATTATTTTATGTGTCGTTTTAATTATAGCAAGTAGTTACTCGTGGAGATATCTTCTATTATGTTGCTGTGCTTCATTTCATCTTCACTTTTCTTGCTATGATTCAAAACTGCTTGGAATAAGATCGTGTTACATTAAGGCAAATTTTGAATTAAGGATGTTAATTGCAGCAATGAACTGCATATGTTTAAAACAACGTGACTGTGTTGATGGATCTAAAGACATTTCCACCATCCATTTGAGGGGCAGTTTATCAGTCGGTGTTCCTCCGGGAATCGTTATCATGTGATCAGGCTGCTAATTGTGCCAAGCCCTCCTCTGGAGTCCCTCAGAGTTTGCGGCAGTCTGGCAGGTGATCTGGAGGGACACTGACACTCAGCATAGGTGAGACACTGGCACAAAAATTGTCATGGGGGTCTGAGGGCCCGGCCTTGTCTCAGGATGTGAACCCCCCACGGAGCCCGCTTTGCTGTGAAGCACCGCCTTTTGTTTGCCATTTGTTTACCTTGCTTGCCCAAGCCATAGTGGTGAGCACAATGAGGTCTAGATCAACAGCTCCTTGAATAGGCAGCGGCTTCTTTATCCCCAGCCTCAGAACACTGGTTACCTCGGAGAGGCAGTGATTAAGAGCCCGACAGGCTATCTCCAGTTCAAAAGCACAAAGGCACTCCACTTATCCAATAAAAAGAGTCCACCACTCTGCACCCGATGCTGCTTGCCCTCAGAAAGAGCGGCGTGTGAGTAGTACTGGCTGGAGTTTTGTTTTAGGGATTTCTGTTACTTTGCTTTCTTACTGGTTACTTTGCCTAATAAGTTCTCACACGGTTAGCACTTTAGCATATAGACTACATGCCAGGGCTACAACGAGACTAGTGGCTGCATTTTAACGTTTTGGTTTTACAGATTACAGCTAACTGCAGTTACTAGCAGAAAACTAGTACATTAATATACATGACTGCATTTGACTACATAGACTACAGCACTATTAATAATTGCTAGCAATTGCATGGCTATACTTTAGCATTTTAGCACATATATTATATGCATATATATTACATTAGCTTTTTAGCATACACACTACACGCAGTTGCTTCATTACTAGCAGACTACAGCGCTAATTATTGCTAGTAAATTCATCACCACAATTTAGCTTTAAAACATATAGACTGCATACAGTTGCCCAACCAGACAGTTCCCGCATTCAGGTGAGGCTGCTACTACGCTGCTAATTACCTTAAAAACATGGTTACATTTTAGCATTTTAGCATGTAAACTATATGCATTTAGAGGCTATTAATGGCTATTTTTTAGCATTTTAGCATGTGCGCTACATTCAGTTACTGCATTTAAATATATGGCCATATATTTTTAGTATTAACATACCATTAAATATATGGCTACATTTAAACCTTTTAGCATATAGATCATATCATCACTGTCCAAAAAAGAACAAGTATCTCCAAAATGACCACAAATCAAAAGAGGCCAAAAACAGTATTTATGTTCTGTGTGATTGAATAGAAGTTTTTTTTTAATTCAAGCTATTTTAGAGAATTTCCATGGGTCCATTCATTTCCACACAATGTTTGTTCAAATGATGCACAAAAATAAAAATGGAATAAATAGAGATATATGTTTTCCTTTGGACAGCGACAATATTCTGTTAGTGCACTTGGGAGACTACTGTGGCCCTTATTTATTGGTAAGTATATGATTACATTTGAGCTTTTTAGCATACCAACTACAAACATTTACTAGCTGACTACTAGTGCAACAAGCTTCCCAAATGTTTCTCGGCTTGAACAAGTTTATAGGGAAGAAAATGGAATTGTTATACGGCATTGCTCTGGGGAACTGTGAAATCTTATTTTGAATAATGTATGTCTTCAATTTAATACAGTAGCACACATGTAGACCACATGGCTGCATTTTAGCATTCTAAGCTACATGGCTACACAGCTGTGTGCACAAATCATATTCAGAATATAATGTTTTCTGTTTGTGTGTTAAGAATTATCATCAGCCACAAACATGTTAACTTCGAGAAGAGTGTTGTGAGTTGTGCGCTCGCTGAATTTGTGGGTTGGTCTGGCCACATGGGGTCGAGGCGAGCTTTGGGAACGGGCGGCCTAAACCAGCTGCATGGCAAAAACACCGCCCATTCCCTGCTCCACAACAAAAGATGAAAGCGTGTCCTGCTGGGTGGCATAGACTCCAGGTGACTAGAGCAACCTGACGGGTGAAGCCTATGGCTCCCCAGTGCAGGAAAGAAAGCAAGATCCAGTTGTATGGCAGCTATTGATGCATTCTAGACAAGGAGAGGGGGGCTTTTTTAAACACCAACACATAATCCTTTCCTTCGCCAAACAGACAATGGAGTGGTTGGAAGGTGGCACCTCTGCGCCCCTCTCCTAACAAGGCTGTGCATTCTGGACCAATGCACACAGATCAAGTTTCACAGGAGAAATCAGCTTTTCTAATGGCTGGCCTGTCTGCCAGCGTTGTCCTTCCATTCCCGGTCACTTGTTTTGTCATTTTACAAACCCATTTCCAAAAAGTTGGGACAGTAATTTTTTTTAAGAAAACAGTGATTTGCAAAACCAGTTGTGAAAGTGGATTATTGTTGTTGTTGCGTGTTGGTTGTTGTTTTTGTTGCAGTCAGTATTTTAACATATAGATTTTAATCTACCTCCTGTATCTTGTATATGTTCTGCTGCTATTCTCTTGTAGTAACAATGGCAATCGCCCCATGAGGGATAATAAAAGGCTAGCTTATCTTATCATATATATATATATATATATATATATATATATATATATATATATATATATATATATATATATATATATATGAAAGACAGGTGTAGACTACAAGCAGGCTGATTATTTAAGGGTTACCTGTATAGAAAGAGAAAGTGGTACAATTATAATATGTAAGCTGCATATATAATGAATATATATACATATAATGAATCAAAGTCATTATTGTGCCACTATTTTTTTACTGGATTGTAGAAAAGTATAGTTCTGTTGACATGAACTGAGTAGAAGGGCATTTTTGTTTGTTTGTTTGTTTGTTATTTCTTTAGATATAATTTAGGAAGAAAGAAAAGTATTTGAGGCAAGATTTGCGACAGCACTCTTATAATCATGTTATTTAGTATTCCATAAGACAGCAATGTATCATCTGTTTAAATGAATAAAGATTATTTGTGGTTTTGCTCATCAGTGTTCTCTCACTACAGTACCCAGCATGCATTGGGCAAATGCGTGTTACAAATAGTAATGTTATTTGTATTTCTTCTGCCTTCACTGGCTGGTGGAAGCTAGTGTATCTCATGATCCACCACCAAAAGTACTGGAATAGTGTGGCTCCGTTGTAGCAGTTGAGTCATACACAACAGTTATTTTAATTTTGCTTTGTATATAAAGGAAGATAAACATAAAGTGTTTAAGCAAAATATAAGAAACATGTTTAACAAATATCTGTTGTCTCTACATTAACAAAACCTTTCATAATATTTACTTTTCTTATGTACTGAAAAGTAACGGTTGGAAAACTTATGTAGCTTTATATATGTTATAAAATTAAATAAAAAATATACAATGCTATTTTGTACATAAAGAGGTTTGTTTTCAGTTTATTTAAAACTGTTTAAAACAAGACATAGCTGCTAGTTAAATATAAACAAATCTTTGCAGAGTTAAAAATTAGGTTTGCATTATAACATTGCACATCATGTAAGGTCACAAGGTCTTCAACACACATAATGCATCAATCCATTTTAGTGCAAAGAAAGAAATTCCTATTGTCCTGTTGTTATATAACTGAACTGACTGTCTCCTTGGAATCAGAATTGCATGTAGTTTGTGTTTACACAGTGGTCAAAATAATGGGTTCAGAAGTTCACGCAGTAAACGTTGCCTGCGCTGAGAGTTCACGATTGTTCCACTGAGAGAAAAGGGGCTCGTTAGTCTGACTCTGTGTTTTTGTTCTCGGTGCTCTGTTGTGCCCCCTTAAATAAATGTTTATGGCACGTTCTTCAACTAAGGGGATGCATTTGATATCTTAAGTAAGGTGACACATAATTCGCTGATTTATAGACGGATTCAAGTTAATGGACTTAAGTAAATGTGCCTAATGCACTACTTAGTACTAAAAGTGTATGCTAGTGTATTAATTCTACACCCTATTCGCTTATGTAATGTTTAGCATAGTCATATTCTGCAGGAGCGGATCACAGGGCAGAAGTTCAAAGATGAATTAAATCACAAGATTCCAGATCATGCAAAAGATCAACTTTTGATACTGCAAAATTACTACAGGAAGCAGGCAAGACTAATACCAAATGCATGGGAGAAAACTAAAATATGCTAAATTAGATTATAATTAAATTCAGTGATAGACATACTAGAATAAAATTACAAAAGGATATGCTAATTAAAAGTAGATGTATGTATATGTTACTGCTGTCTTATCAAAACTGTTTTCATGCTCTTTGCATTGTGTAAACATTTCATGATAAATGAATCTATAGAAATGCCCGAAAAGCCTTGCCCTACACTGAATGGTAAAGAGGAATTCCATCAATGTTTCAATATTTTTGCACAGTTAAAAGGTGAATTATGACACAAAGTTATTAGTACAATGTCATTAGAGATTATTTGGATTTAAAAAATGCACCACAGTTAAAAAAAACTAGTAAAAATTGTTCACAGTGGAGTTGACGGGAACCAGATGAACTGACTCTCCATCATTATCTGAACATGTGTGGACAGAGAAATTAGAAAAAAGTTTTTGTGAAATGTGCTAACCACTGCTGGTTGTCTTAGTCAGAAAGTTGAATTTACTGCTGGATTTGCGTCTTGAGACAGGCCCTTATGGGGGCAGTATTAACTCATTCATTTGAAGGTTTGGATTGAGTTGCTAGCTCTGGTGGCTGTTTGAAATTGGTTGACAGTTAAAGTTTACATGCTTTACACTCTGTATCTGAGAAAAACCGTGCAGCTTAAAATATCAACAGAGCCTTTTATAAGCCAGAAACAGTTTTATAAGCCAGAAACACTTGGGCTGACAAACAATACATTTCCTGGATATTTTTTCTTATTATTTCTAAACTACACGCCAAGCATAAACGCTTGCATTGCACTTTTTGGGCATGTATTGTATGTTGTAGTAGGAGATTGGGTAGTAGAGTAGAATGGGTCAGACTAAGCTGATTGCTGCATCAAATTGTTCCAAAGTGTTCAAATCCCACTGGTGGGACTGTAGTATCTAGGGACCAACCACAACAAATTGGACTGTTTGCACAAAAGAACTGGGGTGTGGGGTGTCTTGTATTTACCTAGATAAACATTGGCTGAGCTGCTGTTGCTCCATGATTTTTTTCATTTCATAATAATGGCACTTACAGTTGACTGGGGCAGATCTAGCAGGACAGAAATTTCATAACTGATCTATGATCATGCCATGTTTAAATACACTAAACCCCTATTTTACCTATTCTACTGCTAGTGTTTGCAGATTGAATCCCTATGTACTTAATTGCAAACACTAGTTAGCATCCAGTGCGACAAAAAATCAGTAAAAAAAATACTTTGAGCCTCAACTATTCCATAAATATATATAATATAAGCTTTTATTGCACTGATAGTTGCAAAGATTTGTGACACATATAGTATTTAAAGTAATAGACATAAAAATGTAAGATTGTACTTGTGAAAATTATTCTATCTACAGTTTGTATTGTACTCACATATATACCAAACCTGTTTTACTACCATGGCTGACAGTCACATTGTATTAAGCTCAATCATAATATTTGTGATTCTCTTCAAGAAAATCTCTACATCACTTCAAAATCACAGAGGCATCTTGCAGAGCTTCAGTGGTGCATCAGACCAAATTAGCCTGTGAAAGAGAAGTGGCGGGCCTAGTTAGGTTGGGGGGCTTCAGTCAGTGTGTTAATTATTCTCTTGACAGAGCCATGGCAAGGGCCAATCTAAACGCATTCACTGACATCTCCTCAGGACTAATGATGGACGTTTGCCTCACTCCAAACCTCCAGGAGAGTGATCAACGATCTCCTCTGGACCAACAATAATGAGCACAGGAAGTCCAATCTGCAACAGAAGCGCTACGTGGAGAGTGAAGTGGGCTCCTCAGCCATGAATAAGAAAGAGAGAGGCCAGGATTGATCGACAGAGTTATTGATCACCGCTCCCACTGCTTCACCACACTGGAGATGTCGAAGGGGCAGCTGAGGCGCTTCACACGCGTCACTCCCCAGGTACACGCCACTCTCTGCATTATTCCCCCGACAGCAGCATTAAAGACCCTCATTATCATGCACTGGCTAATACAACATCAGCAAATGCTGCTGGATGACCAAGAGCTGGACGTTATCAGATGCTTTATGTGTTGACACATTAAAGCACAATTTTACATTATTTGTTGCTTAATAGTAACGAAAGCTTATTCACCAGTTAGCATTGCTCATACTGCATACCTTAATCATCACATGCCTGTTTTAGAGTATGCACTTTGAAGACATTTCATTTAGGCCTGGATGTGGAATAATAGTTATTGATTGGCAAGAAGATTACATTTAACTACAATGAACTGTAAGCTGAAAATTGTGACAAAGAGAATTTTGATATGGCTTTAGTAATAAAAAGAGTGAAATTATCTTGCTCTTTTAAAAGTAAGGATTAGGTAGTATGTTAATTTTTAAAAACTTCATAATGTCCATATATTCAAACTAAGCTTTAAAAACAGATCATTTTGATTTTGTGCTGTTACAAAAACAGTGAACATTCACCTTTTACTGCACAGCAGTGTTTTAAGGACTGTTTCATCCCAGATAGCTTTTTCCAATGAAACACAATAGGCAGGCCCCTATGTGCCAAGGGCCCCCATGCACCAAGGACCTCTTAAATTGCATTAGATGTCCTGTACAGGTTGATGTTAAGTTATCTGTTCCAAAATATACTTACTTTATACATACTTTATACAAAAGTATACATACTTTTATGGACAATTCCATGTTCTTACATGACACAACTGCATAACTACATATGTCATAGGTTATATATACATTTTGTGTATATGTTCCATGCAACTTTACAGGAGAGACCAAAAACTGTCTTCACTTTCAATATAAGCCAATGGAACCAGAATTTTTTCCAAGCTATTTTGAATCATTTTTATTGGTCCATTTATTATGAAATTATCACACCATATAAACGGCAGCTTCTGCGTTTAAATGATATAGAAAAATAAAAATCGCATGTTTTTCATAGGAGAGCAATGATATGTAACCTTTGGTAAGGACAGAAAGGTATAAACAGGGCAATTCAGCAATAATCTAGGAGATTCTTTGGTTTTCCGGGTGTTGAGAAGGAAAATAAAGTTTTCCAGGAGCAGCAGTGAAACACAGGAAGTTTTTCATTCCACTCCCAAAGCTAACTTTTTCAGTCAGAATGCTACATACTTTGCCCCTACTAATTTACAATGTGCATCCAAGGGGCTTGCATTCCTGCTTTTTACCTAAAGCATCAGAATCACTACATAGAATCACTCCTTCTAAATCCAGACCAGTCAATCACAACAGAGATCATATACCTATATGAGTCTCACAAGCACAGTAACAAAACCAGGGAGCTTATAAAGCATGTAAAAGATGACTATGACCACTGCTGGTTGAAAATAAAAGAAAATGGGCATTTTAAAGTTTAAGAAAGCATCAGTTACAAATTCCAATCAACCAATCAGAACAGAGGTCATTTGCATATAAACTTCCAGATAAAAAGGGGCCTAAGCCCGAAGTACTTTTTTTTTTTTTTTTTTTTGCTCAGTCAGAGTCCAGATTTAAACCCTATAGGGAATGTTTTTGCTCTCATTAAATACAAACTAACTTCCCACACTAAGTTACTTTGTCTGTTTATTTAGTGATTTGTTGTTAAGACTATTAAAAGATTGATGTTGTGCCATTTAGCACTTAGCTGATTTTTCCCCTTGGGAAAGTCTTAAAGGCGCAGTTACAAAAACAGGTGGGTACATAATCCCACATAAACCTAATGTCATAAGTGGACCTCATGGACCAAGAAATCCTAGATGTAAGATGTAAAATGTAAGATATGGGTCCTGTAGAGCGGGTTGGACTTATTTCTGAAAAAATGAAGAAAATTCTAATGCACAACTAATAGAAAATCTGATTTACTAAGATACTGACTTGTCTGTTCGTCTGCTTCTGACTGTTATGGTGCTCAGATAACCCTCCACTGAATGCCTGACAATGTTTGCTAAGTCTGAATGCAATAAAAGAATTCTCGAGTTCTGTGTTAAGATAGAGACAATCGCTCACTCAAAAAGTCCAGCATATCAAATCCACACAAAGAAAACCCCTCAGCGCAGTTGTACACAGTCCCAATGCATTTTTCTCTTTTGCAACTGTAGAGAACAGAGGTGCCTTTCCAATTTGAGCGTATGCCATTTGCCCTCTTCTTCGTGTGGCCTTTTGCCCCGGTCCCCCTGCCCTGCTCTCTGCTCCGGCGGCATCACAGGGCGTGCAATTATTTCAGATTTCCAGCTTTCCCCTGGAACTAATGTGATAAAATCGAAGAAAAAAGGCAAGGTGGACAAAGAGAGAGATGTAGCCCTGGGCAGGATGGTCGGCAAAGGTCTGAGCCAAGGCAACAAGTGCCTTTGGGAGCTAATGGGATTTTCAGGGGCTTGCATTGATCTCCTGCATGCCCATTCAGTAGAGTCCTTTTGCAGCCGAGCGGCACACTTCGGCCCCCCAGCTTCCCTGGATACACACAGAGAGCCTTCCACTCATACAGAGCGGCTTTCTGAAGTCACCGCTACAGGTGACATTTACAGACAAGAGGAGTGGCATTAAAATCGTGGCTTGAGAAGGTAAAGGGAATACAGTGAGAGTAGACATGCTGCAGTAGACATGCAGCAACTCTGTCTACACGCTGCACATGTTGTCTAGTATAGAATGATTATAGTGAAATGTGTACACTTTACACTACGTTAGTGGGTTACTTCTAGGAAAACAGGACTGATAGCCACATCAAGACTTCCAAAGCTCAACTCACCAGTAATGTGTACAAAAAAGCAATTTAAAGCAGGGCTCACCAATCTTATCCATAAGGGGCTTCTCTGACTGCAGGTTTTCATTCCAACCCAGTAGAAGCACACCTTACATAGCCTAACTAATCATTTTTCTCTCAGACTGACAGCAAATGATTAGGTAAATGGAATCAGGTACTTCTGCTCAACTGGATTCAAAACTTTCAGCCACACCCCCCATTACCCTTGCGTTAAAGCTTTATAGAGCATATATTGTTCCTACGGTGCAAAAGCCTTGCATCTACATTTAAAAGATAAACTGCTACATAAATGGTACAAAAAATTGCTACAATAACTTTCAGTACCTGCTGGGCATGTTTTTTTCTTTTCTTGTTTTGTTCCAACAGCAACAATATATAATTCTATATGTAATACTATGCAACAGCCAAAGACAGCTTATCGTTTAGCAAAAAATACATAAAATAACAGGAGTTATTAAAAGATATAGGGAAAAAGATAAACTGCAAACGAAAACTACTTCAGATCTGAAGAATCTACAGTTGTTTCTGTTTTCCGTCCACTGGGAGAAAGATGTGCTGCCATCAGGAAGCTATAACTGAGAAAAGGAAACAAAGTGAAGAAAAATTGCACTTGAACACTAAAACTGGATATTTTAGATACAGAGTAAGGTTTTATGGACACCTCAGTTAAAGTTTGTAATTGGGTTTGTAATTGACTCAATTTCTTGGCCTGAACAGAGTGTGAAAAAGTTCCCTGCATATTTCTTTGTAAAAAAGAAACCTCAAAGCAAGTTTCTTAAAAAAAAATCAAGTAATACAGATAAAGACTGTACATGCTATTGAAACGTTAGACTTGTTTATTTGTTGAGATGTACCTAGTGGCTGTTTTGACTGGACATTCTATAAATAACACTGGGGTGTCAGACATTTACATAGTAAATTAACACTGTAAGTAAAACTGCTGTCATCTACACTCTGAAAGGTTAATAGTAAATTTGTCTAGCATCATTAGAACTCATGGTGGCCGTTGAACTACATCTCTGTTGAATATTTCACAATATTAGAATTGCTTATAACAATTGATTTAAATAATCATGCTTAATAAAATATGCAGTGGCATGAAATTTTCAACTGTAAAAAATATTTGTATACATATTCTTTTTATGCTTTAAATATTGTATATATTAAACTACTGTGTAAATATCTTCTCCTGTAACATCCAGTCTATGTTTAAGAAAATAATTCTCGGTTGTATGATAATAATTTAAATCAAATGAAATTGTTGCAAAATCTAAGAAGAATCATTGGATCATTTTCTGAAAGAACTGTGACTAAATCAGTTGTAGGGTCTGAGATTTACCCTCCTAATGGTCAGCTTTGTTAGTCTTCCCTCCTCACTGTCTCCGGAGTGGACACTTGTTGGCTCGTCTACGCTGCCATCTCTTTTACAATGCATACTGTACACTGACAAATGAGTGCATGCTCTGCAGTGAGGGGCTCCTTTGTGTTCCCAAACAGCTACAACAGAGAGCGGGAGAGAGAGAGAGAGAGCTTCAGGGCTTGATTTGAGGGTGGGCAAATCTGACAGCACACTTTGAGTCTTTGGGCTAGGGGGGAGGTTAGTAGGTCTGTCAGGCAATCTTCAAGTGGCGAAGCTTTTCAAAGCTTTGTTATCCACTTTGGGTTGCCCCTTCTGACCTCAGAGTGGACGCGCTTAGCCCTTCAAGGAAATGGAGAGGGGTCTCAGGCGTGCTGTATTGTCGTGCAGGGGAAGCAAGGTTCAAACGCACATGACCAGCATTCCCCGAGGAGTGGTAAGGGTGAAGACCCAGCACAAAGGTGAACCAGAGGATTCGTCATTGGACACACGAGAGAAGCAGAGATGTGGAGAGATTTAATGTCCACAGACGACCTCCTTGTTTTGCGAGGCTGTAATACACAGTGCCTATTCTCTCTCTCTCTGTGGCTTTGTCTTGCTTTTCCTTTAGGGCCAAATCTCGCCTTCCGTCGTATTCGCTCCAAACAACAACAAAGCTGTGGAACATTGCACCTGTATTTTTGCACTGAGTGGATATTTGGAAGCTCTCCTGTGCATAATAGGCGAGAGTTTTGACTTCTGATAGGCCAGAAAACCAGATCAGTAGTTTGTTGTGTGATTTACCATCTTAAAAATAAAGGAGCCAAAACAGGACCATTGGTTTCAATAGAGCTTGCAATGCATGAATATTTAAGGGACCAATCTTCCAAAGCAGATGTGTGAACATGAAGAACCTTTTTATAAGTTAAGCAACCCCCAATTAATAAGAAGGTTCTACCACAATTAGAACTGTCCAACTATCCACTTCGGAACCTATTTCTAAGAACTTTAGTAAAGACATTGGTTGTCTATAAAACCAAGAATACTCAAAAAAACATCAACTGCCTCTGATTTGCCCCTAGAATGAAATGAGCTGTTTACCCTTTTTTTGGTGAGTTCATAAATAGTTTGATAAGTTCTGGCTAGTTTATGCTGAGACCCTGCGATGATCACATAGAAGCAACATGTCAAAATAAACAAAGACTGGAAATTAAATTAACCTGTAAATAAGTTTCATCTTTATACTATTAGGTAGCTCTGTTAATTACTTTGAGCTTGCTAGTAGCTAATATTACGTGTATTAATATTAGCTATGTACTTTTAATATGACATCAACACAAAGTAAAGTTCACTATGATACCTTTAGTTTAAGATGATCTGCTTCAACGATGGATAAAATCACAACACAACACAGCACTGCTACTGCTTACAGGTCACTGTTGGGGTTGTGATGCTAGTAAAGTTGGAACTGCTCGTCTCTCTTTTTTGACATATGGAAAAAAAACATTAATTATTTTATTTTTTACTCAATATGTTAAATTCAACAAAGTAAATAGTAAGAGTTTACATTAAACTGTGCAGAAGTGTGTGGTCTGTTTACATACTTTCATTCAAATCAACAAAATGTAATTTGACCAGGAGTGCATAACTTTAGCATCTGACCTCATTTAACCCTCGTATTATGTTAAAAAAAACTAGTACATTTATGATGTTATGGGTTAATTTGACCCGCACAGTATAAATACACACAAAAAACAGCATAAGTCAAGTCAAACCAGTGAAACTTAATTATAGATTCTAAGAAGATTCAGACGGATGAAATATGAGTACGTATGGTACATATACCATTTTAACAACTATTTAAAAAGATTTTCTTCAGAGAGGTAACCAGTATTTTAGACAGCTCAAAGTGGAATAGGAGGGTTAATGGCCTAGTGGTGGATTATTTGGCCTTTGTGGTTATTCAAGAGTTTGTGTATAGTTTTCTTATCTTTATGACACATAACAACCTATATATTGTTGCTGTCCAATCAAAAACATGTATCTGCATTTTTGTCAATTTCGAGTTTTCTACATCATTTGAACATGCCAATGGTTGTTCACATTTTGTGAAAATTTCATGATGAATGGACCAATAGAAATGCTCCAAAATAGCTTGGGAAAAATTCTGGTTCCATTGACTTACATTGAAAGTAAAGTATTTGGTCTCTCCTAAAAAAGTTGCAATTTTGGAGATACTTGTTTTTCATTGGACAGCGGCGATATACATTAAAAAAGTGGAAGTTGCTCTAGATAAGAGTGTCTGCTAAATGCCATAAATGTACTGTAAATGTTAAAGTAGGAACATTGGTAGCCCTTTAATGTAATTAAATATTTCTTTTAGCCCCTGGTGTTTTGGGATGTCGGCTCATTAATTCTCTGCTGGCTGGCTGCTCTAATGCGGGCTTTAACAAAATGTTTGGTTTAACAGTTCTTCTGCTGGAACTGCTCTAGTTTAGTAATGTGCTCTTCCACACATTACCTGATTTTGGCTTTGGTTTGAGAAATGAATAATAATTCACTCTGTGTGCCAGTCTCTTGGGAAAATTGAGCAAGTTTTCAGAACAGGGCATAGTTACTGTTGCTAGGCTATGAAGAATTGGGTGAACCAATTTGCTGCAGCACCACCTTCAGGCTGGCCATAGCTGCATCTCTGGTTACTTAGTAAAGAGAGACGCTTGCCAACTGTGGGTGAAGCAGGCTATGCAATGACTGCATACATTTATTTTCAGGGGCCCCCTCCCCAGAAATTAGATTTTGAGACATTCATGGTATCCAAGAAGTTAATTAGTATTTCATACCTTGCTTTTGTTTAATGACAACAGAATGTCAGTCAGTCATAGTAACTTATTGTGTAATTTACCGGAGTTGAAAAAAGTATGACAAGCTAGTTGAATTTGGTTCTAAGAGTTTATTAGTTAGTTTGTTTTTAAAGGCCCACATTTTTACAGCAAAACTATAAAATAAGGCAACAATGTGTCCTGCCTGTTTTCCACATGCATGTCTCATTTTCTTCAAGGCTTTTTTTACATCAATACAAAACAAGATGCTGCTGTTTTTCAGCTGGGGTCAGTTTGGTCACCTATGAACAATATACATCCGACGAGATCAATAGCTTTATCTATTACTGTGCAGATCAGAGCGCACGCTGAAAAGAAGGAGTGATTTAGTGTTTTAGATGTTAAATCAAACAGGGCAACATTCTGGAAGATATCTTCTAATTAGGCTTATGCTAATCCAGCTCTATTTAAAACGTATCAGGAGCATGGTTGGCTGTTTTTAAGAGAGGATGGCGGTGGAGGCAGGTGCTACACACTTCCCATTATGCGCCAATGCAAATTACCACTCAATCTCAGACCCTGCTGAGACACAAAGTTGCGAGTGTGCAACAGAAGGAAAGTTCTTAATCTGAATGCTGGATCTAAATCCGAATGCTCCTGAGCTCTTTCACGAGCGAGGTGACGAGGAAAAAAGGTTGCGTTCCGTCTCCTCTTGGCTTTGATTTAACCTTTGCTTTCACATGCTGGCCAGTGCGCGGTTCATCTCTGGCACAGCCATGGCTGAATACAAAATGCAATTAAAAGAGGCTGCCTTCTCCTACGCCGTCCCAGACACTTTCACTCGGGGGCTTAATCCGGACCCTCGGCTCTAAGACCCTTATGTGATCTGGGGCACACGGCTTCCATTCACACCGCTTCATCCCGCTCCTTTGTGTTCTTAATCGTTCCTTGGTATTAAGCAGCCTTGGCAGCCCAATTCCCTCACTAACACTCCGCCATGGCGCTTTGTTAGAGGGCAGGCCAGCCTCTCTCCGTCAGCCCCCCAACACTGGAGCTGCACACTGCCCCTCTGTTGTCTTTCTCTTGTGCAAAGAGGCCCTTCTTCAGCCCGCACGGCTCAGCCCGTGTTGCTTCACGTGCCAGTCGTGTACCAGCACACTCGCAGAAGGGGACCTGACATCGGACCAAATCTGCTGAACTGCACTGATTCCGCAGTGCCGGTGCTCTCAGAGTGAGCATGTGTTAATGGGCAGTATGTTATCAGATACAGAGAGTTTAAACTCCCTGGGGTCAAATAAGTCCACATGCCCTTTACAGTGAATATACTTAAATATGGCATTTTCTGCAAGTGTTAGTGCTCAGTGTCTACTTTGTGCTGAGTTTAACACACACAACGTAATATACTGTGTATACATTGCTCCGTAACTTCTGCACAAGCCATATTTTATGTTACATTTCCCCACTGATACTTATTTCCACTTAGAAAAACATTCAGACTACAGAGAAGCTTCTTCCCACATGCCATTACACTCATGAACAGCTGAACATTAAAATACTACATTATGGATACAGTCTACCACATACATACATCCATATCCAAATGTTCTTTCACTCTTTTTCTCTGTACAGCACTTTTATTTATCTGATAGTCTCAGAACACTCTGTACCACCGATCTTAACCAATGACTCTTCTGTTCTTCATATTTATATCAGTCCGTACTGTCCTTCACTGCTGCACTCAGCACTTTACCTTAAATATACAACTCTGCACATGTTAAGTTTACAGGTGTGTCTGTGCATGTATGTCACTGTATGTGTGTGTGTGTGCGTGTGTGTGTGTAGGAAGATGGCTAGGTTGGGTGTATTTGTTAATTCTGTAATGTCAGTTACCGTGCACTGTGAGCTACTGTAACCAAAAACAAATTCCTTGTATGTGTAAGCATACTTGGCAAATAAAGACAGATTCTGATTCAATAGTTTATAAATCTTACTGTGTATTGCTGCTGAACAGCAAATACTAATATAGCATACAAGTGCCTCAGAGTTTGTGTTTGTATTTTAATTCGACCTAAGAGTGAATTTACTGCTATACTGTAAAAGTTTAGAGTTTCAGTAAAGATGGTACTAATCTGAAACCAGGCATCAATATTAGGATATAATCTGTATAAATTATCTGGACTGTAAGTCAAAAAATTCATGAATGATGTACTGTCACATTGTGTGATGTGATGTTGTGTGTAGATTTCGTCCTATGGGGTAGCAGAGTGGTTTAAACATGATAGCCTACTTTAGAAGTGAAGCACTTCAGTCAGCCTCTTTTTAAAGCAGTCAAATGCAGTTGCCTGTTTTGGGGGTCCCTCTGTTGAACTATGCATGTTTCCCCCACTAACACAGATGGAAGATATTATATGAGGACAATATGTATTATTTTCAGAACCGGAACAAGACTTTTATCTTCACAAGTAAGCATTCAACTCCAGATTTATTTGTGTTTTATGGTATTTAAATAATATGAATGTGCTGTAGCAGTTGATATCAAGAAAGCTACAGTTCATTGTATCTGTTTTATCTCACTACAGATGTTTTTGTGGATAAATCTGAATTGATTTTACAGCAGAGAGTTCTCACCCCACTCGATGGCCCCTCATTGCTCGCTAGCAGCTCAACACAGAGTCCTAGCTAAGGTGATGTCAGAGTTATAGAGAAATTGTTATTTGATTATATAGAGGACTGCAGACTGAGGTTGAAGCCTTACAAACTTTGTTTGGAAGATACTTAAATTAATAGTATAAAATAGTTCTATAATGAAAGTAATTTCTTACACGATTCTCAAAAGAAAAGATGTTTTGGATGATAAATGGGTCAGTAAGTAATTTCGTGATAATTGAGAAATCTGTACAGAATTGAGAATGAACGTAATGTATACAGCTATTAATAGTGTTTCATGACAACAACTCAAAAAAACCCCCCAGAAAATAGAGCTTATTATTTAATAACACTTCCATTTTTTAACACCACCAAATTTTATGTTGCTTCCAAAATACTGTAAACTGTAAATAAAGTACTGGTTTAGGTTTTGGTGTCTAGTTTAGAGCATTTCAGTTTGCAATTCATGAGCTATTACTAAACAGGCGTTATTAATATGACAAGTGATTTTCATATTATTTTCAGTAGTGTAATAATGTAAATGTGCTGCTTTTCATTACATCACTAAAGATTAGAGGTTAGCGAAATGGCAAACATATAATATCATGATAGTTAAGAACATTTTCCCATGATGCTGCTCTAAGTGCAATAAAACAGGACTAATTCTGCTCCTTTTGTAATGAAACCATGCAGCTGATGTCATGATCTGATGATATTCATAATATACCGAAAGAACAATCATAATAGCAATAAAATATTGTCATAATATCCAAACTTGGTTTCAATATCGATATTGATTTAAATTGTGGTAGCACAGAATCAATTGAAAAGGGGAAAAGCTTGACTATTACACTCTTTTTTGAATAAGAGTTTACTTATTATGCAAACATTGTCCCACCATTAAACTGCTAAAGAGTCCATGTTAAAATGATTGTTTTACATAAAAAAGCATCTTTTCTGCCTATTCAGCCTACTGCAAGTCAAGCCTCGCCCGTTTGTGCTGAAGTTATAAGGAGTGTTGAACTGCTTTTGAAAGGTATAGGAGAGCCAATCAGAACACAGCTCATTTACATATATCTTTAAGGCATAGTAAAAAAACAGGGAAAAAAAACATTAATGCAAAAATAAAGTATGTTTCTGAAACATAAACTCACATATGCATTAAAACTGGAAGTAATACTAGGTCCTTTGTCTATATGTTTTATGTTGCAGCTTTATTTAATATACTAACATTGAATTTGATTATAGTTGTAGTTTTCTTTAGCTGTTTTAATTTCAAGAGTTAATTCCAAAATCTTTGAAACACTATCACTTGTTTCTATTTATTTCTAATTATTTATTAAGTTCTTGGTAAATTTCATATCCTTGCATACATTACAGCATGCAAAGTTTTGATCACTGTACTTGAGGCTTTCTGAATCATACTATTTTACCACATACTGTTATATCCTCCTGAGACCCAGAAAAATTTAAGTTTGAGAATTTCAGTAATTTCCACATAAAATAAGTCTACTAGACGAAAAAAAACGTGTCACCGTGTTTTAATAATTTTTTATGTAATGTCCTTTATAGTGGACATCAGGACATTGTTGATGTCATATTTCTTGTTTCCTGTTTTGCGTCAGACCAAAAACCCATCTGCAACAGCAGCACCAACTCAATCATAGAAAATAATGTAAATGAAAAATGAGTAAACAAACATTGTTTATCTTTTTTGATACAATTTCCACTTTTGACAGTATAAGAAATACTTTAAATGCACTGTATATTAACATAAACAGGAACAAATAATAACCCATTCCAAAGGTTACCGTTACTTTGATTTAAAAAAAAAAACTAGGTTTAAACAGTTTTAGGCACTCTAGCTAAACCTGTGTTCATCACTCCAAACCTTGAGTCAAAGTTTCACACTTTCCACAGGTGGTATCCAACTTCTTTTATGGTCCATTTCATTTTAATGTTCTATTTTTAAATGTATAATTATGTACAATTTTCTAATAAAATAAATTAGGAATGAATTAAATTAGTAATTGATTAAAAAATAAATTAGTAATGAATTTACACGTTTACAGATCTTACATGTTTCAAAATTATCTCTGCCTCAGTCAAATTCCTGTCTCCTGTGACACAATTAATTTCATATAAAACCAGATTTAGTATGTCCCAATATCCACTACAAAGGACATCAAAAAAGTATGCTGTTAGGTAGTTTAATATTTGTGCAGATCAATAAAAATTGCTCTGAGAACTAGCTGCAACAGTTGTATACCTAAAACCTGTCAATTACAGGCTTTAGAAACATAATAAACGCATATTATTTGACAACTTATCCCATAAAATGTACGGTAGCTTATTAAGTTTTTGAAATATCTTTTGGAGACTCATAAAAAAAATGAATTACCGGGTCTTACGAGGATATGCAAAGGTTTGAACACATTGTGTTGACCTTCTTTTGCTTTGTTTGATTTGCATAGGTCACTGTGTTCCTTATAATGTTAAATTTAGCACATGAAATGTACAGAAGTGAGTTCTCTGTTGAGGATGTGTATTTATATTCAACAAAACATGACATTTGACGAGGACACCCAAACTTTTTCCATATGACTGTATACAAACACTTTTGAAAACTTATGAAATTATGTTTCCACTATTGTTGCAAATCATGAATCTCTTTGTCTTAACTATAGAGTACACTATAGAGTCACATTCACCCTAGAATTATAAGGACTGGGTATTTTTAAAAGTGATAATTAACCAATAAATTACTTAAATTAACATCTTCTGCAAGACAAAATAGTTGCATGCTTGTATTTGTTCATACTTGACAATGATTTCTCCATATAATGTCCTCCGGCAATCAGTTTTCCTCTTCTTTTTTTTAATTGTTTATATATGATTACATTACACACATTTATTCTTATCATGCTTATAGGCTGAATATCTGACGTACGCATTCTTATGTCTGTCTTAAATCTGCGTCTGCGATGGAGTTTTTCATTTATTTCAAAGCGTCCACAGGTTTTGGAGAGCTGTTAACTTCAACGAGGAAGAAAAACAGGGGCGAACATTGTAAAAGCCATTAAAAGAATATTTTCCCCCCTCTCTTTGTTTTTATTTCTCTCTGTCTGAGTGCTCCTCAACACTGCCCTAGCCCCGCCACACAAACAAATGCAAATCACTCTGAAAACTTTACATAATGTAACTCGGACCCCCATTTTAGGACGGGCCTGAATGGCTCTTAAAGGGGGCCTAATTAATCTAAGTATAGAGGCAATGGGCCCACTTGGAATTTTTTCACTTCTTTCTGTGGGCGAAAAGAAAGAAAAGGGATCAAGCCTCCCCTTTTTGTCTGGAGAAAGGTCCGCCTCATTCCACTATTTATGTTAACATTACTCGGCGTTATACCCCACGGCTGAAGGGAATCAATCACGTTGCTTCGGCCCGCAGCCTCTTTTTAACTCTTGTAAACGGCGAGATTGCGTGAAGGAGTAAAAAGATATATAGCAATATTCTCCGTTGTTTTGGGCCTGCACTTTTTAAGCAGCTCCCAAAGCCTGGTGCTAGAGTTGTCAGGTGCTGGGCTAACCGGGCAGAACAATGGGGAGAGGAGAAGCAGAAGGCTCGAGATGAATGCTTTTGGTAAATCAGTAATGGAGCTAAAGGGCATACGCCTGTGGGGAATTTGCTGGCTTATAAAAGAGCTTTAAGAGGCCCTCATTCATATGGACCCAAAGAGATTTGAATTGCCCCCTTCACAATCACTTGAAAGGCTGAGCTCAGGGTGTTCCGAAACAAAGTGGAAATCACGCTGCCTTTCAATGGCTCTAATAAGCTTTTAACTATTTTACATTATGGCGTTACCCTCTTCTTCTCCTCTCCACGAGGCATTGTTTGGCCGTGCAGCAGGCCAACTTAAATGTCTGATTTATACTTTTCTTCATGGTGAATTTAGACAAAAAAACTTTCAAAAACTTAAAGAGAAATGAATAGGGGGCATTCAGTGGCATTGGATAAAGCAAAAAACAGCATTCATTATTGTACTGATAGCTGATCGCTGGGCTCAGGCTGGAAAGAGAAATGAAGAAAGGCGAAGATTTTAATGCGGAAGATAAAAACTTTACAAATGTACTGCCTTCACAAATGCACGCAATTAAATGCCCATCATTGTTTTAGTCTAGTTAATGAGCCGCCTGCATGTTAATGCTCAGACTTTCATGCGAACGTCTAGGCTGAAACTTGTCTTCGTCTTGACAGATCAACTCCCTTCAATTGAAAATGTGCATCAAACTATGAAATGGTCTTTAACCGATTATGTTCACCGGTTTGTCCTAAATAAGATTTGAACTTCTTGAGGTTTTAAAGCTCGAAGCGCTGCCCAGCCAGAGCCACAGGCAGCATCTCTGTTGCCATGGTGTTTTTTACTGCCCTGGAAATTGCTCATGAGCGCTGTAGTCTGCAGGGGTCAGGGGTTCAGCCAAAGCCTGACTGCATGCACCCTCCGCTCCGGACTGAACGTGGTGGGTGGAGGCGTGGGGTGGGGCGGGGGCGGGTGCAAGCGAGAGAAAGAGGCGCACAGCCGGAGTCGGCGCCCTCTGGATGACACCCCGAAATTCGGGGATCCTTCGGCTGTGTGGACATTTAGAATTTCATGGTAATTGTTGAAGACAAGGAGGAGGGCTTGACCTCCACTGCCCTGATTAAGTTCTCATAAAAAAGCCATGGCCTGGCCCCAGTGATGACCCAGACAGTAAAAGAGAGATGGCTCCTCTGAGGATGGTCAGGAGGCAGGCACAGGTTATAGCAGACTCCGACTACTTAGAGCAGAAGGGAATAGAGTAGCCTTAATACATACTCCAAAGGCCAAAGATAAGGCCTCAAATACTTTGCAACAGAATTCAAATTATACAGTGTTGTGCTTTCCCTAGATGTAGTGGGTCAGCCAGAAATATTTGGTGTCCATGTTTTGCTTCTTTAATTACTGGTGCTATAGAAAACACTGGAAGTCAATAGTCACCAAAATCTTTAGTGCTAATACAGCCCAAAAACAATTTGGGATTGTCTTTTAATTACCAACATTAAACACATTAGCAGAGTTAGCCTTGTAGCTCCTGTTTATGACTTATACATCAGAATAGCTTATATAGGAAATCCAATATAATTTTAATTTTACAGCCAACTATAAGACATGATGGATTCTAAATGGATGATGGATTCACAGGTCTGTATGACCTTCCAGGAGAAATTGCAGTCTATTGAATTCAAACTTCAAAACAAATAGGAGGCAACATACACAGTCCCTCTTCCTCAGTGTTATTATTAGGAGCTGTTTACTTACTGGGCTAGAAGAAATGTTTTGAGTTCAAACTTTATTATTTTATTCACCAAGATTGTCTCCAGTCATGGATAACTATGCCAATGCTAACTTATGTTTTGCTCATTTTTGTTATGACTTCTCTTGTTTGCTGCCGAATGTGGTTTCTTGTCAAGAATGAATTGTGATGGTGATTATGCTCACTTGCCAAGATCTTCCACCATCTTTTGCATGTACTCTACCATAATTTAGCTACCTGTTCTTCAATGATCAAACCGTAAGCAGAATCTTTAACATGATTAATAAAAGATTAGAATGCAGTATCAGCGCAACTCTACTTCATCATCCTTTCATGCTGAACTGATGGCAGACCCGACACTACAGTGACTCACTATCACCTCTTGAGGTATTACAAGACAGGACGGCTCAGGGCTAGCTAGTTAGTATGCTGACCTACATACATATCTCTATAAGAAGATACACAGACATCTATAAAACGTCTCTTGATTATTTCAGATAATTATTCATTCTTTTGATAATTAATCTCTTTTAAATTCAAGGTTTGCAAAAGTTGGCCAGGATGCAGATTGAGTGGTTTCGGAGATTTTTTGGGATGCATATATGGAAGAGATTTGGGCGACTATTAATGATATTTCAGAATCTTTAGTGTTGTATAGCCAGCATTAAACAAAAGAGGCTAAATTTGGAGACCAATCATATCATGGCTTATCAACTACATTTGGGGTAAGTGGAAAATTCCCATTTACATAAAAAATTATATCACTTTTTAAAAAATGTTCTTATGTATATTAATTTTACTTTCTTGTCTAATATGTTTATTAAATGCATTTATTTACAGCAAAAGCTGAAACTAATGACTACCTACACAAAATGACTACCAGCACAGTTATGAGGCTGCTTGCATTAAATTACCATCAGAAAGGCTAACAGGAATCCAGCACCAATTAATTCATTAATTAAGTCCATCTTAGAAAACAGCAGGTCAAATATTTGATGCTTTCCATCTAACCTACTACACAGTAGTACATGATCTAATTGAAAAAAAACCCAACGCTTTTCTCTTTTTTTGGGCCATGAAATCAATCAAGTGGATATTTATCTGCCTGTAATTATAGGTCACCAGAGAGCAGTGCAGAGGAAAGCAGTGCCATCAGTCTTGTTGCCAGCGGTGTCGCTACAGGTGCAGAGTCACTGGGATATGGGAAGAGAGGGGGAAAAGGTTATCTTGGATGGCATAGAGAGGAGAAAAATCACATCTGTTTATCCGAAGCCCCTGGCTTGGATTGAGTTTCCCTGATTTTTATCAGCGGTCTCTGAGGAGCTGCCTCCAGAGTGGGGAGTGGGGTCATCTATTTAGCAGAGAAATCAAAGTCTGCATAGCGTGCTTATGGGCAGCTGCATGGCTACCCTTTTGATTGACACTTTCCTGCCACTGCGATCGCTGGGGCATCTGCTTGTTCCTCTTGGCCCTGGAGAAAGGTAAGAGGGCTTTTTTGGGGTGGGGGCCGGCTAGGTGGAGGCGACAGTGCGTAGCGTTTCAGGTAGAGGCTGCTCCACCTCTGTCAGCCGCACTGCTCTTCCAGCCACTCAGGCCTAATGAGACGCCACTTAACATGCTCCACAGCACTTGTAACCTGCTGCTAGCCACTTTAAAGCCACTTTCTAGGAGCATCCATTTCAAGCATGTGGCACACAGAACACTGGGGAGAGGAAATTCTGCAATAAGATTAACCCGAGCAATTAAGGCAATCGATAGCTGTGTTACACTCAAGTTTCCACATATGCTGCTCCAAGTATATCAACCTAAGGCTAATTATTAGGCTAGTAATCGGACTGATTAGTCTGTAACAAGTGAATTCTTTGGTAACCGCACTAAACTAAAAATAAAGGTACCTAAAAGAGTACTTTGTAGCAGTGCTAAAGAGGATTCTCACAGAAGTTGATGGTCCAAATGTAGTGCTCAGTTTTTATCACTGTAGGCCTTTTCATTCAGCTATTAATATAACTTATTGTTCAGTATATTTTATAAATTTCACACTCCAGGTGTTTAAAAGTTTTCTTTGCAGTGAAACCACAGGAGAACCTTATTTTCCTTGAATTTTTGTAAATAAGATGCAAAAAGCTCAATTTAAAATGATCAAATATGACTTTTCTTAAGTTAACCCTCACAGGTTGAAGAAATTTTATGCAACAATATAAAATTGTACATGAAAGAATAATCATCTCAGGGATGCTAGAGACTTTCATTTTTGCCTAGAAGATTAGTGTTGTTCTGTTGATAGGTCAGGAACACAGTCTCTGATTGGTTGTCAGGTCAGAAACCCCTCAACCCAAAGCATCTGTGGATGTCCAACAGCCCTGCTAACAACCATAGTAATTCTCTTCAACACCGGTAAACAGATAAATAGTGTCAGAGGACATTTACTATCAGTTTGTTTTAACTTATTTTAGGTTTTCAAAATGTCTACAAAGCTTCTGAAAGGACTATGATCGTCCTCACTGAAATGGTATAGTGCTACACTTCTGTGAAAAAAAACAAAAACAAAAAAACCCCAAATGTCTCCAGCATGGAACGCTTCTAAGATTTATTCTATTGTGGACTCTTTAGGTCATTGAATATTTTACACCACATCTTCGACCTGGGAGGTCTAAACCAGCTTGAGGACAGTAGAGGTCACCTAACTTCCTAATTTAGTTTTCTCATCATTTTTTTCACAGATTATTTTTCATGCAGTCTCACAGTTAGCTGTGACTCTGTCCTTCACACAATTCTTCGTCTTGGGTTCACAGTTATGGATGGCTGTGGCATCAATGGGGTTCAGCTGCCTGGATGATGAACAACTGGACTCTTGAAATGTCTTTGAAATGATTCCAATTTCTGTGTCCGTACAGGTTTCATAATTTTATGTCCAGGCCAGGAACTGTTGAGGAATGTTTATTTTTAAAAATGTACCATTAAACTTACTTGAGATATAGTTAATGTAGTTAAATGATGTAGTTAAAGGGGAACTCCACTGATTTGTTTTTTTTTTTTTTATTCTACATTATAAATGCATGAGTTGTAAACAAAGCCATTCAGATTTGGTGTGAAATGTTCAGTGCTAGAGGAACCTGCATAGTCAGAATTGTTTGCATTTGTGGTGATAGGAATCAGAAGTCCATCTCTTAAAGCTCCATCCCAGAAAGTTATTACATGATTACATGGTATATGAAGATGTTACCTGATGATGTTGTGATTGTGATAGTTTTGCGATAAAGTTTTGAACTAACATGTATTTGAATCCATTCATTTGAATCAATTCTTAGTGGAGGGGTACACACAGTATGCTTAAAGGCAAAATAGTCCCCAAAGTTAATTGTGTGAGCATTTTGCCATCATCAGCATTACATATAAAACTTACACATACAGGTACACATATAGGTTCATTGTTAGTTTAGGACAGTAAATAAAAGCATTATATTTGTGTATTGGACATTCAGACTTTGAATGTCTCTGTTTACATTTCAAGAACTGAGTTATTTAGAAATGTTGGTGGGATTGCCCTTTAAGAAAATAAAAAATGTGGCCACACTTGCAATTTTAGAGGTTAAAGTAGACGCAGATTATGCTGTTGCAGAAGAATTTTGTTATAAAAAAAACATATGGGTCTTTCTTCTTTTCCACCCACTCAAAAGATTTCTGTAGACATGAATAGGAAATACAGAGAGGACGCTCAGACATACAAAGGGAAGGCCGAACAATTGACATGTGTGGGTTTGTTGGGTTTGTGTGTGTGTGTTAGGAGGCGGAGGTTGGCTGTAGGTGTGTGTCGGTGGCTTTCCATTACAAATGAAGACAAGGTATCTTTACATACTGCGGGCAGCCACTTGGAACAGGCAGCCCTCGGGCAAGTGCCCTCTGTGTCTTTGTCTGCCTTGCGCTCTAAAGTGAACTTTTTAAGCCCCCAACCGGAGGGCCGGCCTGTTCCTCAGGTTATGGGCGACATATGCCTGCCTAATCTGCCACACAGGAACATCTGCACTCACTGTCTCTCTTTCAGTACAGGTGTAGGTGCTTCTCGAATGACCGAACCAGTGATGCGGCCGGCGGAGCAATGCGTTACGGCGTCCCCAAAGCTCCAGAGACACATAATCAAATCACTGTGTTCAGTGAAGTACTACACAAGAGACTAACCCTAGCTGTCTGTATACTTTTAAAAATAAAGGTGTCTAAATGGTTATAGGAAAATACACACCTAACTATTTAAATCAGCTGAGACCTCAACCTTTTATACAGTTTACAGTGTCTTCATTACCACTCCCAAATATTTGTATCTCCAAAACTGTAACTTTACAGAAGGAGGAAAAAGCCTACTTTACTTTTGATGTAAGTCCATGTAACTACAGGTTTTTTCCATGTAATTTTAAGGCATTTCTTTTGATCAGTTCAATAATTGACACACAAAGTAAAGTGTGTCAAAAAATATCAATAAACAAAAATGGAAATACAAGTTTTTTAGACAGCACCAATATATATATATATGTGCACTAATATATATTGTTATGTTGTCCTGTCTGGTATTTATTGTCTTGTTTATTTTTATTCTGTATATTTATTGTCTATTCTGCACTTGTTTCACTCTGTCGTGTATCTGCGTGTGTAATCCTATATAGTGTGGTGCTATTGTGTGCTGCACCATGGCGTCCCAATGTGATATTCAGGAATGTCAAAAGTTATGTTTTGGAATGGCAATAAAAACACTTGACTTGACATTAAAAAACTTTTAATTGGTAGTAAAAAAAACATTTAATTCATATTTAAAGTATTTATATTAGTTTTTCAGACTTTGAAAAGTTCTCCCTAACCTCATTGAAAAAGGTTCTTTTGGGAACAACTCTCTAAAAAAACAATTTTGGCTTAATAAAGAGGCGGGATCAACTGATTTCTGCCCACTGTAGTGTAGTCCATCCTTCCACTGTGAGTCAACTCAACTCTATGGGTCTGCAGGATGTGCAGCTGTCAAAAAGCCATTACTAAGGATTGATAAGTGAAAATTAGTTTGTTTGGACATAGACAGCGCCCTATGCCCACTGATGAAGGACTAGAGGATGATCAACAAGATCATATCTGACTTTACACCAACAAGGTGGACCAGCAAGGAAGGTCTAATACAGTGGGCACAGTGCTTAAAAACTCCAACAGCACTGCTGTGTCTGATCCACTTGTACCAGCACAACACACCACCACCACATTGGTGTCACTTTAGTGCCGAGAATGATCCACCACCCCAATAATACATGCTCTGTGGTGGTCCTGTGAGGGTCCTGACCAATGAATATCATAGTAAAGGTGAAATAAGTATGCAGAGAAACAGATGGACTACAGTCTGTAATTGTAGAACTACAAGGAGCTCCTATATAATACATGGAGATGATAAATTGTGCAGTAAGTGTAAATACAAGGGTGGAAATACAAGTAGGCACGTCTAATGAAGTGACTGGTGGGTGCGAATGAATAATTTTGTTAGATTAAGTAAATAAATATACAAATGCAAACTAATAGAAAAACCTAGTTCGCTATACAGCATTTGTTTCCTTGTTCATTTGCAAAGTGTTACTTGTATTAGCATACCAAACACTTGCATTGAGCTGGAGAGAAGGTGGTGTGCTTTAGGCCAAACTCACAGTTGTGGCATATCCATGAGAAAACACCTACAGCTCCGAGCAAGGTGTAAAACACTAATTGACTCATTTCCACCTTCATACATGCAGCCAGAGAAGACAAAGGACGCTCGGCTGCTGAAGAAAGCCGATTGGTAGAGGCTCATGGCACGAGTCTGGTTGTAGAGTTGGAAGCCCTTGACAGCACACTGAAGAGGGCTGAAGAGGGTCTTTTCTACTGACATTCCTGGCACACTGTGGTTCCACTGCATGGACAAGAGAGCACACAAAAAAGCTTGCTGTATCGTAAAGCTGACTGTAGGAGGGTTGTGCAGGAGGGGCTCGAGATGAGGAGGGCTTTAGTTCCATCAAACAAAGAATTTAAAGTGGGTTTACAAATTGAGAACAATGTTAAGGAATTTACAATGAGATCAGTACCGTTCCATTGTGCCCCCTGAAAGCACAGATTAAAACCCCCTGTAATGTTACAGTTTGTAGCTCAAGTGTTACAGAAGACCTCTAGAAATACTCCACCACAACCCAACCGACTGATATGTGATTCTTTTTCATAGTCAGAAAAAAACAAAATGATCATGCAATAAAAAAGAATGGCAGCAGGAAAGAGGTGATGTGTTGTTTAGTGTGTTAAGCAGTGTTGGTCCTGCTGTTGCCTTCAAGCCATCTCTCATCCCATTTGTCATACTTTTAACATGAGTTTTTAAAAAGCACTAATGGAATTGCGTCCCATGCATTCTTCACTGTAGTTCACAGCAGGTAGATTTCTGTTCTCATACCATTTTCTTTTATCCACAGCGCTCTTCCCAGCAGGCTATGTTTACCCAGTCTCAGAATGATCAATAAGCAGATTACCATATTCCACACCAACAAAATTTTGCACACATTTGGTTTTCACAATAACCTTCGTTCCTCAAACACCTCTACTTGTGCAATCACTGCTGTCAAAAAAAAAAAAAAAAAAAGTATCTCCAAGATGCCAGTTCTGCAGGAGAGAGCATATACATTTTTGTATATACACGTGTATAGAGATTTTAATTAGAAGCAATTTAGGAGCCTTTATGTTGGTTCAGTCTTTTTAAATGTATCATACAATGTGAAGGGCATCTGCTGAGCTCAGTTTATTCTGAAAATAACATATATGTTGTTGTTTTTCGACTGGGGCAATATTTCATAGCAGTCCAAAGAGCACAATGCAAATGGAAGCTGGTGCAATCAAATTCTAATTATATTTTCTAATTTTATTTTCTTTGGAGAGCAACGATTTAAAGATCATATCTTGTGTCTATAGTTACCTTTAAAAATCAGAGACCACCCCTCACTGATTTCATTTCAGCCTTTAAGTAACTCTGCACTGAAAAAAAGCTTTTAAACTTAAAAAATAAGTTTTTCCAAACCTCCAAAGTTCAGTCTTCCAAATAATGACAATAGATCCAAATAATTACAAACACATTCAATGATGTTAAGGTCTGAACTCTGGGGTGACCAGCAGCTCATCTGTTTGATTCTTCAGTAAGAGCTACTCGGCAGCTGCACATCCTTTCACACTGTTGAGTTTATTCTCTTATGTCGAAGGACAGATATGATATACATGTTTTTCTCTTCTCTCTCGCAGAAGAAAGCCTTGTGTGGTTTATTTGAGGGTGAAAAATACTGAAGGAATAGCATTCATATTTGAAATATTGGGACCTTTAATGACCCGCTTGCTCAATTAACTTTTCAAACATTTGTTGGTGGAAACACTACAAACCGTCTATATTTAAAGCTCTCTGAGTGGTTAATTGCTGGGGCTGTGCCAGATAGTTTGTGTTACCTCTATACCCAATTACATTCGAAATAAGCCTCTATTTCCCCAACAGGTCATTAGTCACCTTAATCACCCTACGCTGCTGTCAGAGGCTCTTTCAGGTCGCTCCAGGAGTCAAGGTGTGAAGCCTTCTGTTTGGGTGCTAAGGGGAAGGATTGCACTGATCTGAAGGTGGGCTTTTGCAGAGGGCAGAGCCAGGCAGTTGTCAGCACTCATCTGCTAATCCCTTTTTGGGATAATGCCAGAGAATTAGGCTCACAACTCCAGGGCTCAGGGAAGACGCCTACAGCCCAAAACTAGCGATGATGGCAGTCCAGTCTTATTACTTATCATTTGAAGCTGAGAAACATCTGTCTACATCAGACAGACTCATATTACATAATGAAACAAAGTCTACAAAACTAACATTTATGAATAGTGAATGGAATCTGTGCTATAACCAAAATTATTATTTAAAATTCAATCTAATTTGCCCTTATATCTTTATATGCTATACTGTTGTGAATTAATTATTATATAACTAGATTAATCAAAATATTCAGTCTATGCTTTTATTCAATACTACTATGTTCCACCTATTAAGCATTGAATCCTTTACACCATTAAAAAATATTGATAATAATAATGTTAATTTTATAATATTTAATTTTGTGAATCTGAAACAATAAAACTGATCCAAAAGTAAGTGGCAGAAAATGTTACCACATTAAAGTTTTTATACAACATTATCAATATATTAGGGTAGTTACATTTGTGAGAGCTACTTTGATCACATTACCCGTTACTGCCGATTGATTCCTGCAACATCAATAGAGGCTACTTGGTCCATGCGCTCTTGTGTAGGACCCTCTTGGCCTCCACTCACTGACTGACTTCTCATCACTTACTCCCCCTACCATCCCACCTTCTGTTGGTCATTAACTCACAGTTATTGTTTAATTGCTCTCTGTATTGAGCTCTTGGAGTTTCCTTGTGGCTCTCTGGGTGTCTTGACTGAGAAAGCTCGTTCATCTTCTGTCCATTCTCCTTCCTCTCCCTGCAAGCTGAGTCTCTTTCCTCTTCTAAAGTGCCATCTCAAGCACCAGGGTAAATGGATGCTGTGCACACTGCTGTCCAGGACTTCTGGGCCCCATTCATATTTAATGCCTGTTTCAGAATAATCACTTACATGCCCGAATATCTGATTTTTTTTTCTTTCTTTTCCCTCATATTTATTCCTAAAGTGTTTTATTAACCCCTTGAAATCCCAGACTGATTAAATACTTGGACATATTAGTTTGTAACTACAAGGACTACACAGCAAACTGGTTGGGTTATGTCTTCTTAGAATACAGAAGTGTATAGTAACCCTAGTTACTATAAATAGTAAAAAAAACTGTATGTAAACTTTTTAAATTGTCAACACATATTAGGAGTCTAATTGTTGCTTCTTTAGTCAAACACCAGATATACTGGGCTTACATTACTAACAAATACACAAACTCTAGAAATCAAGAATCAATATCCAAATCTGTTCTGTAACTACACCCCTAAAACCCTCTCTCAGACCACTCAAACTGCATCCAGGTCTTCACTAAAGTCGTGCAGATTTGTGAGTGTGATTTAAATTTTGCTGCAGCTTCTTTAGAGAACAGATGTGGTTTAGATGCAATTTTACATTTTTATGCGGTAAATTATACCATGTTCTTAAAAACGTTGTCAGGTGTGTGTGAGACCTTAATAAAGAGCTGAATGCAGTTTGAGAGATGTTATCAAGATTATATTGTTATTGTGGCGTTTCTTAGCAACCCTAGTATTTCTACTCCAACATTAACACCAACCATCTTGATCAACTGCCTGTGGTGTAGGTGGAAAATTGTTTAAAACTATACATTTAAATGAATAAAATTCATTCAAAATCATAAATAAAATCATTTTAATGGAGCTTCCTCTTGGCTGTAGGTCACCCAGATTTATACCTCAAATATGTGCTGAACATTAAGCTGTACTTTATATCTTTTGAAAGTTTCATGATGAATGGACCAATAGAAATGCTCCAAAATCACTTGGAATACAACCTCTTTACATTAACATACACTGAAAGTTACAAACAGTTTGGCTTCAAATAAAAGGTTACTGTTTTCTTGGGACAATTATGATATAAATGTGATTATTTCTTCCTCCTCTTCTGTTTGGCTTTACACACACACACACACCACACACACACACACACACACACACACACACACACACATATATATATATATATATATATACCACACCACAACATTCATACATAAAAGCTTCTTCTCCCTCTCAGTTTGATCACCCTTGCCTTAAAGACTCAGAGACCCCCCTTCAAACATCTACAGTCCTACAATCAATGAGGTTATTTACTGAACGCTGCTGATACTTCCAACAGAAGGAGGTCAAGTCTATGTGGATCCTTTGGCCTAATGCCCACCCAGAGCCACGTCTACGAGGGAGTGGGAGGCGTAGCTGTGTGCTCATGGCTGTACAAACATGAAGGGTGTTTTGATGTTTTTATGCCCGTTGACATGGAAGGCCATCTCCTTGGGAGGTGAGGGGTCTCCTGCCCCTGAGTGACCTCTGACCTCTGAGTCCTGCTGCACTGATACTGGCTTTCAGCCCTGAGGGGACGGGGGGCAGGGACACAGTTAGGAGCCTCAATTGCAGGCATTGCATTACTCTGTGAGTGTGCTGAAATTATAAACCGAGAATTTCAATGAAGCCCTTAAACTGACAGCTTATTATTCAGCTATTAATCTTAAAATGTATTGTTCACCGCTAGATATCATTTGAGAGCTACTGCGAATTGAATGCATGTTGTGTGCAGTTATGAGTGACGAATTGAAATACGGGCCTCATATGAACTCCTTCTGTTTAGACTTTATTAAATAAAAAAGGTTCATAAGTAACAATAGGGTCTAGGTCTAACATGATGCTGCTCTTAATTTGCTTTGTTTTTTGTATTATTTTTTTTTTGTCATGTATGTTCTTAGAAAAGTGGGTATAAAGAGTAACTCTGTAGTTATGGTGACAAAACAGGTTTAGTGTGAACTTGACTTATAGATGAAACAAATACGTTTACTTTAGTTTGATATTGACAATTAACAGATTATTTTTTGCCCATTTATCAGATTTGGGTTCATATAAAGATATAATGTTGCTCAGTAACAGTATTAATCTCTGGATATAGCATAACTTGTAGTTACACTTATTGTTTTATATTTAGCTGCAGGATCTTATATTTAGTTTTATATTTGCTTTCTGAAAAGAGAAGTTATAAATAAAAGTGTAAATAGATAAATAAACAGATAAATAAACAGTTATCTACAATGTGCTTCACACTGGATATTTTTTTCTTCTCTTTTCTATTCTATTCTATTCTATTTTATTCTATTAACATAGAAGTTATAGTAATTATTTATTGTTGTTATTGTTTTTTTTTTGCCCTGTGACTAATTTTCATTTTTTAAAATATGATGTATATGGAATATTAATCAACAGGCAAGTTAATAAATAAATAAATAATATACTATATTCATCCATTTCAATACTTTTTATTCCCACTTGTTTAAAATGCGATGAAATCTTGATATTAATTGTTTGTTTAATTTTTTTAATTAAAACGTATTGCTTGGTGTTATACAGCCTTCATTTAAGACCCTTATGCCAACATTAAGCCGTCTCCAATATGAACATGATATTTCAGCCCATATTCAGTTATTATTTTAACCAGCCTCATTCAGAATGTAGGCTTTATGAGGGTCAGTGTTGACCATCAGGGCTGTGTGGTGGTCTCCTAATGAGCAGAGGCTACTGAACTGGCAGTAATGTGATTGCAGGTGCAGTGGACTCGGCCAGTGCTGCCAACTGCTCATGGCGCTGTGCTCGAGAACAAAGACACGCGGAGCTATTCATGAGGAGCGCATAGCTGTATCAGCGCAGAGAGAATCATTATTTAAACGCAGAATAAAACCCACAACAACAGGTGGCGCGACTGCAGCGCTGCGGTGTCCTACTTTCAGTTCTGCGCGCTGTGTGCAGGTTCAGGCCTTCTCTGCTCTTCTCCTCGAGCTGCGCTGGGTTGCTGCCCGAGGCTCTGAGCGCGTGCTGCTGGACCGGGCCGTCCCAGACACGTGCACTTACAAGAGCCCTGGCTGGAGCTCACAGAGGACTTAACCCGGAGACCCTCACACGACAACACAAACCTCCTCACACAGAGAGGAAACACTCACTCTCTAACCTGATAATACAGCCCCTCACAGAAACAATCACCAGCAGAGACGACGTCAACGTGATCATCACTATTATAACTGTACTAGAAACTCTAGATAGAAATGTTAAACTGTATTTAACTAAACGTTCTTCAACCTGCGCTCTAATCTCTGATTGTCTATTAAACTTATGAACTGTGCTCATTGTTCAGATTCCTTTAAATCTATTTTACTTTTTTACTATTTCACTTGCACACACACACACACACACACACACACACCCACACACGCACATTAATATATATATATATATATATATATATATATATATATATATATATATATATATATATATATATATATATATATATATATATATATATATACTCGTTTCGTTTATTTTCTAAGTAAAAGAAAAGTTAACACATTAACACAAAAGTTAACACATCCTCCTGAATTTACCTTAGTGGGAATTCTTTATTTCATTAAATATCTATTGAACGTTTATTAAACAACAATTATATAAATTTGAAGAACATATATGAACTTGTAGCATATATAAACTTGACTGTAATAATAATAATAATAATAATAATAATAATAATAATAATAATAATAATAATAATAATAATAATAATAATAACAACAACAACAACAACAACAACAACAACAATAATAATAATAATAATAATAATAATAATAATAATAATAATAATAATAATAATGCTTATTATTATTATTAGTAGTAGTAGTCGAATATAGCAATGCACATCTTTTTTGCTTTTCACATTTATTTTCATATTCGTTTTATTAATTAAATAAATTTACTCTTACTGCTGGTTACTGTTTATTCCTATTTAACTTTCTTATGTTTTTAGCTGCTGGCTCTTCTATGATGAGCTGAGATGGTTCTGTTTGATGGATGAAGGGACGCTTCAGCCCCGGCATACACGCATCAAACCATTATTATGATTTGTTTGAATAATTGTCTGAGGCCCATTATAAACCTATTCAATCTGTATTAAGCCCCCCCCCCCCCCCCCCACACACACACACCACCCCATCCCCATCCCCCGCTATCTGTGAAATGAGGTACTCATTCTCTTTGATGGATGGATGAGCGTGAGCGAGTTTAAATCCTGTGAGTTTCACCTGCTGCAGCCCAGCTCATTATCATCCCGCACGTCACAACACCACAGCACACAGACACGCGCTTTTTTCTTTTTTAAAAACATTATATTTATTCGTACAAAAGAGTTTGCAAACGACTTATACTTTGAGGTAAATACATAATAGAATAAATCTCTTTATATACAATAAAAATACAATATCATATAAAAGCCACACGTTGAATAAATAAAAGAAAAACAAAACAAAAACAATGCGGAGTAAGAGTAGTAACGGTTCCCTCGGATGCACGGGTTCGTGGTGGGCCACTTTTGGGGTCCTGCTCCTCTTGTAGCTCCTCTTTTGCTCCTCGCGTCCTCTTTTCTATTGTCACGGCGATGAAACGGCATTTTCACGCTCGCTGTTCTGCTCTGGCGCGCTGCTAATTGTAAAATTGACTTTTCACCTCGTGCGCGGCTGAAGAATGTCTCCCCCGCGCGAGCCGCTTTTATCAGGGGGCAAAACGGAGAGGTCTGCAAAAGTCTGTCTCGCTGGAAACGGAAAGAAAAAGAAAAAGTGCAAAAAAGTTTCGCGTGGGAACGTAGAAAGACAAGAAGGAGTCTCTCGCGTGAGTTGTAAGGCAAACAGTGAATCTCTACGCCTCGTCTCGGCGCCGCGCGCTAGTAGGAGTCGTACGGGAGGAAGTTGTGGTGGTAGCTGTAAACCACGTCCGCCTGCACGAAACCGTAGTCCTCCGCCGCCTCCGGGCTGCCGGGCTCCGAGGCGCTGTACGGCGGCGAAGACGCGGACGAGCACGCGCTGGATGACCAGGAGCGCGCGTCGCTGCCCGGGCTGGGCGGTGAGGCGCCGCGCGCCCTGTCGTGGATGCGGATGGTCTCGGACAGCGCCCAGATGTAGTTGTGCGCGAAGCGGAGAGTCTCGATCTTGGTGAGCTTGGTGTCGTCGGGCATCGCGGGCAGCACGCTCCGCAGCGCGTCCAGCGCGCCGTTCAGGTTGTGCATGCGGTTGCGCTCGCGGTCGTTCGCCTTCAGACGCCGGTTCTTCTTGGCCACGTGCACGGTGGCGTCGGGGCGCGCACGAGGGCCGCGCCGCTTCTTCTTCGGGGGTTGCTCGTGCTCCTTCTGCTGCTCCTGCTGCAGGAGAGCGTGCTCGTGTGCCGGGGAGGCGGCGCGCGAGTCCTCGTCGTCAGTGCCGGTGAATGAGTAGTCACAGCTCGAGCAGTCGACGTCAGAGAACACGTTGTCCATAGCGGTGCACATGGCTGCTGACCTGCGGGGCACAAAGAGGAAAGAAATGGTAAGCGATGGAAGAAAACAGTCAGGGATGGAGGAAAGCAGAGTGATGCAGCGCGTGCAGCAACAGTGTGCGCGTACCTGGTGAACGCTGTGCAAGGAATCAGAGAACAGTCGCGAGGAGTCAAAGTCCAGCAGAGTTGGCTTTGCGTTTGAAAGTCGTTGGCACGCGCCCGTGTCGCTCGCGTTCCTCAATCAGCTCGCGTGAGCCGGTGAGCTTGGCACACGACTGGCCTCACTTACCTTATATACCCCGATAAGACAATGCACGCGCCCCCCCGCCCGCCCCCCGCTCCTGTGGCATTTTCCTGGAGGATGAATGAATGGGCCGCAGCAGGTCTGCCCCGTGCCGCGCGACTATCTCATTAGCATAATTTATGCCCGTTGTTTGCTCGCGCTCCGGAGCGTGCCTCTAATCACCGCCAGCCAATCGGAGCGCTCGAGCGTTCGCGGAGCCACGCGCATGGCACAGAGGGCTTTGAGCTAAAAAAAAAAGTAAAGAAAAAAGAAAGAGAAAGAAAGAAAGAAAGAAAGAAAGAAAAAAACTGTGAGGGAGAAAGAAAAGAATAGCGTAGCGCCCCAGGCCAGGCACACTCTGCCTCAGTCTCTCTTTTTCTATCTTTCTCTGTGTCTGTATTCTGCACCTCTCTCTCTCTTTTCTGTTCTTTAGCCTGGACATAAGGCGTCTCAGCACAAACAACTGTGCACACACATCTACTTCTCTCCCTCTATATATGTGTGTGTTTGTATATATATATATATATATATATATATATATATATATATATATATATATATATATATATATATATATATATAGTATAAGCTTGTATGTATATACAGTGATAATATATATATATATAGAGAGATAGATAGATAGATAGATAGATAGTGAGTGTGTTTATATATATATATACATACAAGTTTATACTATAAATATCATATTTATCATATATATATGTGTGTGTGTGTGTGTGTGTATAGAGACAGAATGGGGGGGGCAGATACTTCTATGTGGGCTGCTTCTGGCTTTCAGTACGTTGGTCAACTTTGTGGTCAGCGAATGAAATCCAGAGACATTGAAAAAAGTATATGATCATTCAGACTCTAGCCCCCACGTGCTGATTAAACACATACAGCCTAGATTTAGCTCCAGTATCCAGACAGACATTATGAAGAACTGGAGAGCTGAACTGCGCTATATCTTACTAACTTTGATCTGTTCAGTAGTTCGTATTTGAGCTACGATGAAAAAGGAGACAAGCCACACACTTCATCATGACTTCATGCTAAACTCGCCCAACTGTTGCTCCGGCCTCATTTCTCATCTCAGATTGGAGCAGATGAAGGACTCCGCTAAATCACGCTGCTGCGTCTCTTCAGGTTTATTTAAAGACATCTTTATGAGACAGCCGTACAATTGGCCATTAATTATTCCATTTATTCCATCGCCAGCATCTCGCAGCCCTTTGGAGAGCGGTGGAAGGGGGCAGCGGTGAGGGCCAGTTTGAGGAGAGACCTGCAGGGCCTTTCTCCTCGCGCCATTATGAGGATAGGGAGACAGTCATTTATAAATAATTACACAATGTTTAGAGTCTTCAGGCATGTATAATATATCAAAGCGATTAGAAGGTGAATTGTTCCATTGTGCTCTTCTCCCCTCTCTCCTTTTCAGCTCTCCATCGCCTTGTCCCCCGTCCAAATTCTGCGCCTCTGCGCCTTTTGTCACTCATTTTTTTCTCTCTCTTTCTCTCTCTCTCACTCTCTCTCTCCTTCTTTCTCGGCCTGCAACACTCCAATAGCATTATTCTCATTCAAATAGTCGCAGCGTGAACAAAAGCGCACGTTTGTGGCCTCAAGTGAACCACGTCCAGCGCTAAAACATGAAGATGTGGCACGACCGCAGTCTGAATGAATGATTGACAATGATTTTTTAAAACATTACTACTTTCATCTGGCCAAAAAAACCCCCTCCTCCCTCCGTATTTTCTAAGGCATGAATAGCTTTCTCTTTCTTCCAGGCTGCGCTTTAGGCTATGCTGCGCTACCAGTGCGCTTGTTTTGTTTTAGTGCTGAAGAGATGGATTTTATTATCACAGCACCAACCTGTCAGCAATAACTTCAAAGCGGAGAAACAGCTTGAATACCCATTTGGGTTCTCAGTCCGGGCATTAGGGAGCGCAACGTGGACCTTATTGCTCATATAAAGTGATAAAAAGTAACGGGTTTACAATATGACTTATTTCCATGGAAATGATGGATGGAAAGAGGGGTTTGCTGGAGAAGGGGGCGGGTGAAGCTGGGGGTGGAGGGGTGTGTGTGCAAAGGGGTGTTTTTTTTTTTTTTGCCCCACAGTTGAGAAGGGTTGCCAAGGAGATTTTGACAGGATTAGGCCCAAGTGCACGGGATCTTATTGCATTTCAATAGCAGGAACACGTGAGAAAATGAAACAAGCGCATTAGCGAAAGAGGCTCTGAGCTGCTTCTCCAAGAGCAAACTTACACCCAGCCCAGGGTGATGACGAGCAGCAAAACGAGGCTGTACGTAGGACAAGTACGTAGGAATCACTGTTTTGTTTCCCGTGGACAGCGGAGGTGTTCGAGGCGGGTGCTGAACCGTCTCCTCCTCCGCGGAGGAGCTGTCCGCTCGTCGCCACTCTGTTGTCCCTATTGAAGCCTGTCACTGGGGCGGGCGTGTGCGTGCGTGCGTGGGACGCGCTCCTTTCTTCTCCGGGAGAATGCTGCTCAATTTATTTCATATCGACCAATGCAACCTCGAATTAAAATGCAATTTCGCGTTTTTGGCCCGGCATTAATCCGCGGGTATTAACGCGATTACCTCGCGCAAAAGATCTTTGAGTCAGAAAGTCTGATAGAAGTTTTCACATGGTAATCCCCGGAATAATCCCTTCCCCTGGCAGCTCCGGGGCCAGCAGGCCTTTTCTCCCCGTGCAGGACGCAGGCAGGCCAGAATGGGGGCCATTACTTTTCAATGATAATTAATTCCTTACTCCAGTGCCTCAATTGTGGAGAGATGGCACTCCCCACATCAGAAAAGAACCCCACCCCACCCACTCGCACACACCCCCCAACACACACACACACACACACACACCGTGTTCGTAAATGTATTAAAACGAGAAAGAGAAAAGCTTCTGGCAACAGCAGGGATAGAAGACAACAACTCTTTCTTCAAGTATGATACACATTCATTAAACATCTATTAAACATTTATTAAACAATCATTAAACAATTATTAAACAATTAACATCATAGACTTGGAGAATATATATAGGTCCATGTTATTAAATCGTGTTACACATTCATTAAACATCTATTAAACATTATTAAACAATTGAAGCCATAAACTTATACCAGATACCAGATATAGGTTAATGTTATATTTATTTAAAGTATAATGCATATTTATGAAACTATATATTTATTAAACCTTCTCTCTCTCTCTCTCTCTCATTATATCTATATAATTTTCTTCATTTCGTTCATCTACACTGTGAAAAAAAGAGGTTTCCTAACATTTTCTATACATGATGCCATAAAAGAGACACTTTTGTTTTGTGTGACACATTAAGCTCTTTACCAATTTAGAAATTCTTCCAAGAACCTTTACATGATGTGGTGATCGATGATCTTTAATTTCACCTGTCATTTGCAAAAATGGTTCTCAGAAAAAATCATTAACTGAAAGTTTTTTTAGGAAACCTGAAATGCTCTATTATGTCATCAGGCAAGGTTTTTTATTACCAACTTTTTAAAAAGGATGTAATAAATAAAGTTTTATTCAAGTCAGACATATACTCTGCTTGGAAAAAAAATGAATAAAAAGGAAAAATTATACTTCAGGGAAGCAAAAGTGGTGTTTTACATCAATCCATATCTTAGAAATACATCAGTTATACCCTTTGCAGTAATTTCATTGACCTGAATTTGTATATTTTGGATTGGAAACCCCCTTAAATTTACTGTTTAAGTTACTCCTGTACTTTCCTTGCACCTCCTATTTAAGTGTGTCTCATACCTGACCAGCTAATGAACCAGCCTATCATGATTGTTACAAGTTTAGGAGCAGAAAAACTGACAAACCTATTAAATGTTACTTTTCTATTTTCATGTCTAAATAATATACAACACCACTGTTTTCTCTTTCAGTTTCTACTAATTACAGCTGTGCTGATGTAATATTGTATGAATGTGAGAATGATGTACACATTAGTGTCCAGTAAATTCAGTGTAACTTCCTCTCGCAGCTGCATTGAGCTTACAGACCTTCAGCTTATTCAATTTCTATTTAAAACAACCATTAGAGTAAACTTAATACTATGTAATAATATGATTTAGTAAAAAAGTGGAAAGTCAAAGAAAAGAAATCTGAAAAAAATCCACAGGTGTTTCTGTCCATCCTTTTACTGCTTTCATGGTGAAAAATAGAAAATGCAACCATTCTCTTACAATGAACTTTGGAGGTGTGGAAAACTGAACATCAGTGTACTAAGACACACTACATACTGAATAATTTGATATTATAGACAGTTGTAGAGGCCTGTGTGTCACTGTCTGTTAAATATTTGTTGTTGTCATTTTTAGTTACCTCCAGCTCAGAAACATTGCAAAGCTTAAGCCTTTCCCTAGTTTTCTGACTTTCATGCTTTCATTTCTTCCAGACTTAATAAGTGTAATTTGTTATATATAGGGATTAAGCAGTCTCTACTGCAACATCTGCAATTATTCCAGAATCATGCTGCCAGCTTACTGACTAGCACTAATAAAAGAGACCGTATCACTTCAGTCTTTGCCTCTCTATATTGGTTACCTGTCCAGTAGAGAATACAATTTAAAATGCTGTTATTTGTTTTTAAGACACTAAATAATCTTGACCCCTCTTATATTGCAGACTTGATTACACCCACAACCTCGCAACATTCTCTGAGATTACCTTTATAGTATTTGCTGACTGTTCCCAGGGCTCAGCTGAAACTTAAGGTGATTGTGAATTTGTGGTTTATGCTCCAAGACTTTGGAACAGTCTTCTACTCGATATTCACCAAGCCTCTTCTGTCTCCGTGTTTAAATCAGGTCTAAAATGTACTTTTACCAACTAGCATTCAAATAGCAAGAGACTGTAGTGATGTTTCCTTTTGTGTATGTGTATGTGTTTTATATTGCTGTCATCCATCTTATCTGTTTATTAGTGTCTTTAAACTCCTTTTACTTATTTCTTTCATCGTTCTTATTTGTTGTATTGCTCTAACTCAGCGTGTACTGGGGACTGATATCATATATAGCACTTTGGTCAACTCAGGTTGCTTTAAAAACAAATTCTTACTTACTTATATACTTTGTTGTGGTCAAAAAAATACCAAATATAATGGTGATGATCACCTGTCACACAGCACTGTACAAGATATATATATATATATATATATTTATTTATTTATTTTTTTTAAGAATTTCGCTAATATTATTTGAAACACGTGTTCTGCATTTACTGGATTTTTGAACAGGTGCTATTATTACAATGTTTTGGAATCTCATTACAGGCTATCTAAATGCAAATTTCAGGCCTGTATTGTGAAGCGCACACAAAATGTACCAGTTCGTGAACCTTGCACTATCAATCAGATGCCAAAGTTTAAATACGAACCCTACAGCCAGGCATTCACTTGTCCGTGTGTATTTGTGCAAGTGCATAATTTACCTCTAGTTTACCCTACATTAGTGCTCACAATGAGACCTGTGTCTCTAAAGACTTTATCATTCAGAGTAACCCGGGCAACTACTTGGCAAAATGTGAAGAAGCTTTGCATAAGCTATACCATCGTTAAAGGAGGACACATGCACAGTGGTGCCCCTGATTGATGACAGCTACACACACCTGACCTTGCAGGACGAGCGCAAGCGTTACAGTTTCCTTTCAGAGGCTTTGTGGACTGTAGATGTGGATCCAGTGGCACGTTCGGTACTTCCTGCTTTCTTTCTCTCTTTTATTCCCCTCTTTGCTCTGCGCGCTGGACTGTTTGCATGCTTATCTCATTGTCCTGACCTAGTGTTGTTCTTTAAGGTCTGCTCTGCGACTTTAGAAAACACAAACACAAATAAGACATTAAAGATGTTTATATTTGCTTTCCGTTATGTGAACTGGAGTCTTACACAAAGCTCTTAGTGATAGGAGCAGCCACTACAACAACAACAATTAAGTGCATATACATCTTTTAAAGTTAAAGCTTTGCCCATGTCATTAATGTTTTCAGAAAAAAAGAAATGTAACTAAACTTAGGAAAGGCTTAGAAGTTTTAAACGGCCCATATCATGGAAAAAATGTAATGGAATTTCACTTTTTTGTCAAATGAAAGCGTGTGGTATAGTATATGAATGGTGTTACAGTCTCAAAACTTTGAACAGTCCACATCGTCGCTGTCCAATTAAAAACAAATGTCCCCATTTTTTATTTTTCTACATCATTTGAATATGACAGGTGCTGTTTACATGCCACTGAACCAAAAGTAATGCTTTGAAATCATTTGGAAAAAAATCTGCTTTCACTGACTTACAAAGACTGTTTTTGTACTTTCTTGTAAATTTTGAAAGATTTTTGGGAGATTTTTCATTGCTCATTGTCACAAAAGCTTAGACATATACCTACACATATATATACCTTGCATATACCTACCTATTCATTCTAGATAAGTAGTGGTTAAAGGGCCCATGTCCTACATTTTGCACTTATATTCAAATAAAGAGACCACCTATAACATTTGTAGGGTTCAATTTACCCAAACCAGTCAAGACACAAATTTATTCTATTTCCAAACAGGCTGTTGTTGTTATTGTGTCTTTAAGACTGATATATGCAAATGATCTCCTTTCTGATTGGCTGCACTGTAAGCGACTTCATTCAAAATGCGTTCTGAGCAAAGGCTTTTCTTATAACTGCAGCACGGATGGGCGGGGCTAAACTGCTGTTGGCTGACTAGGCGGTTATATGTAAATGCCTTGTTTTTTGTGACATCATAGAAACAAAGAAATCAAAGACTGTTTAGACAGCTTTACCTTCACATATAGACTTTCACAACAGGAGAGCGAGTAGTATATTCTGAAACTTATATATTACATCAAACATTTAATTAATTATCAAACATCTTACATTTAAAAAAAGTTAGGAAAAGCTGTTTGATGACCTGGATTGCTTTGTGAATGAGACAGCCAGTCAGCACAGAGCTCATTTACATATATGTGTCGTTACAGCACAGCAAAAAAAAATTCTAAGAACTGTTCAAATTTAAAACCACACAGATGTTGTAAGTGGAAAATGGGCCCCTTAATTTTTCTTCCTGACTTTCAGATTTTATATACTATATTATTTACAAATGAGCTTAATTAACTAATTAATAAACTTTTTAGTAAACTTAACATGTTACAGTTTGCATTGCAGCAAATTCAACAAGATCATCATATTGTATGTATGCACATAAGAACACTTATAATGTTAAGAAACATTTATAAAAACAATTCTACAATGTTTCTTAATCTAAATATGCTGCATGGCAGTGTATTGTGAATGTATTTAAAGCTTTGTTGGCAGAGGACACATAGAGACCATCAGCTGCAACATTGTGAATGCAATTGCATGCTTTATGTTACAGCACATTTTATTAATTGCATGGTTTTTATGTCTGCATTCTTTTACTGAAGTCTTTGTTGCACCATTAGAAATCTTTTTTAAGGCCTCATATTGAGACAGTTCCAGTGCCCACTTTGAGAACCGTACCCGAGGCATGGGTGGACTCGGGTGGTGGCATCACTTGTAGGTGCTCAAACAAGCCATATGGTTTGGAGTGCGATAACTTGAAGCTGGAGCCAACAATGGAGTAATTGAGAAGGGGAAGAGGTCCGAGCTTGACTCGGCAAAGCTGCAAAAACTCCCTCTTTCACTCTAATGAAGCTGTTGTCTGGAGATTCTGTGTGGGGTTGGGAGGATGGTGGTGGACGTGATTTGTCATACAATCTGAATCTTTAGGAGGGCCGGAGAAAGACCTCCTCTCCATATGTCTGCTTATTTTGCATCTGAAAGCTGCGGGTGGGGATGGGGGGAGAGAAGGGGAAGGAAAGGAGTGAATTGAGGCACTGGACCAGGATTTCTCTTTCTGTCTGTGTTCAGGCTAAACAAACCAACATCAGATCAGGTTTTCCTTTGAAAGGCAAGAAAATGAGAGAGATACATTTAGTAACTTTACACGTACAGTCCAGGTTTACAAGGTTTGGGACATTGTAGAGTTTTAAAATGAATTAATGATGTCATGTGTAGTTTTACTTTGCCCAAGGAATGATGTAGTTGTTAAAAACATTGCAACAAGTGTGGAGACGGTGGGTTTTGTTCCAAATTAACATTTGCCTTTTGATAAATTTGACTTAAATCTGTCTTAAATGTGATATAAATGAACTATATACGTTCTGCAGTGTAATACAATGCAACTTCAAAGAAGAGGAAAGGATGAAAGACGTACTCTTTAAAAGATACAAGATTTAAGATTCAAGATTGAAGAGTTTTATTGTCATATGTAACAGCAGAACAGACAGTTACACTGTACAATGAAATTCTTACTTTGCTGTTCCTCCATTCACCAATAGATAAAGATAACAAAAAAATAAATAATAAAAATATATATACAAAATATACAAAGTATAATAATATAAGTTGAAGTAAAATAAAACTAAAGTATTTTTATAGTTAAAGAATAAAAAATAAAAGATAAAAGTTATGTGTGCGTATGTGTGATACGTAGAGTTTCAAGTGTTGGACATTGTTGGTGTTATTGTTTTAAGCTGTTTTTGTAAAACAAACAAAAGAAAGCCCTCACTGGTCTCCTCAACAGATCAAAACATGCATTATTCTCGAAATAATAACAAGATGCACATGCTAGACCGAACCAGTGCTTGAGCGAAACAAGAACCACTTGAAAGAATGTGGCTGGACAATGAGGAGCTTGGAAACAATGGCTGCACTTCTGCATTAGGTGTCGCTAGTAGAGAACTTAGACCACCATGCAATGAAAGAGCACTGGCAAACTATACAAGTGCAATTATGCCAGGACAATAGCTGTAGTGCTTTCCCCCCCAGTCAGTGGGCACACTACTGTGCACTGGAATGGTAATAGTCACCCAGCATAACACAATGTCTTTTAGAACAGGTGTGAAAGATCGGAGTGAAGAGGTCACGCTCACTTCTGCTGCAGGAGGTGCAGAGTCTTGGAAAAACTGCTTTAAATGTTTCTTTTTCATTTCACCTCCTTTCTTTTTCAGTTTCAGAGGTATAAAGATCGGCAAAACGTCCAAGCAAATGGTTCACAACATTTAACTTACTGTGCTTGTAAATACACGGTATAGTATTGAAACAGTACAGCTAATTGTCAATAGAGCAAAGTAGGGTACAGCTCCCAGCAGAGAACACACACACACTTAAATTCTACACACTAACAGGAAATCGGCTTTCTTAATGTAACATAACAATAAGCAATATTTTTCCCATTACCCCATGTGCAATATCTGTAAACATTCTTCAGAGTTTTTGACTTTTTATTATTTATATTGTATATACTGTACTGTTTATTTATTTGTTTTTTGTTCTGAGTGCCTTGCTACCCCTTTTTGCTGCTGTAACTCTGTGAATTACCCCACTGTGGGACTAAAAGGGATTATCTTATCTTATCTTATCTCATCTTATCTTAAGTGGGATGTTATGAGCTGGGTGGAAAAACACAAGTTGGGTTACTGATGTCCCATCAACCCCTCCAGCCATCATACAGATTGGGTAAATTCAATCAGCAGCACTTCTGGTTTAATTTAATGAAGGATTGTTTAGACAAACAGGGTACTGCAGGATAAAATAATACTAATATAGTTAGGTAAGGTTTGGAAATGGTTAAAAAAAACATAACAGACATAATCCCTATTATTATTTTATTGTTTTATTGCTGTTTATATGAATAGTATCTCTATTTATTCTAGTATTACTATTTAACAATAAAAACACTTACTGCCTAACTAATCAGCTTTTAATATTCATGGGTGTCAAAACTTTTGCACAGTATTGTATATTTCAAAACACTGAAGGTGCCATAGAACTTAACATTTTATCATAGCATGGTCAGAGTGTAAAACGTCCAGTTGTGGGTTTACATGTCTGTTTACACCCTATGATTTGGCCCTAGACTGAAACACACTGTTCAGGTTTGAGATTGTGGTGGATGTTGTGATGCTAATAAAGGTGGAACAGCTCCTTCCTTCAGTCTCTTCAGTGTCAAACACTAAGCAATGATAACGTTTGAAAAACTGAAATATGCAGAGCGAACTAACAGCTTTGTTATCCACGATCTTGTTATTTGCCAGCATGTTTTGCTAATTTTCCATTCTACCTTAAATGATGCCACAGTTACTTTCTGACACCTGAACAACTTGTAGCATTTGAACTTTAACCATGTCCCTGGGACAGGTATGAAAAGTCTTCTTCACAGCCTGGAATGGTAGATTTCTCCACATGGTCTGTCGTTTTAAATTATTAATTAGTCAAGACTGTCACATAACAATTTCGGATTTTGAAATTAATCTGTTTTACTTGTCGCAAATATAGGATTTGTATATAGAGGAGGAACGCTATATCAGTTCCATGTACCGAACTCTCCTTATTCACTAATATAAACACAATTCTTGATTCTATGGCTCCTGTAAAGTACTGTTGAATAATAACTATGAGAACTGCAGTGCTGGAAGTTGAGAAAAATTTTTTAATGTAGTTAATTTTGACCCTTCATACTTTTTTTACACATATGGTACATATTCCTATGTGCTCTTGTTAGACTAGTGTGTTGTTTGCAGGATCTTCTCACTGTGATTAATTTACAATAATTTACAGAGAGCATATATAACAGATTAATAACAAAGGACAGCATTGGAGGAAATGTGATATCAAAGCAAGCATATTTGAGGTCTCTCAGTATACCGATTCACAAACTTGAAACAAACGTAACATTTTTCATGATTAGTTTCATTTGAATTCTTCTTCTAGCAGAAATGCACTTAGAAGCAAGCACACCTTACGCTGAGGTTGTAAATGAAAACAGCAGTGAGACTGAAAGCGAAGGCTTAAATGCGATGTGGTGTCTGCAGTAAGGGCCATGAACTTGTGGCTGTGGAGACATCTGCATGCATTCTCTGGCCCTGCCTCTTCTGATATCAAGGTTAATGATATGAGCGCCAGCAGCTCTGCAAGAATGCACTGTGGAGAAAACGAGGAAGTCCCCAAGGACCTCCATCGGTTTGGACAACTCTTTTTGATGCAAACACCATGCGCCGTGCTCGGATATTTGTGGACATCTGCCCAGGCTCATCAGCATGCATGGCCTCAGTTTGGGGGTATCTGACCTGCCCGAGCAACAATGGCCAGGCAGTCTGATCTATGGCACACCGCTGCTTCTGCCTTTATACCCCTGTGAAAGAAGAGCTTTTAAAAACAGGCCTTTAGGGCTACAGAAACTGCTACGGAGTAACTAAGAGGGGCTACAGCAACTAAACACATTTCCTCTTCTTTCTTAGACCCTTTTCTTGCATTGCCTCATGTAATTTTTCTTTGTCATTGGCTTTTAGCATAGAGGAGTCTCTGGGGTGAAGGGCAGAGCAAGCTGCGGAGAGGCCCTGCTTAAACAGAGCCGTGAGGCACCTTTACAACATGAGTTTGGCAAGTTGATGGTTACGGCGAGTGGAATTACATGTGGGCTTAAAAGCAGCAATTTCTAAAGAAATGCTAAAGATACAAGAGGATTAGGTAAGCTAGACAGTAAGCAGGATAAAAAAAAAACTTTTGTACACAGAAGTGATCGGGCAGTTATAGAAATGGCTGATTTGGGTTTTAAAGAGATCCATTTCTTCCACCTTCAAGAAAACAGTAGATCTGAACCCTGCCTACAAATGTTTTAAATTGTCCACCGAATCTAAATAAAAATGAGAATACTGAAGAAAGGATGGTATCAAGCAAAGCGGTTTAGAATAAATAGCATCTGGTTCTGAATTACTTCATAGAGCAAATGCATTAAATTAGCCTTTTCTTTATATTAATAGATAATCATGCCATCAGCATCAATCCATTAACGCAAAAAATATGTTTTCATACTTTAATAGTTATTTGTACAGTGAAATGGTTCCTCAGATTAATAGAGAATTTGTTGCATGTGGTTCTATATATAATTATTATGATGTTATGTTTGTAACAAAAGAAGGACCCCTTTGATGCTGCATGCAACCTTTTCAAAAAGGTTCTATATAGAACCTTACCCATCAATCAGAGGAACCATGTAAGCATGAGTGTTCATGGTTCTATGCATAACTTCTAAAGAACTCTTGAGGAACCGCTCTTTAAAGAGTGTATACAAACTTGATCCAAATTATCTTCTTGTGATGGACCTTTAAACCAAAGAATTCAATATTTTTTCGATCAACACTGCCCCCTACTGGACCACCCACTTTATTAACAGCATTGGTAGGCTCAGAGTCAAAACAGCAACAAGCTGATGCTGTTCCTATATATAGCTTATATCGCAACAACAATGTTAGATCTTAATATTTCTCATAGACAAATTACGGTATTAGTATATGAAGTGTTAAAATATAAAAAATATTATATGATAAAATATTAGCTGGTTTAATATGGTGAACAGCAAACTGGTTAAAAAAGTACAAAAGAAAGAAGCACAAAACATTAAAGTTTCAAAACACTTTTATCAGCCAGCTTAACAACACTTTCATAAATGTTTTAACATTTTATCTGAAAAATAAGATAATCATTTCATTTAATTCATTCATACATTCATAGCAATTTGCTGACCCCTTGTGGTTATTTACAAGTTCTAAAATCCGCGCTTTTATTCAAAACAAATCTAAAAACTGCGTAAGTAACACGTTTACATAAATTTAATAAAATTCAGAAAATGCGATTTGACAGACAAATTAAACATAAATACATAAAAAAAGCTAATAAAAAGATTATGTGTGTGATTGTAAAGTCATTGCTCGACTAATCGCATCGTTCAAGGTAACAATATATATACATTAATATTCAACGAACAAAATGTATTAGGGTCGATAAGTTTTTTAAATTTGTTTCAGTATTGTTATATGGTGTGATGATTAATCTGTGTGAACAGTTAGCCAACTTTTATTTTGAAAATGAGAGGTATTCCCCGGATGTACGTCAGACTGCAGCTTTGTTCGGCGCTAACGTTTTGGGCTCGGAGCGTATTTCATTTATTTAGTCTATTTTAATTATAAACGCCGCTAAAAACCCGCTCAGTGAGAGATGTTTTATCATGTGAGTTGACATATGTTTCATTTAAACTTTAATGGATTTTAATTTCTTAGCTGAGTGAATGTAACTTTAGAGTTAAACTGCTGGCTAAGTTAGCTTAACACTCGAGCATTCATTGATGTGTTGCTTGCGTGAAGCTAACAGTGTGAGGTTTCGGTACAGAAAGTATTTTGTTGTATTCGATATCTCGTTGTACAGTGTAGTTCACACGTTTGAAGTCATGATATTAATATTGATATTAATATTAATATTCCTTTATCCACTATTCTGCAGGGACACCTAGTGTTATTGCTAATGAGTAGAGTTGATTTCTAGCAGATTTATACAGTCACCCTGGCTGGCTGGACAGGAACATACTTTACTAATAGACAATAAATTATAGTACAGTTTTTAATGTGTATATATGTTAGAAAATACCTTATGTGTGGTGACTGTATTGTATGGACAGGCTCCTAAAATGCATTTGTTCAAATGGTCTATAATAAAACTGTGTATTTCAGATCTCACTGGAACATGAGATTCTTCTCCATCCTCGCTATTTTGGCCCAAACCTGTTGAACACAGTCAAACAGAAGCTGTTCACAGAGGTGGAAGGCACTTGCACAGGAAAGTAAGTCCAGCTGAAGACCGCAATCCAACAACTTGAATAACCACCATTAATATTGGATGTGTTCAAGTCACTGACCTGTGACCATTTTCATTTCTTTGTAGATATGGCTTTGTCATTGCAGTGACCACAATTGATAATATAGGAGCTGGTGTTATCCAGCCTGGCAGGGGTTTCGTCTTGTACCCTGTCAAATACAAGGCCATCGTATTCCGGCCTTTCAAAGGAGAGGTAGTGGATGCAGTTGTCACTCAGGTTAACAAGGTATAAATTATGACCTATCTTTCTGTTTTATTTATCCTGCATTTCTTCTTTCTGTTCTTGCCAAATATTCATGTATTGTATTGTTTTATTTAGTTTATTCTTTTGTTTGTTTGCATTTTTGTGAACAATAGTTTGTATTTAGAGATAACATTTTTGCTTTTTTATTACAGGTTGGACTGTTTACAGAAATTGGGCCAATGTCATGTTTCATCTCTCGTCATGTAAGCTGATAATGATTGCTGTCTACATCACATGAAAGTTTGTGCCACTTGTTTTCATCTATGAAACAAATAGTTATAGACATGCATAAGAAACGACAGATGTGATGAATATCAACAACTGGCCTTAATGATTAAAAGTGTAGAGATGGTTCATATAATCCTCAAAAGTCTTCTATGTGGTTTTTGAAAAAACAAAACTGTAATTAATGTAGATCTTTAAATGTAAAGGAGCTTAAAATGTTTAAAATGTTCCCTACACAAAAGTGGTTTGAGTGTAATCACTTTAAAAAACTCTTTACAGTTCTGATTGGCATCTTTTATTTTGAAGTGTGCCAAAGACCAAATGTCCTTGCTGTGAATTAAGGATTCAGGCCATCACGCTGGATAACATACTGTTCAGTTCCAATAATGTATCCAGGAAAGTATTTGCACAATGTTCATTTTGAGCTAAACCTGGATTTTCTTGGAAGCTTCGGGTTTTGTGTTATGCTATACACGGAACATGGATTAGGTCAAGCTTTAGCCTAAATTTCAATGCTAATTATAACTCTCCTGTGGAAATACATTTTTTTGGCTAAATCTTAGTTCATAGCAAATCATATCTTTGCTATTGCTGCTTGGGTTGAACATTTTACTTTTGTTCCTTTTGTCTAGTCTATACCCTCTGAAATGGAATTTGACCCAAACTCTAATCCTCCGTGCTACAAGACAGTGGATGAGGTAAGATAATGTAGTATACAGAGAGTTTTAATAGCAATGAATGGTTGTTACATTTGTACATTTGATTTAAAATACAAAAGAAAAATGTTATTTCATGGCTTTTCATTTACAGGACATTGTTATCCAACAAGATGACGAAATTCGATTGAAAATTGTGGGTACACGAGTGGACAAGAATGATATTGTAAGTTTGTGGATCAAAAGTTGATTTCAGGATATGTCAGTGTATTCTACATTCCCATAAAATATTGGTGAAAGTGTTGGTCTGTCATACAGCCATCAGTGTTTCACATTTGTATATGTTATGTGTTTTTCCTTTAGTTTGCTATTGGATCTCTGATGGATGACTACCTGGGTGAGTATTTTTGACAGTGTTTTCTGTTTCTTGTTCTGTACTCCTTGTTTCTGTGTCATATATGAATGAAAAAATAACTTTTTTTGTTTTTCTTTTTAGGTCTTGTTAGCTGAGAGCCAAAGGACTCTGATGCGTTTGTACATAGTACTTCACTCTCTCCATTACAGCAATGTAGACTACCAATATTTCTGCAATTTCTTTTTGTTTTACATTTTTCCTGCTGGTTTTGTTGATCATAATTTTTGTTGTGTTCTAACTTCAAGTGAACTGTGGACTAAATATGTGTCTTTGAATAGCTTGCTTATCAAAGCAACAGGATCAGATGTTCTTAATGTGTTTGCACAGTTTGGTGGCTCTGCATATCTGATCATTATAAAGACATTTGAACACAAGTTGCCAAGGTACTTGTCTGATTGTGTATTGGCCTCTTTAAGAAAGTTGGACTTACATAAGTTGTTAAAAGGAAATTCCACAAATAAACTTTCTGCGCAGTTCAATCATTGAGATGTAAACACAGTCTTTTAGAATGGTTTGAAGTGAATCAGGTCCTGATGTCCACAGAAGTATTGGAATACACGTTCATAACCACTTCAAGTTATATTTTTCTGTGACATTTGAGACATTAAAAGCTTCAGATGCCTGGTTTCTATCACAAATGCTGAAAAGATTCTCTAAAATGAAGCTTGTTCATAGTCATGGCCAAAGGTTTTGAGAATGGAGTTTGCTGCCTCTGTTTTTTAGAACCTGCTGTCAGATGTTTATTTGGTATAATGAACACAATTATAAACACAATTATAAACATTCCATATGTATGTTAACTTTTTATTGACAAATACATCCAGTTTAGGCAAAGACTTAATATTTATAGAATTGACCCTTCTTCTTTAAGACTTCTGCAATTTGTCTCAGCATGGTAAATATCAGCTTCTGGGCAAAATCTTGAATGATGGCAACCCATTCTTGCCTAATCAGTGTTCGGAGTTGATCACAGTTTCTCGGCTTTTGTTTGTCCAGCCTCTTTTTGAGGATAAAGATCTGGGGAGTTTCCTGGCCATGGGTCCAAAATCTCAGTGTTTTGTACACCGAGCCACTTGGTTATCACTATATTCCTAAATGTTTTTCTTGGAGAGAAGTGGCTTCTTTGCTGCGATCCTCCAAAAGCCTTCATCTCACTGTGCGTTTAGATGCACTCGCACCTGCCCTCTGCAGTTCCTCATCAAGCTCTGCACCGGTGGTGACCCGATCTTATAGCTGCATCCTCTTTAGGAGGCGGTGCTGATGCTTGACTTTCTTGGGTGCCCTAAAGCCTTCTTCACTGCAATGGAACCACCCTCCATGAAGTTCATGATGATTGGATAAATAGTTAATTGGGGTGTATCTTACAAGCAGCAATGGTCTTGCCTGTGAAACCCTTTTGATGGAAAGCAATGATGACTGCACATGAAATCAGCTGTCTTGTCCTCATTAACCTTTTCTGCTGAGCTAATGAGATCATCACTGAAATTATGTTTGCAGGCCATTGTGTAGGGCTGAAATGCAGTCATTTTTGTTATTAGGTAATTTTAATGGCGGGAATGACTGCAATTAATTGCAGTTCATCTGATCACTCTTTAAAATCTAGAGTTAATACAAATTGCCACCATAAGAGGCAGCAAACTTGGTGAAAACCAAAATTTGTGCCATTCTCAAAACTTGTGCCCACAGCTGTAAATATTAGGTAAGTTATTCAACATTTTTGAACAATAATTGACATTCCCCAGCAAGTCACAGAATGGGAACTTGGCAGTTTACTTGTTTGTATTTTTCAGCATTTTCTGCATTTACTGATCCAAAAAAAGGACTGTTACTTGTTACTACATATTCTTTGTTCTAATTTCAAAACCAGAATTACAAAAAATATGTTTTGTATATACCTGTTTTTTTTTAAATAAATAAATCTTGTTAACTAAATGAGAATTATTCCTTATTCCTGTTACTGAAACAAGCAAAAAACATTGTAATCTGCTATTAAATAAAAAAGAAAAATACAGTCACTTATCAGAACGCTGCTGATGCAGCTGGTATCAGACTTACAAGATGAAAAAGGCGAATGGAAGCCATCCTGGACCGAGGAGATATTTCACAAAGCAGCATGAAAGTCAAACCTGTCCACAATAAAAAAGCTGAGGTGCATCATTAGTGGACTAAGTTAAAGAGAATGATGAAACCTTATATTTCCATTTATATCTTTTTTTTCTTTCAACAATTAGAAAATGCCTGTTGTCGTTTACATTGCATGTTTCATGGTTACGTGATGAACAGACCAACAGAATTGACCCAAAATATCTTGGAATGTCTGGTTACATTGATTTACTTTGTAAAATAAAGTATTTTTTCTTTCTCCTGTAAAACTAGCACTTTGGAGAGACAAGGTTTTGCTCAGACGGCAGTATTTTTCTGGCTGGTTTTTCTTCACATCAGAAACATTAGGTTACAGGAATACATATTTCAATATACTTTTACAAACGTGTCAAGTTGTTTAATATATTTAAACATGTTTTTGACATGTAAATATTAAATTATTGACACTGTTACATAATTCTGCATACCTACTGGAAAAACCAGCATAGACTAACGTGGCTGATCACCAGCAAATCAAGCACATGTGCTTTAGATGCTGGTATGCAGGTCAGCAGCAGTGGATACTGACATGCTGATCACCACCAAAACCAGATTTTTTTACACTGGGGTGCTTGATGGCTATTATGACTGTGGGGAGGTTAACAAAACCAGCACCAGGCGAGTGTGAATCAGCATAGACTAGCATTAAGTATTATTTCTGATATACAAATATATTTAACACAGTCACATTATTATGACCATCTACTGTCAGCGGCAGCACTGTGTAGGTAGCAATGTTTTTGTGGAATTCTCTGGGCCCACTCATCCATGTGAAAGGCCCTCTCAACCAATTTGGGTATAAATCCATCCTTGCAGATCACGTACACCCATACATGCTGACTGTCTTCGCTGGGGCGGATAGGATTATCCAGCAAGTCGATGCAACACGTCACATGGCTAGAAATGTCCCACATTGGTTGGAACAGCTGACCAAGACTTGCAAGTACTACCACTGACCCCTAATTCCCTGGACTTGAAACCAACTGAGCATCTGTGGGACCACCTGGATTGTGGTGTTGGCTCTATGGATCCTCCTCACACGTGCCCTCCAGCAGCTGTGGGATGCACTGCAGTCAGCATGGCTCCAGATACCTGTGACAACCTACCAGGTCGTTATTGAGTCTCGCAGTCCATCTTGCTGCTGTCCGTGCTGCACATGGCGGTTACTCTGGATATTAGCTGGTGGTCATAATAATGTGACTCCACTGTCTGCATGTGTATATTATGTACTTTTAAATATTTCATATTTTAATAATTTATTATATTTATATTTTAATATTAATTTATTTTTATATGAACAAATATATATAGAAGTATATACATTTTTAAAATTGGTAAAAATAGCCTCAGTGCAGACATTTCCACAGTGCATCGAGTATCACGAGCGGGCCGTTCACCACATTATACCATAATCAAAATCATAATCAAGACCGTCTGTCATATTTAATCAGTATAAAAACAATAATCGCTATTTTAAGAGAGAAGTGTCTGGGATGTAGTGAGTGGTGAACACACCCTCCGGTCCAGCTGCGTGGCGCAGTATTTCTGCGACAGGCCTCCGGTATACGACAGCAGCGCGCGCCCCCGCTCCTTCTTTCTCTCGTCCTGAAGATGGCGGCAGGGGTGAGTAAGATGGAAGAAGAGCTGATTTTTCACTCTAGTCTCACATCTGCGCCCACAATCCGCCTTTTATCGCGTCCATCCTTGTTGTTGTTGTGTTTATTCTTTCACGGTGTGGTTCTGTGACTTGTATTCGAGCCTCCGGGCTGTTTATTTGGTTTTAAAGTAAACTCCGGTTCCCTATTTTGAATGAGCAGCTGTGAGAAAGTGGGAGCAGCGATGAGCCGCTCGACAGTGCCACGTTTTACGTTCCGGTGTAACGGGAGGCTCATGTCTGCTCTGACAAGCTCTCCGTTGATATTTTCGGAAGCTTTTCGGTGAAATTAAAGCTGCGTTCTTGGTCATATTCAGATTTAAAGCGCACTGCTTGTGTTTCACTGGGCAGGCAGCTGCTCGGAGGCTGACTAGGCTGTTGGCTTTATGTGGTGAGCTAGCTAGCTTGTAGCCGGCGTTCACTTTCCAAGCCTGCTTCCTTTTTGTACACTTTTAACGAGTTATTTTAATAAATGTAAGGAGAAACGGTTTTACACTGACTTTGGAAGCTGGTTATGTCGCTGTCTACACAATATAATTTTGTTTTAGGTCAGTTTTAGTATAAGAACTTGCCAAGTACCTATTATTTTCCACCTGGTTTGTATTATAAAGTGAGAGTAGGGATTGTTTTGTTCATTGCTTTCATTTTATTAGTTTTCTTTATACAAAGCCGAGCTTGTGCTAGGTCATCTATTGACTGAGAGATTAGGTGTCTATTTCAGGTAAAGTGCTGCATCATGATCTGTAGTGGGAACCATGATGGACCTGTGCTGTGTCTGCAGCTAGAGCTGGCACAAACCCCTTATTCTGTTCAGATATTGATGCTGAAGCCAGCCAAATATAAGATTAGTTACGGGACGGTGTTTCAGATGTGCCATTGATAGTTTCTATATAATCCAGTTTTCTTGTCAAATAATATAACTATGCAATTGCAATCAGCTATACCTAAACTTCTAGAAGTGTTGTATAAAGCTCACATTCTTATTGTTTTTTTCCACAGACTCTCTACACATACGCAGAGAACTGGAGGGCCTACAAGGCTCAAATTGCAGCCCAGTACAGCGGGGCTCGTCTGAAGGTGGCGAGCACCCCCCCTGCCTTCACCTTTGGGCAGACGAACCGCTCCCCTGCTTTCCTTAGCAACTTTCCCTTGGGCAAGGTTGGTAGCGAGTTTGTCTCCCTTTTTTTAATTCCTGGAAATTTCTGCTCCGTAAGTGTTTTGTTTACTGATGGCCTTGTCTTCTCTTTAGGTTCCAGCTTACCAGGGCGATGATGGCTTCTGTCTGTTCGAGAGCAATGCCATTGCTCACTACCGTAAGAGTCACCTTTGTTCTTGGATGGAGATGTGTGTGCTGCATTTGAAACTAATGTAGACTTAGTTTGAACTGTGAAAATACTGAAGATGTTTATATTATTGTGGTGAATTCCTTCTGTTTGGCAGTGAGCAATGATGCCCTCCGAGGCAGCACACCTCAAGCCAGTGCCCAGGTCCTGCAGTGGGTCAACTTTGCTGACTCTGAGATCATCCCTCCAGCCAGTGCCTGGGTCTTCCCAACTTTAGGCATTATGCAGTTCAACAAGCAGGTCAGTAGGTTGGCCAGTCATCAGACATCTAAATGAGGAGTGTTGTGTTTTGCAAGTTTGTATGTAGTCTGTAATTGTGATGGTTTTTGTATCTTGTCTTGGTACTGTCTCTCCAGGCCACAGAGCAGGCCAAGGAGGAGGTGAAGCGTGTGCTCGCTCTTCTGAATCAGCACTTAAACACTCGTACTTTCTTGGTTGGGGAGAGAGTCAGTCTGGCTGACATCACAGTGGCGTGCTCTCTGCTCTGGCTCTACAAGCAGGTGAGTTTCTTTTTTTTTTATGCAAAGAATTATGATTATCAATTTTTGGAGTTTCCTGTGAACGTAGAAGGCTATTAAACACAGACGATGTTTGACCTATCAGTGCTCTTTCTACAAAAGCTCCAAATGCCCCTTTTCACTATATTTCTTAAAGGCTCCACTTATTGACACCCCTAGTGATTTCCCATTGTTTATATATTTTCAGTACCTAAAATATGACTGAAATTTGCTGCTTAATTAGCTTTAAAATAGACTTATTTTAATTAATTTGACGAACAAACCCAAGCTTGTTACACGGTAGCGTTCTGGAATTTGCGTGACAGCACTAGTCGACAACAGTGAATGGTGTGGTAAACCAGCGTTATGACTTGGACTGGGAATTTTCTAGTGCTGATTCTTCAGTTTCTGAGGAAAGAAAGAGCCTTTAATGTAGCGAAATAGACCACCATTCCTACAGCAGTTTTCAAACAGCGGACAGGGCCGCTGACTATTAATAATAAGGTTAGGAACTCAAATTCCGCTATACTTGTTTGACATATTAGCTGGTGCTTAGCGTTTAAGGTGCATGCACTCCTACATGGCAAAAGAAGAAAAATAATACATGAGGATTGTCTTAAGTGTGACCCTTTGCAAGAGTACTAAGTAAAAATAAACAGTTGTAATTGTTTGTGGTCTGTGTTTATTTGGGTGAATCTGTTTTGTCACAGACCTTTTAACAGCTGTGTTCATCGGTGGAGCATGGACAGGTTAAATAGGATATGTTTGAATACATTTCATTCTTGGAGAAATTTTATCCTGAAAGAAATTGCAGCATAACAGCAGCAGCTAAATGAGCAGCGTGGGAAAACTATCTTCAAGAGTTATTAAAACCTAAGCAACACTCAGGATTAACAAATAAGAGTTTAAACAGCAGAAACTGATTAAAGGTCTACTACAGTGTTTGGTGTGATAAGCTTGTGATTCCATAAGAAGCTGTACCTGTAAACTAAAGCAATAGTGAGTGTGCTGTTCTGTATGCACATCAGTAATGTTTTCGCCAATGGCCTGAAATAAACAGGTACACAAGCTTTAATATGAACTTTTTTGTATTTGTCATCAGTTGGAGAAAATGTTGAATTGTAAACATACAGTAATATAACATTTAATCTAAAATGATATTGGACTGAATTTTCTCAGTTTAATTGGATTTGGCTGTTCAATACTAGATTCTTTAAACTGAAAAGACTAAATGTCACAATTGGTGAATAAATACAGTTTCATGCCTTTGATTAATTGGCTTCTGGGAACTGAGAAATCTCAAACAGGATGGATTTACTATATTTTTCTTCAGACATAAAAAGTGACATCTGAACTAGAGTAAATTAATAATGAAATTGAAGTGGGGGCCATCATCCACTTTCTCAATTATTATTATTATTATTTTTTTAATTTAATCAATTTTTTAAAAGCTGGCTGTGTTTATCTTCAAACAGAAGTACATCTTAAACCAATAAACAAATGTGTGTGACTTGAGGTCAGAACAGATCAGTTATGTATGATTTTGAGTTAAGACTGCAATTCCTGCTCTCTAAACAGCAGCTCCCCCTCCCTGAATGGACTGATTATGGCTGCGTGTCAGGCCACTGGTGTTCCCTGCCCTGAAAATAAACATATTACTATGTTGTATGAACATAATAAATCTGCCAAGATAATTACAGAATGGTTCCCTAGCCAGGCAGCTTCAAGCATGTTCAAGCGGTGGCATTTTTAACTTCAGAAGAAATGAGAAATACCACCAGACCGCTTGTTTATATCTAGCCTACTTAACCAACCACCTCAACTTCAGTCTCATCAGTTAACCCAAGATGCATTTTGTCAGAGTTGTTTTAGTCAGCCATCCAGATAGCCATGCTACAATATATTTGATTCCTTTTTTCATAAATTCTCCCACATTTCTTTCTTAACTCGACTATTTGCTACTTCAGAGCTCTGTAATGGTCACTGCAGTACATGTTTGTTTGGATGTCCTGATATAGTCCTATATAATTATAGAGGATAACAGTTTAATGTTGGAGCAGAGAAATTTAATCAATAGATTTGTTTTATCCATTGCATTTGTTGGGATTTAGCAATCCCAAATATCATTATGCAGCTAGTGCTGCTTAGGTATCTACTTTATCCCTTCAAACATTTTAGCCACCACCTGCATTGTCTGCCAAGATTAGAAAACCATGAAGCACTGCTGCTTAACCTGTTGCTGCATGCTCATATGGTGTGGTTATGTAATTTCCCAAATGTGTGGATTTTAAAGGAGCAGTGTTGTTTATTTATTTGGTGCTGTCTGTCAGCTGAAATGTTTTGGGTAATTAGTAGAATTAACTACTGTACCTACAAATTGATTTTTAGCTTAGAATGAGCTGTTCTTATTTAAGGCGGGAGCAGGTTGTCTCCCAGTGCAGGCATCAGTGTAGTCATAATGCTGCTGCATTGTCCCCAAATGGGCCAACCGTACACTGCATAGGATTCCTTTCGTGTTTTATGTTGAAGCAGACGCTTGATTTTGGTGCTGCTATAGCTGTAGTTGGAAGTTATACAAAGAAGAATCCTCATTTGAAGTGACATTTTGATAAGTATCCTCATCAAAAATACTGCTAGCTTTAAAACGAAGCTAAAATCAGCTTTTTATCCTCATGTTTGTTCCTATTTTTCAGTGTTACCTTAGGTGCCAAAACGTAACCATAGCACTATTTATGGTGAAACAGAGTTTTTTATTTTCAGCATTAAAAGAATAATTAAGATGCGTTAATAGCCTCCACTTATCAGAAGATAAAATACTGATACTCAATTGAGTCTGTACTAGCTTAACTTCTAAAAACAAAACATTTGTAACACATTGTGATGTACTAATATAATATGAGCATGCTTGGTAGGACTGCTTGATGGATAGAATAAATTGGTAGAACACATAGCTGATCATATTATTGATCACAACAAATAGCAAAGGAGCAATGTGAAACAAAATCAAATGAAAATTATAGACCGCTGTAGTTTGTATGGAAATGGTGGGGGATGTTCAGTAGGTTGCAACCTCAAAGCTGGACTTCACACATTGGTTCTTTAAAAGCATTAATTGGAGTTGGGACAATTTTGGAAATGTTGGGGAAAAAAACAATAATAATGAACCTTTGCTATAAACATTTAAAAATCAATTTTAGAACAGGAATTTTTCTTTGTTTCTGTTGTAGTCAAATGTAAGGTTCTTTACAAATTAAAACTAAACATTTAGAGATGTAGTATACCTAACAACTTTAAAGGAGGCATTGAATTTGCACATGATTGATAACATCTTTTTTTGTGATCAGAATTGAGCTCTAGTTCAGCTGCTCTCAAACATCACTTCTGCTTCTTTGATTACAATGATCTGCTTGTCAATCTTTAGGTTCTTGAGCCTGCTTTCCGTCAACCCTACCCCAACGTCAACCGCTGGTTTCTGACCTGCATCAACCAACCTCAGTTTAAGGCTGTTCTGGGGGACGTTAAGCTCTGTGAGAAGATGGCTCAGTTTGATGGTAAGATTTATCTTATTTCAGTCTATGTAGGTGGCACATTTTTTTTTCTTTTTTATTAGCCTGTCTGAGAGACTCTAGCATGACATCAGTCATTCGGGCCCTTACACCATGTACTGATGTTTTATAATAAAATTGTAACATGGCACACTAGCTGAGCTTCAGTTAACATTTTAAACAATAGGCTGGTGTGATGAGCTGACGATCATGCTAAACTACTATTCCCATGATTTTACAGAAACCTATAAAATTGTCCTAAAAAAAACCCCCAAAACTTTATAAATAATGATATTTAGATCTCTGTCTAGCACTGCATGTTGGAGAAATAAAGGATCTTGCTACATTGCCTCTAATATTTATACAATGTAGCACTTTAATTTGAAGCATGTTTGTCATGTAAGAATCATTTCAGAGACACATGCTGCACGAGTAGGCAGTTCACCAAATATTACCATATGCTGTATTCTTGCTTTAGTACTTTTGTTACTTGCATGCGCATCTGTGTAAACTGTTGTGATTAGACTCCTGATTTAATGCTGTTAGCTACAATTTTTTTTTTGTGTACAATTTAATGTTGGCATGTTTGTCACAGTTGCGCTTTTGTAAGTCCTCCTGACCACCATTAAGAAGGCATTTGTTAACTTTAGGTATTAATATAAGGAACTAGGATGCATGATATTGAAACTGCATCTTAGGTTTTCAAATTTGTATGCATGGGCCGGTACACACAGGAAAAATATTAGGTATGGGCATCGGACCCCAATTCCCTAAACTGTGCTTCCAAAATGAAGAATTATGCATCTTATTTTTCCGACTCCAACTACTTTCATTTCAAAACATCTGGTGTTTAGCTTGCTGGAATTTGTCTGTTTACTTCAGCAAGTTAACGTAGCTGTTCGTTTATGGTGTTCATAAGTCAAAAAGGGTTTGGCTCAGTTTCTGTTCTTGTTTTGAAATGTTGGCTTCTCTTTTTGTAGCCAAGAAATTTGCCGAGATCCAGCCCAAGAAGGAGGCGCCGTCCAAGAAGGAGAAGGGTGGCAAGGATGCTGGTAAGCAGCAACCACAGCAACAGCAGGAGAAGAAAGAGAAGAAAAAGGAGGAGAAGAAGGCTGCACCACCCGCTGAGGAGTTGGATGAGTGTGAAGCTGCACTGGCCTCTGAACCTAAAACCAAGGATCCATTTGCTCACCTTCCAAAGAGGTGTGTGAGTATTGACTTGCTGGCTGGCCCAGTTTATTTAAATATGCGGGTATTTTTTGCTGCGTTGATATTCATTTCTCAAATGTGGATTTAACCACAATTGTAAACAGTAAAGGCCTTCAAATAGATGGTTATTTCCATAATGTTGACCATAAATTTACAATACCTGTTCTAAGTCTTGTATAATTCCTGTTTGGCCCTCCCTAATTGGGGATTCTTTCCTATTCCATTATAGAAAGCGTTTTTGTTGTTTTGCTTGCTGACCTATGCTGTGACATTATTCTGGTGAATATAATGCCTTACACTGCATTTTTCTGTTTTAATTTGCCACCAGTTCATTTGTTTTGGATGAGTTCAAAAGAAAGTACTCTAATGAGGACACACTGAGTGTGGCGATCCCTCACTTCTGGGAAAACTTTGACCGGGAGGGCTACTCTATCTGGTATGGTGAATACCGCTTTCCAGATGAACTGGCCATGACCTTCATGAGCTGCAATCTTATCACAGGTAAGAGCAGGTCATGCTGACAATTTGAAGCACATCTGAAAGTTGATGCCAGAATTTTAGCCTTTTATCAAGTTAGCATCACTCCCTTTTTGGCATTAGAGATCCAGATTGATTTGGGAATAATCATTTGTGTTGGCAGAGAATTGCTTAAAGTTACCTACCTATGTTCATATTTATTATTTGAAACTTTCGGTGTATGTATTGTACTCTGGAGGAGTAGAATGCTTGGATGTTGCTGAATTTCTACATTTTATTTGTTTTAGTGCATTTAAAACCCTCTGCTAAACACATTCCTCCACAATGCTAATAAAGGTGGATTTGGTCCCAATTTCTGCATTTTAGAAATGTCTCTTTATTTTGAAATCTTTGTCATGATCAAAAGCTTGCATGAAATTTTTTTCAAATCTGCGTAACGTTCAGCACATCCCTCTTTCCCTATCTCGGCACATCCCTCACTGACAGTCGTACTAGTAGATACTTGGTAGCTTTCCTAAATTGTATTGTAATTTTACCTAGTTCTTTTTTCTCTTCAGTTAGTTTCATGTTCTCAGGTTTTAAATGTGCTTGATGTGGTTGCGCTCTCACACTGCTTTTGTTTTTCCTTTAGGAATGTTCCAACGACTTGACAAACTGCGTAAGAATGCTTTTGCTAGCGTCATCCTCTTCGGCGCAAACAATGACAGTTCCATCTCTGGCATCTGGGTTTTCAGAGGCCAGGATCTAGCTTTCACTGTAAGTTCCTTCAGAGTTTTTTAATGTTTCAGTATCTCCTTCAGTATTTTTTTTGTTTTGTTTGCTTTTCGGCCATGGCTTTTATTTAGTTTCATTTGGATTGTGGGTGATTTCACTTTTGGGTTAGGTAATACATGCAATTTGATTACGGTCTTCATAAATGATCCCTCATTGTGAAATGTTGATGGTTACAATGCGTTGTTTTTGTTTTCAGCTATCTGATGACTGGCAGATTGACTACGAGTCCTACAACTGGCGTAAACTGGATGTGGACAGCGAGGAATGCAAGACCATGGTGAAGGAGTACTTTGCATGGGAGGGTGAATTCAAGCATGTAGGCAAACCTTTCAACCAGGGCAAGATCTTCAAGTGAGCATTGGCACTTACCCGCTATCAACATCTAAATCTAAGGACATGCAACCACTGTGTGAAAAAGGAACTTGAATCCCCAAGTTGGAGGAGGTTGCGTGCTAAGATGGTGTCAGGAGGTTTTGAGTTGAGAATAAATAAAACGTTTTTCACAGTCCCACTTGGGTTTTTGATTGATTTATTTATTTATTTTTATTTCCCCCCCCACTGCCTTCTTTTTTTAGTTGTGGGATTTGCTCATGTTTTGTGGCTTCACCTCCTGCCAAATTTAAACTCCAAGTGAAATTAGATGAGCTCAACAATCTTGGACTTAATAAAAGTTTAAAGTTCATAAACATTTGTTTGAGACATGTCTGTAATGTCCTGTAGTAAGAAAAAGCTTCTTTATAGCTCTTTTAAGTAACATTTGGCAACATCTGCTGACTTATTGCACAAGCTTATATAGTTACTGCTGTTGCCTACAAAGTTTGGTTCCCTTAAATAATCCTTGGAGGGCCACAAATTGTTTATTCATCTATGATTTAAGAGTGCAGTAGGCCAGCATGGACAAATTGCCCTGAACTGTTTTCTTCAGGCTGGAGGAGGTTGCTTTTGAGACAAAATGGTTGCGCAGCTATTTTAATTTAAGGCGTTTTATGTAATTTGACTTGCAGAATTATATAAAGTGGCAGTGCTGCTCTAAAACCACCAGAGGGCAGTCAAGGCTACCAATGGCAGCAGTTCAGGGCTGCTCCTAAAATGGAGACTAGCTCCTAAAAACTAAAGCTGCTGAGGAAATGATGTTCATGAAATGGATTGCATGCAGTGCTGTCCAAAAAACAAAATGCGTACTACAGTTTGCCATGTAGTCCCACCAAACCTACAGGGGTGATGTTATTCTTAGAGTGGTTTTAAAAGGATTTGGAGAAGTAGTAGTCTACACATGCTGACCAAAAAACTTTAAGCAAGTTGTTAGAGGGTTAGTTTGGTAGTGGTGCTTAGTGGCTGCTGGTAGAAAATTAGCTGCTTTATTATAGATTTACAAGCCAGTCTTTCATAATGGACAATATGAAGGTTTGAAACACGATCTTGGGTTTCTATGTTTTTTGTTAGTGACTTTATTGGTGGCCATGAGCCATGTAATGCAACGTTGCAAGTTGAGTTCATCATGAAAAAACAATTTAGCAGTTGCAAGTTATTTTTTTTTTTTTGGGCTGGTGTTGGTGTAAGAGCGGTTTCACTTGGTTCATAATGTTTGTTCATTTAAATAAACTGAAATGAAATGTTGGTTCACTTAAAGTCTAAAACAGTGACTAACACATTACTCAGGACCCCTGTGTAGACTTGGCGTTACCAGGGACTCGGATCCTGACGTAAATACCTGAGTGTCGTAAAATGCATGTTCTAGTCTGGGAAGGCAAACTCCCCTGGGGGGATATTCGTAAAGGCTTTTGGACTGTCGTAAGTGAATCTTTGGTATGAATGCTGCTCACAATGAAAACCAACTGATACAAGTGAAAATAACAAATCAAGAAATTACAACAAATCTGGACAGTAGAGAAGACTGAAGATCATCAGTGTTTACTTATTTTAATGAAAATGTGTGATTCTCTTTGCAGTTTGCTGTAGCTTATGTAAGACCTATGATCCATTTGTAGGCCTAAGCTATGCGTGATGCAAAGTATGTTCTGAATTTGCCAAAATTAGGCAAACTCCCAGTGTCGGCTGAAACAGGTGTTGACTCAAATTGTATGTCCGCGACAAATGCTTTTAGTGGTTCCACTTAGGCATGTGCTCCGTCAGTGGATCTACTTTATTTTTAACTTCTTGTCCTTGTTCAAAGATTCGAGTTAGTTAACACCATTAAGATACCGTGCTGAGCTGCGGAATGCTTCTCATGTTCTAAAAAGGAATTTGTGTTCTCTTGGAGGAGGATGGCACAAGGACTGGTAAATAAAACAGCCTACAAGACATACTGGATAAACATAAAGAGATAAGCAACACATGGAAGTACTCTGCGTGGAAAGAAATTGGAGCACGGTATAAATACAATAAAACAAACACACGATGTGCCTTTTCACCTGTTTATACTCAAGCATGTGAAGTGGTTTGCATAAAGGTGTGACAACATGACAGATCACACACCCTGCAGCCTGGAGAAAGCACAGGTGATACTGCACAGGCAACATGATAAAGAAATGGTGAACCACACCTTCAGCAAGACTAAATGCAGGTGAGGAGAGGTAGTTCTGTGTGCGATTCCTACAGTGATGATAAAGAATATTGTAAAACTATCAGAATAAGGCCGTGCGTTCATCTTTCATGTTTTACATACTTTTAGTATGTGTGTAAAGACATTCACAAGGAAGTAAATAACTGTGGTTTTGCATGCAGTCAGAAGCCTTCGTGTTGTGCCAACACTGTAAAGAACATCCAGCAAATATTATTTCTTTAAATACTTGTGTAGGTAGTTTTGACAAACTTAGTTGTATTGGAATGTAAAATTATTTGACTAGAATAGCTTAATGCTATTGGTCATGTTATGTAGTATTCTGTAGTATGGTGTCGTATTTCTAACCTTCATTGGCAGAATTGACAATTATGTTTTTTTATTTTCAGGTTTTTTCACCCATCAGTGTTGGACTCAACAAGCATTACGCAATAACATTGGTAATGTTAGGAATCTGTGGTGTCAATCAGTGCTGACTGCTAGCCTTGCCGCTAGATTTAGTTTATACATCAGATCGGCATATCTGGGAACTTTGGCTTTTGGGGGGAAAAATATTCACTGTAAAACAGCAGAATTCTATCACTTGAACTTAAATGACACATTAAAAATATAAATTGGACCCATATTGGGTCCTGTCCTTTCAGTTTTCCAACATCATGCTGGTGCAGTAACCCCACTAAATGGTCAGAGGTTCTCTACACAGATGTCTATTTTTATCTTACCACTCTACTTTTGCAAGTAAAAGTATATTACTTTAAATATTTGGTACATTTCAGGGTAAACAATATGCTAGCCAGCAATGTGCCCTGACCTGGCTAGCTACTTTAACAGTCTTCAACTTTAACCAGGGAACTCACAGCAAGTGTTACACATAGCATTATTAATTTATACCAATTAGTTTGAAGCACAAATTTAGTAACATATTTAAACTTTCTGTGCTCTGCTATTGTTGTTTATGTTTGATGCGAGATTGCTTTCCCTCAAATGGCCAGATGATTAACTTAAACATTGGATAACGCATTGCTGATCTGATGTATAGGCTAATCTTAGTTTGATCATAGGACAAAATCACAAGGAAAATAGTGATTCTATTTTTATTCAGCATGAAATGGATGCCAGAGACAAGTTTTTGCCCCTTGCATTCAGTGAGGTATTTAGCCAGCTGCCTTGCTAACTTTAGCTTTTAGTTTAGACATTTTAGATGTGTCCAGACTGATGAACAGAAGACCAAAAATTCTGTTATTGTGAATAGCTAAGTGAGTGAACTAATTGATGAACTAATTCTTAAAAGTCATAAAGTTGGCTGAATAAAAATTAGCATCTTGTATGGTCCACTATTTAGCAACACTGTTTTTAGCAAATATCACAGCTTGCAAATGCTTTTTGTAGCCTTAAGTCTTTCAGTTCTTGTTTGAGGGGCTTTGCCCATTCTTCCTTGTAGAAGGATTTCAGTCTGTGAGATCTTTCACTGTCTTGCACACTGAGCTCTTTTGAGCTCTATAAGAACATTTTCATTGATGTTTAGTCTGGGGATCCATGGCAAAACCTTCAGCTTGTGCCTCTTGAGGTAGTCCAGGTTCAGGATTATAATCCTGTTTTAGGAGCCATATTATAGCTATATTTAGGCTTTTTAAATTTTTTTTTTTTTATTATTTTTTTTACAGACAATGTTTACTTCCAGAATTTGCTGGTATTTAATTAAATTCATTGTTCAGTCTACCAGTGCAACATTCCCTGTGCCACTGGCTGCAACACAATCCCAAAGCATGATTGATCCATGCTTAACAGTTGGACAGGTGTTATTTTCATAATATTCTGCAACCTTTTTCTTTAAACATACCTTTGCAGCCAAAACGTTTGATTCTAATTTCACTAGTCCACAGGACATGTTTCCGAAATGCACCGGGCTTGTTCAGATGTTTCTTTGCATACTGCTGATGCTGAACTTAGTGGTTAGGACACAGAAATGTTTTTTTGCCTGATGACTCTTTGATGAACATTATATTTGTGCAGGTGTCACAGCACTCCACCACTCACACTCCATCAATGACTTTTCTTTTTTTTTTTTATTGTAATTATCAGAGGGCTGGGTAGAAGCTTGGTGGAACCTATGACTGCTGATTGTTGGTACAAGGTACTTTATAGTATTTATAAAGCTTTGAAATGTTCACTACCTGGCACTTTCCTAATGACTATGCCCTTAAAGGGTAATTAAGGGCTGAGCATGAATCACTCTAATTAACAGTAATTATATATATCATCGCTGTCCAAAGAAAAACAAGTATGGCTACTTTACACTAGATGACTAAACCCACATTTACTTTCAGTGCAAGTCAATGGAACTAGATTTGTTTTTCATTTATTATGAAATTGTCACACAATGTAAAGGGCAGCTGTGGACAGCGACAATGTATATATGTATCACAAATGTGTTATCTCTAAAATCTAGAAATGTCATTGTGTAAAACAGGATTATTAATGTAACTAATGATTTCAAATTTTGAGTAGTATATATACATATAATTTTTATGATTATTACTATTCTTCTTCTTCTTCTTCTTCTTCTTCTTCTTCTTAGTAGTAGTAGTAGTAGTAGTAGTAGTAGTAACAGCACAATCACTGCACGGATTGGTTAAATGCAGAGGTCAAATTCCTCTGTGTGCATGCACAATTAGTCAATGTGTGATATTGTATTGTATTTAGTAGTAGCAGTTGTATTGTGCATAACCTGTTTATAGTTGTCTTTATAGTTTGTAGTTTCTTTTTAGTGTCTTGTTTATATATTTTGGTTGCACGTTTAGGCTTATTTAGTGTTTTACAGAAAAGCAGAGATTCTCATAGACACGTTCTTATATGATGATGTTCCAACATATTTTAATCTTTAACATTTAGTGTAATTCCATCTTTAAAAGGGATTTTACTTACACAATCTAAATACCAAATTTTTGATATCAAACTCAATTCTCTGAGAACAACTCCTATTAAGCAAACATGGTAACAACTTTTTTTTTTACATTTGATAGTGTGTTATGAAGCGCTCATACTGCACCTGTAATCACAAAGGATCACTGTTCTGGTTTTGTGTTGATATAGTTCTCATGACTGGTGCATTACGCAACACTTCTCAGAGCAGGGAGGAGCCCAGGTTTCATCGGCCATGGCAAACTCTCTGAATGGCAGCTACCACTGACCTTACTGTCCCTCACCACATATTATTTTCATGGTTAGCAGGGCTGGAAGAATTTGTGACACACTGTGATTGCCATTCTATTTGTTCAGTCAAAGTAGAGCATTGGCATCTCAATTAAAACCCAGTTTGCTCCAGTTTAAAGGCCAGGGCTCTTCAGATGATTCTTGATTATTTCAAACTAAATGTAGGTTAAAGGTGCAAAGCATAAAGACTAGACCTAAAGTAGTGTGCAAAAATCAGAGACCTCCTATACATTTTTTTTAATTTGCAGCCAAAACAGCTATTAGTATGTCAGTATAAGCGGAAAAAACAGAAAACACTGTCATTCAGAAAATCACACAGTCTCAACAACTGAATATAAAGCTTTCAGTTTTTAGTGTAGAACCTTTATTTTTATTACAATTTCCACTTTTCTAGAGACCTGCTTTCAGTTTTTAATGAAATCTGCAGAGACATTTTTCCACACCTTCAAAGTTCAGCATTAGAAACACATTTAGTGCTAGTGAGTTGTGTATGCCGGGGTGGTCAGTCCATCTAATATTCACTAGTAGCTTCTTTGCAAATGTTTTTGGTCCATTTCCTTTTCTCAGTAACAGCTTTTTGACAGCTACAGACTCCTTTAGATCTATAGCAAAACATTTGCTCACAGTGGAAGGATAAAGAGAAACACCTGTGGAATTTTTCAGATCTGAAACAAGAGTGCGACTTGATTTACTCATCTCTCTCAAAGATGAAAGATTAAGTGGTGTTTATCTGATGGTGACAGTTTTGGTGGTCTACCAGGTCTTGCATTAATGGTTGGAGTCCTTGTATCTTCTATAACTGTTGTTTATTTATTTAAGTACATATGCATGTGTTAATGTATTTATTTATATTTTTATATATTTTAAAATATTTAATTATGTTTGGAAACTCCTGGAAATTAGGAATATTGGAAAATTTAAGGCCATTTTGACTGTAAATTAAATAAATAAGGGTAGTCTCTGAGGTTTGCACAGTACTGTGCACACTTAATTATTGGAAGTGTATGACAAATCATTTATGTTATTACATTATTATTACATTAAGTTTATAGGAAAATATATGAAGAAAAAATACATAGATAGTTATAGTAGATAACACTACTAACTACTAACAAGCAACTTGCCTCCATCCAGCTTTACGTCATTAGAAGATATTAGGGTGTTTTTATTGTAGAAGATAAGGTTAAATCTTAGAAAACCATGCCTGATTGTTGTTATACTCTTAGTTTACATAGAGTCTTGGGGGAGGGAGGAAACCTGTTAGAAGCGAGGAGAGACAAAAGGAAACGAGAGCGTTGGATTATTTGCCGAAGGCTAAAAGCTCAGCAAGGCCGGGTCTCTTCTACTCTTCCCTCTTACTTGTTTAGCAACTTCAGAATTAAAGAGTCAAATGGAACCTGCTTTGAGAACAATACCTCATGTAATGCCAACAGCAGCGCTGCTGTATCCGAAATCCCTCACGTCCACCCCTTCCAAACACACGCACGCACATACAAGCCCCGCCAGCACCACCTCCCTTACGCTTTCTTGGTTTTGTGTGGTTGTCCCCGCCCCATGTACATATCTTCTCTGTGTTGTGTTCTGCTGGTTTTGTAGGAGGCTGGTGCAGTTATTAATCACGTTAACTGTGAGGAACCAAAAGTTCTATACATCCACTTTCAGTATGTCTCGAGTGAAGGTATAAGTATGGTATGCATGTGTTAAGCATCTGTTCCACACATCTGAAAGGAGTGAGGGCCTCCAGAGCACTGTAGCAGAAAGAATGGCTCTCCTTTGAGAATCTGGCATGCTTCCACATATATGCACTGTGGTTTGCTGCAAGTCTTACATGGCAAGGGCAGAGAAGCAGAGCGTGCGTTGTTGTTAATTTCATTTCGGTCAGATGAGATGGCTTGAAAAATCGCTTAAATCAAGAAAAATGAGAGTGTGGCTCTTGTTATTGTTTGCAGGCAAGACAGGAAGAAAAAAAAAAGAATGGTTTGTGCGTATCGTCTCTGGAAGTAGTTTGCGCTGTGTTGTGCTGATATTGGGATTTTCCCCTGGAGTCAGTCACCATGCTGTTCTGCCAGGAAAGAATAACAAGTCTAGTTTGGAAGCAGCTCAACAAAGCTCTGCGTCGAAAAACCTCTTCCCAGTGCTATCCTGTCCCTTTCACGGTGTGCAACAGTAACTGACCACCTGACCATGCCTTGTACAGGCTTTAAATTAAACCAGGGGGTAACTCCTCCGCTCTTTAAAGGGAGCTGTGTGCACGCGTTTTGCGGATGCATTTGAGGAGTGGCCTTTTTCTTTCTTTCTGAAGTGCAGGAAAGAATTTCAACATTCCAGTACGGGGGTTGGAGGTCAGGGTGCCGAAGGGGAGAATGTGGATGGTAGTGTCAAACTGAATAGTCTTTAAACAGCTACCAGTCGGACAGCTTGAAAACACGTCTGCTTTCGTTGCAATATTTTAAGTGCCGCTCTGCCAAGTTTTCTTTAGCGCATGCCCATAAAAAGAAAGTGGTTGATTTTTTTTTTTAGGGTAGGCATCAGAGGGATCGGAGAGGGAAAACAGACAGCCCCTGCACTTTTGGATTAGAGACCCCATACATAACTCTGCAGGCTCAGATTACCAATGGGGGGAAGTGGAGCAGAGGAATGGATGGTCTCATCCAGAACACTACTACAATGCTTAGAAATGTCACGCAAAGTAGGCGTATTTTACAAGACTTTGGAGAACTTTGGAGAAGCCTGCTGCTGCTGAAACGTTACTTTTGGGAATGTTTAGCTGATTTTGTCAGTAGTTTACTTGACATGTCATTAAGAACAGCATAACTGTGTAATTCAATGTGCACCTCATTTTATTGCCTAATTGTGTGTGCGTAGTCCCCGAAGTACCACACTGCAATTATGCAACCATGTAGGTTTGGAATATGATTTAGGCCACATTAGAAATGTCCCACCAGAAATAGCATGCAGTGAACTTGTAAACAATGACACAAATGCCCTTGTGCTAGCAGTATTGTAAAAACTGAAACCCTATCGGATTATATTACATCCCTCTGCATTATGCACACCTCCTTGACCTTCTCTTTCTTACAAAAGCTTTACAATGGTGGCAGCAAATCCAAAAGAGTTTAACCCTAGATGTCTGCCAAACGCACAATTTGCAATGAAACCATATCATGGCAGTAGTGGCATTCCACAGGTTAATCAGCACAGGCCTTAAAGGGATTTGTGTCATGGTATCAATGCACTTCTGTTCATTATGAACTGCTCAAGTCACAATGTTACTTTTTTTTGCACGTTTCCCTAAACTTCAACTTTAATAATCTAATAGATCTGTAGATCTAATATTTTTGTAGACCTCTCCCAGACAGCAGACAGTTTCTAAGCAAGTGTTGGTTGACTGCCTGGGCAGATCTAAGGCCTGCAGGCCAGAATTGAGCCAGAACCTAGACTTCATATGGTTTTGTCACATGTTTACAATGTTGAGCACTAACAATGTAGTTGGGCCAGGTTTGGGCCATATCCATTAGTTCTACCTACTTTACAGGATGCAGGCCAGATTTGGGCTGGGGACCGTACACTGGGCTATGACAAACAAAAGGGTGTTGTGCACATGTGGGCCAAACTAATTTTGCTAATGGTATAAAAAGTTCATATGATAGTTTTAGACATAAGCAGAAATACTGTTTTGCATGCCTAATATGGTTTAGAAGCACTCTTGAAAGTTTCTAAAGAACCTTTTAATGCATGCCTCTGTAAAGAATCTTTTATATAATTGAGGTGTTTAAGTGAGGTGCTTACATTATTTAAAGATTACATACCAATTAAAGCATATTTGTGAAACCATATTTGCATATATAAGCCAAGTACAATGAAGCCATAAAAGAACTTCTTTGGTTCCACGAAGAACCATGTCTGAAAAAGAAGTTTATGAGAATATAGAACCATCAGGTTTTATACAGATTTATGGGAAAGAAAGAGAAAGGTACTGGAAACCAAAATTTGTTCTTCTAATGCACTGTGCAATCCTTTTATATAACTCTTTGGTATACAAATGAGCATTATGTGGAAATCTTAAACAGTTAAGTGTTTAAGGAAGATTATAATTTTTTATATATATATATATATATATATATATATATATATATGTGAACTATTCTGAATTTATAAGATATATACTTCTCACTGTGTTTATTTTGGGAGGCTAAATTGTAACACTGCTTTGAAACTAACCCCGCCGCACAGAGGCCTTGAAGGTGTGTTGTTTATATGCTTCAAAATGGAGCTACATCACAGCCAGTAAGAGGCAGATTGACATAATATAGATTTAACATCTGTGACTTAACACATAACCAAGTAATGGAAGAACACTCAATTTAGAAAAAACATACTTGCGTTTACCAACAAAATGACATTCATTTCAATTAATTTGCTGTAATGATTGATTTTGCGTCTCCAAAATTTTGCATCAAGTTGAAAAGCTTTGACCAGCAAATGAGATTTGACTGCTGGTTTCGCTGTTTGTCAGCTTCGTAACCAAGGTGTTAGTTCTGTGGTTTACAGCTACACGCAAACACCAGCCATGCTGGTTATGCACATTTTGTTGGTATGACTCATTTTGCAGCACTGTTCTATACTTATCTTACAATTATATTGACTTCTATGCCATTGCTGTTTACGTTAAGCCAGTTAAAAAAGCTTTATTATGAAGAAATGTCTTGATTGTTGTCAAAAAAAATTGCAGATGATATCTCTGTGGGAATAATAGAACATGACGAACAGCACATTCTTCTTGAACCAGTTTAACTACACAAAATGTCCATGTGACATTTAACCCCGAATAAGTTTGTACTCTGCTTTCCTTTATGTGCTTAACACTCCTACAGGTTAGAGAGCATAGTGATTGTAGCCGTGCCACAAGCTACACTCAGCCCTCAAACGAAGCGCTTTCTATTCAGGCCTTCCTCTTGAATTCCTCTGAAGAAGTGTTACTTTCAGAGTTTCCTCTTTACTTTTGGGTGGGGACTATATATGCAGATATGACCCGAGTAGAATGAATGGGTAGATGCGTGCGGGCCTGATTCAGATGGATCAGATTAACGTGATCTGAAAGTGCAACTTCTGCTTTTTCGGTTTTGTGCCATCTGGTTTCTGGAGAACATTCTGTTTTTTATCTCCTGCTTACCCCTCCGAAAAAAACCTTTTTGGCATCGGATAGACCCCTTAAAATGATTCAGCAGACTCGTCCTTTAAGAAGTCAAGGTCCTTTAAGAAATCAAGAAGTGATTTTGTGTAACATTAGATGATTCTTTTAACTTACAACACTAGTAATACATTTCCTCTTCTTTGCAATGTTGTAAGTGTACACCAACAGAATTAAAGGAGGTTATGGGAGTTATGGGGCAGGACTCTGAGTCACTCTCAACTCTTATCACAACTTTCATAATTCTTTAAAAATCACTGCTTTGTTGTCATGTGTTTTTAGAATGAAATGAAACTTAAAGCAGCATTATGTAACAATTTTTACCAAAAAATTACACAGCTTCAATCTTTTTGTGATGGTACACTGATCTACAGTGTCTTTTTATTGCCACTCTGGGAATGGACTGCCTGCTATAGTCTATCACGCAGGCATATGGGCACTGACAAATTTACTCTCCAGATGACTCATTTCCTAAGTATGAGCTGAATGGGAGCTTGAATCTGTATCCTTCAGCTTGTATATAGAAAAATATTAGAATTTAGAAGCCCCAAAATGTACTATCTGTCCTTTAAGATCAAGTTTTGAAGAGTCCAGTTTCTTTAGTGCCCTATTTTTATTACTTTAAAATGCGCAGTTCATTGAAATCTATGGAAAGGCAGGAAGTTAGTCATTCGCCCGCATTATAGTTATGGGCGAGACTCTGAACCTCTTTGAATCTCGTCTCTTATCAAAACTCCAGAGTTGTTTAAATATCTTTGCAGTGTTGTCATCCCTCTTCAGAATGAAAGGAAGCCTAAAAGTCTGTTTGGGGAAAAAACCCATGTGTGAATTCCGAAAATCTGCTAGTCTGGTTCAGGAGTACCTTATTTTTGTCCTGGGGGGCCAAAGTGCAGTTGGGCCAAAAAGACAGAACAGTACACAGACTAAACATTTATGAATAAACTTGGTGGCTAAATTGGCAGGATAAATTATTAAGGAATTATAGGTGGTTGCTAAGGGATTGCTAGGGTATCCCAGTTAGTTGCTGAGGTAAATAAGTAAGATTTTTTTATTTATACAGCAAATTTAAAACCAAAGTGCTTTTAAGATTATTGGTCAAAACATTGTCCCACCATCAGTTCTTCACTTGCATGAGTCTCATTTACACATAAAACACTTCTACACTTCCCAGCTCTCAACAGCCATGTAACAGATCGTAAGAGCCAACAACAACAAAGGGCGGATCTCCTTTTTCTTTTGTGTTGAGTCAGCAAAAATCTGAATATAGAGGTAGAAATTATGAAGGAGGAGTATATAGACAGAGCATATCCATAATGTACATATGTGTAAGACCATGTAATGCTTTAAAAATCACCTTATTTTGAATTCTGTAAAGCCTTTGAAGAAATACTCAAACTGGAGTTATTCTTCAGTTAATGCAGTTAACCAAGTTACCAACTGCATTTCCTAAGAGAGGTGTATGTAAAAAACAGGGGCCCTTGTGGAATCTCACATAGCTGATGTAGAAAAGTATTTCCCAATGTTCACTAAAAAAGTCAAGTTTTTAATATTAGAAATAATGTCCAGCACATCCCAGATTACCAAAACAATTACCAAAAGCTTAGACTTAATATCTATGAACAGCTGTAAACACTGACTGAGAAACAACACTGTTTATTTTTGTGAAGAAAATTTATTTTTTAGAATCTTTGCAAATAAAAAAAACTTTTTTAATTAAGCAGAAAGTTGCCCAGCACCCCCCACATCCAGGTTTTGCTTCTTTAAGAGAGCTTGAACCACAACATGCTTAAAATAGGAAGTGAACCAGTGACTTGACTCACGTATATGACAGACAAAACATCATAGCCAATTGTCTAAAAGACTTTTTAAATGCCCAAGATAGCAGGATAGCATCAGCAGGAGAAGTGGATCACCTGATCTGAGAAACTAACTCAGATAACTGGGGGAATGAAACAGGTTTTCTCATAGATAACAATAAACAGTTGGCAGGCAAAGTGCTTAGTAACCGAGTCACTAGTGTTGCCATGCTGTTGCTATGGCATCCAAAGTGGTTGTGAAGGTTTACCTCGACTGTTGCTATGGTATACATATATGTGTGTGTGTGTGTTATGACAGTTATTTGATTCTTTTAATAGAAACTCTGAATGAAAACTGTACATGCAATTAGTTCCGGACGTTTCTGTAAAGGCTCTACGGTCCTACAGAGTTTCATGGTAAATGGTAAAAAGAATAATAAGAAGAAGAAGAAGAGGAAGAAGAAGAAAAAGAAGAAATGAAGATGATAACAAATAGAAAGTTGACTTTTTAAGTTAACTTAATAAAGAAGTAGGTATGAAAGTAGATTTAAACCGTTAAATCTTAAAAAAAGTTTTTAAAATGTCTTTATTATTTGTTAGTAAAATATCGGAAAGTAAAAAAGTAACAAGTTATATTGCTGTGTTTAATTTTCTATTGGACTGTAAATTAACTCATCCTCTACAAAAAACACTTCTGCCTTTAATACATAATTACTGTTTATATAACGTCGCTGTCCAATGAAAAACATCTATCTCCTTTTTTGTTGATTTTGAGTTTCTACATCATTTGAACACAGCAATGGTTGTTTACATTGTGTGGGAATTTCATGATGAATGAACCAATAGAAGTGCTCAGAAATAGCTTGGAAAATTCAGGTTCCCTTGACTTACATTGAAAGTAAAGTATGTTTTTGGTCTCTCCTATAAAGTTGCAATATTGGAGATACTTGGATTTCATTGGACATCGACAATAATTAATTAAAATAAGAGCGGTGTGTTCCCTGTATAGAACATGTTAACTTATTTTCAAACTTCTGCATAATTCTCCACAGCAGGGGTATATATTTGTTCTGTTAATCTGGGGAGAATGATATTAAACTAACTTTCTGGAAGGTTCCCAATCCAACCTTGGCCCATGAGCCATTCTTTAGGCAGCCCTGGTCTACTTTATGCTGGAACTATGACAGATTAAGAAGTTTTCTCTGCTTGTTATTTTATTCCACACACACAATCACAAGTAACACAAAATGAGTTACACATTATTTGATGACTGACCATTAAAATCAGTCCAGTTTTTCAAAGGTATCACAGATGTAGCCTGTGAAGTTAAAGCAGTAGTGACCCTTCCTCTCTTTAAAGGGAGTGTTTAAAGACCTTTTACAAATTACAGGGTGTGTCTCTTTACTGTTAAATTGATCACTGGCTGTCTTTTGGGCTGTGACAAATTCTAGGAAATTTGCCCCCGTGTTCCTAATCTAGGGTACATTATCAGATGATAGATAGCTTCTTTTTTAAAAAGATTCCTGAGTTGCAAGGCTTGAGGGCGAAATACCACCCAGCAGACTGATGAAATGCTTTAAAACTATGACTGGAATGTAAAGCTCATAGGAAGCCTATTGTATGAAAACATGAAAGGAGGAAGGCAAGGGAACTACATATGAAGCAGGAGCCATTCATTTATCACTAGATTAAAAGCAATGCAGATGAACTATCATTGCATTGATATAGGTAGTGATTGTCAGGTAGTGTTTTCTTGTAAAAATCCTAGGTGTAGGGCATTTGCACAGCTTTGAGAGCAAAGATTAAACCAGAGGACCATAGCAGCCCGGAGATCAGCAAATACTTGTAGCAATTCTAGGTGGAGCAGCAGTTGAGTAATGTGCTGATTTAACTCACTTAGGCTGAAGAGAAGTGCTGCATTGTTCGGTGCCAGGGAGGCAAAATTGGAGATGTGAAAGTTCTTGGTCAACTCAAACTAATTACATTTGAGTACAAAGCCAGATTTAAAAAGCCGTGCTTTATATTACAGGCTGGTATGGTAAACAGAATAGTTGCCTCTGCTGGCATGAACAATGCAGCCCACTGTCACGTAACACAAACCTGAGGTTTACACAGCAGAGCTGCTTTAGTGGAAGTAGACGCTGGTGTTATGTTGTTTAGTGTCATCGCTTTGTCGTCGCGACCACTTGAGTGACTGACTGACTGAGCAGTGTCAGGTTTGTAGAAGTTCTCGAGCAGCATTTTGGCATTCGGTATTTATATACACACACTGGCCATTGCTATGGAAACATCCCCGCAGCAACCCGCCCCCCTTTGCTTATTATGTTGCCATGGCAGCCATCCCAGAATAGTCCTTTTCGGCCCGTCCCCCTCCCTCGTGTCGGTGAGTCATAATCTGCAGGGGAAACCACAATTCAATCCGTCTGACATTCTGCGCTCTTCTCTCTTCCCTCTTTTTTCTTACTGGAAGTTCGGGATCGCCTCTCTGAATCACCAGATCTAACGGAGGGAAGCCCCAGGACAATAAAGCCACAAAACACTGTCGCCATAGCAACTGCCAGGGTTGATATGGGCTATAGGAGACGGGCCAGATGTTGAGTAGCCCTGCTTGCACGTTACATCCAGTGTGATGAAAAGTGGTGAGAGAGAGAGAGAGAGAGCAAGCGTGAGAGGAGAAAACCAATGCTCTCTTTTTCAGAAAGGGAATGCGGTAAATGAGAACCATATCCTCCTGCATACATTCCTCTACTTCGCCTCCATACGGTACAAGCCCGTGGTATAGTAACCACTGTTCTCAGAAGTAGTTCAACAGGAATGTGCTTTAGTAGGTAAAACTGGGGCAAGCTCTGCACAAGGTGCTAAACACAACTGCGATATGACTTCGATATGCCGTCATATCTGAACTTCTCAATCTGTTTTTAATGGTAGCCCTTTTCATTGTGAAGGCATTTTGTGATGAAGTGAGCAACACAAGTGGCTCACAATCACTCACCCATAATCAAATCTTTTATAGATTTGTATACAAAACAGTTTATAAGTCATTCTTCCAATTGTCCAAAATTTCTATAAATGATTGAGTAGCTGGGGTGTAAGCGAAGTCATTCACAGTGCACTGTCGAGAAACTTTCCAACACAGATTTCTTAACAGTGGTGGTGATAGGAACCGGGTGTTGTCATGGCTACAACAACACAAATATAGGCATTTTATTTGCTATCCAAAATGACTTGTGAACCCACGTGAGTATTCATATGTTCATGTGCCTCTTATTCATTCATAGATGAAAAAATGGTTTTAGGCCAAACCCTTCTAGCAAGTTTCAAGCAACTTTCTAAGAAGAAGCTTTTAGAGGCATAATACTCTTCACAAGTGTCTGACGCATTTCACATCCAATTTGTGTTATCATTGTGGAGCTGCTATTGAAGGCGTTTATATATGATTACATTGTGTAATAAACAGTGTAATAAATGCCAAGCACAAAGAATTCACACTATTCAGGCAGTGCTGATTCTCATTTACAGATCTCTCGTTTCAAAAGTTATTAATGGCAGGGCTTTATAAACAGGTAACCACCAACATCTCCTGTACTGGCATGAGAGTGATTGAATAAAATTCACTTGTCTCTAATATTTCAAGAACTTCGCCCCATTCTTGTTTCCTTTGATTACATGAAATGCCCCAGTAGAAGCAGAGAAGCAGACTTGTATCATGATGCTTTAATCTTCCTACTTTACTATGGTTATAGCGTTCTTGGCATCATACGTCCAGCCTTCTTTTCTCTGAAAAATAGTGATAAACTGAATTACTGAGGAAAAGTTCTATACACAATCCATTCAGTGTTGATTCTTCATTCCAGTTTGTAGGTTTGGATGATAATAATAGCAGGGCCATTTGAACAGGTAACCATTAACATCATCTCCTGTACTGGAATGAGAGTGATTAAATGAGATGAACTTGTCCTCTAATATGTTGGGTACATCAATTCATTCATTATCATTCCATGATGCTCTCACCTTCATGTTTTGCTGTGGTTATGGTGTTCTTGGGATCATACATCCAGCCCTCATTTCTCTGAAAATGATATACTGAATTACTGCTGAAAAGTTCTATACCCTATACAGGCAGTGTTGATTCTTGATTAGAATTTGCAGGTATGGATGTTAGTAATGGCATGGCCTTATATATGTGTAACCATTAACATCATCTCCTGTACTGGAATAAGAGTGATTCAATGAGATTAACTTCTCTAATATATAGGGTACATCAATCCACTCATGATCATGTCATGATGCTCCCACCTTCATGTTTCGCTGTGGGTATGGTGTTCTTGGCATCACACATGCAGCTGCATGGTGACCTAAATTGTTTCCAAAGAGTTTTCTACACTGTACAGGCAATGTTGGTCATGGGTTGTGGTTTGTTTTTTTCTACGTTTGCTAAGATGATAATAGCAGTGCCTCGCAAACAGGAAACCATCACCATCAACATCATGTCCTGCACAGGCATGCCCTGCATGGACCAGTCGATAGAGTGTCTGCAAAAAAGGGCTCTTTTGTGAGCACAGTTGCTTGATTTGTTCGGTGCCCTTTTTGGTTTAGTTTGAGAAGGATACCATGGCTTGTTTCCACAGAAAAACAACCCGCTAATGAGACTCGTATGTGCCCACAATAATAGGCTGCGACATAGGCCGAAACTTTACATCACTGCTTTGAAAGGCAGCTGTATTTCCACATGACGTGAAATGATCTAAAAAACATTTTGTTGTCAACAGCCTTTAAGTGGGACGACAAAAAACAAGCATGACTAAAGCTAGTTGGTCCCGACCCTCTGTGGCCTTATCACATAAAAGTGTCCCACTGTGTTTCTCCACCTCAAAAAGATATGCAGGTCCTGTTTTAAGGACTGTACTGAGGGAAAAACCTTCCAGGGTTGTTAGGACAGAACCTACCGCGTGATCTATCAAATGATCTGTGATATGAAACAGCAGCGCATGCTCCTCCCTTGCAAACACACTGCTTGCATTGTTGGAGTGGACAGGAATTTGATTTGGGTCCATTGTTTAGCCAATAGTAAGCATCATTACGGTCCAAGAGGAGACTTTTCAACAGATGGTTTTCAGCTAAATGAGATTGAAAGCGAGTGTTTTGATTGGCAATAGTGTAACTCGACCACAAAACCTGCAAGAAAGGGGTTTCAGCGTGCTCTTTTTGCTACGCTTTATTACCTACTGTTTTGTTTAATCTATGAAAAAAGTGGTTCCTCTTATCCTCTGAAGTTGATCCCAGGGCACACCCAACAAATGCAGGCCCCATGGCCCCTCCTTGTTCTTTTCCTTTGCTTCGTTCCCTGCATGAGTGGCACGGCGAGCATTGTAGTCATACGGTGTGACTCATCCTGACACACCAACACTCACTCTTGTTATTTGCACTAGTGCACACAAGCAGACACACCTATGCACAGCTCTCCAGGAAACACACCCATTCCCACATATCCTAGTATTGAAGTATTAAGACATTCCTTTTTTCATGACTAGCTTCAACTTCACAGGGACTCATAGTTTACACTAACTAAAAACTTGCAACACCAACACCACTACTTTTGCACCTCTGTGCCATCTTGAATGGTTTTGTAGAGTCAAAGGAAAACCTGTATTTAATTTTTGAATTTTAACATAGTGTATATATTCACTTTAAATGCACACACACGATGTCTTTGTGCTCATAAATATAAATTAAAAAGTGTGTATTAATGAGCACCAACAGAAATTTTAGAAATTTTAATTGATATGGAAAAGTTAGAAAAGCATTCAGACATCACAAATTAATAACAGTGTTTTGTGGCACAGGCAGTCATTGTTAGTAATTACAGCGTGCATATGTCTATTGTAGGAAGTAATTCGCTCTTTGCAGCATTTTGGCTCATTCCTCTTTTGGAAGCTGGCAAATTTCTAGCTCCTGGATTGGCAAGCCATATATGAACCTTCACCATGTTTTTTTTTTTGAAAACCTGTCTTGAGTTATTTTGGCTGTTTGTTGTCTGACTTTTGTCTGAGATTCATTTACTGGGTTTGCATGCACTTGCGCAATCAGATAATGAAAAACCGGAGGCCTACGTGTGTTAGGCAATAACTGCTTTCTGCTTTGCAACCAACCAATGAACTCTCAGAATAACATGATATTAACTGTAACTGTAACGTAAAATGTAAACATTGTTGTTTATTTTCTTTTAAAACTTTTGGTCACCTTAGCAGTAAATATGAACATAAATCATCTAGAAGATAATTTTACATCTTTTATTTTATCAGCCATGTAGTTGGTGTCAGCATTTTTCCAAAAGTGTTGTGTTACCACCTCGCAGTTGCTGTGTTAAATGCTCTTTACTTTTTCCAGAACCATAGACTAAAACATAAGAAAGAAATCAGAACAAGAGTATACAAGCACTGGGAAAAACCATGGCTTACCTAAAACCCAGCTCACTTTATCAAATTTCTCAATTGGATTTCTAGGCCTTAACCTCATCTGAGTGTGATGTAACTCCACAAATCTGATTTGGATTGGCTTATTAAGTGCATGTTAACTTACTTAGGTCTTGTTGAAATGTCAGTCTTCTCCAGATTCCAGATTCAATCTCCATATTCAGTTTCTTGGCAGATTCTCCTCTAACTGTTCCTGTTACATTTCCCGATTCAGGTTTACTTTGATGAGGCGTAATGGCCAGCGGCCATTTACAAAGAAACTGCCTCATCCCATGATGCTCCCACCATATTTCATGGTGGCTATGGTGTTCTTGAGATCACACGTGCAAACATGACAAGCTGAGTTACTGCCAGTTCTACTGCTGTTTCTTTTGTCCAGACTACATCGATCCAAAACTGTTCCAATCTGTAAATGTTCACAAATGTTTGGAAATGTAACTCAGTGCTCTTTTAGGAAATTCATTTTAGTGTTGTCACTTTATTTACTTTGTGTGACCGTCATTCTTGTTGCTTTCAGGTTGTCCTGTAACTCCTTCTGAGTGTCTGCTAGCTTCTGTCTTAGCTTTCTTTTCATTAGTCTGCACCCATTCATAGACAATTAGTCGTGGTTCTGTAAACTATACAGTTTACATGTTATTAAACCAATCATACTAACAGGGCCATGTATGTTTTTGCTTTTTTTAACCAACAGCAGCACCTTTCATTATGACATGTGACACATGACATCAGTAACCGTCATGTATATATATTAATATAGTGTCTGGAGCTTTTTTCTCTTATCAATTTTGTTCTTTTATGCTTATGAATAAATGCATGCTCATGCATGTATACATGTCTATACACACTATCATATAGTCAAAAGAAGCTATTTGTGTACATTTGAAGTAATAGGATAAATGGATGAAAGTAATGTTATATCAAACAACAGAGACAAGAGCGTACTTGTTTCTCCTCATGGTATGTTGCCACCATTTTCATGCCACATACAAAAAATGTTTTGTTGGGTTTTGTTCTTCAACATTTTTGGTCAGTTTGCAATCCAGAGTCTTTATTGCAGCGCAGAGACAAAACTCCTACGCAGAGCGCTGGGAGAGTTCGCAGTAAAAGGGGTTTTTACTACATTAGGCACGAATACACACTCTGAACTGTTGCTAAAACATCTGCTTTTCTGTTTCTGCGCCTGCAGAACATGATCTTTCTTCTTTTCTTTCCCTGTTGAGGTTTTCAGGCATGATGAGAAGGTTGCCATCGGCGTTTCTTCACTGAAATCACTTTCTTTACCCATAGTGGCTCGCCACACCCTGCTGTTCTTTGCAAGGACAGACAGTATAATAACTCCTTCTCTGTTTACTGAATTCATCTGCTGTTTGCTATTTCTCTGCACTGAACATGGGTGTGACAAGAGTTTGTTGAAGTAGTGCTTCAAGGTTAAGCCTTTGTCTCTCTCTTTCTCTCTTACACACACACACACACACACACACATACACACACTCATGTTTACCTGGACATTATTGTCTGTAGGTTCGTGTTGGCTGCAATGAATGATGAGTAATGTAGCAGGAATATCGGCCCAATAAATGAGTCTAGCACAGAGCTTACCCAAAAGGCAGTTGTGCAAATTACATGGTATGATCCTTCGTAAGGAGGCGGCAATGCGTTTCTCGAGACTATCGCAGCCATTTGCTGTCATGTTGAGCAGAAAGTATGCTATGAAGAGACAGAAGAAAGCACCTCAAACAACATTGTTGAAAAGTACTTTGTTACTTTGTTGCCTTTGCATTACTTTTTTCGCCGGCCTACAGTTACAGGTAGTGTGATTCACTTACTGATATGTGTGGGATTAGTCCACTCATACATGCTATAATTAACTTTTGGGGAAATTGCGAATGAAGAAGCCGATTTGTCCCGCAGCTATGAAAAACTGGAAAACTGTTATGACAACCACTGATAAATTCTAAGTTTAAAGCATAATAGCATAGCACACTTCAAATGTATACAGACAAAAGTGGTAGACAGACAAAGAACTTTTGTCTCAAATTATACTCAGAATATGCTGTAAATGGGAACAAAAGCTTAAACACCTCCAGTCAAATTATATGTTCTGTTGATTTTCTAAATAAGTGCATCCTGTAATCGGAAGAAAACTTAAAATATGGCATTTTCCTGCTATTTTTGTGCAAGATTTCGGTTTATTTGCTGATTTTAACATATTCGCAACCATCAATATTAATAATTAGTCAAAGAAACAAATATTCAATCTATATAATCTAAAAATATGCTGTAACTTTTGCGCAGGCCATGTTTTATGTCTATTTCCCCCCCAAAATAAATTAATAAATACATAAACAAACACAGAATCTAAAAATGTGCCATAACTTTTGCACAGACTGTATTTTATGTACATGTTCCCCAATATAAATAAATAATTTATCAAACCAACAAATACATATTATCTAAAAATGTGCCATGATTTTGCACAGGCTATATATTATGTGTATATTTTCCACAAATATAAATAAATAAACAATAAAAAACAAACATACAATCTAAAAATGTGCTACAACAATTAAACAGGCCATATAAACAAAATTTTATTATTTTCTCCCCAATATTAATAAAGAAATAGAAATAAAATGCGTGCTACAACATTTGAACATGCCACATGCAATGTAATTTCTTTACTAATATAAATTAATAAACAAACCCAATCTAAAAATGTGTGACAACCTCAGTGGGTTTTTTCCCCCATGAAAAACAAATAAACAAAATCTTAAAATTTGGCAGAATTTTTGCACAGGTCACATTTTTGTGTACTTTTTATGTTATTTACGCAGTATTTTCACATTTAGCAAATAACCAGTGTGTTCTCTGTAGAGGACATGTACGTGTATTCAACAAAACAAGCAACTTTTGCATATGACAGTAGACATAGTAAAATCCGGATAATGAGAATCTGCTATTGTTGTTTATTAAGCAAGGTACATGCCGTGCGAGGAGATGTTTGAACCTACATAATCAAACTTTTCTGAATAATCAATGCAACCACAGGACTTGTGAAAGCAAACACCACCCCATTCCTCGTGAGTTGATGAACACATTGGTTGGGATATTTAAAAAGATAGAAAACAACCACACCTATCGTGGCATGTTGCTGCATTAAGATTATTAACAGATGTTAAAAATCCAGTTCTGCATACACTGTAATATGTTTTCAGCACAGAAATCTCATATATATGACCTCTTAATGTAAGTAACTGCAGTATTTATGGCTACGTGGTTGTTAAGGAAGGTTAGAACAATGGAAGACTCTGTGGAGGTTTTGAGAGGCCTTGGTGAAAGACTGTTTTGATAGCGGTGGGTAACTTAGGCAGCAGCTGTAGGGCATACTTTGAAACTCTACATGTCTTTGCAGTGAAATTACAGACAGGAAGGACTTAAAAGATTGCCAGTGGATGAGGTTGCTTGGAACATTTGATTAGCATTACAGGTCTATCAGGTAACACAACGGCAATGTAAATCAGGTAATGGACGCAGATGTGTCTGCAGGTGAGGTTTTATTTTCTTGTTAAGAGCAGCAGTTCGTAACAACGTGCTTTACTGCCCTTTCAACGACTGATTTATGCTAAAAAGGGTTGGAAATTCCGAAACAGCAACCAAACTCATTTCTATAAGAATTTACCATTAAACCTTTTACATTACATTTACATTACATTACATACATTTATACGTTTTATATATCATGTTATAAATCATATTATTTCCCATGCATAACTTGTACAGTACTGTGAAAAAAGTTACTATCCTTTGCTTATTTCATTTCTAGTTAAAATAGTTATTTTGTTTACTTTCTGTATAAATAAGTCAGATGTAAATGGAATCGCTAGCAGTGGTTAAATTATTAATTGTAGAGAACTTGCCAACTAAGATTTATTTACAGTGGTAGTGTTAGGAACCAGGGATCATGATGTGTGTAACGAAAAAATTACATTTACTCTTCAGTACGACAAGTGAACCTGTGTGGTCTGTTTTAAATGGTAAAATATTAACCCTTTCGCTATAAATGGCTTTTTAAAACCATATGCTTGGGACCGAATCCTACCTTTGATTTAATAATTGAATTTAGCATATTTTCATAAGTCTATTGACTTTCCCTTTAAGTACAAGTTTTACATTTTTCAGGAGATCTTTCTGAAAAGACTATAAGATGTGATCCACTTACATAACGAAGGGGAGTACCATCAGATAAACAGTACTGGAAGCTTTATCTTTGAGAGATAGGAGAAATCTGGGAACATCCATAGGTGTTTCTGTCCAGCCTACCACTCTAAGACAACAACTCAAGACAACGCAATTCGCAAATGAAACATAGAAGCTGCTGATGTTCAGAGAATGATGAACTGGCCACCCCAGAATCCAGACTACATCAGTAAATGTGTTTGGGATTTTGTGGATTGTTAAAATGCAAACAGCTTCTAGGACTGAATTTTGATAATGTGGAAAAACATCCCTGGGAGTTTCTTTGAAAAACATGAAAGTGAGTGTCTGGAAAAGAATGGAATAAAAGCACAGAGTAGTTAAATACTAGCTAAATTAAATTATATTTAGTTAACGAGGAGTATTCGTAATTTTCTGTTAAATATTTGATTTCAGTTTTTTTCTGACACTGAAAATCAAATAACTTGCACTTTGTAACATGTATCTCAATTTTTGTCTGTATCCATGTTTCTGCATCATTTAAACAGGACATCTGCCATTTCATGATTATTGGACCAATACAAATCAAAACCAAAATAGCTTGGAATAAAATTCTGGTTCCATTGACTTACATTGAAAATAAGAATGTTTTTGTCTTCTGCTGTAAAGTTGCCATTTCTGAGATACTTGTTTTTTTATTGGACCACTGACTGGAAATTAAATAAAAAATATTCTTTAATTTTTTCATTGCATATTGTTTTTCTGCCATATATGTTTAAAACATTGAAAATTATTCGCAACATTTATTTCTGCTATATATGTAATGAATTTGTGGACATGATATGTTGGCCTGTGGATTGAATGCATGCTGTAAATAATATCAATAATTCCGCACGTAACTCAAATCATAAACACTGAAAATGAGCCTAATAGATCCCTTTTAAAAGAAATGAAGAAGCTTTTGTTGTTACTGTATGATGTTGTGTTATTGATATTGGTTCTGATCTCAGTACTTACTGAAACACTCCCTATAACTTCATTATGAATGGGTGGGACTAAACTTCTGAGCATATAAAACTTGTATATATGTAAATGCATTGGATTTTGTGACCTGGCAAGGCTCTTTTGCAGCTTATTATATATATAGACTTGCATCAAACTACTGCAAACTCTGTGGAGAACCTTTAGTTAGGAAAAGTCAGTTTTCCACGCTATGGTCTTGCTGAACTTTACGCTGCTATGGTAGATGATGTTGAGTCACTGCAGATAGTTCCTGCCCACCCCTTCATTTTGCATTGCCAGAAGATGAAGTGTCCCAACCATGGTGAGTCACAGGAACCACCATCTCAAGGACACACCATTCATCTGTGCGCCGTTATTCATCCGTAACTGTGACTACAGCGTAAATCAAGTGTAAATACAAGAGTCAACGGCATCACTGCGCCCCTCAGTAATTAGCAGCGCCACTTCTTTCGCGCTCTTAGAAAGTTTGGGCCCTCGCGTCCTTCCTCAACATATCGCGACAGCAGTGGGTGGGCAGCAGCGTCGCAGTAGACGACCACTCCCTCCCGACCACCCTTTTGTAACCCACCCGTTTTCCGACACAGGCCCCGCCCTCCTTGTTGGGCTCGGCTAGGAGTTGCTACAGTCGCGGTGGACAAAGCGTGTGGGCGTGGCCTTGCGCAAAACAGGTGGGGGAAAAAAGGAACAACGCCTCCCTGCCACACCGCTCCCTCCCCTCCCTCCTTTCCTCCTGAAGATCCCTGCCCTGCCCTGCACTCAGCCATTCTCCATAGCCCCAAGTTACGACCGCACAGCGAAAAAGTGAGAGGGAGAGAGAGAAAGAGAAAAAACAAACAAAAAAGGCTTTCAAGCCTTGTGAGAAAAAAACAGAGAGAAGAAGAAAGTAAGTTCTCAAAGAACAAGTTTTCAGACAGTTGTGGGGGAAAAAAACTTTTCGGGGCTGTGGCAGAAAAGACGTGGCCGGCTGAGGATGCTCATGCCGAGGTGTTAATTTGGAAGCAGGATCTGCTCCAGGTAAGAAATGCTTTCTTTCTTTTTTTTTTCTTTGTGTCCCCAAAAGTTTGCAGCATAGTCCTGGCTATAAGTGTGTTCTTGGTGTAGCGCAGCGTCTGAAAATGGTAAGACCCTGATTACCAGCGTTACAGTGCGCAGTAATAGAATTCTGCTCGTTAAAGCGCGTCTGTGAAGCCCCCCTCATCATGTGAAGACCAGCGGGGCACTGGGAACATGAGGAGAGGTGGTGGGTGTGTATCTGGTCGCACAATTGGCTTCGCTGTTACGCACTATTGTCCTGAGACGGTCATAACCGGATTATAAAAGTTAAAAAATTTTATTACTAGGTACGTCGAGCTGTAGTAATAAACTCCTGATAGTTGCCAGTGTAGTAGCACGAGCGAATGACTGACAGCCAACCGCGCGTATTACCAAACGCAGAGCGCACTAATTGTAAGAAAATGTTTTGGAGGATTTGCATGTCATGCAAAGTACATCCCCGCACCCTCGATGGTGTTAGAAAAAGCCCCGACTGAGTTCGGCTGTGCAACGTGGAAAAGCTCTGGGTGTGTGTGTGAGTGTGTGTACGCACGCAGTCGCGCGCGCGCGCAGACACACACACACCCAGGCAGCTGGAGTTGGAAACGCACGAAAACTTTTTCTCGTGAGGAGAAAAGTTTTCCACTTTCATGGAATTCTCTGTTGTAGCTCCTGGTCTGCTGTTGTTTTGTGCCGTCGCGCTTGAGTTTTTCCTCATTATCTGCTGTGGGATTCCAAACCCTACCAAACGTGGTCACAGCCCGAGGATTCGGACAACGTCAGCAGATAGTCTCTGTGCATGGCTTTAAAACGCGTTTCTGCTAGCTTTTGTGCAGAGTATGTATGCTTCATAGTGAAGTTGGGATGGGCTGCTTAATTAAAACAAACTGGAGTGCTCTGAAGTGGAGCTTAAATGGGCTGAAATGGGTGGAGTTTGGTAAATTCTCAGTTTTTTTTTCTTCCTCGATTTTCTTAACCTGGGAGCCTGGCCAGGGTGTGGGGAGTGAGAAAGAGGGGGATGGTGTTGAGGGGGGTGGGTGGGTGATGGAATGTAGTGGTTTGGAAAGACTTACTAATTGAAACCAGGTCTGAAGCGCAAGGGGGAAAAGTACTGCTTTCTAGATGACAGAAAAGAAATGCCGTATTCTTCGGTTCTTACCTAACGGGAGTTTTTGTTCTTGGCATAAAGCTAGCTACTATCATAAGGACGTTGAGAGAAAACTTGAGATACGCCTCAGAGGAAAGAGAGAAAGAAAACAGGTGGGGTTCGTCCTATCTTTTAGAACACGTATAGCTCATTCCAAACTTTCCCCCCAAGAAAGTTTTAAATCTGGACTTATATACATGGATAGACCTTGCAGTTGAGGAACTGCGCATTTAGATCCCATCCCCCTCTCCTGCCACACCCTTCTCACTCCTGTTTTTTTTTCTGTAGTCAACTGTATCCCTACATGACAGAGGATATCAACAAGATGAGCCGATACAGCCTGTGGAAGAAAGTACAGGCCTTTCAAACTGCCGCACATTCTGTTCCAGGCTGTATTTATGCTGCTGAGCGCCAGCCATAGCAATAATCAGGTTCCGTCAAGGTCCGCCAGCGTCTTATGGTTCATCTTTGATTGTGCTGATGATGTTGCAAGTTTGTGTTCCTGTGTAGCACCAGATAAATGATGAGCGACAGTTCTTAATGATTTGTAGCATCCTCTTTACGAGTGTTCCGCTCTGTACAATGAGTCGTGAAGCATCATTGGCCAAGGGAACTCATTTCAGCTGGAGGCACCACGTTCTCCTGCGAAGTGTTGATAGTGTCGATAGGAGGGGTGCCTCCGAGGAGTCTGCTATGCCAGTGTGAAACGGAAAGAGTTTGGACGTGCACACACTTCCTCTGTCATTTCCTTACAGCCTTGTAGAGGGCTTTGCCATTGACACCAAATGGAGAACGGTTGGAAGGAGGAACAACCCTCTTAACAACTAAGTGCTGTGTTTGTTGTTTGTTTGTTTTCTCACCTGGAGCTTGCATTGTTTCAAACCCAACAGCTCTTTGATAAAGAGCAAAACTTGAATGAGCCACTTATGACTGAGTAACGAGCAACAATGATCTTATTCTTTTGACGCATCCAGGTTTTTAAAAAACCTCTGCCATTGTTGCGTGAATTCTCTATGTTTCAGCTTGTCCAAACTAAGCCCAGGGTTGAGAAATACTGAGTCTGGAAGTTAGGAACAGTTGAGTAAAAGGCCCAGCCCAGCCAAAATCCCAGTGACTCAGAGTCGCACGTTGATTTTTCATCATTTTCCATGTGACTGGATTCTATTGTTGGCAGTAGTCTGACGAATGCAGTGCGGAATACATTTTTTTTGTATTTGACTGCCTTTTAGAAACTGTTATATAGAAACTGGTTTATAATGTTTTTATTTGAGCAAAATGTTGCATCTTTGGTGAAAAACATCTAAAATATGTTTGTATTTATTTATGCCAGTTTTTTAAAACTCGCATAAGATAATCAAGTGGGCTAAATGTACACTATTGCTTTAAATGCTTTGTGTAAACGGGCACGGCAAGGGGGTGAGAGTACATCTTTCACAAGAACGTACTTGACTACAAGATCAGACTAACACTTCATGTTCAGTCAAGAGTTATTAGTGTTTGAGTCCTCAGGGACACAACAAGTCTTTCTCAATTTGGATGTTAATACCTGCCTGACTTATTGACTGAACTGTTGCAACAAACTAATCAATGTGCTTTGAAATGTTATTGGATTGCAGTGACGGTCTGTCCAACACCATTTCCTACAGTTTAAGCTATCGGTCCTATGTAATGCAGTCTTCAGTACTGGACTATGTGTGTTGGGAAATTTGGGATGTGCTCTGTGTTCAATTAGGAGTTAGTAGCACGTTTCAGTGGACATGTGTTGCAGGTTTGTAATAAGGTCACTGGAGAAGAGGCCTCATGACATGCATCTTCTGTTTACTGCTTATTGCATTTTCATGGGCAATTATCTTGAAAGGTTTTTGAAATTTTTCCATTGAAGAAAACCACAGGAATGTGCAAAATTAACGATGTCCTTATCTAAAATCAGTAGCACAGCGAGTGAAACTAGGCATGACCTGACATGCATACCACTTTTCTTTGTTCTTCACACCCATTGCGACAGCACACAAAGGTGGGCTAACATAGCAAGCTCATGCTCACTGGGAGCCTTAGTCTGCCTTAGTCTGCTTCTACCAATATGAGTTCTATTTGTATTTACGATCAGTCAACATTACACAGCGACTAAAAAGGCTAATGTGCAGCAGTGGTCACTAAATAAACTTCGTAATTATACTAGGGCACATATGTGTGTTACATCAGAGATTTCTATGTTATTTTTTTAGTTAATTAAGAATGACATGAGTCATTTCAGAGCTCTGGACTACACCCTTTCTCCCACAATCTTTGACAGCGGTATTACAGAGCAAGCAGTAAATCCTGGCAGAAGTGCGGCCAAAACACCTCACCCATAGATGGTGACTGAACGATCGGCTCTGTCAAGCTCAGCCTGGTCACATGATAAGAGGAAGCCTTGTTGAGCTGTATGGTTTTATTTTTATTGTAAGTCTTGGCCTTTCAACGTTATTTCTCAGGATTACTCATCATAATATAATCCCTCTACATAATCATCAAAAGAAAAAAAACAACTGAAGCACATAACCAAACCAGTCCAACCAGTTAGCTTTTCAGTCACACACTCTTCACCGTAGCTTGCATATCTACACCCTAACTGACAACGTCCATCTGTAGGCTGTGAAACTTTCATTTCCTCAGCATGTTGATTATTGACTGCAAAACTAGTCCATCCCAGTGTTTTTCTCTTTTTTAAAGCATTTCTGGGAATGTAGATCATGATTTGATGATTGCTTCAGGGCACGCAGCGTACGTTTTCACTTTTTCAAATTTTTTTTGTCTTTTTGTATCTCTGCAAAGCGTACACTAATTCGGTTGAAGTTCTTGGGTCCAATGTGGGTTTTCAATTGAGTCCATCTGGACGGGAAGATGGAACATTTTACCACTTGGTTGTTATCCTCAATTTTCCATAAGTGAGTCAGCACTTGTTTTAAGTCAGTTCTGCTGCAGCATTACTTCAGTATGCACAGTGATTAATGAAGTACTGGAGAAGAACATTTGTGCTTGTCAAAGGCCACAACCACTTGATTTATTGACCTCGGCGTTGTCTGAAGGCTAACTCGGCATGCGCACACTCCTTCAATTAAACAGTACAGCAGTTTAATTGAATCAACAACAGGCCTTAATGACTGAGCACAGATATCTTGTGTTGTAAACCAGTTTTTGTCTTCGTTCGTTGGTGGGAGGAGGATTGGGAATGCATTGTAATTATGATAGATGGTTGTGGGAGACCTCACTGAAATTCTGATGTCTGGCCAAAACGTTTTTGAGTCCCCAGCGGCTTTGCGTTGTTATATGGGTTTTGTCAGCGATTAAATTACAGTTGCTGATGCTTTTATGAATATGTCCTACTGATTTTGTCTTTATTGGATGCTAATCGGTACAAAGTAATAAAATGAGTATCCTGTTTTTGTGGCACAGACACAGTGGGTGAACAGAGTGATTGGGCAGAGTGTAGGACATTGCTTTGGAGTTAGTCACTGCAGGAGAGGCTGGGCGCTCTTCCAGCTGGCCTGACGGCTCTATCAAGGAATGTGTGTGACTGGAGGCAAGGGTGGGGCCCACTGTGCTTCGCTCTGTGAGCATGGGAGATGGCGTGCCCATTGCTGCTCTCTTTTTCAACATAGGGTGTGGTCCGTACTTTAGATGCAGCATGCAACAACTCGGGTGTCTTTTGATGCCACTAGGATGTAAGACACTAGAAGCTTTTAGATTTGTTCTGTTTACCACTTAACTTTTATTGAGCCCTTTCTCATGTTCATTGCTTTCATCTGTTTAAATGCAGATCTGTTTTCAAAAGCAAGCCACTCTTTAGCAAAGTGACAGCAGAATTAATAGAAGTCAGTAGAAGTCTCATGGATGTCAGTCTTTGGAGTGTACACAGCTGCTGCGCTGCGTGTTGTTCTGTGCAAACACTGTGACAAGCACATCCAGACTAGCCTTTATTGCCACTGGTCCACATCTATTTCAGTCACAGCTCAGAAATAACTAGTTGTATAATGAAACAACAGGGCAGTGAGAGGTCCTAGCTGTTTTCATGACCATAGCTGATAAAGAGCTTTGGGCGGCTGGGAAGAACATTCCTCCTGGCTGTTTATGAACGGTTTGGTATTATTGATACCACTAACACTGACTTGTCAAGGCCTCCTCCTCCTCCTCCCTCTGCTGTATCAGGTGATATTCAACACTAGGAAGGTCAGCCCCAGTTAGTGAAGAGTTTTTGTCTAATTTTAAAAATGAAATAACCTGCAAATTGGAAGTTTTTTCCCTATTGAACGATCTAAATCAGCTTTTTCTGTTGATTGTGGGTTAAGAAGACAGGGTGACACTTTATCTACAGCATTCCGGTAAACTGCTATTTTCTTTGAGACCTTGGTCATCAAGGGTTAAAACTCAAACCACAGTGAAGAGACATAATTACAGTGGTTCTGCAACACTTTCTAGGGCAGGTCTCCACTGGCAGATACCTGTCTGTACTGACTCCAGAATTTCTTTTCAGTGTCAGTTTTTCCCCCTTTCAGCTGCCTCAGGCACTTGTCTCAAAGAGGCACTAGTCTCAGAAAAGGAACTGGACGGACGTAAGATTTCCTGCAAACGAGGGTCCCCTGACTTTTCGCGATTATCATTTTTGAGACACTTCTTTCTCGCCATACGACCTTTTCTTATTCAGTCTTAAAGACTCAACAATAAAACTGTTTACAAGCAGCTGTAAAAGTTAAACCATTGTAAACGAATGGAAAAAGTTGTCACAGGGCATGTACTGTAGCTGCGCAGACAAAAATCTACGTTTTGCAGTTGTTTTCGTTTCTGGCAGCAAGAAAACCGCTATGACATTTATATAAGTTATCAGAATGCATAAAAGCTGGTTCAGTGACAACACTCAGTCATATGCCTGTTTAGACCTAATTTAGCTTAACTGGATTTTGATCTTAATCGCATTAGTGTGCATGTCGATTGGCTTGCATCATGTCCTGTCATGCATCCTATATTTATTGTGCTAAAAGGCACATCTAGAGTTTTCTGACACGGGACGACACACGCAAACAGACAGTTCTTTGTTCTCGGTTATCTCCTCTTCAGCTTAAGACAGCCCATATAAGCTGCTCTAAATATTATCTTTTGAAGTATTATGTTGGAAAAAGTGCTTAAAATTAGGAACACATTGATTTGTGAATTGTGGGCTGATATTTGGTACATCTAAAGCTGCCAATACATAAACATTTATAAAATGTATAAAGTGGAAGTAGATCCACCGTAATTAACATCACTATTATATTAGATTAGATTAACATCACTGAAACACTCTGTTTCAAATGTCGGTCAAATCTAAATGGCTATACAATGCTGATAGCTCCTAATAACAATAGTCTTATGATTTTAATATGCATCCTTACTAAAATGTACCTAAAATGAAGTATTTGAATAAGTATTGAATGGCTGCACATGAGGTGAAGCTGTTATTAATTGGACTTATACTAAAACTGCAATAAGAAGAGTGCGATTTTCAAAATGCATGAGCTTACATTTTAAACTTGGCCTACAACGTCGCCAACTAACTGGCAGTCTGGCACACCATGATCAGCATTCAAGCCTTAACTGGACATTCTGGACCTCAGTTTGTAAGCATTAAATTCAATTTAAATCATAATTGCAATATTGTTAAGAGAAAATGCGATCAGGTATTCTCCCCAAATCGTTCAGCTCCAACAGTAGGTATAAATAGTTATCTATATTGGATAATTCGTTATTACACTTCAGTAACTTGTTCAGGTAATTGTGTGTCTAGTGTGTGGAGATAAGCCCTGCAATGACACAGGCTGTGACACACTCACCCTCAAAGAGCCTGTGCAGCTGATAAGGTTTGCTTTGACTATCTGCTGACAGTGGCATTGGTTTTGATACAGTAAGAGTTAGAAGCAAACACTGAACTGTTGAAATCGTGATAAAACCAAATGGATATGATTTGCTGCAGGCTTCTTTCAACAAGATTGAGCACGCTGAGTAATGCAGCGTGCAGTATATAGTAGCAATATACAGTACGCCTGGATTCTATATTCAAATGAGGATTTGCACATGATTGGATGTTTGCTTTACTGCAGGGAAACCCTACAGGGCCTCTGCTTTGCACTGCATCTTCAAATACCTGGAGGAATGGTGGTAAAGGTGTAGCTGCTAGGCCCTCATGTGTTTGTTTTAGTTTGCATTCTTCTTAAGTTTCCTTTAAACAAATGTTCAAATCTGATGTAAAAGAAATGCTATCGTTTTCAGGTTGATGTGACAAGCACACGTACACGAGTTTGGCACGCCCATCTCCTGGAGTGTGTTTTATTGCTTTTAATTAGGCTAGACCAAATACTTGGATGCGATCCAGAGCAGTAGGTGGATATGCTTATTTATTTTTAGGGAGGACCAGAATTTAACTTTCAATCATCTTAGTAATTAATCCAGTAAACATGTGTGGGAATTAACTGAATGAACAAAACTGCTTAGATAGACATTTTGCAGAAAAAAAAACCCAAAAAACGTGAAAGTAACTTTTGGGTGTGCGCACACACAAATTGATGGCTTAGGTTAGAGTGAAGGAATGTTTTCTGTATGGCGTGTTTATGCAGTGGCTGGTTCAGTTGCTGTCGCCCTCTGAGGGCAATGAAGAGAAAGTGGAGCGTAATGGGTGGGGCTGTATTTTGAAGGAAAAGGGGGAAAAAAGCCTGTTCACAGAGCACACAGGCAAAAGCAGCATACTCTGAATGTGTATTACGTATGCAAGATGAAAGTTAAGCTAAAGCGATATTGCATAATGTTTTAATTCAGTTCTTGTAGTCTATTCAAACATGTCTAATGTTGTGCCTTTTTTTGTTGTTTTTTTCAGAAAACAAAGTAACACAAGGGCGGCACCGGGCATCAGCTTGTGCCTGAACGCAAGGTGAGTTCCTTTTTTTACATTTTTGGTCCAAAAACTATTAAGAAGTTTATTTGGTTGGAGCAAAAATAGAATCTTTGCATAGTAACTTCTGGTCAACATTGCTCATGTGTCCTATTCTGGCTCAATTCTTGTAAAATTCCTAAAATTCAAGAATAAAAATGCACATGCATTAGGAACTACAGTATTTTACATTTGAGCACACTCCTGTTTTCATCATGGATCTCAAGTGCAGCATCATCACACCATTCTTTAGTGCTTAAACCCTTTACTGACAATTGAAATACAGTATCAGACACTAGATGTGTAAACATCCAATGCTCTTGAACATCACTAAGTAAATGATTAAGCTAGTGCTTTTAAGCCAGAGCCAAACTGCAGAGCGTTTATGGAATGTTTGTCATGAAATCCATGCTGGACTCCATGCTGAAGGTCATACAACCGTGGCTGCTGTGAAAGGCCTGCACTGAGTAATTTGACACTTCATGCCCACTGTATTTGCCCTCTTGTAGTATTGCCTGGCCACCTGTTCTTGACGCCCATTTCCCCATGCCACTGCCTAGCTGAAAGCAGCTGCAGAAATATTCTCATGACTGACATTCAAAATGCATCAGTTCCAAAACTACTATATGGGAAAAAAAATATATATATAGTTTTTGCTGATTAATTACTTAATTATGGCCTTCTTTTTAGTAAAATAGGTCTGAAACTGTCACTGAACTGTGACAAACATGATTCAAATATTGTCACTGTAATGTTCTGTCATCACATTTGTAATTTTTTTACACAGTTTTACAACGCCAGCGGTACTTGGACCAGTAGAAATGGTCCAAAATAATCATTAACATTAATTAAAAACTAAAAACACGCTTTTGCTCTAACTGTCTTAACAATACATGTTTAGTATTGGCACTTTTTCTAATCTTGTATAATGTTTTTACAAACACAAACACACTTACTGCCAAAATAAATAGAGATTTTTACAAAATGTGCATGCAAAAGCACTTTTGTATGGTACTGCATACAATACAATACAATACAATACAGTACAAGGGAGTCCCATAATAGGGTGTTCACCTGGAAAATGCACTCTAAAAACATAATAAATGAGCTTTCCTCACAGAAAACCTACTGCTGCTAACAGGTTACAGCCTTTACATGTCTGCATTTGCGTTGTCTCTTTTTCTCTTACTGGCGAGTGTATGCTCGTCCTGTTTATTCTTCTCCTGTTTCCAGTTTAGCTCAGTTTGCAGTGATTTTATAGGCTTGACTATCAGCTAAATTACTACCAAACTGCAGTGCTAAACGTATTCAGGAAAAATGTAGGTTGAGTTGATATGAAAGTTAGAGGAGTGCGCTGACCCCATTGGAGAAAGCAGAGCAGGAAGGGTGTGGCATCATGGTGCTTTTTAAAACATGCCTGAGGCAGGGAGAGGAATAACAGGCCCTTCCTCCACTTGCTGGGAGTTGGTGAGAATCTAACACTCAGTTATTCTTTTCCCTCCTACCGCTTTGGTAAATACCTGTGTGAGCCAACAATAATAATGAGCCTCGTTTCAGAGTCGGAGCGCACAACTTTCAGTGTGTCCCCTCGTCTGTACGAGTTAAGAATTGTAGAGCTCATTATAGTTTGATAGAGGGATTTCGCAAAATGGCACTAAGTTGCAGTTGCCTACAAATGGATAAGGATAGCAAGTTAATGCTGCTTGGATTAGAAGTATTTGCTGCAATGCAAGTTGGAACAGAATTAAGTGACAGTATTTTATGCCTCAAAATATTTCCACATCATGTTAATTTTAAGAATGAATAGTCAGTAACTCAGTGATACTGAAATAACCATATTTATTTCTCTTGTTCTGACAAGTTATACTTTTAATATGAATGTGGCTCTTCGTAATAAGCTGATTACCACAGGGAAACTAGGGTGTTGTCCTTCACATTACAACAAAACACTTGGCTGTTGCTGTGTGTCTAAGCATTCCTTTGCAATTTCCTGGAGGTCAAGGTCGGGCTTTTTTCAGAAGTGCGTATACTTGCTATTTTTGATTCGAGAGGATGAGGATTGCAGAAATAGTTTGTATGCGTTGAATTAAAATGTCTTGACTGTAAACGTATGATACAATAGACATGCGCTTATTGTGTGTCTCCCAGTAATGTTTCAGAACTATTATTATAACTATAAGTTATTTTGTTTGCATTCAAGTCTGTCTGCTTACTGTAAAGTGATGCCACAAGATGTCAGCTGCTGTGTTAGCCCTGCGTTCCTCAACACTTGGTTATTTAAAGCCTGTCGTGCAATGGATTTCAGCTTTCAAGGGGCTGGGTATCTTTATACTGATTTCGTAAATTTTATATTTATATGCTGAACAATGCTTTTCAATATGTTTTTTACGTACAAACTTTAGGTGATTACATAATCCAGAAATTAGTATGAGGTGCTGGAAGTGGGTTTATTTACTAACAGTAATGGATTACAGACTAGCCAAGAAGCTCTGGCGTTAATAACATGCCTAAAGAACGTGATTTAGACAGCCAATCAGCAGTCTAGATTTTGGAACAGTCATATCTGTTGAATAATGAATGCTAAGACTAATTTTGTGTTGAAATTCGATGCTAAAGAACAGAGAATTTTAACCAGTATAATAATATACTTATTTAAGTCGACCGGTACCATTAAGATATTTAACTAAAGGATTAGTGTTTAATTTGTATGTGCAAATTGCTGTGTTTATTGTACTAGACTACATATTACTAATTATTATAGAATGCATATTAGGCAACACCTTTTAGTTATTAAACAAACTCTGGTACAACAGTAAATAGGCTCATATCCTGTTGCTCTCTGCAAAAGCGGATACAGAGATGGTCCAATGTACTGCCGTTCCTAGAGTGTGCACTAAAAAAGATAATTAAGCTGAACCAGAAAAGAGTTTGCCTTCAATGCTCAAGTCAAACAGCCCTTACCACAAGGCAGCTTTGCAAGAAATCTGGACCCAAGTGCCTAAAGATAACAAAAAAAATGCTCTTGACATTTATTTATTTCTTCCTTTATGTAACATTGGGTTAATACCTGCTCAGATGCTTGCAACTGAGACGGATCTTCAGTACAAAACAGAGGAGCAACATCACAGAAAAGTTAAAAGAAGATTTAAGAAACTTCGTCTGTGAAAAAGCTATTTGTCCTTACGTATAATTTTTTTTAGGCAAAACAAAAATTCTAAATGTGTAGTTTAAGTTTGTTCCTCCTGTTCATAGCATACAGATTCAAATCCCAATGCAATTGTGAGAGTCAAAATCCTTAATACGCGATACACGTTTGTGTAAGATATCTGGTGGTTTCCAGTAATCCGTCCACATAAATCATAATCAGAGATGTCTTGATCTTAACACTGTTGTCTAAAATATGCATGTAGGTGTATTCATAACCAAAAGGTCTTATGTAATAACTGAGTGGATGGTTGAGGGGGTGGTAAAAGTGAAACAATGAGATGACTGTGTTTGAAGCTGGAATGGCAGACCCACATGTTTACTGAACAACTCTACACAGAATCTGCCTAGTGTTATGGCTCTTTATTTTTATACCGTATGCTTGAAGCACTACATGTGGAATTGAAATGACACAGTTGTACAGAGAACTAAAACAGTACAGCAAAATCAATATACAGCCGTTTCATTTTACTGTAACATAAGAGACACAGATATAACATAAAATACAAACTTTATGCTTAATGTATAGTCCTTAATAATGCAACTGTTATGCTTTTCATTTAAAAAAGTATAAAAAAGAACTTGCCAACAGCAGTATTTTTTATGTGTGCTTTGTGAGGTAGCTGTAAAAAGCATTGTTCTCAATACAGACATTTGATCTGCGCTATGGGCAAACTGTGTTTCCTGAGGCTTTGGGTGTGGTCTGTGTCTATCCTACTAGTTCAGACAGATTCAGAAAGGGTTCGGTTTGGTTTTGAACTTACTTGTTGACAAGCTTTTTAATGCCATCTAGTGGTATACTTCAAGAACTTCAATTCAGTAGCCTGACAATTACTTAAGCCTAATTATTTAAAAACCTTTTCATTAGAAAAACAAACAATGTTAACTGACAAATGCAAAATCATTCAATAATTCTTCTCATAATAATGTCAACAGCCTTCTTGTGTTTGATTTCAGGGAGTGAAACTAGGACAGATACAGTCAATTTCAGGAGACAGGTCAAAAAGAAACAGGATTTGAAGTAAGCATATTTGCTTGAGTATTAAATTGTTCTGTCGCTGTTCACTGAATAAAAGAAAACAACACACTAGCTTGCACTATTAAAATACACGTGTCATTATTTAAAGCATAAAATACATATGTTTTAGCATAACATATAAATATGACCTACAGATTATGTGTACATATGTACATATTCCATTCTAATCATGACTTTAGAATACATGGACTACAGTTGCTTGGTAGAATTTGCTCAGATAGGCCCACTGAAATGTATACCACCAGATGTCAGTAAAGAACTAAATTTGATGTTGTCAAAGAACGATCAGACAGTTGTACTGTAATTAATGCTGCATGTGAGGCGTCTTGCACATTATCTTTGCCTCGTGGCTTTTCCTTTCTTTTACCGCACATAACTGTGTCCTGTGTTTTTTGTCAATGGAGTACTTGTTGAAACATGAAAGTCATGGTTTACCCCAGAATATCAAAGTTGCCAACTCTAAATGTTGAATTTAGTGTTCAGTGTCTCACTGAAATATTAATTTAGATACTTTCCACTTTTTCAAGATGGCTGAAGAAGAAGATACCAGGGAAGTGCTCTTCCCACAGTGGATGGGTGCTGATAAACATGGGCTTACAATAGAGCAAAAATCTCAAGGAGAGATTTTCATCAAAGAAGTGAAAGAAGAGTCCCCTGCTGCTCACACTGGGAGAGTATTTGAAGGTAAAGAACAGGCTGTTAGCTTGATAATGAATATAAAATCACTCTCTAACAAACTTTGCACTCAATAATAAAAAAAAGATTTTCATATTTCCAAAGACAGTATGCATCTGCTACGTGATTTTTCTAATGCAACTCTCAAACTCTTAAAGGTGACCAAATTGTGGGTGCCACCATTTACTTTGAGAACATGAGCTCAGAAGAAACAGCTGACTTACTGAAGACGCTTAACCGACACAAGGTTGGACTAAAACTGCAGCACAAGACAGGAGACAAGTCACCTTGCCGGTCTCCCATGGGCACACTGTCATGGGAAGGACGGGGTGGATTTGGAGGCTCTAGCCCTGACATCATTCTAGTAAGATAATCATTTTTTATTTAAGGTCTTCAAAAACTCCCATTTTGTAATAAGCTTGGAGTGTGTATATCCTTGAACTTAGAAAAGACCTCTTAAAGGGCAAAAGCGCATACCAGCTTTTCAGTGCTTTTTCTGGTGGCTGTATTGGATTGTAACTTTACTGGAGGTATTTGTTCATGGTGCATCTTTCAGTGTTTATAGTGTGAAGAAACAGAACTAGCATGTATCACTCACACACCACATGATACATTTGTTATTCAATTTTAAGCCACGATTGGACTTAAACATTAAAATGACTCAATTTTTTATGTAAAGTAAGACAACAAAAACCTGCATTCAACATGTCTCATAACATGTTAGTTTAATAAAGGATCCCAATCTTAAAAGTTTAGTCCAAGGAATCTTTAAATGCTATGGTACAGGTACAATACTTATAAAGGCATATTGCCAATTTAGTAAGCCTTGTTTTTTTTTTCAATTTTCATCTAGTTGCTTTTGTGCTGTTGTGGGCAGACATTAGCAAAATCATGTGTATTTTTGCAGGGAAATTACCAAACTGTGCTTAGTAATTGTGCTCCATTTAGCACAAACCCTTTTTTCACTATGCTATGTTCTACATTTTGTTTTAACAGAATGACAGTTGTTTAGATGCTGTTTGTGATATGGTCAAGAAAACATATGATTTCTTCTGGCCCTGTTTCATATCAAATGTAGATGTCACACTAAACGATTTACTCCTGGTTTTTATCTGTGCAGAGTGGAGATGATGAAGACTACAAGAGAATCTACACAAAGAAAATTAAGCCCAGACTGAAGTCTGAAGACCTTGCAGAGGGAGTTGATGTACGTACAGAACGTCACAGCAGCACCAGCAGTGACGGCAGCACTATTACTACCATTACCCGCCGTATCACTACCTACACTGTGGACATACCAGGGGCATCTGGCCAGCAACAGATTGATATTTCAAGCCCAGAGTTTAAACTTCATGTTTCACAACATGAGCAACAAGAGGGGAGCCCTACTCAGATCAGATTACCACATGGCAGCCTTATAAGCAAAGAGGGTGTAGATGTGGGGGAATTGAGAATTAGAGGTCCAGGAGACAGTAGTTCTTCTGAGAAGCACTGGAGTACAGGAAATGTTAAAACAACAATTACCACAGGAGGCATAGAGGGGAGTGGGAAGGACCTGAAATTTAATTTGTCTGACACTGGACTGTCAGGGGAAAAAACACAAGGGGAACTGGGGCATTCTGGGTGGGTTCAACATGAAATAAGTAGAATAAGCAAAGGCTCAATCACAACAGACACAGGTACAGGTAATGTGGGGATCTCAGGTAAAGTTGGCATGGAGTTCGACAAAGATGCAGGTCATGTTAGCATTAGTGATCAGCACATGAAAGAAAGTGGAAAAGGATTCAGCATCAGTGTGAACAAGGGAGATGTCATTACTCCACATTTAACAGAACATAAAATTGTTGTTTCCAAACCAGATACTGAATTTGACGTGAAAGGTTCGAATGTGCGAGGAACAGACTTTGTTTCAGGTTTTTCCATGAAAGTGGGATCACAAGACAGCAAAATGTCATGGAAGGGCACAGACATTTCACCTTCTGGTGAAATAAAGTTGCCAGAACCTAGCAAAGATGTAAAAACGTTCAAAGTAGAAGGTAATATAAAAGAAACTGGGGATATGGATGTGTCCATCCCAAAGAGCTTAGATGGTTCGATTCCAAATATTAAGGGGGATATCAAGACAGAAGTTGTAATTGGGGGAAAGATGAAGCCATCCATCACTGGACCAAAAATATCAATGCAAGAGGTGGATTTGAACATCAAGCGTCCAAAACTGAAAGGAGATATTGACATCCCTGTCCCAGAAGCAGATATCAAAGGTCCAAAGGTGAATATTGATGGGGCAGAAGGGGCAGAAAAGACACTAAAAATCAAAATACCATCGTTTGGATTAAAAGATACGAAGGTTGAAGGAACAGCCATAGATATCAAAGCTCCAGATGCTGACATTCACACCGAGATGTCCTCTCTTTCTGGCCCTAAAATCTCTGTGCCTGATGTGGACATTAACACAAAAGGTCCAAAAATGTATAATAATGCAGTGGTTTCCCTAACAAAAGTTGAAGGGGATATCAAAGCACCATCAATGGACATAAAGGCCTCTGACATTGAAATTAAGGGACCTGAGGTAAGAGTGAAGGACCCAAAATTCAAGATGCCATCCATCTCTGGTCCAACGATCTCCATGCCTGATGTGGACTTAAACTTGAAGGGCTCTAAAATTAAAGGTGATGCAGATATTTCAGTCTCAAAAATAGAAGGAGACATGAAAGGACCTAAAGTGGATTTTAAAGGTCCAGAGGTAGACACTGGGAGAACTGAAGGAGGATTCAAAATGCCAAAAATCAAAATGCCATCAATTGGACTAAAAGGGCAACAGCTAGAGGGCACTGGTGTGGATACAAGCCTTCCCAAAGCTGATGTGGATGTAAAAGGCCCAACTATGGATATCAGTGCTCATGGTACCAACATTGAAGGACCTGATGGAAAAATGAAAGGCCCCAAAATCCAGATGCCATCCATCACTGCACCACAGATCTCTATGCCAAATGTAGATGTCAACCTGAAAGGCCCTAAAGTAAAAGGGGATGTTGATGTTTCAGTTCCTAAGATAGAAGCAGAAGTAAAGGCACCAAAGGTAGATATCAAAGCACCAGATGTCGATATAGAAGGGTCTGAGGGTGGATTCAAGATGCCAAAAATCAAAACTCCATCATTTGGGCTTAAAGGTCCAAAGGTGGAGGGCCCTGACGTCGATGTAAGCCTTCCCAAAGCTAAAGTTGATATCAAGGCAGTGGCCATAGATGTCAGTGCCCCAGATGACATAGAGGGACCTGATGGAAAAGTGAAAGGCCCCAAATTCAAGATGCCATCTCTTTCTGGTCCAAAGATCTCCATGCCTGATGCTGACATTAACTTAAAAGGTCCAAAAATGAAAGGTGATGCAGAGATTTCAGTACCAAAACTTGAAGGGGATATCAAAGCACCTAAAGTTGACATTAAGGCTCCAGATGTTGATGTTGAAAGACCTGAAGGAGGATTTAAAATGCCAAAAATCAAAATGCCATCATTTGGTCAGAAAGGTCCCAAGGTGGAGGGCCCTGAAATTGATGTAAGTCTTCCCAAAGGAGATGCTGAAATAAAAGGACCAGCTATAAATGTGAAGACACCAGAGGTTGAAATTGAGGGACCTGAAGGAAAAATTAAAGGTCCTAAATTTAAGATGCCAACCATCTCTGGTCCAAAGATCTCTATGCCAGATGTGGATTTAAATCTGAAAGGCCCTAAAGTAAAAGGAGATTTAGATGTTTCAGTTCCTAAGATGGAAGCAGATGTGAAGTCACCAAAGGTAGAAATCAAAGGACCTGATGTTGACATTGAAGGTCCTGAAGGTGGATTTAAGATGCCAAAAATCAAAATGCCATCATTTGGGATTAAAGGTCCAAAGGGGGAGGGCCCTGACGTCAATGTAAGCCTTCCCAAGGCTGAAGTTGATATCAAGGGAGTGGCCATAGATGTTAGTGCCCCAGATGTTGAGATAGAGGGACCTGATGGAAAAGTCAAAGGTCCCAAATTCAAGATGCCATCTCTTTCTGGTCCAAAGATCTCCATGCCTGATGTAGACATTAACTTAAAGGGTCCAAAAATGAAAGGTGATACAGAAGTTTCAGTACCAAAACTTGAAGGGGATATCAAAGCACCTGAAGTGGACATTAAAGGTCTAGATGTTGACACTGAGGGACCTGAAGGAGGATTCAAAATGCCAAAAATCAAAATGTCATCATTCGGTTTTAAAGGTCCAAAAGTGGAGGGCCCTGAATTTGACGTAAGTCTTCCCAAAGGAGATGCTGAAATAAAAGGACCAGCTATAGACGTGAAGACACCTGATGTTGAAATTGAGGGACCTGAAGGAAAAATTAAAGGTTCTAAATTTAAGATGCCAACCATCTCTGGTCCAAAGATCTCAATGCCAGATGTGGATTTCAACCTGAAAGGCCCTAAAGTACAAGGGGATGTTGATGTATCAGTTCCTAAGATGGAAGCCGATGTGAAGTCACCAAAGGTAGAAATCAAAGGACCCGATGTTGACATGGAAGGTCCTGAAGGTGGATTTAAGATGCCAAAAATCAAAATGCCATCATTTGGGATTAAAGGTCCAAAGGGGGAGGGCCCTGACATCAATGTAAGCCTTCCCAAAGCTGAAGTTGATATCAAGGGAGCAGCCATAGATGTCCGTGCCCCAGATGTTGATATTGAGGGACCTGATGGAAAAGTGAAAGGCCCCAAATTCAAGATGCCATCTCTTTCTGGTCCAAAGATCTCCATGCCTGATGTGGACATTAACTTAAAGGGTCCAAAAATGAAAGGTGATGCAGAAGTTTCAGTACCAAAACTTGAAGGGGATATTAAAGCACCTAAAGTGGACATTAAAGGTCTAGATGTTGACACTGAGGGACCTGAAGGAGGATTCAAAATGTCAAAAATCAAAATGCCATCATTCGGTTTTAAAGGTCCAAAAGTGGAGGGCCCTGAAATTGATGTGAGTCTTCCCAAAGGAGATGCTGAAATAAAAGGACCAGTTATAGATGCAAAGACACCTGATGTTGAAATTGAGGGACCTGAGGGAAAAATTAAAGGTTCTAAATTTAAGATGCCAACCATCTCTGGTCCAAAGATCTCAATGCCAGATGTGGATTTCAATCTGAAAGGCCCTAAAGTAAAAGGAGATGTTGATGTTTCAGTTCCAAAGATGGAAGCAGATGTGAAGGCTCCAAAGGTAGATCTCAAAGGACCCGATGTTGACAATGAAGGTCTTGAAGGTGGATTCAAGATGCCAAAAATCAAAATTCCATCATTTGGGCTTAAAGGTCCAAAAGTGGAGGGCCCTGATGTCGATCTAAGCCTTCCCAAAGGTGAAGTTGATATAAAGGGAGCAGCCATAGATGTTAGTGCTCCAGATGTTGACATCGAGGGACCTGATGGAAAAGTGAAAGGCCCCAAATTCAAGATGCCATCTCTTTCTGGTCCAAAGATCTCCATGCCTGATGTAGACATAAACTTAAAAGGTCCAAAAATTAAAGGTGATGCAGAAGTTTCAGTACCAAAGCTTGAAGGGGATATAAAAGCAGCTAAAGTTGACATTAAAGGTCCAGATGTTGATATTGAAGGACCTGAAGGAGGATTCAAAATGCCAAAAATCAAAATGCCATCATTCGGAATGAAAGGTCCCAAGGTGAAGGGCCCTGAAGTTGATATAAGTCTTCCTAAAGGAGATGCTGAAATAAAAGTACCAGGTGTAGATGTGAAGACAACTGATGTTGAAATTGAGGGACCTGAGGGAAAAATTAAAGGTCCAAAATTTAAAATGCCAACCATCTCTGGCCCAAAGATCTCAATGCCAGATGTTGATTTCAACCTGAAAGGCCCTAAAGTAAAAGGAGATGTTGATGTTTCAATTCCAAAGATGGAAGCTGACGTGAAGGCACCAAAGGTAGATCTCAAAGGACCTGATGTTGACACTGAAGGTCCTGATGGTGGATTCAGGATGCCAAAAATCAAAATGCCATCATTTGGGATTGAAGGTCCAAAGGTGGAGGGCCCTGATGTTGATGTAAGCCTTCCCAAAGGTGAAGTTGATATCAAGGGACCAGCCATAGATGTAAGTGCTCCAGATGTTGACATTGAGGGACCAGATGGAAAAGTGAAAGGCCCCAGATTCAAGATGCCATCTCTTTCTGGTCCAAAGATCTCCATGCCTGATGTAGACATAAACTTAAAGGGTCCAAAAATTAAAGGTGAAACAGAAGTTTCAGTACCAAAACTTGAAGGGGATATCAAAGCACCTAAAGTGGACATTAAAGCTCCAGATGTTGATATTGAGGGACCTGAAGGAGGATTTAAAATGCCAAAAATCAAAATGCCATCATTTGGTCTTAAAGGTCCAAAGGTGGAAGGCCCTGAAGTTGATATAAGTCTTCCCAAAGGAGATGCTGAAATAAAAGGACCAACTATAGATGTGAAGACAACTGATGTTGAAATTGAGGGACCAGAGGGAAAAATGAAAGGTCCTAAATTTAAGATGCCAACCATCTCTGGTCCAAAGATCTCAATGCCAGATGTGGATTTCAACCTGAAAGGCCCTAAAGTAAAAGGGGATGTTAATGTTTCAGTTCCTAAGATGGAAGCAGATGTGAAGGCACCAAAGGTAGATATTAAAGGACCCGATGTTGACATTGAAGGTCCTGAAGGTGGATTTAAAATGCCAAAAATCAAAATTCCATCATTTGGGCTTAAAGGTCCAAAGGTGGAGGGCCCTGATGTCGATGTAAGCCTTCCCAAAGCTGAAGTTGATATCAAGGGAGCAGCCATAGATGTTAGTGCCCCAGATGTTGAGATCGAGGGACCAGATGGAAAAGTGAAAGGTCCCAAATTCAAGATGCCATCTCTTTCTGGTCCAAAGATCTCCATGCCTGATGTGGACATAAACTTAAAGGGTCCAAAAATTAAAGGTGGTGCAGATGTTTCAGTACCAAAGGTTGAAGGGGACATTAAAGCACCTAAAGTGGATATTAAAGCTCCAGATGTTGATATTGAGGGACCTGAAGGAGGATTCAAAATGCCAAAAATCAAAATGCCATCATTCGGTGTAAAAGGTCCAAAGGTGGAAGGCCCTGAAATTGACCTAAGTCTTCCTAAAGGAGATGCTGAAATAACAGGACCAGCTATAGATGTGAAGACACCTGATGTTGAAATTGAGGGACCAGAGGGAAAAATGAAAGGTCCTAAATTTAAGATGCCAACCATCTCTGGTCCAAAGATCTCAATGCCAGATGTGGATTTCAACCTGAAAGGCCCTAAAGTAAAAGCGGATGTTGATGTTTCAGTTCCTAAGATGGAAGCAGATGTGAAGGCACCAAAGGTAGATATTAAAGGACCCGATGTTGACATTGAAGGCCCTGAAGGTGGATTCAAAATGCCAAAAATCAAAATGCCATCATTTGGGATTAAAGGTCCAAAGATGGAGGGCCCTGATGTCGATGTAAGCCTTCCCAAAGCAGAAGTTGATATAAAGGGAGCAGCCATAGATGTTAGTGCCCCAGATGTTGAGATCGAGGGACCAGATGGAAAAGTGAAAGGTCCCAAATTCAAGATGCCATCTCTTTCTGGTCCAAAGATCTCCATGCCTGATGTAGACATAAACTTAAAGGGTCCAAAAATTAAAGGTGGTACAGATGTTTCAGTACCAAAGCTTGAAGGGGATATTAAAGCCCCTAAAGTGGACATTAAAGGTCCAGATGTTGATATTGAGGGACCTGAAGGAGGATTCAAAATGCCAAAAATCAAAATGCCATCATTTGGTCTAAAAGGTCCCAAGGTGGAGGGCCCTGAAATTGATGTGAGTCTTCCCAAAGGAGATGCTGAAATAAAAGGACCAGCTATAGATGTGAAGACACCAGAGGTTGAAATTGAGGGACCTGAAGGAAAAATTAAAGGTCCTAAATTTAAGATGCCAACCATCTCTGGTCCAAAGATCTCAATGCCAGATGTGGATTTCAATCTGAAAGGCCCTAAAGTAAAAGGGGATGTTAATGTTTCAGTTCCAAAGATGGAAGCAGATGTGAAGTCACCAAAGGTAGATCTCAAAGGACCTGATGTTGACATTGAAGGCCCTGAAGGTGGATTCAAGATGCCAAAAATCAAAATGCCATCATTTGGGATTAAAGGTCCAAAGGTGGAGGGCCCTGACGTCGATGTAAGCCTTCCCAAAGCTGAAGTTGATATCAAGGGAGCGGCCATAGATGTTCGTGCCCCAGATGTTGAGATCGAGGGACCTGATGGAAAAGTGAAAGGCCCAAATTCAAGATGCCATCTCTTTCTGGTCCAAAGATCTCCATGCCTGATGTAGATATTAACTTAAAGGGTCCAAAAATAAAAGGTGATGCAGAAGTTTCAGTACCAAAGCTTGAAGGGGATATTAAAGCCCCTAAAGTGGACATTAAAGGTCCAGATGCTGATATTGAGGGACCTGAAGGAGGATTCAAAATGCCAAAAATCAAAATGCCATCATTTGGTCTAAAAGGTCCCAAGGTGGAGGGCCCTGAAATTGATGTGAGTCTTCCCAAAGGAGATGCTGAAATAAAAGGACCAGCTATAGACGTGAAGACACCAGATGTTGAAATTGAGGGACCTGAAGGAAAAATTAAAGGTCCTAAATTTAAGATGCCAACCATCTCTGGTCCAAAGATCTCAATGCCAGATGTGGATTTCAATCTGAAAGGCCCTAAAGTAAAAGGGGATGTTAATGTTTCAGTTCCAAAGATGGAAGCAGATGTGAAGTCACCAAAGGTAGATCTCAAAGGACCTGATGTTGACATTGAAGGCCCTGAAGGTGGATTCAAGATGCCAAAAATCAAAATGCCATCATTTGGGATTAAAGGTCCAAAGGTGGAGGGTCCTGACGTCGATGTAAGCCTTCCCAAAGCTGAAGTTGATATCAAGGGAGCGGCCATAGATGTCCGTGCCCCAGATGTTGACATTGAGGGACCTGATGGAAAAGTGAAAGGCCACAAATTCAAGATGCCATCTCTTTCTGGTCCAAAGATCTCCATGCCTGATGTAGATATTAACTTAAAGGGTCCAAAAATAAAAGGTGATGCAGAAGTTTCAGTACCAAAGCTTGAAGGGGATATTAAAGCCCCTAAAGTGGACATTAAAGGTCCAGATGCTGATATTGAGGGACCTGAAGGAGGATTCAAAATGCCAAAAATCAAAATGCCATCATTTGGTCTAAAAGGTCCCAAGGTGGAGGGCCCTGAAATTGATGTGAGTCTTCCCAAAGGAGATGCTGAAATAAAAGGACCAGCTATAGATGTGAAGACACCAGAGGTTGAAATTGAGGGACCTGAAGGAAAAATTAAAGGTCCTAAATTTAAGATGCCAACCATCTCTGGTCCAAAGATCTCAATGCCAGATGTGGATTTCAATCTGAAAGGCCCTAAAGTAAAAGGGGATGTTAATGTTTCAGTTCCAAAGATGGAAGCAGATGTGAAGTCACCAAAGGTAGATCTCAAAGGACCTGATGTTGACTTTGAAGGCCCTGAAGGTGGATTCAAGATGCCAAAAATCAAAATGCCATCATTTGGGATTAAAGGTCCAAAGGTGGAGGGTCCTGACGTCGATGTAAGCCTTCCCAAAGCTGAAGTTGATATCAAGGGAGCGGCCATAGATGTCCGTGCCCAGATGTTGACATTGAGGGACCTGATGGAAAAGTGAAAGGCCACAAATTCAAGATGCCATCTCTTTCTGGTCCAAAGATCTCCATGCCTGATGTAGATATTAACTTAAAGGGTCCAAAAATAAAAGGTGATGCAGAAGTTTCAGTACCAAAGCTTGAAGGGGATATCAAAGCACCGAAAGTGGACATTGAAGGTCCAGATGTTGATGTTGAAGGACCTGAAGGAGGATTCAAAATGCCAAAAATCAAAATGCCATCATTCGGTTTTAAAGGTCCCAAGGTGGAGGGCCCTGAAATTGATGTAAGTCTTCCCAAAGGAGATGCTGAAATAAAAGGACCAACTATAGATGTAAACACTCCTGATGTTGAAATTGAGGGACCTGAGGGAAAAATTAAAGGTCCTAAATTTAAGATGCCATCTATGTCTGGTCCAAAGATCTCAATGCCAGATGTGGATTTCAATCTGAAAGGTCCTAAAATAAAAGGAGATGTTGATGTTTCAGTTCCTAAGATGGAAGCCGATGTGAAGGCACCAAAGGTAGATCTCAAAGGAACTGATGTTGACATTGAAGGTCCTGAAGGTGGATTCAAGATGCCAAAAATCAAAATTCCATCATTTGGGCTTAAAGGTCCAAAGTTGGAGGGCCCTGACGTCGATCTAAGCCTTCCCAAAGGTGAAGTTGATATCAAGGGAGAGGCCATAGATGTTAGTGCTCCGGATGTTGAGATAGAGGGACCTGATGGAAAAGTGAAAGGCCCCAAATTCAAGATGCCATCTCTTTCTGGTCCAAAGATCTCCATGCCTGATGTAGACATAAACTTAAAGGGTCCCAAAATTAGAGGTGATGCAGAAGTTTCAATACCAAAGGTTGAAGGGGAAATCAAAGCCCCTAAAGTGGACATTAAATGTCCAGATTTTGATATTGAGGGACCTGAAGGAGGATTCAAAATGCCAAAAATCAAAATGCCATCATTTGGTCTAAAAGGTCCCAAGGTGGAGGGCCCTGAAATTGATGTAAGTTTTCCCAAAGGAGATGCTGAAATAAAAGGACCAACTATAGATGTAAAGACTCCTGATGTTGAAATTGAGGGACCTGAAGGAAAAATTAAAGGTTCTAAATTTAAGATGCCAACCATCTCTGGTCCAAAGATCTCAATGCCAGATGTGGATTTCAATCTGAAAGGCCCTAAAGTAAAAGGTGATGTTAATGTTTCAATTCCAAAGATGGAAGCAGATGTGAAGGCACCAAAGGTAGATATCAAAGGACCTGATGTTGACATTGAAGGTGGACTCAAGATGCCCAAAATTAAAATGCCATCATTTGGGATTAAAGGTCCAAAGGTGGAGGGCCCTGAGGTCGATGTAAGCCTTCCTAAAGGTGAAGTTGATATAAAGGGACCAGCCGTAGATATAAGTGCCCCAGATTTTGACATAGAAGGACCTGATGGAAAAATGAAAGGTCCCAAATTCAAGATGCCATCGATTTCTGGCCCTAAGATCTCCATGCCAGATGTTGATTTCAATCTCAAAGGGCCAAAATTGAAAGGAGATGTTGATGTCAATGTTTCAAACATAGAAGGAGACATTAAAGTACCAAAGGTTGATGTTGGAGCTCCAGAGATTGATGTTGAGGGACCAGAAGGCGGTTTCAAGATGCCTAAAATCAAAATGCCATCTATTGGTGTCAAAGGTCCAAAAATTGAAGGGCCTGATGTTAATATTCATGGACCCAAAGGTGAGATTGATATAAATGCACCAGAGATTGATATTAAATCCCCAGATCTTGACATTGACGCGTCCACTGGAAAAATCAAAGGTCCAAAATTCAAGATGCCATCTATATCAGGTCCAAAAATGTCAATGCCTGATGTTGACTTCAACCTCAAAGGACCAAAAATGAAAAGTGATGTTGACATATCTATTCCAGCAATTGAAGGAGATATTGCTGTTCCGAAAGTAGAAATTGAAGGGCCCAAAGTTGACCTTGATGTTCCTGAAGCCAGTTTGAAGAAATCAAAGTTCAAAATGCCAAAATTTGGACTGAAAGGGCCCAAGGTTGATGTGCCAGATGTTGAAGTCAAGTCTCCAAAAGGTGATATACATTTGGATAGTAAAAGTCCAGAAGGTGGATTTAAGTTGCCAAAATTCAAAATGCCAAAGTTTGGATTCAAATCACCCAAGGCAGATGTGCCAAACATTGATGTAAATATGCCTGAAGCAGATATTGACATTAAAGCACCTAATGTTAACATCAAGAGTCCATCCCTGGATCTAGAGGTACCAGAAGGAAAGATTAAAGGTCCTAAAGTTAAAATGCCATCAATCTCAGGTCCAAAAGTGTCTTTGCCAGATGTAGACTTTAATGTTAAAGGACCTAAAATGAAGGGTGACATGGACATTTCAGTTCCCAAGATTGAGGGTGAACTCAAAGCACCCAAAGTAGATATTGAAGGTCCAGAATTTGATGTGGAGGGACCAGAGGGTGGCTTCAAGATGCCCAAAATCAAAATGCCATCGTTTGGCTTGAAAGGGCCAAAACTGGAGGGCCCTGATGTTGATGTAAATCTGCCAAAGGGTGATATAGACCTTAAAGGCCCCAAGCTTGATGTTAAAAGCCCAGAGATTGACATTGAAGGGCCAGAAGGGAAAATCAAGGGTCCCAAATTTAAAATGCCTTCTTTATCTGGACCAAAAATGTCCATGCCGGATGTTGATTTCAATGTTAAAGGCCCTAAATTAAAGGGAGACATGGATATCTCAGTTCCAAAGATTGAAGGTGACATCAAAGGACCAAAAGTAGATATTGAATGTCCCGACATTGATGTGGAGGGACCTGAGGGTGGTTTCAAGATGCCCAAAATCAAAATGCCATCATTTGGATTTAAAGGACCAAAAGTAGAAGGCCCTGATGTTGACTTAAATCTGCCAAAGGCTGATATTGACATTAAAGGCCCCAAGCTCGATGTTGAAAGTCCAGATATTGGCATTGAGGGACCAGAGGGAAAAATCAAGGGTCCAAAATTCAAAATGCCTTCTTTATCTGGACCAAAGATTTCCATGCCTGATGTAGACTTCAATGTTAAAGGCCCAAAAATAAAGGGAGACATGGATGTCTCAGTTCCCAAGATTGAAGGTGACATCAAAGCACCAAAAGTAGACATTGAAGGACCAGATATTGATGTGGAGGGACCAGAGGGTGGTTTCAAGATGCCGAAAATCAAAATGCCATCATTTGGATTGAAAGGGCCAAAGCTGGAGGGCCCTGATGTTGATGTAAATCTGCCAAAGGGTGATATTGATATGAAAGGCCCCAAGATCGATGTTAAAAGCCCAGAGATTGACATTGAAGGACCAGAGGGAAAAATCAAGGGTCCCAAATTCAAAATGCCTTCTTTATCTGGACCAAAAATTTCCATGCCTGATATAGACTTCAATGTTAAAGGCCCTAAATTAAAGGGAGACATGGATGTCTCAGTACCAAAGATTGAAGGTGACATCAAGGCACCAAAAGTAGACATTGAAGGTCCAGACATGGATGTGGAGGGACCAGAGGGTGGCTTCAAGATGCCCAAAATCAAAATGCCATCATTTGGATTTAAAGGACCGAAAGTAGAAGGCCCTGATGTCGACCTAAATCTGCCAAAGGGTGATATTGACATTAAAGGCCCCAAGCTTGATGTGAAAAGTCCAGATATTGACATTGAAGGACCAGAGGGAAAAATCAAGGTCCCAAATTCAAAATGCCTTCTTTATCTGGACCAAAGATTTCCATGCCTGATGTAGACTTCAATGTTAAAGGCCCAAAAATAAAGGGAGACATGGATGTCTCAGTTCCCAAGATTGAAGGTGACATCAAAGCACCAAGAGTAGACATTGAAGGTCCAGACATTGATGTGGAGGGACCAGAGGGTGGCTTCAAGATGCCCAAAATCAAAATGCCATCATTTGGATTCAAAGGGCCAAAGCTGGAGGGCCCTGATGTTGATGTAAATCTGCCAAAGGGTGATATTGATATGAAAGGCCCCAAGATCGATGTTAAAAGCCCAGAGATTGACATTGAGGGACCAGAGGGAAAAATCAAGGGTCCCAAATTCAAAATGCCTTCTTTATCTGGACCAAAAATTTCAATGCCTGATATCGACTTCAATGTTAAAGGCCCTAAATTAAAGGGAGACATGGATGTCTCAGTACCAAAGATTGAAGGTGACATCAAAGCACCAAAAGTAGACATTGAAGGTCCAGACATTGATGTGGAGGGACCAGAGGGTGGCTTCAAGATGCCCAAAATCAAAATGCCATCATTTGGATTTAAAGGACCGAAAGTAGAAGGCCCTGATGTCGACCTAAATCTGCCAAAGGGTGATATTGACATTAAAGGCCCCAAGCTTGATGTGAAAAGTCCAGATATTGACATTGAAGGACCAGAGGGAAAAATCAAGGGTCCCAAATTCAAAATGCCTTCTTTATCTGGACCAAAAATTTCCATGCCTGATGTAGACTTCAATGTTAAAGGCCCAAAAATAAAGGGAGACATGGATGTCTCAGTTCCCAAGATTGAAGGTGACATCAAAGCACCAAAAGTAGACATTGAAGGTCCAGACATTGATGTGGAGGGACCAGAGGGTGGCTTCAAGATGCCCAAAATCAAAATGCCATCATTTGGATTCAAAGGGCCAAAGCTGGAGGGCCCTGATGTTGATGTAAATCTGCCAAAGGGTGATATTGATATGAAAGGCCCCAAGATCGATGTTAAAAGCCCAGATATTGACATTGAGGGACCAGAGGGAAAAATCAAGGGTCCCAAATTCAAAATGCCTTCTTTATCTGGACCAAAAATTTCCATGCCTGATGTAGACTTCAATGTTAAAGGCCCAAAATTAAAGGGAGATATGGATGTCTCAGTTCCAAAGATTGAAGGTGACATCAAAGCACCAAAAGTAGACATTGAAGGTCCAGACATTGATGTGGAGGGACCAGAGGGTGGCTTCAAGATGCCCAAAATCAAAATGCCATCATTTGGATTCAAAGGGCCAAAGCTGGAGGGCCCTGATGTTGACATAAATCTGCCAAAGGGTGATATTGATATGAAAGGCCCCAAGATCGATGTTAAAAGCCCAGAGATTGACATTGAGGGACCAGAGGGAAAAATCAAGGGTCCCAAATTCAAAATGCCTTCTTTATCTGGGCCAAAAATTTCCATGCCTGATGTAGACTTCAATGTTAAAGGCCCGAAATTAAAGGGAGATATGGATGTCTCAGTTCCAAAGATTGAAGGTGACATCAAAGCACCAAAAGTAGACATTGAAGGTCCAGACATTGATGTGGAGGGACCAGAGGGTGGCTTCAAGATGCCCAAAATCAAAATGCCATCATTTGGATTTAAAGGACCGAAGGTAGAAGGCCCTGATGTTGACATAAATCTGCCAAAGGGTGATATTGACATTAAAGGCCCCAAGCTTGATGTTAAAAGTCCAGATATTGACGTTGAGGGACCAGAGGGAAAAATCAAGGGTCCAAAGTTCAAAATGCCTTCTTTATCTGGACCAAAGATTTCCATGCCTGATGTAGACTTCAATGTTAAAGGCCCAAAAATAAAGGGAGACATGAATGTCTCAGTTCCCAAGATTGAAGGTGACATCAAAGCACCAAAAGTAGACATTGAAGGTCCTGACATTGATGTGGAGGGACCAGAGGGTGGTTTCAAGATGCCCAAAATCAAAATGCCATCATTTGGATTTAAAGGACCGAAAGTAGAAGGCCCTGATGTTGACATAAATCTGCCAAAGGGTGATATTGACATTAAAGGCCCCAAGCTTGATGTTAAAAGTCCAGATATTGACATTGAGGGACCAGAGGGAAAAATCAAGGGTCCAAAGTTCAAAATGCCTTCTTTATCTGGACCAAAAATTTCCATGCCTGATGTAGACTTCAATGTTAAAGGCCCAAAAATAAAGGGAGACATGGATGTCTCAGTTCCCAAGATTGAAGGTGACATCAAAGCACCAAAAGTAGACATTGAAGGTCCTGACATTGATGTGGAGGGACCAGAGGGTGGCTTCAAGATGCCCAAAATCAAAATGCCATCATTTGGATTCAAAGGGCCAAAACTGGAGGGCCCTGATGTTGATGTTAATCTGCCAAAGGGTGATATTGACATTAAAGGCCCCAAGCTGGATGTTAAAAGCCCAGAAATGGACATTGATGGACCAGAGGCAAAAATCAAGGGTCCCAAGTTCAAAATGCCTTCTTTATCTGGACCAAAAATTTCCATGCCTGATGTAGACTTCAATGTTAAAGGCCCGAAATTAAAGGGAGACATGGATGTCTCAGTACCAAAGATTGAAGGTGACATCAAGGCACCAAAAGTAGACATTGAAGGTCCAGACATTGATGTGGAGGGACCAGAGGGTGGCTTCAAGATGCCCAAAATCAAAATGCCATCATTTGGATATAAAGAACCAAAAGTAGAAGGCCCTGATGTTGACATAAATCTGCCAAAGGGTGACATTGACATTAAAGGCCCCAAGCTTGATGTTAAACGCCCAGATATTGACATTGAAGGGCCTGAAGGAAAAATCAAGGGTCCAAAATTCAAAATGCCTTCTTTATCTGGACCAAAAATTTCCATGCCTGATGTTGACTTCAATGTTAAAGGCCCGAAAATAAAGGGAGACATGGATGTTTCAGTCCCAAAGATTGAAGGTGACATTAAAACACCTAAAGTAGACATTGAGGGTCCAGAAATTGATGTGGAGGGACCAGAGGGTGGTTTCAAGATGCCCAAAATCAAAATGCCATCGTTTGGATTCAAAGGACCAAAAGTAGAAGGCCCTGATGTTGACGTAAATTTGCCAAAGGGTGATCTTAATGTGAAAGGTCCAAAGATTGATGTGAAGAGCCCAGATATTGATTTTGAAGGACCTGAAGGGAAAATCAAGGGTCCAAAATTTAAAATGCCCACCATATCTGGTCCAAAGATTTCCATGCCTGATGTAGATTTCAATGTTAAAGGCCCTAAATTAAAGGGAGATATGGATGTCTCAGTTCCAAAGATTGAAGGTGACATCAAAGCACCAAAAGTAGACATTGAAGGTCCAGACATTGATGTGGAGGGACCAGAGGGTGGCTTCAAGATGCCCAAAATCAAAATGCCATCACTTGGATTGAAAGGACCGAAAGTGGAGGGCCCTGATGTTGATGTAAAACTGCCAAAGGGTGATATTGACATTAAAGGCCCCAAGATAGATGTTAAAAGTCCAGATATTGACATTGAAGGACCAGAGGGAAAAATCAAAGGTCCCAAATTCAAAATGCCTTCCTTGTCTGGTCCAAAGATATCCATGCCTGATGTAGACTTCAATGTTAAAGGCCCTAAAATGAAGGGAGACATGGATGTCTCAGTTCCAAAGATTGAAGGTGACATCAAAGGACCTAAAGTAGACATTGAAGGTCCAGACATTGATGTGGAGGGACCAGAGGGTGGCTTCAAAATGCCCAAAATTAAAATGCCATCATTTGGATTCAAAGGACCAAAAGTAGAAGGCCCTGATGTTGATGTAAATTTGCCAAAGTGTGGTCTTAAAGTGAAAGGTCCAAAGATTGATGTGAAGAGCCCAGATATTGATTTTGAAGGACCTGAAGGGAAAATCAAGGGTCCAAAATTCAAAATGCCCACCATATCTGGTCCAAAGATTTCCATGCCTGATGTAGATTTCAATGTTAAAGGCCCTAAATTAAAGGGAGACATGGATGCTTCAGTTCCAAAGATTGAAGGTGACATCAAAGCACCAAAAGTAGACATTGAAGGTCCAGACATTGATGTGGAGGGACCAGAGGGTGGCTTCAAGATGCCCAAAATCAAAATGCCATCATTTGGATTTAAAGGACCGAAAGTAGAAGGCCCTGATGTTGACATAAATCTGCCAAAGGGTGACATTGACATTAAAGGCCCCAAGCTGGATGTTAAACGCCCAGATATTGACATTGAAGGGCCTGAAGGAAAAATCAAGGGTCCCAAATTCAAAATGCCCAGTTTATCTGGACCAAAGATTTCCATGCCTGATGTAGACTTCAATGTTAAAGGTCCTAAATTAAAGGGAGACATGGATGTCTCAGTCCCAAAAATTGAAGGTGACATCAAAGCACCAAAAGTAGACATTGAAGGTCCAGACATTGATGTGGAGGGACCAGAGGGTGGCTTCAAGATGCCCAAAATCAAAATGCCATCATTTGGATTCAAAGGGCCAAAACTGGAGGGCCCTGATGTTGATGTAAATCTGCCAAAGGGTGATATTGACATTAAAGGCCCCAAGTTTGATGTTAAAAGCCCAGAAATTGACATTGAAGGGCCTGAAGGAAAAATCAAGGGTCCCAAATTCAAAATGCCCAGTTTATCTGGACCAAAGATTTCCATGCCTGATGTAGACTTCAATGTTAAAGGTCCTAAATTAAAGGGAGACATGGATGTCTCAGTTCCCAAGATTGAAGGTGACATCAAAGCACCAAAAGTAGATATTGAAGGTCCAGACATTGATGTGGAGGGACCAGAGGGTGGTTTCAAGATGCCCAAAATCAAAATGCCATCATTTGGATTCAAAGGACCAAAAGTAGAAGGCCCTGATGTTGACATAAATCTGCCAAAGGGTGACATTGACGTTAAAGGCCCCAAGGTTGATGTTAAAAGTCCAGATATTGACATTGACGGACCAGAGGGAAAAATCAAGGGTCCAAAATTCAAAATGCCTTCTTTATCTGGACCAAAGATTTCCATGCCTGATGTAGATTTCAATGTTAAAGGTCCTAAAATAAAGGGAGACATGGATGTCTCAGTTCCCAAGATTGAAGGTGACATCAAAGCACCAAAAGTAGACATTGAAGGTCCAGACATTGATGTGGAGGGACCAGAGGGTGGTTTCAAGATGCCCAAAATCAAAATGCCATCATTTGGATTCAAAGGACCAAAAGTAGAAGGCCCTGATGTTGACATAAATCTGCCAAAGGGTGACATTGACATTAAAGGCCCCAAGCTGGATGTTAAACGCCCAGATATTGACATTGAAGGGCCTGAAGGAAAAATCAAGGGTCCCAAGTTCAAAATGCCCAGTTTATCTGGACCAAAGATTTCCATGCCTGATGTAGACTTCAATGTTAAAGGTCCTAAATTAAAGGGTGATATGGATGTCCAAGTCCCAAAAATTGAAGGTGACATCAAGGCACCAAAAGTAGACATTGAAGGTCTAGACATTGATGTGGAGGGACCAGAGGGTGGCTTCAAGATGCCCAAAATCAAAATGCCATCATTTGGATTCATGACATTAGCCCAAGCTGGATTACACCCATGAATTGACATTGAAGGGCCTGAAGGAAAAATCAAGGGTCCCAAATTCAAAATGCCCAGTTTATCTGGACCAAAAATTTCCATGCCTGATGTAGACTTCAATGTTAAAGGTCCTAAATTAAAGGGTGACATGGATGTCTCAGTTCCAAAGATTGAAGGTGACATCAAAGCACCAAAAGTAGACATTGAAGGTCCAGACATTGATGTGGAGGGACCAGAGGGTGGCTTCAAGATGCCCAAAATCAAAATGCCATCATTTGGATTTAAAGGACCGAAAGTAGAAGGCCCTGATGTTGACATAAATCTGCCAAAGGGTGATATTGACATTAAAGGCCCCAAGCTTGATGTTAAAAGTCCAGATTTTGACATTGAGGGACCAGAGGGAAAAATCAAGGGTCCAAAATTCAAAATGCCTTCTTTATCTGGACCAAAGATTTCCATGCCTGATGTCGACTTCAATGTTAAAGGCCCGAAAATAAAGGGAGACATGAATGTCTCAGTTCCCAAGATTGAAGGTGACATCAAAGCACCAAAAGTAGACATTGAAGGTCCTGACATTGATGTGGAGGGACCAGAGGGTGGCTTCAAAATGCCCAAAATCAAAATGCCATCATTTGGATTGAAAGGGCCAAAGCTGGAAGGCCCTGATGTTGATGTAAAGCTGCCAAAGGGTGATATTGACATTAAAGGCCCCAAGATCGATGTTAAAAGTCCAGATATTGACATTGAGGGACCAGAGGGAAAAATCAAGGGTCCCAAATTCAAAATGCCTTCTTTATCTGGACCAAAAATGTCCATGCCTGATGTAGACTTCAATGTTAAAGGCCCTAAATTAAAGGGAGACATGGATGTCTCAGTCCCAAAGATTGAAGGTGACATCAAAGCACCAAAAGTAGACATTGAAGGTCCAGACATTGATGTGGAGGGACCAGAGGGTGGTTTCAAGATGCCCAAAATCAAAATGCCATCATTTGGATTCAAAGGACCAAAAGCAGAGGGCCCTGATGTTGACATAAATCTGCCAAAGGCTGATATCAATGTTAAAGGTCCCAGAATTGATGTTAAGAGCCCAGATATTGACATTGAGGGACCAGAAGGGAAAATAAAGGGTCCAAAATTTAAAATGCCCACCATATCAGGTCCAAAGATGTCTATGCCTGATGTAGACTTCAATGTTAAAGGTCCTAAATTAAAGGGAGACATGGATGTCTCAGTTCCAAAGGTTGAAGGTGACATCAAAGGACCAAAAGTAGATATTGAATGTCCCGACATTGATGTGGAGGGACCTGAGGCTGGTTTCAAGATGCCCAAAATCAAAATGCCATCGTTTGGATTCAAAGGACCGAAAGTAGAAGGCCCTGATGTTGACATAAATCTGCCAAAGGGTGATCTTGACATTAAAGGCCCTAAGCTTGATGTTAAAAGCCCAGATATTGACATTGAAGGACCAGAAGGGAAAATCAAGGGTCCCAAATTCAAAATGCCCACCATATCAGGTCCAAAGATGTCCATGCCTGATTTCGACTTCAATTTTAAAGGCCCTAAAGTAAAGGGAGACCTGGATGTCTCAGTCCCAAAGATTGAAGGTGACATCAAAACACCGAAAGTAGACATAGAAGGTCCAGGAATTGATGTGGAGGGACCAGAGGGTGGTTTCAAGATGCCCAAAATCAAAATGCCATCGTTTGGATTGAAAGGACCGAAAGTAGAGGGACCTGATTTTGATCTAAATCTGCCAAAGGGTGATATTGACATCAAAGGACCCAAGCTTGATGTTAAAAGTCCGGAGCTTGATGTGGAAGGTCCAGGAGGAAAAATCAAGGGTCCCAATTTGAAAATGCCCACTTTATCTGGACCAAAAATTTCCATGCCTAATGTTGATTTCAATATTAAAAGCCCTAAATTAAAGGGAGACATGGATGTCTCAGTCCCAAAGGTTGAAGGTGACATCAAAGCACCAAAGGTGGACATTGAAGGCCCAGAAATGGATGTGGAAGGACTAGAGGGTGGCTTCAAGATGCCCAAAATCAAAATGCCATCGTTTGGATTGAAAGGACCGAAGCTAGAGGGCCCTGATATGGATGTAAATCTGCCAAAGGGTGATCTTGATTTGAAAGGTCCCAAGATTGATGTTAAACACCCAGATATTGACATTGAAGGGCCAGAAGGGAAAATCAAGGGTCCCAAATTCAAAATGCCCACAATATCTGGACCAAAGATTTCCATGCCTGATGTAGACATTAATGTAAAAAGCCCTAAATTAAAGGGAGACATGGATGTCTCAGTCCCAAAGATTGAAGGTGATGTTAAAGCACCCAAAGTAGACATTGAAGGTCCAGAAATTGATGTGGAGGGACCAGAGGGTGGTTTCAAAATGCCCAAAATCAAAATGCCATCATTTGGATTTAAAGGACCGAAAGTAGAAGGCCCTGATGTTGACATAAATCTGCCAAAGGGTGACATTGATATTAAAAGTCCAGGAGTGGACATTAAAGGGCCTGATGGGAAAATAAAAGGGGCTAAACTCAAAATGCCATCTCTGTCCGGTCCACAAATCTCTATGCCAGATGTCAATCTTAAAGGTCCTAAATTGAAGGGTGATGCAGATGTGGATCTACATCTTAAGGGACCAAAACTGAAGGGAGATTTGGATGTGTCTGCTGAGGGTGGTATTAAGACTCCAAGGGTAGACCTTGAGGGACCAGATGTTAGCATTGAGGGGCCAGAAGGAGGTTTCAAGATGCCCAAATTAAAAGTGCCATCTTTTGGAATAAAGGGTCCTAAATTGGAGGGTTCTGATGTAGATGTAAATCTTTCCAACATTGAAGCTGGCATGAAAGGACCAGGCATTGATATTAAAACCCCAAAGTTTACAGGCAAGGCCCCTGATTTTGACAGCAATCTAGAAGGCCCTGATGTGGAAATGAATCTGAAAGGGAAGAAGGATAAATTCAAAATGCCAAAAAAGAAAGGGAAAATGAAAACGGACATTGACATAGATACCAAAACTGGTAGTGCTGAGTTAGATGTAGACTCACCTGATGTGCACCTGAAGGGCCCCAAAGTAAAAAAGCCACTCTTTGGCAAACTACATTTTCCTGGTGTGGAATTTGACATTAAATCCCCAAAGGGTAAAAGTGGTGGCTCAGTGTCTGGAACTTCAAAATCAGTGTCTGGTACGTTGAAGGGAAACATTGAAGGTGGAGTTAAGGATCCCACATTTGATGCTGGAGGTGTTAAAATAGAAGCAGGAGAAATGGGTGCAAGTACAAATGTAGGAGTGTCTGGTAAAATGGAGTATCCTGAGGGCAATGTAACCTTTCCTAAGGTCAAAGTGCCAAAGTTTGGAATTGCTTTGCCTAAGGTAGAAGGAAGTGAGATGGGTGTTGATGTAGGTTCAGGAGAATTAACCGCTGGAGCTGATGTTAGTTCACAGAGTTTGGAGATGCAGAGTCCAGATCTGAAAAGCAGTGGTGGAAAAGTCAAAGTTAAAAAGCCGCGATTCTTTGGCAAGTCTAAAACCAAGGGTGGAAGTGCAGCTGATCTTACTTTTCAGGGTCCTGAAATTGCATTTTCAAGTGAGGGTGGGGCCAAGGTGTCTAAAGAGTTAAGTATAAGCTCAGGAGAGCTGATAGGTGGAAAGATGGTAGAGGGGGGGTCTGGTTTGAAAATTTCACCAAAGAGTAAATCTGCTTCACTTGATCTTTACAAGAAATCAAGGCATCGTTCATCCTCACTGAGCGATGAAGGAGAACTGGCTTCCCCCACCTCTGTTGAAGGACATTTACAGACAGAGGGTGGAAATATTTCAGTGGATGTTGGAGATGTTAAGGTTAAAGGCAAAAAAGGAAAGTTGAAGTTTGGCACATTCGGTGGGTTTGGCTCAAAATCCAAAGGTTCCTATGAAGTGACACTTGGAGATGATAGTGAAGCCAAGCTAGAAGGAGCTAGTGGAGGAGTTGTTTCTTCAAAGAAATCCAGAGTTCCATCATCATCTAGTAGTGACAGTGGTTCAAAGGGTGGTTTTCGATTCCCACGAGTTGAATTAGCTGTTTCACCAAAGAAATAATGTATTGTGATGCTGTTAAAAGGCACTAATGATCTAGCCAATATCTGTATCATGTTTTATGCTAGACAGCTAATTTTAAGCCTCACTTAACTACAGTGCACTGTCAAAAACAGACAATTTATGTTTGTTTCACCCCCCCCCCCCCCACCCCCATTATTTTTTTTTATTTTGCTGGGGTACAGGTCTTGTCTTTTGAACTCACAAATTTAACTGTAAATAAGAGAAATCTGTATTGTAATTTTAAATGTCATTTGTAAATAGAAAAAAAAAATGAGCCTACTATCGCATTTTAAATTCAGTAACACAACAGATGGCTAGTTGAAATTACATATCTGCATCTGGTTTTAAGCATTTTGTGATATTATATTTTTGTATTTTTTAACCTTTAAGGGGAAATGGTTTTGCAATCATCTGTCATAAATAGTGCCTTACTTGCTACTTACAAGAATGCCTGTTCACATGTTCAAGTGTAATGAAAAAAAAAACAAAAACAAAACTAAATGTTATATTTGAGATTTTATCATTTTGATGCTTAAGATAAGTAACCAGTGCTGTATAGTACTTATAAAATGAATTAGTACATTTAAGAGTGACAGTGCATTCAACTGCCACTTTTTATATTAGGATTGTAAAAAAATGTAAATAAACTGCCGCTATAATAAAACACACAGGGGAGCATGACTTTTTGTTTCAAGTAAAATGAACACAACAACTATGCATCTCATCACAATATAGTTTGCATAAGTATCGGCTCCCAAGGTATTTATATCTTATTAGACTGTTTTACTTGAAAAAAAGGTTAACAGTCCCTTTCTAATGCACACACAACCTGCACAATGGTTTATCAGTCATCAGCCATTACTGTTTTAAAGACAACAATTATTTCTCTCTCTATATTTTATTTTTCAGTTGAATCTCTCTCTCCCTCCCACTCAACTGACTTTCATTCAGTAAAAGGCTGTGCTGAATTTTAAAGGCATGATTACAGACTTATTAAATAGGGCAATGCCCATATGGGACATTTATTCTACAAGTTTCTCAACTGTTACTTATTTTGTTTACTGTGTCACCTGCAAAACAAGCCAAATAAAGTGTTCAATTACCACCGTGTATGTGTGTTCAATATATACAAATACACCCATATCAGTTTTTTGGTTAAACAAATGTATTTTTTTACTTAATCAATGTGATTTAACAATAAAGATCTCACTTTCACTTCTTCTCATCACATGCATGAAGAAATGGATATATTTTTCCAAAGTCAGTCATCATCAGTATCCCAAACTGAGGGTTTTTTTGGTAGACACAAAAGCCAAGAAAACAGGAAATGATGCCTGGTTTCCTGGTTGCTCAAACCCAGCCTCTGAGGCCAATGCTGAGGAAGGAACGAATTTCCTTTCTGGGAGGAAAATGTAATTCGGTTTAGTGTGTAAGTGTTTGCCAGTAGAGCAGAGGTATGCAGAGCAAAGGAGAAGCCTGTTTGGAATCACTTAAAATAAGCAAAGCAAACCCTTGTTAGATACATTTTCTGCTATCTGTAAAGGGAATACTGACCAACACAAAGCGATTTGTACTATAAAATATAAAAGGTAAGACCTAATTATTTTCTCTTAATACATCTGTTAATACACAATACTTCTGAGAATAGATCATTTGCAGCGCTCTTAAAAGAAAATCAACATGTAATATTCTTCTCTTTATTCTAATTAATATTTTGCTTTACCAGTAACATGGAATGGATACCAGAGAATTAATATCTTTGTGGCTGGTTTGTTGTCTATTTATCATTTATAGTAACTAAAACAGGATGCAAAGCAATGGAAGACTAAATAGATTCAAGTCTAAGTTATGATGAAAAGAACGACATGATTTTCCTAAAAGAAGGAATCCAATAATTCTTTATTCTTTTAAGTAAAGAAAACTCTGATATAGCGCTACCATGGTAAACAACAGGTTGAGGTTTTGTTTCATTTCGTGGCTACATTTTAAATCATGCAAGTCTAAAAAATGCACTGCAAACAAAATGGCTTAGGGAATGTCCATTTATCAGCTGCAGGCCTGTTTATTGACTAATATTACAGTTATGCTTTCAATAAGGTGTATTTAGATTTCTTTATTAGTAGTTGTCTTCCATCATGAAGTTGTATGACCCAAATCTAGTATTACTTAATCAGAACACGTGTTTCCATCTTAATGAACTGTGTTTCTGAGACCAATCTTTGTGGAAATATTGTCAGTTTTAGTAACATGTGCCATATCCATCTTTTGTTAAGTTTTTATTAAGGAAAAACATGTTGAAAATCATCTTTCATTTAAAGTGATTTTTTGTTTTTGATTTAAAATAAAAATTGCAGTGCCATTAGACCACAATGATATTTAAGTGGATAAATCACATTATAGCTGTGTTTTCCTGCCATAGGGTTAGGGTTAGCCATGATCACCTGCAGTGTTATGTGTAAAATATGATGCATAGATTTGGATATGAAAGCTTGCTGCTAGAATGTGCCACTGAGCACAAAATACACTGTAAGCATGTATAGCTAATTCCCCTGATCCATACATATCCAAGGAAAGCAAATCAGAGGAACTTCAATTACCAATTAATTTACATGCAATTGCTATGTAGATCATGTTCTTAAGAGTCCTTTAATGGATCTGTGGCCTCAATTGAGACCCCTGCAATGAACAGGGAAGTAGCAACAGCAAACTGGAATATAATTTGTTCTTGAAGCACACCAAACAGCTATAAGACATTTAGCATACTAAGTGGGGCACTTTATGGCTGTTGATAATAACAATGAAGTGACATGATTACTATAGCCCATTTCTCCTTTAGAACAAAATAATCCTTATCAACAGAACCTACAGGACAATACTTTTACTTACAACAAAATGATCAATAACAGGCCATAACTATGTTCCCAAATTAAGCAGAAGTGTCAAGTGTAAGAGCCTTACAGTTAAAACAATGTTAAGCTAATGATGCAGAAAATAAGCAATGAGATTAAAAGCCGAGGACTTTCGAAGAAGCGTCAAGCAGTAAATGAGCTAGGTAACCCTGTTCTTATAAGCCTACAGTCACAACTGGGTAGATCCAAACAAAAGGAAATCCATCCATTCCAGACACATGCCCTCTACTCCCTGCTGTTCTCTGCATAAATTACCCTAAATAATGCATCAAGCTACCCAGATGTCAAATATACTCTGGGTATCTGTAATTAAACCTTTTCACACAACCAGGAATGAAATAACAATAAGAAGTATCAGATGATATCTTTTCAGCCCAATGTGAAACACATCTTAATCTTTTGTAGTAATCTAAATTATATATAGAGATGTATGCAAACATTTAAATACCCTCATTGAATAGCGTTTTGTTGATTTTGTGAAAAGAAGCAAAAAAGTGAAATTAGAAGTAAAAAAAGCAAATTGTAGTACATATATTTTCATGATGTATAAGAAATGAATGAATAAGACATGAATGCTATATTATAATTAATACCACCTTTATTAGACACATAACAACTTACTTTACCTTTTATATATTATTCATGCAAAGTTATTATATCCAAAACTGCAACAAATGAAAACATAGCTTTTAAAAATAAAACTTATCACTTATTTCTTGAGTTTAACACATGACAAAGAACAACATGTATAAAAATATAAAATGTGTCATAGTTTTTGCACATACCATATAAAGTTCAATTTAGCAAGTAAATAGCAAATGTACATAAACAATTGTAGTTCATATTCAAATGTGCAATTTTCAAAATCAGGTTGATAAATTTGAAAAATTTTAAATAATATTTGAAATGACATATATTGGAGCATGTGTGCACAAAATAATATAGATTTTTATGGGATATAATGAAGCTGTCTACAGTGCCCTCCACAATTATTTGTGTCCTTCGTTAAGATGTTCTTAGGCTTCTAATAATTGTTTTTTTAAATAATATTGGACAACAAGGCAAAAAAAACCCTTTCATGTGCATTTATTATTTAGTGAGCAAAAAAATTCCACATTAGGAAATACATTTGTTACATGACATCATCTGTGCCCCAATTATTGACACCCCTGATGTTAATGCTTTGTATATCCCCAATTTGCCAACAAGACAGAAGATAATCATCTCCTATAACATTCCACAAGATGAGAAAATGCAGAGAGAGGGATCTTCAACCTTTCCTCTTTGCACAATCTCTCCCCGAGTTGCCCCGAGTCCTGGGTCCTCTCCTCTGCACTCTCCTCTTCTGCTCACCCCACAGGTTTTCAGTTGGGTTGAGGTCTAGGGACCGAGATAACCATGGGAGGATCTTGATTTTGTGTCTGGTAATCCATTTTTGTGCAGATTTGGCCACATGTTTAGGGTCATTATTTTCAATTGAATTTTAATTTAAAATGTCCAGGTATTTTAAAGAGTTTATGATGCCATCCACCCTAACAAGGTTCCTGGGGCCTTTGGAAGAGAAACAGGCCCACAGCATCACCGATCCTCCCCCATACTTCACAGTTGGCATGAGGTGATTTTCCGCTGTTTGTTGCCAAAAAGCTCTATCTTGGTCTCATCTGACCAAAGCACACAGCCCTAGTTGAAGTCCCAGTACTGTTTAGCAAACGCCAGACATTCACGTTTATGCTTGTAAGTGAGAAAAGGCTTTTTCCATGCATGCTTATTGGCATGTATATAGCGCCTGATGGTTGTTATAGAGACTGTGACCCCAAGATGCTACTCTTTGATGAAATTCTGTAACAGTGAGCTTTGGAGAACTTTTTACCTCTCTTGCCATCCTTCTCACCATGCATCGTGGCAAGATCAACCCGAGTCCTTGTCCAGACTTGTTTGCCACTGTTCCAGTTGTTTTATCTTGATAATTGCTTTGACTGTAGATATGGGCAGGTGTAGGAGAGCGGCTGTTTTCTTGTAGCCATTGCCTGACTTATGAAGGCTGACACACATCTGCCTTACTTGAATGCTGTGTTCTCTTGTCTTTCCCATGTGGATAAGAGAAATAGGCCTCTGTGTCACATCATATTTTTACGCCAGGGAAACAGGAAGAGATGAATTAAGGGTTCCTAGATACTCAACTTCATAAACTACAGTATAAATGACAGAAATGCGTCACTGACTTTTATTTGCTAGGAATTTTTATGGGTGCCAATAATTGTGGAACAGGTAAATTTATGTTAAATAATGATTTCTTAGTCAGAGATTTTTTTAATCAAGTTAAAGGTCATATTTTTCTATGATTTTCAGTGTGAGATTATGCTTCTGCAACAAAAAAAAATATTTATTTTAAGGCTTTTAACACATCTTAACCAGGGGTGCCAAGAATTGTGGAGGGTGCTGCATGTCTGTAGTTGTGGTTTGTGAACTTTTAAAATAGAATTTACCTCATATGTGTTATGTGATCACATTTGGCTTACATTTCCATTGTAGTCTGAAACATTTAGCCAGGGGCTCAAAGCTCCATCATCCCACTAGAGCATAAGATGGTCAAACTCTTCCCCATATGTATAGTTCTTGAAGAGAGTGCACTGATTTTAAAAATATTTTCTCATATTTTTTTAGACCTGACAATACAACAGTCAACTAGAGGCCCAGCACATGAATAAATCATCGAGTGTAACAGTGGTTTAAGAATGCCAAGTGCTTGTGTACAGAAGCAGATGGTAAGCCCTAGTAGACAATGTCCTACACACTGAAATATTTTTTTAGTCTACATGTAGCCACATCCACTCTGCAATAGAACTTAAAACCACACTATGTAGGATTGCTTTTCTGTTAAAATTGAAAAACATCACATTACTGAGACAAAAACAAGCACTAAAATATGGTGTCGGAGTGCTGAGTCACACTGTAAGGTCAACGTTAATATCCATGATATACATTTACATATCTTTACATCTTGGTCATGCAAAACTGCTTTGTGTGAAGGCCACAGCACATTGGATACATTCGCAACCACTGTTTTTAGTTGATGTGCGCTCAACTATAGGCTTTAGGTCCTGTTCTAGTGTTTATTGTGAGGGTAAATTTAAGATTATCTATTATTTATGCATAGAAACAACCAAAACTGCAATTGTAGTCTGTAGTGTCAGTAGACTTGTGTGACATAGACGCACAACAAGGGGACTCTCATTCTGCTGGGCAGTTAGAATTTGGCACTTCACTGGCTCTGTTTAATTCTTTCTCAGTATTTTACCAATATTACTTTAAAATAAAACTGTATTTAGCCTACAGAAAGCCACAGTTAACATCTGCTGAAATTTAAAATTTGCTTCATGTTTGGGTTTTCTTGCTACACCTTATATCATGTATCAGCGCAGTCAGCATTAAGCATTAATGGTGCTCCTCTGGTATACAATAAATGCATAATTAAATATAATTTTTAAATATCAGCCAATTCTAAGCATCATGCTGATAATTATTAAAAAAGCTGAGCGTTACGGTTATGATTCCAATATCATCAAGCGTTGCTAAATATAAAGACTGTGAGTCTGAGATTTTATTCAGAAAATATGTTTATGATGGAAAAGGTGGCCAAGACAACAGATAACAATGGCCACATCCTGCACTTTTGCACTGGACGGCCAGCCAGGATGTGCTGTTCAGTAGCTCCGTGAGAATGTGAAACTCCTCCCACAATCATCAAATTTCATTGAAACAGTTTAGCAGGCTTAACACAGCCATGTTGTCCTGCTCTAGTGTTTTATGTGTGTAAATTGCAGGCAGTTGTTTGAGATGTAATGGCACAATCCTTTAATACTCAAACGAAGTGAAACTTGAGTAAAATATTCAAAAATACTTTTCAGTGTCTGTTTTAAGACATTTAAACTTTACATGTCAAATCTAATTAATAATCTGTTATTATCTATTTAAATATCCACCATACTACTGCTCCCCATGACACTCTATGTGGCTTTTGGACAGAACATCTGTCAAAGTGGGAATAGACTATACATGTTAACTATTGTCACTTTACAAAAACAAACATCTCCAAAATGGTAAATATACAGGAGAAAGCAAAAACATTCTTTAATGTAGGTTAATATGATGGGAGACTAAATAAAAATTTTACAGTTGGGATGCTTAAATGCTTTTGTGCCTGTTTGTAATTGAGCTATCAATAGCAACCTGAACCTACATGAGAGAAATGCTTTAGTTGGAGGACTGTATGCATAGTCTACATGACTTACCATGCTGATAAATGTTAAATGATTTTCAACATTTTCAATTTTGTTCACTCTGTCTGGTACAGGCATAAACTTCATTATGTTATATTTCTTATTTTGCATGTCTCAGGTTTTATTAACCCTTGTTGTTAAGATTTTGATCCCAAAGTGTTTCATTATTGGAACGGTAGCCTGTTAACTGGGTAGCCTTCTAATAACCTGCTCTTCAAAGACTATAATGTATAAACCAGTTATGAGGAGCCTGTTGGCAGCAAATAAGACTATCAGTTTTCTTACAAATACTGGGAACATTTTTGTCCATTCCTCAATCAAGTTTTTTAAAACTGCTCAATGTTTAAGGGGTTTCTTGTATATGTACATCCTGTTTAAAATCACCCCATAATTTCAGTAGGATTTAGTTTGTGCTTTGACTATTCTATAATTCTATATTCTTTGGCCATTCTATAAATTTCATTTCATTTCTTGTTAAATTTACTTATATGTCCTGCCTTAATGTTATTTTAAGACAACAAGGGCTTCCTTCTGGCGTACATCCCATGTAGATCAGATTTATGCAGTCTTTTTAAAATGGATTCTTGGAGATTTCTTTTAGCGTCTTAGGTTAAATTAAGTTAAATTTGCTGGGGCAGCCTGGTGGTTTTAAGTGTTCCGGACAGAACACGTAATGATTGATTTCCAACATTATGGTTACCTTCTTAAACCCTTTCCCAGACTCCTCTACAACCTTCTTTTTAAAGGCCTTTAGAGAGCTATTGAAGATCAAATCAAACCAAATATTTGAGGTTATCCCAAGATATTCAGTCCAACAGTGTTCTAATCATTAGCACTATTTGGCCTGTTTGGAGTAGTGATAATGGCAGGAGTGTACTAACCTTTCCACATAAGACAATTGCATTACTGTTTATTTCAATTATATAAAGTATTACAGACAAATATGTTTATTTTATGTGCCATTATGTCACCTTTATACATTGCCACTGTTTAAATGAAGACTTGGTATCTGTTTCTGCAAATACGTTGGGATTGTGAGTACATGGGATGTACTTACTTTTTCACATGATTGTATTTGATAACAGCTTACTGTAAGACAGTTTTCTCAAGGCCACATGACACTCCCTGAGCTCTTTATAATGACTTACATAAATCAATTGCAAATTTGCATATACATTTATCAAAGTCATTAATCATAAACTTTGTTTTATGTCAAGTTGACATAACACCTAAAGACTTTTCTCAGAAGCATTGGGCTGTTTCATGATGCTTTGACGGGTGAAATGACATAACATGTTATAACAACTGATGTAGCTCAGTGTAAGTTGCAGTGACACTGTAATAATGCTACATCGTGCTATATAAATATGTTATATTATTATGTATGCTATATTATATATTAGGTTATTGTGATTTACACAAAGCTCAATTGTCATGAAGTGTTATGTTGTTTCATCCCAATAATGTGTAATGAAAAACCTCATATCAGAAAAAATCGATGTCAACTTGACATTAAAACAGGCAAACCTTTACGATGAAGGATGCCTATTGGACTAAGTCTCTATAAATGTTTATGTAGGCGTATTGCAGTTCTCATAAAGGTGTCATGAATATTGCCCTACAGTCAAATGCTGTCAATATTTTTAAAGAAATGCTGAAGAAAAAAAACATTTAACATTGCAAAAGATTACATGCTGTTCATCAAAAAACCTTTGATTTTTGAAACGTGTCTCTTCAGACTTTGGAATCTAATGTTTAGTCGTCACCTAGGCTTGAGACTGATTTTTTTCTTCATGGTTTCCTGCATTGAGAGATTGAGCCTGTCTCCCATGGGACCTCACCAGATGAGGAGACTGTGGAGTGCATGTGTATGTCTGTGTGCATGTGTGTGATAAAGGATGTGTGTGAGAGCGAGAGAGCGAGAGAGGGAGAGAGAGAGGGAGAGAGAGAGAGAGCAAGTGTGGGTGTGCATGTGTGCAAGCATAAAAGAGACAGGCAGAGTATAAGCCAGAGCAAAGAGGATGCTGCTTCTGGAGGAAGATAGTGCTAGTGCTGCTTTTCCTTCCTGTGCTACATGATTTACTTCGCTAAGATTTGACCTCTGCTTCGTTACCGTCACTGCTCAACTTCATCACCGGCTGGAAAGTGGGCAGGGCTTGTGGAGGTGCTCTTCATTTTGACTTATTTTCTGTGTGACCAGAGAACCACGGAGTGACAGTGTGGAGGGAAGGAGGGTGATCGAGAGTGGATCATGCATGTGCTACAATTGAGCACCAGGAGCAGCAGACAGAGTTAGAAAGGGGTGGGGGGGGGTTAGAGAAAAGAGAGAGAGAGTAAGCTCAGACAAAAGCTGCAGACTGTTCTCTCACCAACCAGCAACAAAGACAAAAGAAGGAAAGCTACTGAAGCTGAGGTTCAGGCTCTTTGCTTCATTACTGCCAGGATTCCATGAGCCACGAGCATCAAGCTGAGGGCAAATAGGATGTCGGTGTCGGGGAAGAAGGAGTTTGACGTGAAGCAGATCCTCAGGCTCCGCTGGCGCTGGTTTAGTCATTCCTCGCAGACGTCAGCTGGCAATGGGGGATACATTCAGCAAGAGGGCTTCGACCACCGAGGCACGCCGGTCCAGAGCCGCCTGAAGAGTCACTCTCGGGACAGAGGGGGACTTCGCAAGAGCAACAGCCCGGCGCACAGCATTCTGGCTCCCACTCCTGGCCCCACACCTGTCTATGTCAGGCCAGGCAATCAATCATGGCACCAGCAGAACATCATCCAGCATCTCCAAGCAAGCGAGGACTCTCCGAAGAACAGCTCGCCCGCCAGCGCCAGGAAAGAGGATGGCAAGGGCAGCCAGGAGCAGGTGAAGAGCAACCCAGAGGAGCCCTCCGAGGAGGAAGCCACAGACAGGTAAAAAGAAAAAAACAGCTCTGAAATAGAAACCGCCGAGCATACGTGTGAAGATGTGCCTGCAGATGTCAGCTAACGTCACAGAGGAACCTGTTAAGTTATGCCTGTAGGTATGAAGCACAGGTGCAGTTGTCTCACCATTACACCAGAATTGAATGCATGCCGTAATGAATTTACTGACTGCGCTGGGCTCAGAAAGTTGAACGACAGAGCTATTATTACTACGCCGTGTGAATCTACAGCAGGCTTCAATGAGCGTCAGTCTTGAGTGGTTTAACCGGAATTATGTAGAGACTACAGTATTTAACTGCCATTTAACTCAAGCTGATTATTCCAGTCACATGTGCTCACTAATCACAGGGTTTGTTTATTCTCATTTGCTATGTTTACTACTCAACAGCACCGCTAACATGTTGGCTTTGTCCTCAGAGGTTATCATTTTCCAATCAACTCCACCACGCAGCTGCCACCAGTGCTCACCTGGGGATAGTTCATTCACATGGCACGCGCAGCGTACAAACACAGCTCTCTGAAATATCCCAGGATAAATTATTCATTAGGCAGACATCTCGCTGGCAACCGCTGAGGCAGCCCAGGCTTGTGCTTTTTTATCACACAGATAACACATACTGTAAGACACAGCGTCATTTGCAGGGAGTTTTGCCGTGCTCGTTACGTGTCTGCATTTTCATAACCTGCAGCGGGAATAATATTCCAGTGCATGGTACCGCATTCATGCTCAGAGTTTTAAATATTGCAGACAGAGCACTATTATACCGGAGATCGTTGGTGCAGGAGCCATAAAAGTGCGAAGGGCAAAATCATGATTCATCTTTACAGGAGATGATGTTTACATATCAGTGCCATTCAGGGAAAGGTGACTTTAAATGTGTTGTGCCTGAATCCATTGAAATTGATTCGATTATAAAGCCTCGCTTCCATTGCTGCCTACATTCATGCACTAAGTGTCTTGTCTTCAGAGCAAAATACCTGCTTGTTTTCTGTTTCCTCTTAGCGACTCTAGTGCACTGTGTCTCATATAAGGTCACTGCTTGCTTTGGCAGGAAGTAAACACAAGGAAAGAGACGGGGCTGGCCTGCAAGACAAATTTGGCTTCCTTTCGCTGTCTTAAGAGACCTCAGGACAAATGCGTAATGAGATTTCAGGACCGAAAGCTTTGAAATGCATCAAAGCAAACAGCGCTAAGAAAACCCATGTACATTTTCAGCGTTTAAAGGATGAGGCATGCCCTTGTGCTAGCATACCATGTAGTGTAGCCATGCTTGAGAAAGAACTTGTTACGAGTAACTACAGTCAGAATACTATAATAGTTTACCATTATGTAGCATAATAATCAATTCTAATTAAACATTTGGCTTTGTTAAATCATAGGCTTACAATACAGATACTCATTCGAGTCACGCTGCTTCTGCATACCCCTCACCTTCCATGGCAGTGTAGCTTTGGTTGCGATAATCAGCTCAACTACAGGATACCTGCCCAAACACATAGGCTAAACTCAGCAACATCAAATATATATATATATATATATATATATATATATATATATATATATATATATATATATATATATATATATATATATATATATTATTCTAACTAAAATGACCTGCATTTGGTAGCCTATAAGCGTGGCTTGAGTTTTTGGGTCAGGTGGTGCAACCATTCCTTTAGCGCTTGACCTAGACATACTTGGCACTGGACCACTGAAAACAGCATAACTGAAATCATGATGAGAAGACTTTCAGAACATAAGCTGAGGGAATCTTCTCAAATCAATATTTGTAATGTACAGTTCTGTACTTAAAGAGCTTGACATTTTAACCTTTCCTTATAGTGCATCGTTAATAGGCAAAGAGCCACTTCAGGTCAAATTCAATCAATTACGCCAGGCAAATTTGCAAGATTACTTAAACATTTAGTGATCCACCTCTGGGTTGTATTTATTTACCGGAAATGGTCTTGCGACTAAGATGGCCTGACCCTTTAAAGGCACATGGTTATTACTACATTGGCCTAAAAGCTTTCATGGTGTTAATGGCCTTCACTGTTGATTGATATAGCTTTATGAACCTCACCACAGCATATGCCATTACATCAGTGTTATTAAAACATGCACTCTGAGAAGCTTCACTACTCAAGAGAACGGGCAGACGTGAACTCTTTATCAATGTAAAATTTCATCTTATTTCATTTTTTCATAAAGAGACGAGAATATTAAAATATGTACAATTTACAATGTATGTATTTTATATTGTATATAAAAATGCTACATTCAGCGTATATTTACCATGCATATTCAATATGATTTATTTTTGTTTGTGGTCTTTCTATGTAGGCAAACTGTGATGGCGAGTTAATGCATCTCCAGTGTACTGAAGCCTTGCACCTAAGTGTGTGTCTTATTAATAAAAGCATGACCATCAGGTCTCTTGCCTCACTGTTTCAGCAAAAGCCTGGAAATAACGACCCACCGAGGGTCTGCTGAAATAAGCAGGCAGTGAAATGCACTTTTATTGTACTTCCATGCCATTAGTTTCTTATACGTGTAAGCTAATTGGGACGACAGCTTTAGTGCATTGATACATTTCGGGACTGAGTGTAAATGGGGCTGATGCCGGAAAACAGACCTAGACAGTAATACGATTCTCTTGCCATGGGGGGCATTATTTGCAAACTACAAATCTGAACTATGGCCCTTATACAAACCCTGGGGTACAGCATAAACATGATATACTTTGCTGGACCAAGGGGAGGGTAATAATAAGATGAGAAAAACCATACAACAAAAAGGTTCTGGTTTCTAAACTCAGGAGGGTGTCCAGCAATAGTCTGATTTAACATTAACAACTATACAGACAGCAAAATCATATTGTTTCCTATATTAGTTGGCTGGAAAAATGTGATCTCATCATATGAGTGATCTCATAGGGCAAATTAGAACATTCATAATCATGTTGCTAGATTCACTCAGCTGACTCAGTAAAAGAGTACAAGGTTTAAGTTTGCTGATTTCTAGATAAGTCAAAATGTGTAAAAGTGTTTTTTTTTATTAAAAACAAAGTTCTGTCTTAGAAAGTGGCTGCTTTTTATGTTTCTTATGATTACTCATTCAAAGACGTTGAGGTCAGGACACTGTGCTGGTCAGTCCATTGTTCTGAGGACATCAGCAGCTTCTTTGTTTGATTTGTAAATGTTCTGCTTGTCCTTTTCTAAGTAACGGCTTCTTGACAGCCTCACCCTGCCATAGTGTAGAGATCTACAGTGGAAGGTTCTGGATGTTTTTTCAGAACTGATGCAAGAGAGGGTCTTATTTTTCAATCTCTACCGATGTGTCTGTGACTTGTTAGGAAAAATAATGACAAGACATGGAAATTACAAGCAATATTGTTTTGCCTGAAATTTGTGGGCAACCATACAGTGTATATAGTACGTTTTGTGCAAAAGGGTGGTGTTCTAGTAACAATATCTAATGACACACTGTATAAATGATTGACTGGGTCTGAGATGATACCTGAAGAGAACTGTACAACCTTAAATTTATTTGGTGTGAAGAATCACATTGTAAATAAAATATTTGTTGAAGAAATCCATTTGGCTTCCACCTTAAACAGTATCACGGCAAGTGATAAAATATGCTGAGTACTACGTTTAGAATGTTTCTGTCGATCTCTGACAGCATCCCTGCCAAGGTTCATGCATAGACTTAATGAATTATTCAGCATGAAGTGTTCAAAGTTTTTAAACGCATTTTTCTTTCTCAGACAAAGAGAGAAGAAGAGGGTGAATCCAGTGTATTCTAATGGGACCGAGGATACAGAGAGTGCGGCTGGTCAGCTTCAGGGCAAAATGTAGTATAGGCTGGTTCTCGACTCCTACGAAACACATATAGTGGGAGGAATGCAGATATAATCACCAGGTTTGACGTCACTAAACTGTTTTTTTTATTTTTTTGCCGTTAGGGTCACTTGCTAGAGACTTACGCATATTAACTGATGACCATTGAGAACCACAATATCTTTTGGGTTTATGAGGCTGATAAAACTGCAGTGCGTCTGTTAAAGAGAGGTTTATGAGATGCACATTCAGCTTTTTTAGTTATCCTAAATGATGCCATTTGGATGGAATTTAGGGCAGTGGCTTATGGCAAATCTTTAGATACATGTTTCACGGTTGCTGAGCAGATGTGGCTCATGACAAAGAGATTCACACCAAAGTGCTGTGCCAGCTGGGCTTTCCCGTTTAATTTCACATGATAAACTGGAGATGCATAATTTGTCATAATCCTGACCACAAGTCTCAGTAGGAGATTTGATAAATTTTCCTTTTTATTCATGCTGATGAGCGCTGTTCCTTCTCAAAATGGCCTCAAAGTACCCCTGGCGGGTGCACCCGTTACAAGCACTGCTTAGTAGGACAGAGGTAAATTCTGCCACCGTGTTTGAGCATAACATTCCAGCTGTGCTGTGTGCCGAGTGTAGCTGAATCCCGAAGGAAAGGCAGCAGAGTTTGTCTTTCTCCCACTGCTATGTGACAAAACTGAGAATTTGGTGTTATACTGAGAAACTCCACTATTCTGTGGAATCAGTTGGCCCACTTTACTACACTGACATAACAATCATCCAAGAAATGTTAAAATATATGTCATGACAATTACTGGTCATTGTAACTTTACAGTGTTATATTATTGGACATAAACTATCACTACGACTCATGACAGCATGTTACCTCTTCCGTGCCATGTTTTGTCAATGTATTATAGTAGCATTTCCACATTTTCCAGCCTCCTTACTCTGCTGCTGCTCATGTACGGTTCTCTTGTACAACAGTGGAAAGCCGTAATACATTGGTGATAAGATAGCATCTGGAATCTCAAGTTACACAAGTGCCCAAGAGAAGTGCCTTTCATAATCTGACATCTTGGCGGATCTTCAGTTGTGACATCAAGTGCTTACCCCAGTGAAATGTATATTTCAGCTCTCTTTAAAGAACATGACTATTGGGAGAAGACGATACGCCTTCCACACTTTGCTTGGCTGAAAATATACTAGGTTCTGTCTGGACGCCAGGAGGTTGGCTTGCAACATTGTCGGAAGATCTATGGCACCTACAGCATATGGCACTGTGCAAACGCAACCCCATCTTGAGCTTGCCTATGAGATCGCAGAGCAATCAAGCAGGACATCAGTGCTGGCACCACCCTTCCAGAAGCACTTAATGCTGCCAAAAATACAGGGCTGACCATTCATCTCAAATTGGACTACAGAAAATAAACATAATTCATACACAACACATACTTTCGCAATCATGAGGCCTCAACTAAACTAATTTCATTCTTTGTGATTTGCAATTTCACAGTATAGAGAATGTCACAACATACAGACCCATTTGTTCTCTAGTTGAAAACGAACAGTGATTTTTGAATGTACTGTGCTTGAGAGGATCAAAGGACAAACTATGTGATGAAATGGAATCATAGACATGTTCCCTGGAGCAGAAAACTGTGTGGAAGAACTGAGAAAGTACAAAAGGAATACTGCATAGTCAATGGACGTTTACAGGACAATCATGAAATGATTCCTTAGCAGGACATTTAATCTTTCAGAAAATATAGAACAGATCTAAGCCATGACACAGATGGATGACATATTTAACCAAAGCACAGCAGCTTCATTTGTTATGCATGCAGTCAAGTTTTCTTTAATTATTATAGGTTAGATGTCACTGGCATTTTTGCTGAACCGTCAACTGAATAATAGCCTCATTTGTCCGTTACTGTTACACTAGTGCTCAATCTCAACCTCTTCAAGTTGAAGTCCTCTGCTAAGCTGCCCTTATTGACAAAAGTCCTTTCTCCCCCTTTGATGAAGCACCATATGTGAGAGGAATTTTGGCCCTGACCCGTTAATAAGGGGAACAGTAGAGGTTTGAGTCAGCAGCTGTTACTTTGAATGATATCTCAATTCCCTCTCAATTGCCTTGAAAAATAATGACGCCATCTTGTCCAAGCGGGAGCAGTAAGTCATATATCATCTATAGGCTTCGTTCCAAGCGGATATTCATAGTATGTTCATAAAATGTTGACACCTTGGATGTCATTGTCCAGGTTCAGTGAAATGAAATCCACTGATAGAGTGTATGTCAATGTCCAGTCTTCTAACCAGAGTAGTGGGTGATCTATACTAGGTAAGAAAATGCTGCAGTAATATATATGTATATATTTATATATATTACTGCAGCATTTTCTTACACATTATTATATATAAAACACATATTATATATAAAACGCAACTTTACAGGTGAGAACTAAAACTGTCTATGCCTTCAGTGTAAGTCAATGGAACCAGAATTTTTTCCGAGTTATTTTGGAGCATTTCTATTGGTTTATTTATCATGAAATATTTACACAATGTCAACAGCATCTGTAGATGAATACAAATCGAGAAAAATGGACATAACATGCCTTTCTTTGGATGAAGATATATATATATATAGTTTTATAACACTGACTAAAACATAGTCAGCTATATTTAAAGGAGAGCTCATTGGGCTTATTGCTTAATTCAGTGATTAAGATGTAAACAAAGCTATGCAGATTAGAAATGCTCCATTTCAGAATTGTTCACAAACTGTCTGAAGAGTTTATCGCCTCTAAAGGCTACTTGCAGATATCTGTTACATGACATGTTTATGAATATGCTGCCTGATGCATGAAACAATGCTTTATGACAGCTTTGCGACAATGCCTACAGCAGATATATATTTTTAAATATATATTCGTGGTGAAGAAGAAGAAAAGTTATGTTTTCATACTTGCTACACTGCATATAAAAACTCAGACGAGATAAGTCGATTCACTGGTGGTTTTGGATAGTAAATAAAATGACTACAGCTGCACTGCAGACATCATAAACTCACCACCGCTGCAGAAAACATTTCATTTTTCATCCAGAATGAGCCATTTCATGTCAAAACACTGAGTGACTTTGCTTACATTGTAACAATTGAATTATGCATGAAAAAAAATTGTGGGTTTCCCCTTTAAGACAAGCCTTTAACGAGGTGGAAAAGAAAAACGCTTCCTGCTGTTTGTGACAAGAAAAGCACTCCATGTGTGTGATGCGATACAACAGCCTTGCTCCTGATTAAAATTTCAACAAATACAGAAAACTCAAACAGGGCAATTATTATAATGAAACATATTTCAGGTTTCCGAGAGAAGAACTACTTTCATTTCAGTTTTCCGCCTGAATTCCATGCCAAGCATGCTCCAGTTGTGGAGCTTATTGATGACTTGATGACTATTCAGGGGTTTTGGCAAAATCTGAATGCGTTCAAATGAAAATGGCAAATGATAACCCTGCCTAAAAGGCCTAAAATGAGGAGGAATGATTGCTCCCTTCAAAATGTGTTAGAAATGTATATGATTGTTGTAAACTGGCTTACATCAGTGAGGCGTAGTCACAAATATAACAAATATAAACAAGGTTTAAATGGATTTTTCTTTATGTTCAGTCATATACATGTTTGGATATTAAAGCACTTATTATGATGCTTTTCATGTAAAGTGTATATACCATCCAAATACATAAATCATGAAAAATGCCTAAGCATATGTGCTTTAATTTTAACGAGCCGAGTTCAGTATATTGCTGAAGTAAACAGTTGTCTCTTGAACCGCAGCTGGTATCAGAATTATCGATGCGTCAGGATTTCTTGTCATTCGGATTCAAGATACTAAAGCCAAGCAATAAATCCTGCTAACACTGTGGTGAGCTCCACGTTTAATCAAATTAGAATTCTGCCTTTCCACATGCCCATTAGCCTCAACCTAATTGGTAGCAGCCCATAATTGGCAGCTGCTGAGACCGTAATATTGGAAAAAAAAAAAAACATGGCGTGCACACATCATAAACAGCTGACTTCATTTTGCTTTAGAGACTACAAGAGGAAACTCAGAGTGATGTTACCCCATGCAGTTGCAACCTTCTTTGATCCTAAAAGCAGAATCACGTTGGTTTAGAGTTATGACACACTTTGATTGTAGTCCTGTATTTTTTGCACTTTGTTTTGTACTCACTAATTACATGTCGATATAAACACATAGGTGGCCATAATGTGAAGAGACGTTAAAACAATAGGGCTAAATTCTTGAAGAAAGTGCTGGAGTACTGCTTATTCCCAGTCGAATAAAGCAGCGAGAACAACAGTGACAGGCAGGGCTCGATAGCTATACACTCTCAAAACCCCTTTTATCTCTGTTCGCTTTTGGCACAAGGTTCTGGCTGGTGGGATTCTTTGGGGTTCTTTTCAAAATGTGTGCAGTGCAGTCTAGCAGAATAAAAGATCTTTTCACTTCTCATATCAAGTACAAGTAGCAGTTCAGGTTTTTGTTTTACAGGGCTAAAATATAACCAAGCTGTGGTCTACACATAACGGCACAAAGAAAATAGCCATAAAATGGTTGTTATAATTTGCACATAATTATTACATAAAATTAACCACGTTTCAAATCCGACCTTCAGTTACATCGTCGCTATCCAAAGAAAAACATGTATTATTTGAACATGACATATATATGTATTACAATTTTCATGCAAACAATATTGTCCATTTCACAATTAATGTAAGTGTATGAGATGATTTTAAAGAATAAAAATGTTTGTATTAAAGCCTATTTTTGTATAGAGGCTTATTTTGCATATAGTCCTATTATCAGTAATTCTCAGTCCTCTGTCTAAATCTCCTGGTACGGCTGCCAATCCAAGTTAAGGATGTTATTGGGCTAATTGGTTGTTAGGACACTCTTGCTCAATTGTGATGCACAGCTGAAAAACATTCTACTTATAAGTGAGCATAAAAGGGAAAACAACATTCTAGGTTAGTTTAGTATCTGAAGCATCAGCAGTTGATGGCTTGCTGACCGACTCAAAATGGCCAGAAAAAAAACAACTTTCTTTAGAGACCCGTCAGTCCATTTTTGTGTTAAGGAAGGAAGATACTCCATTGAAAACAAGAACAATTCACTGTGATCCCAAACTTTTGAGCGGTAGTATATATATACTTAATTTACGTTGTACGTTAATTTACACTGAAGGTAAAGAAAGTTTTTGGTCTCTCCTGTAAAGTTACTCTTTTGGTTTTTCTCTTGGTTTTTCTTTGCAGTGTTGTTTTAGGTACCTCTTGTAAACCTGCAGAAGTCGTCCATGACACAGTAGAACTGGGGGTTGAATTTTAGCAGTGAAGCTCTGATTCAGTTTACTGTAGGCACTGGCAGTGCTAGTAATAAACAGATCAGAAATGGGCTAGGCATGCCTGCATTGGATGCTGTTTTACATAGTTCTGGAGAACAGGATAATGTAATTAGATCCTGGTGACGACTGACAAGTAAGGCACTGACGATAATAGCTGTGATGGGCAAGAGAACTGAGGGAGAACTGCAGAGGACTAATTAGATTTATTCAGCTTGCTAATTATTGTTAAATAAGATGTCTGCATAATGGTGTACACCCTTTTATTACATTTTTCACTGACTCTGCTATGGGCTTTTCAGAGGGTACCGTACCATCTGAGAGTGAGTTCTCAGCATTTTGCCTACTGTTTAATTGTCTTTGTGGTTCAGATGGGAAATTGTGGCAATGTAATACTTGCTTTTCCACAGGCATCTATATATTATTGATAACCCCAATTACTATAATGCGAAAGTGTTTTAAGATATTATATAAATGTGCCCAATGCTAAAACAAATTTTGTTGCATGAGCATCTCCTCAGTGGCACATTACCCTCTACAGTGCACTTAGCCTTATTTGCCTTGGGTTAGGTTGTGATAAAACATCTGGAACCACAGGAAAGTAGATAATAAGAAGCTAAGGAGATAAGAAGACATTGCCTATTCATAGGAGGGGTGCAACAAGAAACAATACGCTGTCCAACATACTGCATGCGATGTCTTCTGATACCCTGAGAGAAAAAGCTGGATCGGTGCGTCCCTATGTTTTTGACAAGCCACAATCGTATCATCTTCACGAAAAGCTACCTGCAAAAACAGCAGCTTCAGCACAGAGATATAGCACCCTCGGTGTTAGAGGCTCAGTATAATCTCAGGTACTGCGGTTTCTTGATTCCTGTGGAGCAACATGCAGCAACAAAGTAGAGCGCAGAATACCAAAGCAGAAGCTGCAGACCCCGCGAGTCCCCTTTCTGCACAATTTGCCACTTTAATCTCCTTATACAGACCCCATCTTCACCTCTCATCAAAATGTGATATGAAGCTTGACTCAAGCGAAAATCCAACTGCTGCGTCTCAGCAGGCTACAGTACATCCGGAGTTCAGACATAAAAACGGCTATTTTGTCTCCTGATATGGGCTTTAATATTGGAGAATGAATCAATTTCAGGCCAGCGATAACTTTGAACCTCTATTCAGCCAAGGCAGAAATTAGGCTTATATAACTTTTCCATTATGACAAGTGGGCTTCGTAAATAGCCAGGAAGGTATGTTGAGGCAATAAGTTATTTCCATTACTACAGCCGTAGCAATTTTCATTTGCTCTTGAACGCAAAAGGGCCATACTGGTTTCAACAGATAGATATACTCCTTCTGCCACAGTAAGAGAAACTACGTCTAGTAATAGTGGTTTTAAGTGGCAGACAAAATGAAATAAAGAGCACGTATATTTACAAAACACCACAGTAAAATATTAGTAGTCTATTTTCTCATTTAATTGCTGATGTAACCTCATTCAAAGTGTTTCTCTTACCACAAAATAGAGGCTAGAAGTCAGCTGGATTGATATCATATGAAATTAAGATGTATCGTTTCAGTCCTCCCACAAGCAGAAACGCTGTCTGCGCGATATAATACGGGTGGAATGATACTTCTATGGTCGCATTTAATACATTTTCATCAAAGAGCGCTAAATCTGTTTATTTCGAGCCATGTTGACGGACAGAGAAAATGATAAATGCCTCCAGGAACACGGAGCTTTCTCTGAATGCTGATGACTTGAAATTTATCTGGAAAACAGACGAGCTGTTTGATTGTTGGAACGGAGCGAGTGAAGTGAATGAAAATAATTCTTTGAGCACAAATCCCAGGGATTACATGAATGCAGATTCAGTCTAAAAAGTAGCTGGAGCCCCTCTGTACCCAATTCATCTGACTTGAAAGGACAGCAGGAAAATGATCTGGAGGAATATGTACCCAGTCAAGCTGTCTGAGTGATAAAGATTTTCCGCAACACATAGCCATGAGGGACCGTGGGTAGCTGTAATCCTCTTTAAAAAGTAGAGTTCATTCATCTTCTTTCAGGTTCTTTTTTTTCCTCCTTTTCTTTTTGTCGGGGTGGGGGGATTTGCAATTGTCTGGACAGACAAGATAGATTACTAGTGTTCAGCTTTCTGCTCAGGACATAACCCAACCGTGGCTACTACTAATGTGTGGCAGAGACAATTAAGCAGTCTAAAAAGAGAGAAATGTAAAAGCTGTAGTCTTATGCTTTACATCGTATGTCATTCAGGGAATCAGTATAAATTGCGTAGGGAACATACAAGAATCTTGGTGTGTTATGGTGTACAGTAAACTCTTAGATTAGGCTGCAACTATATTAAAATACTGGCTTCGTAAGCGTTGGGTTTGGTTTGGGTTTTTTTTTTTTTCAATACAAATTCTAAGGGCACTCTCTGTTCTGACAAAAACTGACAAGTTCGATATGTGTCTTGGAAAGTAGAGCATGCTTCAAAAAACGAGGCAGAGGCTTGCTGTTGATACTATGAGGAATAAAATCCTGCCAAATAAAATAGCTCTGGGCTACATCAGTGTGTGATTGGAACTTACCACTGGCTATTTCTTGAAAGGTCAAGCATATCCATGCTCAGTGCAGAAGATGTGTGCAGTGACGCTGACACAAATTCTGATATGAGAACCTTGAATTACACGGCAGAGTCCTGTCTGCAGGCGAGCAAAAGCTGCTTTTGCCAACCGCTGCTGCACAGAAATATGTGGCCGACTACAGCAGAGAAACAAAGAGTAATGTTTAGGAAGATGTGACGTGCCGGTGAACCCATACGTCGACAAATACTACCCTCTAAGTATAGCGCATGTAAATAACATATATGGTCTCTCAGTGATCCCTTTATTGAAGAACATGTCAATCATATTATACATCTCAGAATTTTACATTTAGCCTTAATCTATTGTAAACTAAAGCAATGGGCCATGAGAGGCTGATTTTACTATTGTTGAAAGCAGAGTACAGTATGATAAAATAATGCTCAATAAATAATGTACTCTGTGTAATTTATTATTAATAATAATTACAAAACAATGCTTTCACCAAGCAATGTAGTAGGAACGGTTGTCTATGACTGACAAGAAACATAACGTTCAAAAATGAGGCCATGCACAACAAATAGCAGAATATATGGAACTGTGTAAGACAAACAACACTACATTTATCTGGGCAGTAAGTTTTAGACACTTGAAGACATTATATTTAAAAAGCATTTTTGCCGACAGGAAGCTTTTATTTGTTCAGAAAATCACATTTTTTAAATATTTAAATAGTATTAATACATTTAGTAGTGCTTTTAAATATGTCAGTGTGTTTATTTATGCCTTTCCAAGCTTTTCCTTGTGGAAACAACCCAGTATTATTTACAGTGCTTTGACTACTTAGTACTTCATTAAGCTAAATCAAGATTACTGGTAATTACAGTTCTTTAAACTGGAGCTCAAGATATGATCTACTTCTTTCAAAATAAAATGTTTATGCTTATTAACATCTGATCTAGTGATATATGTTGCTCTTACTATTGAAAATACACTTATTGGCAAGATAAAGGCTTTCAAACAATCAGCTTAGGTGGCGAAGACTTTTGCACAGCAATGTATTTGTTCCAAAAAAACTCCAACACTAAACAAATAAACAACACATTAGGGTTTATTTGTTGTAGAGCTTGAGTTATTTCTCTGAACCCGAGGGGACTCGACTACGCAAGTCTTTTGAGTTCAGGCATCATTTCTCAAACATGTGTCAGGCTCAGGTTGGGTCTAAGTTTCACATTTTCACAGTCTGCTTACAGATTTCTCCTGCATTTTTCTTTACTTTAGTTTCTCTCCTTACTTTTTTTCCTTTATGCTTTTATTATCATATTTTTATATGGCATGCCAGAGTCACCTTCCCATGCCGCTGACAGAACTCCATGAAGACCATGCTCATAAGACAACAGACGCACAATAAATAAAACACAAGTATAGTTTGATGCATTTGAAACAATGTTTATATTATTTATTTGGTTTGATTAAAATATTTTTGTGTTCTGTTCGTTAAAACTTGATCTATATAAAAAGGGATAGAACACATAAAGGCTAGGCTCTTGCTATATCATATACAGACTAGAAACATTGGCAATGTTTTCAAAAGGCACTGCTTAATGAATAAATAGAGGAAACCAGAATGGACAACTTTAATCAAATCATATAATTTCATGGTAGCTGTACTATAATTAGAAATATCAGGTTTTATTTGGCACTTTGATGATGGTGATGATGATGGACTGTTTTGAGCCATTTTTCTGAGTTCAGTTGGGGTCACTTTGAACTAAAGACTTGATGGTGTTTGACAAGGTTTGGGTTAGGTTGGACAAAGAAGTTGTCGAGCAATATTTGGGTTTGGATCAAAATTTCAGGTGAACTGAAGTTTTGTTAAACTAGACCAATCTTCTCCTCATGGAATTCTGAAACCTGTAGTTCTTTAAACTGCATTCTTTTACATAAGATATTAATAACTTTTTTAAACAACACGTTATTGTTTTGTTTTACTTCATGTTAGTGGTATGTATACTAATGTTCTACAGTGTTTTACTGGCAGCATTAACAGCTTTAAGTCTTTTATACAGCTGCCTAAGACTTTTAAGCAGTACTGTATATGTGTACATCAACCTTCATATGTGGTTTAGTCCATTGGAACTAGAACTGCTGGCTTTATAATATAAAATAAAACTTCATACTATTCAACCATTCATAAAACAAAACAAGATCATATGCCACCTACAAACATTTGGACACCCTCAAAATAATGTCCACACTTAACACACAGTGCTCTTCAAACGTGGCCCCTTGAGATTTTCTGTGGAGTGTCTGTTTAAGATTTGTACGATCAAAATGCACTCAGGCAACTGAAACAACCACCCACTAACTATTGATCGATTCAAATTACCCAAGTCCAATAACTGGAGAGACATCACTCTGATATGGAGCCATAATGAGCTGCATCACTCACTTTGCAACGTAACTAATGGATCCGTTTGTTCTGTCCGGGCAGCAAGACATATAAGTCTTTTTATGTATGAATACAATTTGTATTACTCAAATTATGCACATACATTTTAATTAGACCATCTATGAGCTAAGAAAGAGTAATGGTGAAGTCTAGTAATGCTTTTGCAATGAATATCTGTCTTATGCTATGGTCAGATTTAAATCTCAAACTATGAAGTATTTATAGGAGTTCTCTCCAGAGAAAGTATCAAAGCTAGCGTGGAGAGGAGAGCAAGCTACTGCACTTTCCATGTGTGGGAGGATCGTGTTCAGCACTCCACTGAGCAGCATTTAATCTGCAGCATTTTTATTTTCATTATTCAGAATAATGGTTACTTCCAGAGGCAACTCCACGTTAAAAATTAAATGTGCTAAATGAGTTTTGGGAGCAATGCCATAGAAGAACCATAAGCGTGTTTCCTACCTTAACTTTCAAGAGGATGGTTCTTTGCAGAACACATGTTGTTAGAGAGATGTGAGTGAGGAGAACATTTCAAGAAGGTTTAGGAACTTATACATAGTGTGATGGATATTTCTTCACTTTTTGTAGAAACATGTATTTTGAACTATATCAGCCATTTTTTCTTTAGGATTCTGCATTTAGGCCTCATTTATTTCACTTCCAGGCAGTATTTGCCATCAGGTACAAGTGATCTATTTTTCATAAGAACGTCAAAGAAAAATTTGTGAAACAATGATTCAAAGATACAGAGAAAATGGGACACCTAACAACTGCTCAAGACCTGGTACACCATTAAAACTGTCGCTGTCAGATAAACAGCACTTAAAGCTTTTGTCTTTTAGAAAACCAAGCTCCACTCTTGCTTTAGATCTAAAAACTTTGATGGGTGTCTCTGTCCATCCTTCCACTGTAAGATGCTACAGTTCTGAAAGAATTCAGATTTCAAAAAAGTAAAAAATGAATGAAAATTAGAGATGGACCGATTAGCGTTTTTGAGGCAGAATCCGATCGCCCATCACCTTTCAGTGCGACCGGCCGATAGCTGATACCGAGGGCGGGGCTAAATGCCACGGCAGGCTACATGTAGTTATAAGCGCAAGCAAGTCATGAAACATGGTGTAATCTGGTTTATTACCATTTTTAATGACCTCATATGAAACAGCATAATATTTTTAACAAATTAGAAGTTCTATGTGGGTGTAAACCGCTTGATACAGCTCCGGAAGAGCGACATCTGAAAAAAAGTAGTCCCTACAAGGAACAGCAGAGCGTGGATCCAGGTGGAATATTAAGCGGCAGAATGAACGTCTTCTACAGCCGAGAAGAGCTGCTTATTTAGAACTATAAACTCAATCACTCTGGCTGTGGTTCCTTTAGCTCTCTGGCTGTTGCTGCTGCTGTACTGTTCATACCGGTCAGATCTGGTCTGCACGGTTCTCTGGGTTGTTTGTTTTGTGCTAGTTGTGCGTGCTAGCTCTGCTGATACTCACTGTATTCAGCTGTGTGGTGTCTCTGAAGTGCTATATCAGATTAGTAGAGTTAAATGTCTTTGTTTTGGTTCCCCCGTGAGAGACGCTGACTTTACTAATTTTACAGATGTTACAAACTGCCCTGGATAAGTCTGAGTCACACACGATAACAAACTGCCAGACGGACGATGTTTTCTTTCCGCACATGCGGTGAACGCTTAAACTGTTCTTGTGAAGCCGCTGCTTTAGTCAGTCTGTGGAAAATAAAAGGGTATCTATTTCCACCTAGTGGTTCAGATAGGAATTGCAGGGATTGAAATACAGAATTTAGGCTCATTTATTTAACATGATTGATCGGCTCTCGAGATATCGGCCGATCACCGATCACATATTTTGATTAAAAATCGTCCGATACTGATACATGGCCGATCGATCCTTCCATCTCTAATGAAAACTGTAATAAAAGGGTACAGATATTATATTTAGTTTTCAATGCTTATGTATCATTTTCTGGTAAATATACACTCACAGAGCACTTCTCCTTGCATCTACACTCAATGTCCAGTTTGTTAGCTCCATAGTTCACATTGTAGTGCATCTGTTTCTCTTTATACTTTCATATCCCGTCTTTGCCCTGATATTCAGTGGTCATTCAGTGGAGCCCCACATAATAGCCTGTATTATTTGGGTGGTGGATCATTCTCAACATTGTTGGTGTGTGTTTAGCTGGTGTGAGTGGATCAGTCACAACAGTTCTGCAGATGCTTTTAAACACCTCAGTGCAGCTGCTCGACTGAGAATAGTCCAGCAACCAAAACTATGTAGGACTAGGTGATGGCCAACGCAAACCATGCAGCAACAGATGAGCGCTGGTCTCTGACTTTACATTTACAAGGTGGACCAGTAGTATCTAATAGAGTGGATATAATAGAGTTTTTTTTTTATTATCCCTAATAATACCTGCACTGAGATGCTCTGTGATGGTCCTGTGGGGGTTTTGGCCACTGGATAAAAGAGTATAACGATGAACAGACAGACTTCAGTCTGTAATTGTAGAACCACAATATGATAAGAAGGGCTGATAAAATGGACAATGAGTGGAGATAAATTTGTGGTCTCTCACTTTTGCACAGTAAGCAACTGTAATTCAACCATTAAAATGCTCTGCCCCAAAATTTACATTCAATTTATAAAGTCTACTGTGAAATAAACATTATCCTTCAAATTCATTTTAGGTAGTAATGACACAGCCTGCCCTTCATAAAACCAAGCCAGTTCCACAGGGGAGTGATATTTTCAGTAAATATTTTCTGTAAATTTATGGGCGTTGAGAGAGTAATACAAAAGCAATTAGGTCCTCACATACTGGCAGACATAAAAAGTCCTTTTGCCGTTCCTTGGAGCTGATACAGAAGTAATGCATCTCATCTTTACAGCCCCTCTTACAGCACCTTATTTCTTATTCAGCACAGCCAGGGCCGGGCCTGAGAGCAGCTATAGTGGCAGAACGATAAATTACCTGGCTATTTAATGTAAAGAAAGAAAGAAAAAATACAGCTCAGTACAGACAAGATCAGGTCTGAAAAGGGCATGAGGTACAAGCCAAACCACCACACTCTGGTGTTGGATACATCTTTAGGACAAAGGCGGGTACTGCAGGGTGTTAATTAAAAGATATAATATAATACATTTAAACAAAACGCAACACACGTGTAATTGTGTTTTAAACCTCTGAGCGGCCACTGTATCATCAGCAACTATTAGCCCTAAAATATTAATGACTTGAGGACCCTGGCGCATGTAGTAAATCACGTATGCAGATCATGTAAGGGGTCTCAAGTGAGCAGAGCCGCAGAAATTAAACATTCGCTTGAAACAGCGCTGATATGTTCCTCCATAACTAAAGCAAAGCCCCACTGGCCCCTTTCGCCCCCTATCTCTCAGAGTGGAAGGACCTCGTGTTATAGGTTACATTTAATTAAGGAGAAAGGGAAATGAAGGCAATGTCATGAAGGAGTTTTGGGGCAAGAACATGTGTGAATACCTTGTATCTGAGGAATTAGCCTATGCTCTGTGATCTGCAAGGCAGCAGAGATTATAGCTGGTCGTGGCAGTCGGGGCAAAACATCAGAGTCACCTCAAGAGGCTTTCATATGTCCGAATGTGATTCTCGCAGCTTGTAAATATCAGCGCCATCACACGCCTTTGACAGCTGTCCAGAGGAATACGCTAATGTATTCTGTATGAGAATCACCTTGCTGAACTCACACAGCACAGTTCCATCTCGCTATACCGTAAACAGACCAGATCACAGGGAATAATTCTCCTCGGCTAAAAATAGCGAGGGTGCGAACTCTGTAATTAATCTAATTCGAACTGCCGTATGCTCAGATCTGACTTACGATGGCAGCACACGTCTGCCCTCTGAGGCTAGGACACAAGGGTAGATTCTGCTTCACATGCTGTTTTTCTGGATGGAGTCACAGTTCGTAAGGCCACTGAAACCACTAACGCAGCCTTCAGTATGATTTACTAAGTAATTACATCTTTAGTACCAAAGTGCGATACAGAAACAGCACTCCTGTGTTTTATAGAAGCCTATTTCTTTTTTTAACAGTTAAGCAGATGTTGCTGGATGTGTTGCTTAAAGTTAACGCATAACACTCTGTTTAACAGCAAACAATAAAGTTTATAGACTTACTATAAGTTAATAAGCATTTTAACACTCATTAATGTCCACTCCAAGTTTTTACTTTCCAGACATCGGTCTGAAATATATGATCTGTAAATCACTTTATTTAAAATAGGTTCTGAATTTCCATATGAATACAATGTTAACACAATGCTGTTTTTCAGTTTGTATACGGTAATGGGCCAATGAGTGTCTGAGAGTCGAAGAAGACTTTTAACTGCTATATTTTATCACAACAGCTTTTATGTACACATTATTTTCTGTAGAGATGTAGATAGGGCAAAGGAAAGAGAAATGGAAATAAGTGTAAGTTTCCAAAACTACAACTGAGAAAATTATTAAATGAGAAAATGGATCTCATAATAATCAAACCACGTAGACCACCAAACAGTCACCATCAGTACAGGATAGGTGAAAATCAAGCTCTACTTTTGCTTCAGATCTGAGAAAATCTGCACGTTTCCGTCTGTCCAACTTGTGAGATGACAACTCAGAGTGAGTCAGAAAGGATATGTATGTGGTCGGAAGTCAAAAGGGAAACAGACAAAAAGGTGGAACATTTTCAATTTAAACAAAGAAGCTGATGATGCACTCATGATGGAGTGACCAGCCCAAAGTCCAGACCTCAACGTCACTGAAAGTGTTCAGAATGACTTGGATTGTGAGAAGCAGAAAATGCTATCAACTTCTAAGGCGGATCTTTGGAGGCATGACAAAATATCCCTGCAGACCTCTTTGAAAACCTGATACCAAAAGTGTCTTGAAAAGAATGAAAGCTGAAGAAAACAAAGGGTGAACACACTATACTGAAAAATCATCATATTGTTTGTTAAATATCTGTTTTTCTTGACAATGAAAAGCTGCTTACACAGTAAATGTAAGTTCTACAGAGTACTGTACCTTTGGCAATAACAGAGCTGATGAAAACATTGGAAACAGAGATGCAGCGATATGGCTTTTTCTTCTAACACCGATAGCTGATCTTTAATGATTGGCAGATATTAAATACGAAATTAAAAAACTAAGAAGTCCTGATGCTTATATCTCCTATATGTAAAACCCATTCCGATGTCATACCTGTGGATTTCTACAGCCTTTATAGTTTCTTAAAACCTGAAGCAACTATAACTATACGTTATTGTAATTTACTGTAATATAATTAGCAGTAACTGATATAACTGATGTAAAATATTTTTATTGTGTAACAAAAAAAGAACAATATCTAAGTTATCGGTGTGTACAAATAAGTACACAGCAGCTTCTCTGGCTTGGAAATACGCTGCTGAATGATATTTCACGTCTGAGTTATTAAAGTAATCAGTGTCATACATGCATCTCGTATATTGCACTATAACTCAGCTGAGTGTCAGACACTTCTCAAGTTCATTAAAAACTCCTGCTGTCAGTAGCAGTAACTCTCAGCAGTTTTTGATTGAAGCAACAGGCTGCCCATTCACCTGCTGCTACTGCATTCCATTATATTTTACCATGAGCATTTTTACTGCTCATCATTTCATACAGCTGATGTGTAAGTAGATTTCGTTGACTGGTGCACATACACAAGTGCATGTCAGAAATTACTTTGTGGTATCGGTTGTCACCATGACCGGCACTGATACTGAATCTGTGCTTTCCAATACTAATCAGAAAATAAGTAAATTTGATGCACTACTTTTTTTAAGTGTGCCATCCGTTCTGTAGAGTTCTGAGAATGCTCCGCTAGAACTTTTTCCCAGACAACAAGAACAGGCACCAGACTTTTAACTAGTTAAATGTCAGCAGTGGATTTGCTCCGTGAAGGACACCAAAATAACAGTTTGGGATTGTTTGCCACGGGTCTGAGAGATTACTGCGAGGCTCCACAATAGCATGTAATCTACCGGTCTGCAGGGAGAGGAGCTCAGAATTAACATTATCACAGCGCTTGGAAGAAGCCAGATTCTGCATAAAGTCCATGTCTATTGAAAAAAAAGAGGAAAGTTTGTTTAAAAAAAATGGTAAGCTGCCCCCTTCGGAATACTCTGGTTCTCAATCCACTTATTTACGGAGTTTAGCTCTAATGGTTTTAATTTGAGCCCCGACAAGTGTGAAGGAAAGAGATATGGAGTATCGCACATTTCCAACTGGGGTGTGTCAAACAAACATGTTATTGCATCTCTTCTCTGCACAGCATTGACTGCACACTTTCCACAACCCTTCATCAAACGACATGACTAAATTCTGGTGTGAGTAAAGCAGCGAACTATTTGTAAGGTCCGGTAAACGCCAACGTACTTGCAGGCCCAGGAGTGCATTAACTGGACATTTCCATTTGGCTACATGTTACCAGTGGTGCTCAGTGAAAAGAGTGTCAGTCAAGATGTATGATGATGATAAAAACAGATATATCGACTGTACTGAGTTCTCACTGACATTTCTTACAAGTCAAACAGCAAAGCTGTCCGGGAGACAGGTGCACTTATTACCAGCTTCACTGAGTGACCTCTCATGCACTGGGGACCAAAACCGCTGTCTTTCTGGCTCTTTACAGGTTGATTTTGAGCAGTTACTCTAGGATGAGCTCCAACTGCTCCGACGAGTTTTTCCAGGCCACAAACCATGCGGAACAGACTTTCCGCAAGATGGAGACTTACCTGCAGCACAAGCAGCTATGTGATGTGCTCTTGATAGCCGGAGACCATAAAATCCCAGCACACAGGTCGGTATTCTTCCAGCCAAATCAGAAGGTTTCACTCCCAGATTTTCCAACTGCAAGCAAAACAGATGTGTGACTGGTGTGTTTATCCTGAGCACCATTTAATTTTTCAAACACCTTATGCATTTATGCAGCGCTCCTTTTACTTCTGCACTTTGCTGCTCCAGCTCATGCAATAAAAAAGTAATGATCTGCAGATCTGCGTCAGCCTTCCACCGCAACAGTTTGAATTTTGCTTGTAAGTGTTTTCCCGTGTATACAATTAGCTCCTCTGTTTTGATGATACTCAGTAGGAGAATGCTCCGAGTAGTCAAGCCTCACTGAGTACCTCAACGTGGCACTGAACTCAATCAAGGTCTCTCCAGCACTGCATGATTTAGCCTGGTGAAAATAACTGCTGCACCACACGCTAAGGTGTGATTAATGCCTCTCCCTTAAACACAGAACACAATGAAGAGGAGAAGCCTTTTCTTATGAAGACAGCTATTAAGAAACAACCTGCATGTAGGCCTATACTAAGCTTTGACTGCTTTCCTTTCTTTTCTTTAATGGCAGACTGGTTCTAAGTGCAGTTTCCGACTACTTCGCCGCCATGTTCACCAACGATGTGCGGGAGGCTAAACAAGAGGAGATCAAAATGGAAGGTGTTGATCCAGAGGCACTGAGATCATTAGTTCATTTCGCATACACTGGTCAGTACCTACTTCTCTGCACACTCTCCTTTAGGGGTAAAAGGCAATGTTATATACAAATGAAAGGTAATGGAATGTATTATATTATTTGTTTTGGCTTATAATATATTTTTAAACATTTATTTTAATACATTCATGGCAAAAGGATACATGCAGGCCAAGCAAGGCAAAACGGTTCCCAAAGATAATGTATTTTTTTAGATTTATGACTGTTTAACCATCATCAACATAGATAACTCAGAAGACGTGTAGATTAACTAGTGGTTTTGAATAAAATAGTAAAGAAAGAGACTATATTTGTGTAAAGACACTGCTTTCTCTAGTTCCTATCACCACCAATATAAAGAAACCTTAGTCTTTAAGATTCTCTACAATAAACCACCCTGAATGAATCTTCTCTTCTCTTCTTCTTAAATAACTTCGTGAATATTTTTTAGCGGTTCAAGACATTGTGTCATTATAATTATTATGGTTGGCTCCACAGCTAGCTGTTAGATTGTCTAATATCATATATAGGATTATTACCGGAATGTTATTGATATTCTCCACAGTCATGTGGAGAGAAGTGCCCTTGCACTATATTTGAAAGCTGACGTTACACATACACCAAAATACCATAGCATAATGATATATTGTTCTAAAAAGCTAGTTTCTTCTTATTTATAATGTAGCACTTTATTTAAGTCATGTTGTAAACTAGGGCAACTGCTTTTAGGTTAAGCATTTTAGAAGTGCTGGTTTGGCTAATTGCAGTTTTGGCATTGTTCTTTAAATAAAAAAAATGTTTTATATAGAACCAATGAGGTTCTGCTATTGTTATAAATCACAGAATATTCTACAGTTAGGATGTGCATGTCCATTCAGGTCTTTTAGTAACAGTTACTCAGTAACCGGTAACCGGTACCCATATTTGAATACTAAAATCACTGTTTGAGTATTCGCTGTGTGTAGAGAACGCAGAGAAAGTGTGTTATGTTATGCTACTTAGAGTATCTGAATGCAAGCATGGCACCAAGAACGTGACCAAGAAGACAGAGACTTTGCGGCAGTATCTCTAACTAGACTAGCCACTTGGTGTCAGCTAGACTCAGAAACCATGAAAATATATGAACAAACTACCTCATGCAGAAGACAGCGAGTCCTTATCAGCAGCCAATGTGAGACGGGTTAGCTCTGTCAGCTCATTACCGTATCTCCATTAACTCATCAAACACAAATACCTGCTGATTTTCTTCAGCAGTTGTTGCTCCAACACCAGGACTGTCGCATAAAAATGAATGCTTCTTAAAAAATATTATATTATTTTTCCTTTCCTGCAGAACCAGATATCCCTTCACAGAGCAGTTTGCAGGGAGTACAATGTTTGTGTTACATTTGTACCTTGTTGACTGGGCAAAACGTAGATATGCAGTTCAAGTGTGTTTTTTTTTAATGTAGCTATTACATCCCATAATCCCTTTTAATACATGAACACTGAGGATTATCAATATGCCAGTTTACAGCTACACAGCTCATCCCCCTGTTTCACTCCTATGTGCAGTGTTTGAGTCTGTCAGGTGAATGTCACTAACTTTTAACAACAGGAAATTTTAAGACTCACGTCTTTACTTTCTGTCCTTGCACACTGTAAGTAGTGTAGTATCTCTTACACAGCTGCTAGAATTATTTCAGTCAACAAATCCTCTTCAGCACAGGGTGTTAACAGGGTTTCTGAGATGTTTCACTTTTTTTCCCTCCAACTTCACAGGTGTCCTTGAGCTGAAGGAGGAGACGATCGAGAGCCTATTAGCTGCAGCATGTCTTCTCCAGCTCTCACAAGTTATTGAGGTCTGCTGCAACTTTCTAATGAAACAGCTTCATCCGTCCAACTGCCTGGGGATACGCTCGTTTGCTGACGCTCAAGGGTGCATGGATCTGTTGAACGTGGCCCACAGCTACACCATGGTAAAACAATTACACTATAGTTAATACGATTCATACATTTTATGTAATAGTAATGTCTATCTATCTATATATATATATATATATATATATATATATATATATATATATATATATATATATATATATATATATATATATATATATGAAAACAAGCTTCCAGTAATCATCAGTGAGCGCAACAGTGCCTAGATAAGTGTATATATCAAATATATCATCTATACAGTCAATAATTGTAACTCCTGTGTGATTGTAGGCCCTTTGCTTGCGTTAGTGCTTGTATTGTCGTCCGCTCTTATTGCCATTTGTATTATTGCTCACTGTCATTATCATGTAGATACTGTAATAACAATTCTTCTGAAAGTTTTCAAACTCTGCTGTGTATAAATCCATAGATGCCTATTTGTGCTCTCCTTGTAATTGAATATGCACTTATGAAGTGTTTGACCAGACAAGACATTGTCCAGCACTTGTGTAGATCTTAAACATATTGGAGATGAATATAACATTAAATGGGTCTCCTGTAAGCATTATCCAAGGTACTCTGTGGTAGGTACTGAAGTAATTACCATTAAAAGGTTGTATTTGAATGAGAGGGTTTGCAATCACAGATCATGTCCTAGCGATATATAGCATGCAAGCAGCCTTTCTTCAGCCTGGACTCCTACAGATGTTTCAAAGGGTCAAACCAATGGTGTAAAATGGAAAAAAGAGTGGATGCTATTGTGCTACACACATCATTCCCGTGTTCATTTTAAGAGCCCCTATAACACATTGAATGAATCATTAGAATTCATTTTGGGTCTCTGAGCTGACCTCTTCATGTGGTGTGAGAACTAAAGGAAAAGCTGCCCAAACAGGGCCAGTACATTAAGTATTCTCAGGGGCTTCAGGATTCACCACACACATTTGTGAGACGATACGCCGCTGCCAAAGTGCGGAAACAACTGAGGAAGATGGCCGTTATCTCCTGAAGGACATCTGCACAGGCTGTTTACATAGGGCTTCCCAGGTCAGCGAGGGTAATCTAATCAGAGAGCACAAGCAGAGAAACTTCCTTTTCAATCACTTCAGTAATGGACATGGGGTGAACAGAGCTTCCTGGTCCACCATCCGTTGAATCCAGATTAAAAAGTTCCATTTTGATAAGGCTGTTTTTCCTCTTTTCTCTGTGCAAATCCTGACATCCTGTCTCTTTGTGAGAGACTAACAGTGTGCCTGTTTAAGCACTGTGCTGCTCCAGGTCTGAATTAGAGATATCATTGGCATTTAGCTGGCTCCGAATGTGGAAACCTTTGAAAATGTCACTGTTTGCTGTGTGCCTGCAAAGAGAATGCAGAAGTTGGGGGGTGGGGGCACTTTTTAATATCAGTCAAGAACTGATAGCACAAAAAACAAACCAATGCCTCTTTAGGCTGTTTGTTTTCACTTGATCAACCCACCAGCCTGTTAGTTTAAGTGTTCTCCGTATATCTAAGTTTTATTTTTAATAAGTGTTGCAAAAACCCAAATTAAGGGACCTTCCTCCAGTTTTTCTAAATTGCATTATTCTGTCCTGGTGTGGTTTGATGTGAAATTTTCTTTGTAGTGCTGGTGATAGATACCAGGGGTTGTGATGTCTACAAATATAGCCATTTTTTTACTATTCAAAACCATCAGCTTTTATATGGTGCTAAATATGAAAAACAAAGTTTTTATAAGGTCTCAGTGCATTTATCTGCATTTAATAGTCTGTAACCTGCAGTATCAGATTTTGTCAGTAATCCGTTTAACACATTTAGATGCACTAAATCAAATAATGCAAAACTCTGGGTCTGCATGTTGCTTGTAGTACTTGGATTTCTACTTTGCAACTAGCCGATAAAGTCACAGTAAAAGATGTGATGTAAGTGTAACAGAACACTTAAACTTCATGCTGCTGCTTTTTTTTAAACATTGAGTCACTTTATCAGAAATTAAAAAAAAAATGCATCATCTAGAAGATGAAGAATGTGTAAATCATTCATTTTGTCACACAGTTGCTTATTAGTTTTTCTCCATTAGCTTCTCTCCATGTTTATTTTTTTGCCATCTTGCTGTTACTGTGTTAAACACTGCTTGTTTATTTCTGATGCTGCAGTCTGTTCTCACATGTGTGCAGACAGAGAAATAGGAAAGAAATTTGAATAAGAGCACACATGTGCTAAGAAACGTGATTGCTGAGCTAAAATCCAGCTCTCTTTTTCAGACTTCTAGGCCTCAATCCGATCCAAGATATTGGAATATGCTGTTTACATGACTGCTTCAATAATCAGATAACTGCAGAACTGTTAGGATTGGATTATTAAGTGCATGTAAACACACTCACTAATTTTAGCTTTGCACCATAAATAGCTTTTATAAAATACCTTTAAAGTCAAAAACCTCAAAATGTATTCCTAACGGTTTTATGTATTAATAAGTGAACCTCCCAGTTTTTCTTCAACTGAAAACCGGTTCCTTTGGTGACTATTTTGTATGTCAACATCCTGCATATATATCATCTTTAAAAATATGTTTTTGACCAAAATTAAAATTAAAATCTTTACAGTCATCACCACTGCTAATCATCTAGACCCTGCAAGTTTATCTAGAATGAAGCATTTCATGCCCGACAACTCTGACTGACTTTGTTTACATCTTAAGTATTTAATTATACATAATTTTTGGAAAAACAGTGGAAAATCTCTTTAAACCTTTTTTCCAACCCATTGCTGCAAACAGTCCTTTAACGCTCTTCCTACAAATATTAGCCTTTAAGTGGCTGTTAAGCCGATGTTTGTGTTTAAACAATATTAATGTGTTTAATTAATCGCAAATTTTGGGTACAAACAATAAATCTGCATCAATGTCATACAGTAAAGCAAGCACGACTAAAATCCATATAAAGGAGTGGCTGGATAAAAAGAATCAATGCTCATAACTAATTTCATTCAGCTTCTGAGCTAAACTCTCAAAGCCTGTGCATGGCTTTAGGTGATACACTGCTACTTGAATCTGATTAATGATCGATACAGTGTTTGCAGCTCTTATTCGTTACATAATCAAAAAGAATCACAATGCACATAAAAAAGGAAACACTTGAAGCACTTCAAGTGATAAAGAAGCCTATTAAGGAATTACCTCTTTAAATCTTTCAAATAGAAGATTACAAAGCTGTGTTTTAGAGGGCAATCTCAGATGCCCTTGAAATGACAACCAAGCAAATCACTACACCTGGGGAGGGGGGGGGGGGGTGGGGGGGGTGGAGGGCCAAGAGAAATGCAAAGAGTACATTCGCTTTATCTAAAGAAAATCTGATTTCTTCTTTAATTGACCCCTACGATATCCAACGTCAGTGTGACTTCTTCATTCCAAAGTAGGATGATATGGACGTCAGCTAAGGATAAATCATGACCTACAGGGCTTCAGTACTATATATATTTATGAGGCGTACGCTATAAACTGGATACTGCAGCTTACAGTGGACTTTAGTGATTGGCTGTAATTTGGTATTGATCTTTCAGGATCATTTTCTAGAAGTCATTCAGAACCAAGAGTTTCTCCTACTTCCTACAATGGAAATTGTAAAACTGCTGGCCAGTGATGACATCAACGTTCCGGATGAAGAGACTATTTTCCAGGCACTGATGATGTGGGTTCGCTACGACGTGCAGCACCGGCAACGAGATCTGGGAGTGCTGCTTGCGTACATACGCCTACCCCTTCTGCCACCTCAGGTATGCTTATGACACATGGCTGATGATGGGCATAGCGTTTGATGCAATATAATGCAATAACCCAGTGCTATGGAACAAAGGACATTGAAAGTTGAAACCTTTTTTCTTGCTTTGAAACGCTACAAGTGCTTCTAACATGAAACATTGCTTGTGGTTGAGCTGAATTAGTAAATTAGCTGAAAAAAATATGTGAATATTTGACATCAACCTTTTATTGAATTGTTCCTCAACCAACACATGTGCTGTGAATAAGAGATAATACTCATTATTCTCTAGCTTCTTGCTGATTTGGAAAACAATAAGATGTTTTCTGAAGATCTGGAATGCCAAAAGCTACTAATGGAGGCCATGAAGTACCATTTGCTGCCAGAACGCCGCCCAATGCTACAGAGCCCAAGAACCAAACCACGCAAATCCACTGTTGGGGCACTCTATGCTGTAGGAGGGATGGATGCTTCAAAAGGTGAGTTTTCTCTGAGTTACTGCTTGTACAGTGACTTACCTCAGAACACCACATCGTACTATTATATGTCCAACTGTTGATTTTTTTCAAATTGGATTTAATTAAGGCCACACATGATTTAGAACCATCACATTATTGGATTAGTGGATTTTGCACTTACTTTATGTAATGAGGATGTAACGAGGATCCACCTTCCTCAGCTGCAGCCTTGCTTTTAATGCCTTAAAGCCTGAACCATGACACAATTGCCCGAAAATGTTAATTATTTGAAAATGTAATTTTAATTATTTGAAATGAGTGTTTATTAGACTTTTAATATAATAATAATAATAAGTACTACTACTCCTCCTCTTACTATTACTACTAATACTACTACTTCTACTACTACTACTACTACTAATAATAATAATAAAATAATAATAATAACAACAAATTAATAATAATAATAATGGATTGTTATATGAATAATAATAACAAATTATAATAATAATACAATTAAAGAACACATTGCTTATATGCGTATTGGTTTGTATCATATTTGGTACATCTGTACATTTTTTTTGCAGTTTTTCGCTAACATATGAAAACATTCAGAATATAATGTAACCTTAATAATCAGAGATTATTTTAAATCTTTACTAGAGTCATTTCTAACTTAGAAAACGATTTTTTTCCATATTGTACATTGTATGTACCACAATCCACTGAAATTTACAACCAAGTGTGGGTTTCAGGTGTACATCAGGTTCTTTAGGAAAATAATAGAACAGTAATGATTTACAGCTCTCACTTTTGTATCACATATGATTGCAGCTTTGCAGCAATAGCAAAAATTTGAAGGCAGTTTTTAGCTTCTCCAAGTTACCAGTGTTCACATTGTGCACATTTTTGTGGGTACTTTTTTTTTTAATGCCAGAGGCACAAAAGGACACAACCACCAAAAATAAAAGCAACAAATTAGGCCTTGCATTCTTTCAATGTCACCCCTCCACCGCTCAAGTTAGAAAGCTACAAAACAGTTTGATGTGGTGTGACATGAGTACTGAATTGACCAGTAGACTCACTCAGTTCAAACGCCAACCATACACGTTGATGTAAGCCACATCCACTTAAATGATACATGTGCTTTGTTGCTATGTGCTGTGCCACGTTAAATTTCTTTGTTATACAGTGTGGAAACCTTGGCAGCTCAGTTTAAGCTTGCCTAAGAGTGTGATACAGTTAGTTATGCAGTGAATATTATGCAAATTAGTGCAATAGAAGATTCCATTGTTTGTTAGTTCCATTGCAAAAATAAATACACACATCTGTGATAAATTTGGGGCAAAGTGACTTTAGTGTAAAATTAATTGTTGGTTTAAAAATAGCGATATAGTATGGAACCGTTGTTAAAAATTAAAAATGTACCATTGACTTCAGTCCTTGAATTTGAATTCAGTATAACAACACATTTCCATCTGCCTGTTCAGTTTTTGTAATAAGACACAATGCAGCCAGTCAGAATAGAGTTCAGTTATACATATCAGCTTTAAAGGTATAGTGACAAAAACAGTCTGTTCACATAATATTTGCTCACATAAAAATGAATTTTTTAGGGTACATAAACCCACAGAAACTTTATAAGTAAACATTCTTAAAGAAAAAATAATACAAGAACAAATATGATAGAATAGGGGCCTTTAAACTGTAAATCAATGTGATTGTGCCAAATAAATACAGGGGTCATTGCCAGCAGTCATCTGTGTCAACCTCTAGAGACAGTAACCCTTATATTTACAGCAGCCACGCTGTAAAAATTCAGGGATACCTTCATAGTGTATTTCCCATCAACCCATCAGTTTCTGATCTTTCAATAGACCATGTGATTTGAAACAAAGCTGATCCGGCAGATGAATCATGAGATTGACTGTGTTTATTCATTCAGGTTCTACAACAATAGAAAAGTATGACCTTCGCACAAACACTTGGATCCAGGTTGGCATCATGAATGGCCGGAGGCTTCAGTTCGGTGTGGCGGTCATCGATAATAAGCTCTATGTGGTTGGGGGAAGGGATGGCCTTAAGACGTCCAACATGGTAGAGTGCTATGACCCGATCACTAAGGTGTGGTGCACTATGCCACCTATGTCAACCCACAGACATGGACTAGGTATGTTTTATTTTTTCTTCTAAGCTCTTTCATTAGTATTTCTATGTATTCTATTTGTAATAGGCGCCTTACTTACTGCACTCATTACCAGCTCTTCAGAATACGGTTTCTTTCTTCTGGGAGAGTAAAAAAGAAGAAGTTGCTGTTGCTGACTCCCGGGGAAAATAAGTATACTGTTAAAGAGGTAGTATAAAATGTCTTTGTGGGCAGGAAACATACTGTATTTTTCTCTTATCACTGCAGCGCCAGGAATCACCCTCAGTGTTAAGTGCCTTCCTGTTAGCCTACTCAAGCTTGTCCATAAAACACAGATGACTCATACTAAATGTGTTTCAACATCCCTAATCGTAGCTAGCACCATGTTTTTTTTATGAAAACAAGACCTGCTCCAGAAGGTGAGACGCATATGAAATCTGAATAAAAAAATAAATAGCTTTCAAAGGTAGAGAAACAGCATGTTCCAAAAATACATTGCTGGAGGCAAAATTTCCAAAAGCACTGGAAAATATGAAAATAATGCTTTAAGTTGAAGGTATAAACAGGTACAAAAATAACCTTAGCAAAATAAGAGAAGGACTTGCAATGCTGAAGATTACTTATGCATATGAAGATCCAGTCATTTCACAAAATTCAGACTATAAAGATATAAGCTATATAGTTTATATAGTATATATAGAATTAGTAAATATATAGGCATTTAAAGAGTGGAGACTGCATCTGTAGTGAGCATTACAAGTACCGTGTCCTTACAAGCCTGGCCCAGGGGCCAATAGAGATTCCCCAACAGAGATTAGAAAATTGACTTACTCTCAAAAGAAAATACAAGATGATTAATCGGAGGCTAACTGTGTGCATTGTGAACAAAATAACAAGAAATGCAAACTTATCAATAGCCCGCATCCATTTCAGTAATTGCACTAGGGGCATTATCTTCTGAGGACAGAAAATCTTGTGATGCTGTAAGTAAACCAAAAAAATAGCTACATCTATAATGCAACAATAAATCAAATGCTACCAGCAAAGAGTTTGTCAAATACAGTACTCTAGATCCCCCTATATTTATTTCACCTCCTGTCATTCTTTTCCTCAGGAGATGTTTCTGAGATTAGTTTTAAAAACAGGGATTTCTATTGCTGTTCAAACATTGCTTAAAAGATAAAATGGGACTCTAGGCAGATCCTATGCAAGACCTGCTAGATCACCACAGGTCTATCACAGATAAACTTCCATCTCTGAGAAAAAGAAGAAAAATCAAGTCTTGCTTCAGATCTGAAAAATCTGGAACTGTCCTTCCTCATCCATCCATACTTTCAATGCAAGGAGACAACTCAACCCGGAAGCTGCATTCCATTCCACATGGTCTTTATGTAGTACCCTTATACTCCCTGCACACTTGAGGGCGCTCTGCCAGTTAAGGGAACTGAATTTGATATATAACTTCATTCAAAACGTCATAACAACGTCATAAGTCTTTAGGTTACATGTAATGGCTGAAGGGTAAACCTTCCTACAGCATGCTGTAAAACAGTGAACTGGTGTTCAATACACCATGTGCTGTTTGAAGTTCCCTTTCAACAGACCCTTTGATTTGGAACCACCCTTAACCCTTTGATACACAAGCTAAGCAAACCTCTTCTAATGCACAACATGGGTCAAACTCAAGTTATTTTATGAATTGCTGAGAATCTCTGTGGTATATCTTTTGAAATCAGTTTATTTCATTATTTAATGTTCCACATGTTCATTACAAACCTTGTTTTTGATTACTTTAAATTATTAATTTAATTTTGATTTATTTACTTTATGAACTTAGTTTTTGTAAATATGTTCCTGATTGCAAACGTTTACAAATGTCAATAGTTCCTATTATATTCTATAGCGAATGCATAAGTAAAACTGAAAAAAAATGAAATCAGGATTTGTGATGGTCACAAACAAGTAAATTGAGGAATTCATTGAAGCTTGAATGATGAAATTAATTTATTGCAAATATATAAAAAATGAAAATCCAGTGGGGTCACTTTTGACCCAGGTTGTGCATCAAAGGGTTAATATGTCTGAATAGCCTGAGTAGTCCCCTTAGCAGAGAACTATGTGAGTGATGGGAATTTACTTTATGAGTCTGAAAGGATGTGTAGCTGTTAGGAAACGGTTGCTGAGATGAGAAAATATAAAAAAGAAGACATTTTGCAAATCGGTTAAAGTAGCTGCTGGTGCTCTCAGAACAATAGACTAGTCACACCAGAGTCCAGACCACAACATCAGAGAATATGTAAAAAAAAAAAAAAAAAAAAAAAGGAAAGGAAAAAAAAAAAGGAAAAGGAAAATGCATCCAACTTCTTACAGAAAACTAAAAAGCAGGCATCCTGGAAAAAAGGACATGCTCATAAAGGAGCCACTAAATACTGAATAACTTGATATTGCAGTTAGCTGTTGAGACTTTTTGTATATGTGATTTTTGTATATGTATATTTTCTGTTTTCCTGATGCTGTTTTGATGGAAAATTAAATAAATAAAAGCTGGACTCAGATTTTTGCACTTTACATGTCAGATGCCCAGTATAAGGAAAATAGACCACACTGTTATTCCACGTAATATACAGTAGCTTCATAAAACCACTGCTTGGATGTTGCAATATGAGGTCTGCACAACATTGCAATACGAGAGTCATTTCAAAATGTCGGTCAAGGGGCAATTTATACGTTGAGAGCCAAAAAGCAACAGCCAGAGATTTATAACCGAAGCATGAGGGACCTTTTCTGCAGAGGTGGCAGCAAGATGCAGCATGAATACATAATGCATGCTCTAGTGTCTCAGTGCTTCTGTCCTCAGGGTCTGGCCACTGGGAAATTTATTCAGCTCTTGGTGCTCTGTTTAAGGAGGGGAGGGCCTTTTGATTTTCATCTCAATTAATTCAAATGATAGTGCCATTTAAATTTGGTCTTTTTTTGGTTGCTCTTCTACAACAAAAGACATTTTCTGAGAGATAATTCGAAAGCTTTGAAGATACATATCATTACCATGGACAAAAGCACATGGTCTTTTCTTTTCTTTCATTTGATAAGGGATTGCCGTGCTGGAAGGGCCTATGTATGCGGTAGGAGGTCATGATGGATGGAGCTATCTGAACACAGTGGAGAGGTGGGACCCCCAGGCCAGACAGTGGAATTATGTGGCTAGTATGTCCACTCCTCGGAGCACTGTGGGAGTCACTGCTCTTAATGGAAAGTAAGGGATTTTCTCTTTTGATCCTTCTGCAGTACACATTTCCCCCCTTACGGTATCTCATACACATTTCTCACATACAACAAAGAGAGAATTGCACTGACAATTAAAAGACTGATATAACATTTAATATTTTATATAACAATACACAGCCAAATTGTCTTGATTTTTATTAGGGTTTTTCAACCTAAAGCCCATATAGTGTGTGCATGACACCTGTGAGGACATGCTTAGTACTTTTTGTTACCCAAAATTAAAATGTAAATAAGATTATGTGGTCTTTTCATGTTCATTGTGATTCTTCATCAGATGACTTATGTAAATAATAATAATAATGCAATTATAGTCATTTAATTTCTTACCTAAAATGATAAGTAAACCTTAAAATTATAATATATCTACATTTTGGCACTGGGTACTTATACCTCTCTGTCATGGATATTTAAAATGTATGTTAAAACAACTAAAAATCAATGTCTCAAACATCAGGCAGCATAATTATTACTATTCAATACAATAACTTTCTGTGATGTAGGTTTTAGCAGCTTTAACACTTCACACATTCAGTTTCTATCGCTTTGGCTGTAAAGGAGCTGTCAAACCACTGCCTAACTTTGTTTACATCTTGCAGCTTGTAACTGTTTAATTATAGAGATTTTTCATAATAATACATGGAATTCTCATTTAACAGGCATTTAAAATTCTTACACGAAAATAAGGCGCCAGGTTAAATAGCATTAATCAAATCAAGTGCTACCTGAAAATAACATCTTGGCTGGTTAGAGTGATTCATGCATAATAATGCTACAGCATTTTGCTGTAGGAGTAGCAGCAGCATTCAAGTGCAGCATGAGGGTTCGTTCCTAATCCATGTTATTTGCATTACATTGCAGCACAGATTGGCCAAAATTAAAATGAATTTACCAATTGCATGTTCGGAGCCAGAATCTGCCAATTCTGATCTTGGCATGCATGCGTGCCAGAACTTAACAACATGCTGGTGGTGTGGAATGACAAGCAGCAGTCAAAACTGCTCATGGCTAAATCTGTAATGCCAGTGTTTTGTGGGAATCATAGAAATCATAGAAGCTCCTAACCTGATTGGCTGAGCCAGTTTTTTTCAGTAATCACTCATTTGCTGCTGTGTAGTCACTAACAGTCTGACTTGGCCTTTAGTTAACATAGCAGCTCAGTAGCTGTATCCACAGGCCCCCTCTGGGCTGGACCTCAGTTGGTCAACTGTATCACTCAGCAGCAGGGACTTGCAGCTCTATGATTCAAACAAACCAGAAAAAAAAATGCTGACAGTCACATACTACTGACACAATGATTCTGGCATAGTCTGATGCTCAGAAAAGTAAGCACAGTTAAATGAGATGTGCAAATGAGACAACTGATTTAAAAAAAATTGGGTTACACATGATTCTTATTCTTAATATATTATTATATATTTGCTATATATATATATATAGCAAATACACAGGGTTTCATTTGTGACATAGAACATAGATTTGACCAAAATAAAATAATAAGTAAACATATAAACTTGTAAGAATTGTATAGACTTTTAGAATTGTATAGAGTTTCAATATCAGAACTCAGTAGCAGCCTATATTTATGGCCAGGTATTAGAAGGTCGGAATTTACATCACTAAGGGCTAAGTGTTCATCTGAGTAACAATAGCAACAGATGAGTGAAGTGTGAAGTAGATTCATATATTTACTTATTTAAAATACATAATTACATGTCAAAATGAATGTGATTTCATGTTGAGATATCACTTCAAATAAGAAGATTTTAGGGTGAAAACACTACTGTGCAAAAGACTAAGGCACCTAGGTTTTAAACCCTCTATCTTAGCAATAAGTGTATTTTCACCAGTACAAACACCAGATATCATTAGAACAGCTGTAAATAAGTATAAATACAATACAAAGTAATATAAATATCTTATTTTAAATGTAGTAGACAATATCTTGTGCACCAGTTTGAAGAACAAAGTTTAGTTCCAGGTTTCTACTGGATGCCCCAAACATTGTATGAAACTATTCAATTCCTTCAGCAGCAATCTTTATTTAGCTTAATGAAGTACTATGTAGTCAAATCAGGTAATATGTAAAACACTACTTACTCTATTAATACTATTTGAGATGTTTTGCTGAGCAAATAAAAATTTCCTGTCTGAAAAAATAGCTTTTCCCAAAGTGCCTAAAACATTGGCACAGTATAGTAGCTGCTTCAGGTGTATCCATTGAAGGGTTAATTAGTATGAACAGCACATTCTTAGTACATTTACCTCATAGCGACAGAAATGCCCAGCTGAGATTAACAAGGTCATTCATGTATTAATCAATTTAATTTAGGACACGATTAATTATGTAACTGTTTGGGAATGGGGGAGATCACCCACAGCGATGGGTTTATGTGTTGCACGTCTTGGTTTATTGTTGTCTCCTGGGTCTTCATCATAATGGCCAAGTCTGCTGTAGGTGCTGCCTCCAATATGCAGTGTTGAACGTCTGGCCAGAGAAGTAATGGGCTCTGAGACCTGCGAGTCTCCAATGCCTTTTACATTAGAGTTGTTTGAAAAACCAACAGAGGTCGTGCTGGTGTTTGTCCTATCTGAGGAAAACAGAGGCCAGCTGTACGTCTCTCTGAGAACATTGACTGACACACCCTGGGGCATTTCTGAATTCAGGTCAAAATCACAACCTTCACGCTTACTTTCAAGCCTTGTGGCCTACTTTTCAAAGTGATTCACTGAGTGGACTTTCAGACTAGACATGTTTTAGAAATAGATGCTGAAGGCCTTGTAACTAATACAACTGCTTATTAGTGGTTTATATGCGTCATTGTATTAGTCAAAAAAAAAGTCAAAAGCCATTCAAAGCCATTTCGGATGCTTCACTGGCTTGTACTTTAAACTGTTTTTTTTTTTAATTATCCTGTAAATTATTTATGTCTTTATTTGTTATTTGTTAAAAATTCCATTATGTCACTACCAAAAAAATCATAATATTTCTAAAACGTTACAAAATGATTCTGTAGTAATAATTTTAGTCAATTTTGAACTTAACTCAGAACCGGTAGCCAGTGTATGACGAGTAAACACAGTTTTGAACTGTTGTACATGCAGAATCATAATATTTTCATTAAAGTACATTTGTAGAAAACATGCGTTTCACTCGTGACAAATCTTACGGTAACACACAGATACATTTTTCTTTTAATCTAACTGTTCACCATGTGGCCATGAGGTCACTTTCTGCTGTAAAATTCAGGATATGGCTAAAACAATAATATGGACTAAAACTGTCATAAAAACATGGGGCTATATTTTTTATTAAAAGTTGTCTTGTTTAAAATAAAATGCAACAAATCAAAATTTTTCAAGTAACGTTTAAAGAAGCAATGTGTAAAATGACACAACATGTCTAATTCACTATCCATTTACCAAGAACATCTCTAGTTGTAGAAAGCAATGCCAATGTCAGCTTTTGTTGACATGAAGTGATAATGGTCGCTTCTTAAGAACCATTGTTGCGTTTTCTGTTCAATTCATTGGCTACCTGTGCTTTAACTGGGAGCGATAAATTCAACATGACTAGCAAGAGGTTAGCAAACACTGTTGGGGGAGAGCTATTTCTTCATTCAGAGTCATAGTTCTGTATATCACACTACCCAAGCAAAACCAAGTTTCTCCATTTTCTTTTTTTTTTTGCTATTTTTAATTGTTTACATCATTTTCAAGGGCCCCTAAATATTACCTGTAAGCTGATTCCACTGTAGGTAAGGCAGTAAATCACTGTATGTACAGTGACGTAGAACAACATTTTTTTTTTTTTTCACATTGAATATGTGAATGATGAGAATGAGAAAAAATCAGGGTATAAATTCAGGGCTTGACCAAGATCATGTTGGCCTAACTCGAATATAAGACTCTAATATCTATAGCTGACTTGTGTTTAAAGTTGGCGAAAGCTCGACTCAAAGAAGCTGCCGGCTGTAGATTATTTCTGAACAGGCATCTCAACACAAGCCTTAAGAAAGTGAAAGACCACCAGACAACCAAAGCCCATTTCTAACAACAAACACAGTGTGTGAATTGCGAACTTTCAAAATAAACCTTTTTAAACAGTTTTCTGTGGTTTATTTTTTGGGTCGGACAAATCTACCTGTTTCTGATATTGGGTGGGACACGTCACCCCCCCCACCCCCCACCCCCCACCCCCCACCCCCTGTTCCTACGCCAATGATCATTTGAACCCTACAGTTAGTCTTTAAATTGCCCTAAATCTGCTTTAAGCAAATTACCTTTCCATTAACTTGCATTGGAAGTAAAGAGTGTTTTTTGTCCTCTGCTATAAAATTATTATTTTGTAGATACTTGTTTTTCTTTGGACAGCAACAACATATGTAGCTTATTAGTGCATAACACCATCCTTGTAAATATCTACGGTTTGATATTGCAGGTTGTAGCAGAATGGTCCACATAGTATATTAATATGATATGAATAGTAAATTCATGAATGATCTTTATATTTATACATATATATAGTCTATACCGCTTGACTGTTACACTGAGATAATGGAGAGACGTTCTGATTTTGTTATCTGCACTGCATTGTTTCAGACTGTTTGCTGTGGGTGGTCGTGATGGGAGCTCCTGCCTGAGGTCGATGGAGTGCTTTGATCCCCACACAAACAAATGGAGTACGTGTGCACCAATGGCAAAGAGAAGAGGAGGCGTGGGTGTGGCCACGTACAACAGCTTCCTCTATGCAGTCGGTGGCCATGATGCACCAGCTTCAAACCACTGCTCTCGCCTGTCCGACTGTGTGGAGAGGTAACAGCCAGCAGTGAAACGCTCTCCTCGGAACAGCTCGTTACTGGGCTGCCAAACGCCCTGATGGCTCAGGCACCAGAAGGGCTGCAGTTCATGAAAGATTTTTCTGCCTGCGCCACCAGTCACACCTTTCTCAGTGAAACCGCAGTTACCTTACCTCTGTGGAATGTGTTTTCCAGTGCACGTTTCCCGCCATTATCTGGCTTCATACACCCCCTGCTGATGCTGCAGGGAACAGCAGCCATCACCTGCAGCATGTTGATCTCAGCGGTAGACTCAAACAGCGTGGCAGAATGCTGGAGAAATTAAAGCAACCTAAATAAAACATAATCAAAGAATGAATAACAATAAGCCAGCACAGTATGCAGTAAGGGGATAACCATTTTTTTTATTGGACTGCTTGATGTTTCTTTGCGGCAGCTATAAAATACTGCAGTAAATTAATCAGATCTACTCCCAGCAGATGGTCATCTGAGACCGTCATAAAAATGACTGAAGACAAAGCTGCTGTTTACCCATGCATTGTTATATCGCTCAGTAGATGCTGGCATTATGCTCTGCTAACATAAATGCGCAATCTGTCAACCAGTGAATTTAATGGGCTTGCACTGTTGATTGATTTGAAGGAGTCACAAGTGCCTTCTTTAGTCCACTTTTATTTGGTGTCCCTTGCAGTTCTAACACTGTAACACAGGCAAAATATAATGACTACACGCCCCTACCATTGGCCATCAATGTAATCAATGGGTACAAACAGTTAATGTTAATGGCCTGTGTTGTAGTGGTGTTAGTGTAGGTTGTTTGTTTTTTTTTGTTTTTTTTTACAGTTGCTTGGAGCTGGATTTCAGCTTCAGTCTCTCTGTGCTCTCGTTACAGGTATGACCCAAAAACAGACACGTGGACAACGGTGTCGTCCCTCAGCGTGCCTCGTGATGCAGTGGGAGTATGTTTGCTTGGGGACAAGCTGTATGCAGTCGGTGGCTATGATGGCCAGTCCTACCTAAACAGTGTGGAGTCCTACGATGCGCAGAACAACGAGTGGACTGAGGTAACTTTGATCAGGGCTACAATCCCTTCATAATCAGATTTTGCCCAATTTTTAACACTACACACCTGTTTACCAAATCGTTTGAAGCCTATTAAAGTTAATAAAATAGCACTTGTTTATTTTACGGAACGCCCCGAGTGTTATACTTAATTAAACATCACCTTGTTTTTGCTTGAAGAGCTGTAAAACATTGTGTGAGCGTTTGGGAAAAGGAAGTGAAAGCCTTTCCTGCTATTCATCTCTTTTTCCACTTTAGTACAATAGCAAACGCATGGCACAGAGTTAACCCTACACTGATTGAAGGAATGTGTTATTCATCCAGCAAGTATGTGGTCACGATTTGGAGAGAACCTCATATTTCTGAAAGTATAACTTTATAGGAGAAGAGGAAAACATGCTGTAAAGAGCCTATACCATGCAGAATTTACCAAAATGTACCAGATTGAAAAGATTCAAATGTGCCTTTCACTCTTTAACTGATACAGTAAACACATTAAAACTAAGCTGTACAAAAATTGCCTGTTTTGATTTCATTGTTTTTGTGATGTTTCTGTGGGTATAGTTATCTTTTCAGTCTATAGCACCACAGTTTCTACCATAACCGTGCTTTTTAAATGCAGCTTATGCAGTGAATGTAGTAGAACACAATCAATCAGAATAGAGATCATTCACATTAAACTGGATTAAAGGGACAGTGAATAGTTTGTTTAACTTGAAGTAATATAAATGGTCATGCAAAAATGATTTACATATGCATTTACATATGCATTTTGCAGATGCTCTTATCCAGAGCAACCTAATGCTTGAATGATGTTAAAGACGTAGGCAAATGTAGCACTACGGCCACCACACACTGGACACGTGGCATGTTTCTAGCAGCATTTTGCGTAGCGTCATGGAGCAGAGCACTGCGCTACTAAAACACACTGCAGTGCCACATGGCATCTATTATGGCTTTCTGTTGTCTCGATGTGGTTTTAATTTAGTAATGTAGTAATGGCAAAGAGCTGAGTACATGGTGTGTACTGTCAATGCTGGTGTGTGCACTTTCTTTAAAAAACAATCTTTATATCTTTGCAGTGCAGCGGTGTTTATTAGTCTTATCCAAGGATTTTTATTGGTGTAGTGTGGTGAGCTTGTCCACACAGGAAATGCTGTGTGCATGGAAGCAGAATTACCCATTATGCTTCACCAACCACTGCATTCTTAATACAAAAAAACACGTCTTAAGTTGATCTCGATGAAACACATATTAGGAAAACTGTAACATATCGCCGCTTTTCAAATAAAAACATGTTTTCTATGTCATTTAAACACCACAACTGCTGTTTACATTGTGTGAGAATTTCATAAGGAATGGACCAATAGAAATGTTCCAAAATCTGGTTCCATTGACTCCCATTGAAAGTAAAAACAGTTTTTGTCCTCGTTTTACATGAGACATTGATAATATGCACCCTTTAACATAGCATATACAAACTTAAAAGTAAATTTGGACCACTTATATCTATCCAGTCATCATGAAATATTCATACATTGTAAAGGGCACTTGGTTATTTTGAAACTGTGTAAAAAATAAATAAATAAGTGAGGTTTTCAAATGGCAGCGGCAATGTGCTGCACTCAAACGAACAATTCCCTGAACCTTTCTCCCTCTCCACACATACTCTCTCTCTCTAAGGAAGACCTGCAGCAGAGCAGGATAATCTATCCAAGAAGTGTTTGTCTGCATGCTGAGTGAGACCAGAGCAGAAGAGTGCATTTGGTGGGGTCGGGCTTATGGACATTGGCCATTAACCTCTGTCTCTCTCACTGTTCTAGGAGGTCCCTCTGAATATCGGCAGAGCCGGGGCCTGCGTGGTGGTGGTGAAATTGCCTTGAGCGTGCAGACTTTCTGAGCCATGCAGACACACCAGCAGTAGAGGGAAAAAAGAAGAAGAAGAAGAAGAAGAAGAAAAAAACTCTTGATGTCAACACTTGGAATGTTCTTTCATGCTCATTCCTCTCTCACTGGGATGACAAGAATGCGAGGGGCCTAATAGATGAGTGTTGTTACAATAGACAGAGAGAAAAAACGTGATTTATCGTATCACTGCTTACAAGATTTTACATTCAGCTTTTTGGAAGCCAGAATTTTTTCACATAGAAACGATTGACACCAGTAAATTCATGGAAAATGTGCATCACAAGTCACTTTTATCAGAGGTATTAGTTTTCATATCCTGTTTACCTCATCATATATATCGTGTTTACCTCATCATACAAATTGAGGTCAGTATTATCAAGTGTTACTAACTTTCAGTGACATTAAAACGAAATGTATGTTAAAGAATAGGACAGCTACAGACTTGTTTATTTCAATTTTTTGTGTGTTTTGTGGAACCAATAGTGTGATTTGACTCTTGAACCACATATTTTTAAAGACCACTGTGAGTAAATTCAGTTGTGAGCTTGCCAAACGAAACACCCGAAACCTCTTTTGGAGATCGTTCATGCACAGCATCATTTGAATACACTTTCTTTTTTTTAAAGTAAAACTAGAACTAGCACGAAACAGACATTTTTTTTAAGAAGCTGTCTTTGAAGTAGCTGCAAAAACACCAAAGTAATTACCACGTGATAGTAGTCATGACTTTCAATGTTTACAAAATAGTGAATATACAAATATATCATATTGATATTTCACATTACTGTAAAGTTTTTTTGTAATTAAGTTGTGTACATATTTCCCAAATCTGTGTTAAGTGTAAATGACGGCCATAATGTTTTCAGCATGCTGCTTCAGTATATTTGAATGCCATTCTGTAATGCTTTCTGATGCTCTTAAAATCCATTAAGCGAAGCCAGCACTGATGTATTATTTGAATTCTGGCATTTTTCATATAATATTTTGAGGTTTTTCTTTCTTTTCTTGGCAATGTAGATGAGCATTTCACACAAAACACTGACCTGAAATTTCTGAATTAGAACTTTATGGAGTCTAAATGAATTTTGCAAGTGAGGTTTTGTAGTAAGTGAGATTCACAGATTCGAAATATTACAATTTTCATTATTTTATATAGCATGCCAACATAAATAAACTTTTTTTCTCTTTAGCCTGTATCTGATTGATTATTTCCCTGGCAATATTATCCTGTTTTGTATGGTCAATAACTTTGGGTATATCTGATTACACATCTAAATACTATACCTACCAGACATAAGAAGGAGCTCAATACTGCCCCCCAAAGGATGTCAGATGCATATCCGTTTTGGTTCATTAGTTTCCCAGAACCTAATCCAGCCTCTATAAAATCCCTAAAGACACCATATAGTTTATGATAAGGTCATTATAGAAGGTAGTAACGCAATGCGTTGACTAGGCCATATTTTACAGTATTGACAAGCAGCCCAGAATGTCAATAGCATAAAATTATGATGATATCCACCCTGAATAGTGCTCGATCTTAGCTTATTTTGGATTTCTGCATCAATAAGGTCATGCAATCAGGCAGTATATCTTTTGTAACTACTGTCAGTTTTGTGGCACAAGATTATTAATGATACATTCAAAGTATTGACCATTTGGCGGCTCTGAAAATCAAAATGTATTTCTGTTAGGCTGGACGTTATTGCACTTGGGAGAAAAATAAAGAACAAAGCTATTGTGCCTTAACCTTTAAAAAATGAATGATTTATTTGGTGATATTCTCAAATGTCAGCAGATGAAAGCGGCGTGATCTGACCCAAAGAAGATGACCAAGGCATGCAAGATTGCAAGTAGTCTTTGTTCTCCAAGATAACAAGAGTAAGAGCATGATTGGATGTTTCAAAGGGATTAAAATTGATTATAAATGAAGAGTGATGGTTGCACCACATCAAAAGAGAGCTGGAAGAGTGCAGGTGTTGTTTTGGATCCTGTGGACGCTGGAGATGACAGTGTTTGAAAGGGGCTCTGAAGATACCTGCCCTCCAATTCATGACCTCATGGTGAGTTGCGCCACCTGTCCTGAAAAATCCTCTCTAAGATGCCAGATGAAACAAGAACCAGGGTGTAGATAAAAGTGCAGTTTTAGGTGCACATTTAGAAAAGCTGAAAAATCACACTATATTAACATCACTAATTATGACAGGCTCTAAATGTTGGACACAGAGGGACACACAAGCAAAACATCTAATTAATTAGGGCTCTATCCACTGAAACTGCTGGTTAGGGGTCCAAGCACAAAGGGTGCTGGTTCTTAGATTTGTATTCATTATTAGTTTCTTCTCTAAAGCACACAGGCAGGCGGTGAAGCCTACAGAGATTCATGTCTGTAGTAAGGCCTTCAGACGGAAATCATGTTAATAGGTAGATCTCCCTCTGGCTAGTAGAGGCTTACAGATTTCTGGCTCATATTAAATTACATTCATCAATAAAAACCAAAGCTCCTTTGAAAATATTGCATTTTTAACAAAACCTACTTGTGTGTCCAAGGTTTTCCATCCAGTCCTTATGTTATGAAATTATAGTCATGAATCTGAACCTCAATGTATAAACGTGTAAAAACTATGGCCACAGTATGCCAATCTATCCTTCAGGATTTGAGTACTTTGAAGACTTTATGTGATTTTGATGAGAACTGATATCACTGTGTGTCAAATGATTCTGAGGCAGCCTGTCAATTTCCATGCCTGTATGTCAGTAGGGAGTGCTGCAAGTATACAATAGCTTTTTCTTAAAATCTGTATATCTGATTAAAATGTGATAATTCCTGCTACATCTTTAAACTTTAAGTTGACTTTATAATCAAAAAAACTGTGGTTACAAACAGGCAACCAACTTTTCTTAGCATTGACCAGTCATCAAAAAACTTGAACTATCTATTTATGGACCCTTATTAACCTATTAAATTTCAAAAGTACTGGCGACTAGGTTTGCTACTCAATTTCCAACAACCAACCTGAGAACAAGGAACTAGAATCAAAGCCTAATAACTTTTTAATTACAAGCTTTTTTCATGGAATATATATCTTTTTTGTACATTGTTTAAAAAAGTCAATTTTATACTAGGTTTTGTTTTAATCATTTCAAAACTATCTTTAAATAATCACTGGCACCTGTGAGTAAATTATTGTCAAAAATGCTGGTGTTTTTTTTACCCTAGTTACCATATAAGAGTTATACATTGCTGCCTTCAAAATCCTAAATTAAACTGGTAAAAAAGCTAATTTCATGATCTCAAATTTCTTTAAAACAATTATAAGAATGATTCAAATGAAGTATGCAAACTTTTTCCTGTATTTTTCTTCAGGAGACAGAATGAGATTTAAAAATCGAATTGCTATTACTTTCTTCTTTCTACAGATAAACAAGTCTAATGGGATTCAGTTTCTTTTTTCTTTTTTTTTAGCGTAAAGATAATATTCCTTTTTTGTCACTACACAGAGTACAACGAAATTAAGTCACAGCGTATTGTCAATGCGAGCTGCCAGGGTCCAGCATCCAATAACTTTGCAATCACAAGTCATATCTTAAATGTTTTTCTGGTATTTTGTCTGATTTAAAAGTATACCAGCATTAAAGGCCAATCTGTGCTAATCTTGACTCTCGATTATTTCTACACTATTTGAAAAAAGACAACTTATAGTACCTCACCGAGCACATGTTTGCCTGGACCCCTCAGATTGCCAATGTATTGCTGCTATATTTGATTTTGATTATTATAAGTATTGTTATTATTGACACTTGACACTTAATAATAAGTATTAAGTACTAATATAGTACTTATTAATATAAGAATACTAATATAGTTTAATTTGTCCAGTAGTTATATTGACATTTGTGTCCAAAAACAAAGTCAAACCAGAATCCATGTGTGGTTCATCTGTTAGCTACACAAATTGTGGTGAAACCAAACATCAGTCTTCTTTAACCACCTCATGGATTCTACAAAGCCATGCCATTACAATTGATACAGTTAAAGTACAATTTATAACCCAAGCAAAATAAGCTAACTAGTAAACTACAACCGTTAGTTAATATAACAGTGTTTGCCTTGCAATAGGTAATGTTTTTTTATCTGCATATGTGACACTGATTGACATGCTTATTTGGAGTTTTGGGGGTACTTTAGCTAACTGACCCATACACAGGTTAATAATGACAGTCATGACAGCATTGATGAGTCCACCATCAAACCTACTTTGAGCTCCACGGTCATAGTGTTGCATTGTTCCCATGTCAGTCTACATTCCGTCCCACATTAAGTCGATTTCTCATGGGTTGTCCACATCTGTTCTCATTACAAGATCATGCATGGCACTGTAAGACTAAAACTTGGTCAGTCAGCATTTTTCTCCACAGGCCTACAGCTATGACATTGAAACTGTACACTGACTGTTAACAGGAGCTTCAAATAGAAGCAGATGCTTGCCTTCACGCTAGCAAATTTGGGAGAGCTTCAAGCAGACTTTAAAATATATCTTGTGTTTTGTGCTTAAAATTTGGATACTTTGAATCATCTCATAAATAAATGATGTTCAATTACACACAATCTAATAACATACAATGTGGCATTTTTGTGAGACTAGCAAGTTCCACCAGGTGCAAAACGCATCTGTATTGCAAACACTTTCTATTTTGTTAAGGAGTAACCCAGCTGAAGTTTATATGTTTCGTGTAAAAAGAACTGTCGGACAATATTAAGTCATTTTAGCATGAGATCTTCTGGTGTCTTAGAAAAAAGAACATAATCACAGACAAACTATTCAGACTTTTATGGAAAGGCAAGATAAATGTGAAAAGGAGAACATTTTAGTGGTTCTACCTTTTATCCAGTAGTCGGCAACATGTGGCTCAGAAGCTGCATGCAGTCCTCCTACTGCCTGAATGCTGCAAATTTACTGACCCCTATCCTTTTTACTGCACAGCCTGGGTCAAAAATGACCCGACTGAGATTTTATTTTCTATATATTTGCAATAAATTAATTTCATCATTCAAGCTTTCATCAGTTCCTCAATTTACTTTTTGAACACCACAAATCCTGATTTAATTTATATTTTTGCATCACTGCTCGTCTAACGCACAACACGTTTTTGTATTCACTGTAGAATTTGAATACAAAATTGACATTTGGAAACAGGGACATATTTCCAAAAACTATATCTGTTTAAGAAGTAAATACATAAGAATTAAATAATATTTTTAATGAATGTGAAACATTAAATAATAAAATCAACTGATTTAAGTATAAAGAGAGGCTCAGCAATACATACAATAACATAGGAAATGAATAGGGGTCAATTTTAACCATGTGCATTAGAAGGGGTTTGCTTAGCTTTTGCATTAAACGGTTAACCCTGCAGATGCACAGGGTACAGGTCACATTGGACCCCCAACAGTCTCACTTTGAAAGTAGTTAACAAAGTGGAGAAAAAAGTTCAAGATGAACGTCGAGAGACGAATGGGCAGACTGATTAGCATTTATATGCACTCCAGCTGGTTTCCCCATATGTTTAATCTCCCAAACCACCGAAAAGACAAATGTGCGAGACATTTTACAAGAAACTCTTCAACTTTTGTGGAAAAGTGTCCTGCAGGAGGTGCTGGAGATGTGGGAAAAGCGGCTATAGCTGAGCTAAAGCAAACCAAAGTATGTCTGCGCTTCGGTTTATATTGTAGCGTTTAGCGCTATTAAAGGAGGTCCCGCAGCTTCAGCACAAACTGTATGCTTTATTAAACACTGTCTCTGCTCCAGCTTCGCCTCATACATGTAAAGATTATGCTACACTATCTGCCTAAGCCTAGACAGAAATGACTTAAATGATAGTGATGACTTAAATGAAGTATTTTGTCTAATACTCTGCTTAACCACCAGAAGGCCGCTTAGAAAACGCTGAGCCAATGCGCCGCTAGCTTAGCAATCCTCTTGCTATCTAGGAAAATGCTGCCAGGCTACTGTTTACAGCCCTATCCTGGACTCTGCAATGCTGTGTTTTTTAGCCTATGGCTATATTACTACCCCAAGGCTACCCCAGCTTTACACATGGGCGCAAAAATGCCAATATAATACTTCACAAAATCAGGAGCCATAGATGTTACATACACTGCACCGTTTACTGGGGAGATACGAGATTGCCTCAAAGATATAGGCCTACAGGAAGAATAAATGCCGTACACATAATCAATTTATAGGAAGTGTTTAAGACAAATGTTAAACATATTCTCACTAGGTCAAAGCTAAAATTTTTAAAATCTCTTATTATTTGATAAATTACAGTGACAGTTAATTGTAATTAGTTTTTCATTAATATTAAATAGATATGCTAATGTGTTTTCTGAATTTGTATTCATATTTATACAACTTCATGAGTCAAGATAGCAAATACTACTGTTTTTATCTATGCTATGTATTTTTGTTCATTATTAAATAAAAGTATGTCAGAACCGCAGAAGCAAGTCTTTTGGAGAAGTTGATGTGGTTTAGGACAAGTACATGATTTAGACTTTGTGATGAGGGGAATTTAAGTTTGTGTGATGCTAATTGCTGGCCGTATACATTAATTATTACTTATGCTTCTTACCTCCATTTCAAAACTGCAGACACTGTGCTTTATCTGATTGATGGGATCTGAACTAAAGTTGAACCTTTGTTTGAAACCAGATGCAAACAAATAAACAACCCCGGTGTGCAAAGGCTCGTTTACTGCTGGAGCCAAATGCAACAATTTTGTTGTTTTTCTTCATGTGCTTTGTTTTTTTTAGCACAGGTAAAATCATGATTCTGCACTCTATTTGTGGCTTTAAAAGCATCTCCATTTAAAGCAAGCACGGCTTGTCATGATTGATGTCTGTTCAGTCACTGAAACAGCTGTATAATTAAAACAAATTGAAATGTCCCGTATCACAGAAAAACTCATTTGCCTTGCTTTTTTGAAAACCACAAGTTTTATATAGCAACACTGTTTCAGGACATACCATGTTTCAGAACACCCCTTAGTCTGTATGGTCCAAAAACAAAGCACGGTATTAAATAAATATTTATATTACAAGACCCATAATATCTATATATCCACCTGTAAGAGCGTTACTTCAGGATTACTTCAAAAGGCCTTAAAAATTAATATAGAAAACTGTATATTTATTTGAATAAGCACAATTTGGTAAATAGAGTTGAGATACTGGGAACCTCAAACACTGGTGTCTCCTTCTTCAAATACAAATGCTGCATTTGCAAAAGAGAAGGGCCTAACTTCAAAATCCTAAACTGTTATGCCCACATCCCAAATTTACATACCATAAAACGTGCAAATACAAATATATAGTGGACTATGTGGGAAAATGCAAGTAAAGGAGGTGTCAGTGGGCAAGGTTGATGCTCATCTTTAAATAATAGCATTGGCTTCTTATTATTTAATTGATTGATCCCATCTGCAACCTGTAAGTAGCAGCTATGCTGTGAGATTTTATCAGTGGTTTGCAAGTTGAAGCAGATCATCTTAAATGAAAAGTTTTATAATGAGCTACAATTTCACTTGTGTTGATGTCATTGATGTTGAGATTGAAGGCAAGTAGTTATTATAGGAAACATTAAATCCTAACAATCCTCAAGTGACTTACATAGCTAACTAAATAGTCTGATGACCCATTCCTTTCATTTTCCCACCTGTGTCTGTTTTGACATGTTTCTTCTGCATGATCGTCACAGTGTCTCACTACCAACCAGCCAATCAGAGCAGAGCTCATCAAATTATTCATAAGCTTATCTTAAAAAATAACAAGTTGTTTAATTCCAGGGCCAAATCATATGCAGTAAATGGACATATTAAACATCATCTGTTTATTTTTTTACCATGGGGAAAATCACATGCCTTCTACTTAGACATGCACAGAAAATACATACTAAATACATACACCTTTAATAAACAGCCAGTGTATCTTTATTTAGAATTTAAACATCTCTGGAATAAAAAGCAGACACAAAACAAAAGGTATTACATTTCTGAATATTCTTGTGCTCTGAGGCCCTCCGGGGCCCCTAGCAGTCATTCGCCCAGTGTTATCTAGTGTAATCTATCCTTGGATATGAGACCTTTAATTAGATGATAACATGTATCTACTAGCTATAACATAAATTGGCTTTAATCAAATACTCTCTTCCTACTTAACCAACTCAAACAGTACAGTAATGCATGTGTCCATCAGTCGCCTACATATGTCTAAAAACCATATAAAAGCAGCCATGAATAAAGAAAGATAGAATTTACTTTGGTGAATACATTTCCCAACGCTGCCAGCCTTAAACGTACTGCTAATTATGAAGTATAAAACATGAACAAAATTTAATTAAACGCTTGCTCTTTTCTATGCGTGCCAGAATGAAACACTGTCAATAAGCAAGCCTTGAGTTTTTTTTTATGTGTAAAAACATTTTCAAAATGCCTGACCACATCATCTGCATTGACTTTTTTGTGTCATGTCTGACAGCAGATGGAGCTGTTGTACTGCAGCAGTCTTATTGGCACTCGGCACAAACAGAGGGAAAAATCAAAGGCCAGCTTTTCTTGCTGCGAACAATAAATGTCAACCAGCATCAACTGGGTCAAGGACAAATAATTGAGCTAATAATCCTGCATAATTATCAGGTCAGGCTGATGAAATATGAAGAAACAATATGCAAATAATCTCCCCTGCTGTCATCTAAACGGAGGTACATATCAAACTACAGTAGCCAATGTCTGATCAAACCGTCTGATCACTCAGGCTGCAGCTGGTCTTGGTCATGTAAGGACAAAATCTGAACAGTTGTAATGCTAATGCACTGCTTTAATACTGTTAACCTCACAAATCTGCTACTCTGAGGGTCCTGGAAAATAACCTTCAACCTCATTCCTACAAAAATAAAAAATCTTGCTGCTGGCATGAAGGCTTTCAAATGATCATGGTCATACTGTGTTCCCTGATAACCCATGTTTAAGCTTGTGTATGTAGCACAAGCAGATTTTTGTTTTAGATGTTTTAGGTAGTGTGGAAACTTAAGAGATTTGAAAACAAACAGCATGTGATAGCTGGATAATTGGGTGTTTGCTGAATCGTTCATACTAACATCTGTGATAAAGTGTCTTTTTTTCATGGATTCAGTGTCTTTCAGGTACAGGCACTATTTTGTCTGTATACGCTTTCCAGTCCACAGACGTGCAAACATTGGTTTCCTGTTCTTATAAACAGCTATTATGTGCTGGGAAAGAAAAGTGAGGTCAAAAGAAGGTTTCAGAGCCAAAACAGTGAAGCAATATAGAGACTCTACACTTCGCTTTCGAAGCACTATGACTCGTTCTTTTTGTTGTTTTTGACACCAATAACTTTGATACCCCCAGATCTCCTTTTAAGTTAATCTAACTATGTACTGACCAAAAGTCAGAGACTACTTTTTATCTTATTCAAACTGGCCATTAAAGAAAAAATAGGGTTTATTGTTCACAAGCTATTTCTGAGGAGATTAAATAGAAGACAATCCACTTACATAAGATGAGGAAAAGTTAAAGGGAAATAAGTGAAACAAAACTTGTTAATTATTAAAAAGGAGAATCTCAAATCTGTCATCGCCATCAAATCAACAGTACTTAAAAATGCTTCTTTATAAGAGAGGAGAAAAACAAGACAGTGTTATATTCACTGTGAAAAGACAGCTCAGCATTAGCATGGGAAGGGTTAAATAAATGCACTTGCATATATAAAACCACTACATATGGTATTAATACTATATATCTCCAAAATGCCAGCTTTACAGCACAGGAGAAAAACAGCCTTTACTTTTAATGTAAGTCAATGGAACCAGAATGCTTTCCAAGCTATTTTGGAGCATTTCTATTGATTGAGATTTCACACAATGTAAACGGCAGCTGCTGCATTGAAATGATGAAGAAAAATACAAATTCACAAATATGGAGAGATGTATTTCCTAGAACAGTGACAATATATATATATATATATATATATATATATATATATATATATATATATATATATATATATATATATTAATACAGTAAGTGTAATGGTTGCAAATATGTCAGTGTGTTTTTAACCCTTTACAAGCTTTTCTTTTTATTTACATTTATCATCTAATACCTGCTAATAATCTGTACTTCAAAAGCTAAATCAAGATTGCTGCTGAAGGAATTTAATACATTCATACAATGTCTGGGGCATCCAGGAGAAATCTGTAACTAAACTTTCTTCTTCAAACTGGAGCTCAAGATATTATGTACTTCTTCGAAATAAGGTATTTATGCTACTTTGTATTATATTTATGTTTATTTACATTTGTTTTAATGATATCTGCTGTTCTTACTGGTGAAAATACATTTATTGCTGAGATAAAGGCTTTTAAACAATGCGCTTAGGTGCCTAGTAGTGTATGTACCTTAGACCTTAATTTGTATGTTGCTATTGTGGATGCCAGAGTGTGTTTATGGGCTTCTTGTTGTCATGCTGTGCTGGGCTGTGGAGCTGGTTAGTGGGGTTTGGTGTCTACCCTCAAAGGAGATTGTATGCTTAGTACACTTGCTTGCTTCCTGTCTGTATTCGTCAGCCCTGGCGATGGTTTCTCCACTGCTGCTGTGTCTCAACCAAGAGCATTCACTTCAAGTGCTGTTTTCCACCTCTCCTTCTTTGCCAAGACATTAAAACATGTTTTGCTGCTAAACGAAACCTTATCTTCATTTTTCTTGACATAATTTGAAAATATCTATTGTCTTATGTTGGGTATAAAATGACTTGAAAAATGAAACAAAAGTCTGGTTACATTGACTTACATTAAAAGGAAAGTAAGTCTTTCCTTCTGTAAATGTATCATTTTTGAGATTTTTTGCAGCCTAAATTGTTTATCTATTCCAAATTCTCTTCCAAAATCTATTCCAGAACGTCCAATCACAGCATTGTACTCAGCAGTGTCTGATTTGCACCACTGTGTAGTACAGGTGTTTATATTTGTCCCTATAGCTGTTTGACTTCCGATGTTCATATCATGCTTAGGGTTTGTTCGTGCTTAAATTTGATCCTGAATGACAAAGAATGTCTTAGTAGGTTTAGCATTTCCAGCCCTTTAAGATGTTGCTACCTTTTGGTCTCCTGGCACAGCGCAGACTGCGTCAGGTTATGTGCTCATGGTCATGCAGCATCACCTTAAAGCACCTCTGTGCTCTCAGAGCAGAGAAATAATAAACAAAATGAGACTAATTGAGATAAAAACAAGGATTCCTTTTCAAGGACACTTGACCATGGGCTGCACATAGTCCCCAGCTGGGATTTGAACCTGAATCCCAGGAGAAGTTCTTACACTGGAACAGCTAATCCGTACTTTTGCCCAATGTGCCACTAGGGATACTGCTTTTTAATGTTAGAGCATTGCAGTGCTAGAACTATACAAGGATTAGCTTCACCTGGCTCTGCTGAAGGGGTGAACTGAGTGACTTTCTGAGAAATCGAAGAGCAAAGGAATTGATCTTACCATATGAGGCAGAGTGGGAGGATCAAAATCTAGCTAAGAGTACTTCACCAGAGCGCTAGTCCCAAAACACTCAGTGTCAAAGATTAGATGCGCCCACTGTACCCACAAAGTCGCTGGAGTGCCATGTCTCAAAAGAGAAAATGGGTTTCTACTGCTTTCTTCTCAGTTCCCTTCAAGCTTAAGAGCAGCAAGAGCGAGAGAGAGAGGATGAGTGAGAGAGTACTCAGGTATAGGGCATGGAGGACTTGGACGTATAAGACCTGACCTGTTGTTCCTCAAGCATCTCAGAGCACATTCGTTGATGTAGAATGAGATTCACTCTGAATTCATGTTGGCCTTAATCACAAAAAAGATATATTTCTGGATCACACAGACAAATGTACCTGTATTAATGAACAGTCCAGTTGATGAATCTCAGCTCTTTAGAGATGACCTACTGTAGACTTTAATGCGTAAAGTTGGAGGAAAAGTTGGCAAATGCAGATTTTGGTTAAATACAATATGCATCAAATATTAAGGAGGATTATTCAAGACATATCACCGCTGTTGGGAAGGAAAAACTTCAATGGATGCAAGGTTTGGCAAGGTTTTGTCCTAACAGCAACAATATGCTAATCTGCACTTTCCACCCTTTTCATTTTAGAGAGTGGTGGTGGTGAGTTGTTCTACCAATAGCCAAACCAGATCTCACAAATTCTTGCCCCACAGTGAGATGGTAGCCAGTGATGTGGCTGAAATATTAGGGTGGCACCGGGATTAGTCAGTCTAACTTAAAACTGGGGCTCTGGGTACACTGATTACCTCTTTTGACCTATATATGCTTCCAGGTTTGAGTGGGTGTACCTGATCGTGCCCTTGGTTAAGAAATATAATCCCCCACTGCATGAGGTAGCTCTGCTGGTGACACTGTGCTGCTCCCAGATTGGACATAGACGAAATTTCCCTTGTAGGATCAATAATATATGTAACATACAAGTAACCTAGATCCAAGCACGTTATTAAAACTATTTATACTACTTTGAATGCATTTTATACAAATTATTTATCATTTTTAAAGCAGTGTTTGGCCTCTTATAACTTTGGACATTGTTTCTTTTAACTGTCTCCATCATTTTGCATTTACAGCAAAATACTGACTTTGACAAATGCTGAAGAAATAAATAAATAAAAAGCTCAAAAGATATAAGAAGAGTCAAAGAAATATTGTTCCTGGTGCCCTATCAACACTGTTTGAAGGATTTCTTAACTGCAGCTCAAAAGAGCACAAAAAAAAAAATCACAGACATTTTCTGCAATAGCCATGTAAGACAAGTCGCTCGAAAGAAGAATACAAGCTAGCATCTTTAGATGTTCTAAGTCACGACAAGGCTAACAACTGAATCTCAGAGACTGAAATGATCCACTGATTACCACACATTTTAACAAGATACGATGAGCGGGAAGCACGGATCAACATGCTTCTAAGATGAAAACGAGCCTGGCCATTGATTGCTTGTACTGCCTTTGAAATTATGCATAGTAGGCCTGTCACCAGGCGACAGATGATTTGGACACTGCTTGTTTTTTTGTTTGTCAAGATTTACATTTGCGTTCCTCTTCCTCAAAGGCAGTCCTGTCACACAGGCTGCTGCCAAGTCACCCGTTTGCGGACTTGTCTGTAGACTCCTCACCAGAATGAATGCAATTAGACTGCTTTGTGGATGTAAACTGTCCCTTGGCATAAACTATGACACAATGCAATCTATCATTTTAATGGGCTTCAATTTTCATGGGAGACGCTTTATAATTTGGAGGCTACATGCCCTGCGTCACTGCTCCAAACACAAAAGAATACATGGTTCCGCTTTGCCAAGTGGCCAGGCTTAGCTAATCACCAAATTGTTGAAAACCTTTTATTGACAAGTGGAACCAATTGGGCTGGAGGAAAATCGATACAGTATGATTTTGTAATATTTTGAGATTCAATTCAGTATTAATGCATGAGGCCGAAGAATCAATGATATATTATTGAGTTATGAATATATTTACATTATTTATTTAGATTAAAAACAACCAAAATGATCTTCTGTTGTAATGCACAAGATTTCTGTGTTTCATGATTTCAGACCTGATCTTGTAACTGTTGTTAATTTTTTGGTGTTTTTGGTACGTCATCTCTAAAAATTCACTCCATTTCTCATTCAAACTTATTTGGAAACACTGAAGACATAATTTATGTTGTGTCCTCAGGTTAACAGCTGGCTTGCTGTCCATTGGAGTATGTTATTTTTAGCATTGTTTCCTTCTCCCTAGTCAAGGCCCCAAAAAAATCACATGAAATCAGATTAAAAAACATATCCACACCATATTTGGAGGTGGTTTGAATGCAATTGTAATCAGATTTTTACAGATGTGTCTCAGGCTGAATGCTTTTATCATTTAAATTGGATTTCAAAATATCTTTACTTGGATTCTGCATAATGTGTAAATGATGTCATCTCCTCTACCTTCTTAAACTGAAATATCAGAACGCATAACGAGCATGTGAAAATATCTTGAAGCATTGTTGCTTGCATATTTTTGCTATATCACTCAACGCAGAACATATCTAAACACATCACCTTGCACAAAAACAGCAACACAGATGGACATAAATTTTAGGCTTGTTTACTGAAGTGAGCCTGTCTGAATCAAAGATTTAACAATAGAAAAGACAGTCATCATTGCTTAATAGTGGAGAAAAAACAAATAACAAAAAAAGAGAAAAGGACAAAATGTCTCCATTTCCTCCAACCTCCAAAAGACGCTCAGGGGTGTTCTTTATTAAAAGATGACATACTTTTAATAGATGACATCTCTTTAGTACAGGCAAAGGTTTTATTTAGAATCATTTTATTCTGAAATGGTTCTTTGTATTCTTCAGACTGAGCTGTATCTGAATAGTTCTACATAGAAACAAAAAGCATTCTTATATTTATACTGTTAAGATGTCAATTATATTTCTCTAATCTGAAGAACCATTTTGCCATACCAAAAACCATTAAAATGTTGAACTAAATGTAATTCACTGCCTTTATTAAAGAACCACTAAAGAACCAATTTTCTTATGAGTAAAGTGCATAAACATTTTTTGGTTGTACCTATTTTCTCTTTTTACTGCTTCTATATAATAACCAAACAGGGTAACAGAAACTTTTATGGAACACTTTAAAAGTGCACCTAAAGAGTAACTTCACAAAGTTTTAAAATGTTTCAATAATTCAGTATGTGACATGTAAATTAATTGCATCCTTTGTAATGTGACAACGATGTGTTGAGACAATTTGGAGGGCAAGGTGATGCACCTCTCTCTCACTTGCGCCTACATTCACATCATAGTTACATACTTTCTGACCAAGACCCCTCCAGTCACACAGCACTACCAGCCCTGGGAAGTAGTTCCTCCGAGACATGTGAAGCCAGGCACTGTGTCTTTTCAAACTGCCACTAACAGCTTAACACGCTGGGAGAAGAACCCTTATTTCCAGTTCTGTCAAGTCAGCTAACAGACACCTGCATTGTGCTAAGTGAAGGTGCGGAGGAAGAGAGGAGCAACCCAGAGACTGGGAGGCCAATTGTACTTTTTTTGTACACTCAGCTTCAGCTTAAACTCATGATCTCCTGACGATAAAGCCGACACTTAAAAACGTTGGGCCACTCGGGAGCCCATCTGTTGGCCAACTTTGCTGAGCGTATCTTGCGAACCCACAATACTTTCACATCTGCCTTCATGAAGTGCTTTAGAAATAGCCTTTTCCGAAATCTCACACTAAGTTTGTTCCCATCCACATTTGTGTCAGTCATAGATAAGCGAATGAATAAGGCATGTGTTCACAAACGCTTCCGCCATTTGAAGCCACTTCATAAAATATAATTCTGATTAATTTCTGCCATCCTTAGCCATTCATTTCTCCCACCTTCTTCATGCTGTCATGCTAAAAATATGTCATGAAATTATACAGACGGAAAAATATAACAAATGACAATCACAGTCCCAGTTAGACTTCTATCTGCCGGAACAGTTTGCGTGTTAATCAGAAGTCTATTCACTTGAAAGGCATTGAGAAAGAGAAAAAAAACAAACATCAACCTCATCCCAACAAAATCAAACGTGTACTTTGGATACAAAAAGCTGAGAGTATGTGTTTTAAAGACCAAAGCTAATGCTAATGTTTTATTACAATAGACATATTTGTCTGTCAAATGAAATATCTCTGCTTCTCTCAGGAGAGGTGGCAAAAAGTACATTAAACCAAACCCAAACGGGAAAGATTCACACTTGATAACTTCATTATCTGATTCTCTGAAGATATCACAAGCCCATCTGAATCCAAATCTCAGCTTCACAGACCTGACAGCTTTGTGTTTCATGCAGGTAAATAATACAATTACATCAAAATTTCCCTGCAGGTTGCAGACAGTGCCGCGACAAAAGGGCTTTGATTAATTGAATAACCTTCTTACTTTAACTGGTTCTGATGTCTGGTCTAAGCAGCACTGACATGCATCGTCGAAGATAATGCCTCTCAAGTTTTAAGATAGAAGATAAAAATAGAAAGGCTTTGAAATAGAGACAAACAATTTTCTTATGTACCAAAGCACTAAGAGATGCAAAAAGACAAACAGACCTCGGGCAACCTTTCCCAAAGTTCGACTTTTACTTTACTTCTAAGCACACTGGTTTTAAGAGTGAGGGAGCTGTTAAATAAGCTGTTGTTTAATAAACCAGCAAAATTAGTTAGTGATCAAAGTCACTCCAAGTTAAATGGAGCCAAGATTATAGACAGATTAAATGTAGACTGGGACAATTGTACCACTTGATGGACTAACGCGTACAGTCCTCCGGGGAATTGCTCTGCCCCGTACAACATTCTGCTGGAAAAAGTCAAGAAAGCTTAATCACTGGTGTTGTCGAAAAGGTGGGCTTTCTTCCGAGACCTTATTGTTAGCTGCTTTTGTTAGTGAAGATGAACTACCCATGACAATTAAAGTTCCAGACCATTACTCTGCCTGAATAGAGGTTACCCTTAATGCCTAACTGCCTTAAAAAGAGCTCAGGCTGGGTTTGTCCAATTCCTCATGAAATTGGGACTCTATTCAAGGGTAAGTGCTTCCCAACAACACGGCTTAAAAAAGCTAGGGCTGTCTGTGGACAAGCAAACACACTAAAGATGCAGCATTTATTAAATAAAAGTAAGAAAGCAATAATAAATACATATTAGCAGCTCAAAATCAAAACATATTTCAGGTGCAATATATAAAAAATAAAGTTTACAGCATTGTGGAAAAGACATAACATATAAAAGCAGCACAGATGTAAAAAAGCAGCACCAATTATTGTAAATACTTATTTTGAAAGGAATAGATAATATCTTGTGAGCCAGTTTGAAGAAGTGTAGTTTCAGATTTCTTCTGGACTTTCCAGACATTGTATGAATGTATTCAATTCCTTCAGCAGCAATCTTGATTTAGCTTAATGAAGTACTGAGCAGTCAAAGCAGGTATTAGATGAGAGCTGTAAATAATACTGGGTGGTTGTTCCACAAGGAGAAGCTTGGAAAGGGTTAAATAAACACACTGGCATATGTAAATGTGTTTGCTGAACAAAAATATCTGGAAAAATGTCTTTTTCAAATATAATATCTGTAGAGTAAGTGCCAACTTTAGAGTACTGATGTATAGCAAGTGATTACAGAGTATATATACATCCACACATTATGACTCAAACACTTCTGGTTCTGGTTTAAGGTGTACCTTTTGCAGACACAGGAGTTAAATTGTGCACACATCATCACCAGAGAAAAGTACTGGAATTAACAAAATTAGATGCTCTAGAGTAGCCTATAGCGCCCCCTCCAGCATTGGGCAGTAAAATCTTTCTGGTACAATTATCCAATTACTGTTAAACCTGTGAAAATGAAGGCACTGCATAATATAGCTTTAATTCCTTAACGGTTAATACAGAATTTTTGTTGAATCACTTTAATTAAAGCTTAAAGTCTTGATCGCTTCATTTTAAATCAATTGTGGTGGTGTGCATAGGCACAACTACAAAACTGTCACTGTCCAAATAATTACAGACCAAAGTATAAATTATTTCAATGACCTGATGAAATCTTGTACCTTCAAAACAATGACTTCCTAACTTGAATTCAAGTTAAGGTAACATGCACACAAGTGATTTGGGCCTATTTCTAATGTTCTAGTCATCATTAATTGCTTGGATGTCAAGATCAGCTGATGGTTTTAAATAGTGTACAACAAACAAAGAAACAAAAAAAAACATATGTGTTTTTTTCCACTGGTGTTCATATAAGCCAAGCTGGAGCTCTGAATCATTTTTGCTATACTTTTTTTCTGAGAATGTCCAGAGAATAAACACTGGAACCAGGGCAGAGGTGACAGTGCTCCAACCCAAGGTCATGTTCTATAGCTGCCAGCGAGGGGGCATCTGTACTGCAGTGTCCTGCGCTAATGTAATCACTTTTGAAGCACTCTGTAGGTGGCTTCACCATGCAGAACAACTTAAAACAGTCGAAGCCTATACCTGCAGCACAGTGCCAGGAGGCCTGCCCCAAGCATCGCATTCGCTGCACCTCCCTGATCCTGACAGAGTATGGATTTGTGCCTATCCCTGTTAACAATGTCAGAAGATTAATTTGATCGTACCATGCATTTAACCGCTGAGCCACAGTGCCTGGTATAAGTTGGCACACGGTAGCCTCTAGCTTTATAAGACAGGTTTCCCCTTAAAAAATTCAAGTGCTGAGCTTCACTCCAAAACCATTCTTTAGTCCTTAACAAGCTTCGCACCATTTAGGGAGAAATGAAGTTCTGAGGTTTTGGAGGACAGAGCAGACTTTGTGCGTTGCATTTACTGAGTTCAGACGATTCATATTTGCTACATTTTTAACAAGGCTGCTGCAGTTCTGTATTTAGGGCATTTGTATCATTTATTCACATTCGGTTTGAAAGCAACATAAATTACTTAAGAAATAAAAAAACTCTTAGGGAATATTCACATTCAAGAACCATGCTTTGACTCAATGCAGCACCTAAAACACCATGCTAAGCCTTGACCTTGAATCAAGAACGACAATATTCAGCATGTAACGTGAACAAAAACAACATTATTAAGGACCTAATGGCCATTTCAAGCCAGCCAAACCACACGGCTAGGAGCAGGAAAATATCCTGCTTCGACAACAAGACGCTCATGCTTCATTTCACAGTTTGTTCTGACACATACGTCACAGCCCTGATCCTGTCTAGTCTGAACCCCGCTCAAAGAAAACATCCACGTCCTTGTACATAAAGCACCCCCCCTCCACTGCGGTAACCACATAACCTTCATAAGACATCTCACCGCTTGAGTCTCCATGACCTTAACCTGCACATCGCCCTTGGCAAAGAACAAACATGTGTACACATTAATCTTTTGCCCACCACAACTTAGAGTTTTCTCAAGGCCTATAAATCGGAACCGACATTCTGAACATGACAAAGTATGCAGTGAATTGTTCAAGGGCAACAAGCTTGAACCCTTGAAATAATAATTAAGCTACAGTTCTGTGTCATATTATTATGGCTAGCACTTACAAAAGCATAGGTAAGAGGGTGTCAACGGAGTGTACTGCAGAAGAAAACTTATCTTGAAGTAATTTAACATTTGAGATTACTGTCTAGAGAACCTTAAACATAACTTTTCAAGGTTTTCTTGGGCCGCCCAAATAAAATAGAAATATGTAGTACAGCGTTTAGAAGTTACATCATGTACAACTGTTTGTCTCTTCAAAAGAAGTAACACAGACAACACACTTCTGCATATTTTAATGCAAAAAAATATATGTTTCTGTGTTGGGTTTGACATACTAGACAACAAAATAGAACATACACTTTGATCTGTGCTAAACTTCTGGAACATTTTATGTCTTATTCTTTTTCTTAGCAAGTTAAAACTAACAAAGAAATAAAAATACCAAAATCAGTAAAGTGCCCAGAGGCATCAATAGAGGTTTGGAGATCTCTACTAGTTGGGTCTCACAATATTTGAAATACACCCAAACATGTTGAGGCTAGCAACAAATGGCTATTTGGTCAAATGTCACATAGTAAATTCGATTTTTTGTAGTTTATATTTATTACACCTGCCTTAAACACTATATTCACCAATTTACAACAGGCACAGATCAAGCAAAAGTACCGAAGTCAAGCACTGCTATCTCCTCACTCTTACATAGGCTGCAGGGCCTAAATATATCATTGAAGTACATACTTATAAAGATCAGTCTCAGTACGTGCAGTCAGAAAGAGCGTGATTTTCTGTAGGCAGGTTTAATAAGCTAGATGACAGAATTTCATGACCTTAGTGAGAAATAATAGATTTTCTTAATTAAGTTCAATTAAAGTCAGCATTATTTTTAACTGAAAGCTGTCAGACTTTCTCTCCCTCTCCTCCAGTGTTTAGAAATACATTCATGTATAAAACTTAGGATAAAGAAAAGGTGAGAAAATGTGAGAGCTTATTAGAAGAACTAGGTTGTTCAAACAATATAGTTCTCCCCTCTTAAAGGATCGAACTCCCCACAGCAAGGTGGAAGCTGATGACGTAGCAGAGGGGTGGCACTGGCCACCTTATCCACCTCTTTAAAAAAGCTCTCGTTCCTATTAAAGTTAAAAGCTTTGAAGACTGTTTATCTGACGGTGACAGTTTTGGTGGTCCACCAGGTTTTGTACAGTTGTTAGGAGACCCGATTTTTTTTTATACATTTGAATGTGAAATTTGTGAGGTAGCAAGGTGTGACTGAGTAGATCTTTGACTTCTTCTGAAACAGCTTTCCTCATGAGGACATAGCTGTAACTGGTAGGTTCTAGACTTGGAAAAAAGGCAAAGTTTAAATATATTGAAAAATATATTTAATATCCATTTTGAATAGAGGGTGAATAGAATATAAATGAAAAGGTGGTCTCTGATTTTTGCGCTACACTGTATATAGTGTCTTCTTGACTGAACGCTTTAAACAAGCTAGTATTAGAAGATGCAATTAGTCTCAATCAGATCTATTGGATGTGATGCTGCAGAGCGGGACAAAGCCATGCTGTGACTGCCAGTGGGAGGCTTTTTTTTTTTCCCCACCGATGCCTTCTGCCAGAGCTTTGAAGTCACAGTCCTGTCACGGGGAGTGGAGCAATAGCAACTAGCAGCCACTATGACACAAAAGCCACTTTCATTGTGTTTCAAGCCCGAAGCCTCCCTAAACATATCCTTCACACACATTTACAGGAGTGGCTTCCTGACTGAGCTCGGCTAGCAGAATGGTGGACTATGAAAAGCATCTGCGAGTCCGGTGCGGCATGTTAAGCAACAGTAATCCGCCGCAGCGGTGCCGCTAAATACCGGCGCATAACTCAGCATCACCATGACATCGCACCTGTTTGGAATTTTCAGATGGACCAGCGATGGTGGGGAACTGGCACGAGAAGCCTGCTGCTTTTGTTCTATTTGGAAGCCCGTGCCTCTGACCAAACAAAGCGGAGTCATTAATATCGCACGCACAGGGAAAACATCACAGCGATGCAACGCTTGTCAATGCTAGGAATGCTCTGAGCTCCAAAACTGGGTATAAATGAGTTTGCTCCAGCATACGCTGGGCTGGTCAGCGAGTGATTCATCTGCTTTTGTAACAATATTAGCTCAGTGCAAAGACAAATCTGAAGACAAGGCTTTCTTCCAACTCGCTCCCAAAAGCTTAATAATGTGCCATGTGGAGAATGATGTAACATAAAGACACAGCAAGTTGTGCAGCAGCTTGGAATGAGGGACTCAAAGGAGCTGATTACTGTGTATCATCCAGAATACGACGCACGCCGCCCAAGTCTCCAGTGAGAGTCTAAATACTGTTTGACTATGATAACAGACGGTTTACAGACTCTCTGTGCAGCCAACTTACAACAGCTCTGAAAGTGATCACAAGACTTCAGAGCAGGCTCGCAAAGAAGCACCACAAGCATCTGATGCGCTGCAAGTCCTTTCGAGTGGCTGCACTCGGCCAGTGCTACTACTGCAGTGTAACAATTCTTTCTTTTCTCTCCTTTTACAGTGTTACTTTATAACTACAGACATAATATGATCTTTTAATGTGAAAATGCGAGGGACTCCCATGAGCCACTCTGGCCATTTCTCTCACGAAAAAAGCAGCTTTTAGAGTTATAACCACAGAGGAACATTTCCTGTGCTAAAAATAGTAATGATGCTTGAATTTCCCCAAAACTCAGCAGAGATAATCATGAGCACTAACTCTGTGTTGCTTATGCTTAGGATTTTACAACACATTCATGTGAAAGCAAATAATAAGGATTTCGATTGTAATTAGAGTAATGGGAATGGGCCTGGTAAAAATGATTAGTGTTTGGACGAAATATTGGTCTAGCACTCAGCTAATCATCACCGTTCATTAAAAAAGAAACCTTTCCAACATGGTAAATTTACATAGGAGGGCAAAAACATTCATAACTGTAAGTTAATTTAAGGAGAATTGACTATTTCTAATAGTCCATTCATCCACGCTACACTAATAGTGGGTCTGGCTTCCCTTGCTCTCAAAACAGCTCTAATTCTTCATGCATGCACTCCACAAGATGTTAAACAATATTCCTCTGAGATATTCCCAGTCCATTTTAACATGACTGCATCATATAATTCTTGATTTTTCAGGTGCCCTTTAATGCTGTAAGGCTCTGTGATAATGTCAAGGCCCTAGACACATCACCAGCCATCCTAAAGCCCTTAGCTTTAGACAATACAGACATTATAAAGGCAGTGCTCACACTACTTATCTGGTTCCTGTGGAAATGGCGGTGGTAAGCCGTCCAGATTCTTAAGGTCTAGGCAGAGACCAAGGGTTGTCCTAGGTCCAGGTACCTGTGGTCAGAAGAAACTAAAATAACGTTTAAAATGTATGACATTATATTATTGTACAAAGTTATTTCAAGATCAACCAATGTAGACAATGTAAATATTGTATATAGGGATTTAGATACTTTTGTGGTGCAACTGCTGGTAGTATTAATTACCGTTGGGTCTAGTCCAGAGGGGGATTAAATGTATAAAAAAGCAGGTTAGTGCAGAGCCAGAGAAACACACTGGTAGAGTATGTGCGCGAGAGACTGCAGCATTTGTTTAAGAAGTGCTCCCAGAAAACTCAATGTTTACTGTGACAGTAGTAGGTGGTAGTGAAAAATCCACCAAAGCTAAGCTCCTGCCAGTGTGAAAGTGTATATAGCTGTATATTTTGTATATCATCGCTGTCCAATGAAAAACATATATCACTATTTTTGTCGATTTTTTTTTTGTTTTCTACATCATTTGATGGCATTTCATGATAAATGGACCAATGGAAATGCTTTAAAATCACTTGGGGAAAAAATCTAGTTCCATTGACTTCCATTGAAAGTGAAGACCTCACAGCGACAATATATTGTTTTATTTTGTCTTAATTTTGGGTCAGTCTTTTGTTTGTGTTTTGGTGTGTTTATTGGTGTTGTTACAATAAACACATTGGTTAAGGAAAACTTTTTCACCTCCTGACCACTCACCCCCATGTTAGCACAGTCTTCTGTTCTACCACATCCCAAAGGTGTTCTACTAGACAGTGACTGGGAAGGCTATAAGGCTACTGAAGAGCATTAAACTCATTGTCATATTCATGAAACCTTATGACATGGTGGATTTTCATGCTAGAAGTAGACATTTGAACAGATCAAATGTCTACACACATGGTCAGCATCAATATTCAAATAGACTGTGGCGTTCAATTAATGAATGACTGATACTAAAGGGCCCACAATGTGAAACATTCCCCACACCATTACATCACCTCCACCAGCCTGGAGGTCTAAAAAATGGCAGGTTGGACTCATGGATTCATGCTATTAGCACCACATTCTGACCCCACTGTCTATGTACCTCAGGGGAAATCAAGATTTATCAGACTACAACTGTCCAGCTTGAGCCTGTATCCACTGCAGCCACAGTTTTATATTCTTGGCTAGCAGAAATGGTATTCTGCTGTTGTAGCCTCGACCAGTCGTGCCTTCTGAGATGTTTTTCTGCTCACCGTTGTTGCACAGAGTGGTTATCCAAGTTATCATAACCTTTCTGTCAGTTCAAGCCAGACTGGTCATTCTCTGCTGACCTCTCTCATCAACAAGGTGGTTCTGTCCACAGAACTGCTGCTCACTGGATGTCGTTCCTTTATTACACCATTATGAGTGAACTCGAGCCTGTTGTGTGTGAAAATCCCAGGAGATCAGCAATTATAGAAATACTCAAACCAGGACATCTGGCACCAACAGTGATAGCACGGTCAAAATGACTGAGATCACACTTTTGCTCTATCGTGATGGTTAATGTGAACGTTACCTGAAGCTGCTGAGCTGCATCTACATGATTTTATACACTGAACTGTTGCCACATGATTGGCTGATTGCAGAATGTGTTTCCAGTTGTTGTGTTGTGGTTGTTAATAATAGAATGAAAACTCTAATTATCACCCTTATTGTACATTACTCTCTACTGTTATTGAGGTACCAATTATGTGAGATCACATTTGGTTTATATACACATTTCTATATATTTATATTATTCGTTCTGGCAATCATAGGAAACAGTACCCTGTGAAGCACTGAACATGTCACCAGGTATTAGCATTCCACAAGATGGCAACATTGATTCATATTCTGGTCCTGTACCTGTGACAGTCGTTGTCTTCCCAGCACAGGCAGAGTGAGAAAAGAAAGGAGTGTACAGTTAGCATTGTTCTTCACCATGCTGCTGTAATTTAGGCTAACAGCACTACAATCTTTACAAATCAAACCATAAGTCAGACAACAAAACATGCATATGTTATATTAAAGTTTGGGTTGAGCTTATACGATTCTTCACAAAGTCCACAAAGAAGCACAAGCAATTTGTCAGCTGTGATTACAGCACACGGAGACAGTAAAAGACGCTTTCTACATCCAGTCATAAACACTGTTTTACTCTTACTCACATGCTGCTTTCACAGTTGAGATTAAGTGCTGTGCTGTTTTATGTCATTAACTTTAATAACTCAATAACTACACTCCTATAACCTCCACCATAGAAGGATTCACAAACCTGGACATTAATATGAGTTCAGCTGTTACTGAGATGAGGAAGACAAAAGTAAAACTGATCTGGGATGGTCATCTGTACATGGCAGAATACAGCCCTATAGGTCTAAAGGTTTTCTTCAATCATGGTGTAGTTTTTACAAGGAAAAGGTGGAAATGGAAATTCTAGTGTGCATATAAAAGATAAAGTTAAGACTTTACTTACCCAAAAAATGCTTTTCCATTTTGTAATCCATTCAGGTTGAGTGTCAACTGAGACTTGTATGGATAGAAACATTGCTTGATACATCTTCAATGGTCTATACGGTAAGGATTTTTGCATCCAAAAATATCTAGTTGTAGAATTGTATATAGGGAACATTATAATGAGATGTTTAATTTAAAACATTTCAAAATGAACTAAAATTAGTATGAAGAAATAACAAATTTGACAATATGTGTAGTGCATGTGCATAGATCTTCAGCTGTATCTACTAAGGTTAGCAAGCTGACCAGCTAGCCCAGGCTCATCCTGTCTCATAATACCACTTTGTATCTCAAGAAGTGACAGCGAGACACTGTGGCCTACAATGTCCAACATGAGAGAATAACAAAGCAGCACCAGGCCAAACAGCATATTCTAACCTTTTGTCACTTATGTTGAAGGTTCTGGTTCCAAGGATGGCACTTGCCAACCCCAGCTGTTGGTACACTCTTGGTACAAAACACATTCAGCAGCAAACAAAATAAGTGATATGAGTAGAAGCAAAACAAGGCTTTACCCCACTGGACATTGGCAAGTAATGGGATAATCTACGATAAACTGTCACCATTACAATTTCTTCTAAACTAGTAAGGAATGAAGAGGGAGGTGGCGGGACTGTACATTTTCTTGTGTCCTACAATGGGGTGGACAGCACAACTTTCTGGTGATATGCTGCCCCCTATTTGCTGAAACTTTACAGGTTACACCATCTTAAAAAATTCTCATTTAAGATATAACTAGACAGAAATAATTTATTTACATAATTTAAATGAGTTTTAAATGAGTGGTATGAAGGTATGTTAACCTTTATGCCATCCTTGTTAATGCATAACAAAGTAGAAAGTCAACAGGGTACTACTTGCTTTGTAAGCCTTAATAATGCTATCACAAGAACAGCGTGATGTCCCTGCAGTGGAAGGCTCTTATTAGGTACTGGTTGGCTTGTACAATGGTTGTAGCAATTGACCAAAGGAGATAAATATTAAAACAAAGACCCAAAACATTCTACCAAACAGCACACTTACGTTAAACAGTTTTCACAACAATATATGAAAATCACGCGTTGAAATGTATGTAAAATTTCCATGGAGGTAATTGATACTGGAATTTTCATTCATTAGGCATTCAGCAGTGCACAAAAAGGAACTTCTGAAGTGTATGCAAAAATGATTTTGGCTTCTCTCCAGGTAGCCAAAAGAATCATCTGCCTGTCTTTGATGGAATTATAACCCCTTCTGAGAGAGTAGGCTGTGTTGAATAACCATTTAACACCACAAAAAGCAATGCTCCAATGTTCTTTTAGTAGGAAAGCTTTAATGTTTACACACTGTGCATGTTGCTTCAGCAAACACATGACAAAATAAATAAATAGAAAATAATAAATAACTGTGGTTTGACAATTTCTTTCCACTCTTCTTTTGTAAGGTATTGGCATTTTGTGTTATAAGTGTTATTAACATGATCATAGTGTTTGAATTTATGCCGTTGGAAGAATACAGATATTTGGAAAGAAATTTGAAGGTGATAACAATTGCTTATAAAACTCAGATTCGAAGATGGACTACACACAAGTCTGTGAAGGAAATGTTCCTCATAACGACACAGCATTGAACCAAGATCAGTAGTGAGATTAGGACTGTTTTTTTAGTAGCAAAGTTCAAGAAGCGTAAAACTAATTTTCTAAGGATACAATGAATGAATCATTAGTGAGATTATTAGCATGCTCGCTCATTTACGAGCCTATTAGAATACGCAGGGGTATCACGTTAGCCATGACCTGCCAAATGATGGCATTTTGGCAACCTTTCATATTCCCAATATCAGTTTCAGTTAATATGAAGAGATTTTATATGAAGCAGTTTTGGACCATTTCTGTTGGTACATTCATCAAGAAACTTTCAGAAAATGTAAAACTATTTTTCTTCATATATGGATAAGAGTCTTTTAGTTTTTTGTTTGTGGGATTTGCCCATTGTTTCTTGCAAAAGGCTTGTAAGATTCTTTAATGAACTGCTTTTAGGTGCTGTTGTCATGAAACTCTGGAAACTCTTTTCTCCAAACATATATTTTTCCCATTGTAACTAAATATTCTTTTTTAACTTCATCAGTTAAATATTCTTTTGCATTCCTTCTGGCACTAAATTTGGTGGTTAGGACATTTTTGTCCAGGTGTTGCTACACATTGAAACAGCACACCATCTTTCTGCTATATTAAGTCTGTAAATCTTCCTGAAGGCCTTTTGCAGTTCAACAGGGTTTTCCCTTTCTAGCAATCCTATGAGCAGTTCTATCTGAAAGTTTTTTGGTGTTCCAGACCTCAACATGACCTCCACAGTTTCTGTTAATTGCAATTTCTTAATTACATTAACAACTGATAATACAGTTACCTCAAAAAAATCTTTAATATCTTCTTATAGACTTCTCCAGTTTGTGGGCAACAATAAGTGTGTTATTAGTACTTAATAATACGATAACTGCAGAAAACCAGATTTTGCCAGTAATTTGTTGAATGCTTCTATGCTTAAGTCAGAAAATAACAAGGAAACTCCAGGTCTACATGAGTCATTTTTTCCTTTTCTGCTTTGCAACCAGCCAATAACCTCAAAGAACAAGGTATAATAGTTTTATCTTTAATACTGGGTCACTTTATCCAAAACTATGAACACACATCATCTAGAGGATGAAAAAATGTTTGTCCTTCATTTTTCAAGCATGTAATTGGATTCAGTGTCACTCCAAAAGTGTTTTGTTGCAATCTCACTCGATTTTCACACATGCTCAGACTGAGAAATCCTAAAGAAAAGACTGATTATCAATTATCAAGCTAAAATTTGACACTCTGTGTTAGAGGTAGAGATTTTTTTAGATTTTTTTAGAAGCATTTCAGCTTCAGGTGAGTTATAAGTAAACTTTTAGCTGTTGTGTTTCACTCTGTGAAGTGGTCCCATGACCGCTCCAGGTCACATGAGCAAGTCTTTAATACCTAAGTAGAGCTGCTGAGTTAAATTTAAATTTAGTTTAAGCACTGTATGTCTGTTACTCCTTAGCATCCCTATTTGTGACTGAGTGACAGCCTAAGTCCGTAGAATTTCTTGTAATAATGATCACTGACGAGAGAATATGTGTTTTGTTGGATTTCCTTCAAAAACAAATAACATTTTTCTTCTTCTTATCTGTTCTCTGAGCAGAGGTAGTGACTTACATTAAACACTACCTCTCAAAAGTTTAGGATCACTTTAGAATTTCATTTCATGCAATTTATGCAATTTTCATGCAATTCACAAACAATATTGTCCATTTCACAATTAATGTAAGTGTATCAGATGATTTTTAAAGAATAAAAATGTTTGTATTAAAGACTATTTTGGTATAGAGGCTTATTTTGCATATAGTCCTATTATCAGCAATTCTCAGTCCTCTGTCTAAATCTCCTAGTACGGCCGCCAATCCAAGTTAAGGATGTTATTGGGCTAATTGGTTGTTAGGACACTCTTGCTCAATTATGATGCATAGCTAAAAAACATTCTACTAATAAGTGAGTATAAAAGGGAGAACAACATTCTAGGTTAGTTTAGTATCTGAAGCATCAGCAGTTGATGGCTTGCTGACCGGCTCAGAATGACCAGAAAGAAACAACTTTATTTAGAGACCCGTCAGTCCATTGTGGTGTTAAGGAAGGAAGATACATTTCACTGTGATACCAAACTTTTGAGCGGTAGTGTAGTTTCACTTAATAATGATATCAATGAACATTATGAGCAGATCTGCATTTCCTGCTATGTGATCTGCTCATAAAGTCGCAAGACGACAGCAGTGCAAAGTATGTACATCACCTGCTTCATCACCAATGTGTATGATAACAGAAATGAAATAAATTATTAATAATGGTCCTATTCACCCATGAATCCTACTCTTACTTTAATGTTTTTTCCCCAAAATAAATGTTTGTCATCAAGCTCTTAGAAACTGGAACAAGCTGTTTACATGAACACTTGATTAAATTGTTAGATAACTGCAGAAATTCAATTATGAATCAGGTTATGTGCATGTAAACACGCTAATTAATTTTCATTTTCAGAGTGCTAAGCAGTTGTTTAGAGGAGTCTATGGCTGGTGATTGTATTTATAAAACTTTGGCATCACTTGGTCTTTCTTAACGATGATTGCAGGCCTAACTGAAGCCGTCTCTTGGAGAGCCCAAACTTTTGTACCACATTTTTCCACTCTAAAATTTCACAAACCTGTTTTTTCACTAGTTTCATTTGGTGAGACTGATGACCCTGAGATCAAGACCAGCCTGAATACAATTACTGTTGTGTCTAAGATAAATAAGTAAGCAAATAAACCATTTAAATGTCCCATGTGTGTCTGATTCACTTTACCTCAGCCCTGAGGGCCATAAAACTAGCATAAATAACATATTATTTGTTATATAATGTTCGGTATCTGTGATAGCATTGTATTTCTCTGCCTCAAAGTTTTGACAGAAGTCACAATTTTGTGTCATTTTTTGTTTTCATCTTATTGCAGTACCCAATATTCATTTTGCAAATATGTCACACAGTCACCGGGTGCTGCCAGCTAACACTGGTAATATAGCGAAGGAATGTTGTCAGATTGCTCCTGCTGTTGGGTTCAAAACATAGGTTAATGAATTGGCGGTGTGGCACATTATGAGTTGTATTGCATAGTGTGCTGTTTCTCCCCTAAGTTCAGTTTTATTGGACTTGCAATGTTTCAGTTGAGTTGCTGACAGTTAAAGACAGAAATACATTTTTTGCAAACATTCTCCGGACTACAGATGTTGGGGCTCGGATGATGTCACCATCATACACCTGCGATATGGCACCTGGCACCGCAGGCGGGAAGTGGTGTTCGCTTTATGCCTGCAAGTTGTGACATTAACAGTGTGGTCATGTCTTTAACTTACCTGATCAGCATAAGACAAGCAGAGGTGTTTTTTTAGAGGACTGCAGATCATCAGTGAGCAGCACTACACTATTTTGATTCATGGTGACAATAAAATAGCCTTGTAGTTCAACTGAATTATCATCTCCACAGGTTAAGATGGCTCAACACACATTCTGCTTTTAGATTGTATTTGTAGTTACTGTGCTTGGTTACAAAATTGGTCAGTTAATTTATTATTAAACTTATTGGTTTCATTCAAGTCTCAAGTTGACGTGATTTAATCTATGATCAATATCATTAGCAATGTTGTCATATGAATAATGCATCTGGTCATGGACTGGTCAGGGAATTTATCTTCATCAAAGACCCAATTCAGTGGCACAGTGGATATCACCAACACATGCAAAATCGACAGTTTGAGTACCTACTCCAGGGAGGAACTCAACTATCATCCTAGGAAGAGCCCTGGGGCATGACTCTAAATGCACATTCCCCTGCCAGTGGTCTGCTGTGGATAAGAGTGAGTGATGAAAATCGAAATGTCAAGGTGTAGTTTTTATTTATTCTCCAAAAAAAGATGTGGACACACCTCTGACATCTCCTCAACCGGTGGAAGACAGCTTCTTGCCTAGTGAGGAGGACCACTGATCAGTGTGAGAGAATGTGAAATGCATAGAGAATGCACTGCATCATTAATCTCTGCTTTATACAGCAGGTAGTTTTAAATACACAGACTGATTGCTGATACAGGTTAACTGGTAAATAGTGACAACTTGACATTGTGACAGTTTAATGGCTCTGAGAAATAATATCCGAAAAAAGATACTACCTGTTTTGACAGAAAGAGTAGCGATTATCAAAGCATATTTGATACAATCTTCAGGGTTTTTTGGCTTTGTTTTTTTTTAATTAGCATGAGAGGGTGCGTGTTATCACCAATGATATCATGGATGAGATGATCTGCAAATAAATTACAGCCATAATGTTATGGCTAATAACATACTACATCTTGTGTTCTATTGCTTAGACTAGTGATATGAAAGCTAAGGCCCACAGCTCCTTAGTGGTTTGCAGTTGTACAACAATCTATGCCTGTTTTATTTTCTGTGAACCAAGCTATGTGAATTATGAGTTGTCTAAACTCCTGACAACAATGTAGTACCAGAATATGACCACCCAGCATTCAGTTGGTAACTCTATAAACTGGTAACTTCATAAAATCCATAACTCAGTGTTTGTTCCAGTTACCAACTAGCTACACATAAGTTATTCAGATTCATACTACATATAAAACTAAATTGCCCAGTCAGATTTCTTTGCTTTATGAAGTGTTATGCCCGTAATTATGCCGATAAGAAATTGTATTGGTTTATGCATAGAAGTGTTACTAAAGTACCCAGATATTTTTTTTCTGGTACACGTTGGTAAAAATATGAAGTAAATATATCTCAATGTGTCTACATATATATAAAATGCATGCACCCTAAAACATCTGAATGCTCTGATGCCCAGATACTTAATGAATGTCTGTTGTGCTGAAAAAATTATTCACTGGATACATATATTTATATTTAGTAACACTTCCTATGAACTGTATTCACAATACTATATAAACATATTTATAAGGAATTATATAGCAAGGCTCAAGCCTATATAACTGTGTATACACATTTGAATTACATGCATAACACTTTATAAAGCAAAGAAATATGACTGTGTAATATAGTTTTATATGTTGTATGCATTCGAATAATTTATGTGTAGCTAACTGGTAACTGGAACAAACACTATGAGTTATAGAACCTGAGTTTCTAAAATCATATACTCTACTGCTTGGTATTATAAGGCAATATGTTTGCCGCATTACATTATATAAATGCATTTATACAGCATTACGAATACTGGATTCATAAGAAGTGCTATCGGCCTTTTTTTAAATGATTTCAAGTTTTAGTGTGCGGATGGAAAAAAATATCCAAAGGATGAAACATTACATGGTTATTATGCGGTTAAAATGCCATATTTTGAAGATCATGAAAAGCTTATTGGCATACATTCCACAGTCAAATCCAAATCACAGGTTAGAACTAAAGTCTGCTAAAAGTGCTGAGTTAATAGGCGATGAAAGATTCAGCTTGGATCTCTCCTTAAAAAAATATTGATTAAACAAGGCTTGGTGAAATCAGCCCAAGGCTACCGTTAACTGGGTGTGGATCTACTAGAGGAAAGGGACATTTAACATAGATGAACAGCTAAATTATTCAAGCAAACATGAATTAAAGAAATGTATTTGTACAGTCCTTGGAGCAATGATCAGCAGCCTGGATAGGAGGACGTGCTGAGACAAAGGTTGAGCAAAAGCAAGCTATTTTGACGGAACAGGGGCTATCAGCCAAGGGTTCTTCCTACTGTTTTTGCAGTGAAGACCCATCTTACTGGCGCACAACTTTCTGGGGCTTTGAGGGAAAGAGTCAGCGAGGTTATTCAGGTGTCTCGCTGCCTGGATGATGTGCCAGACGCGCTGCCATCGACTCTGCAGTAAGTCCGCAGATAAAGAAGGTGATGAGTGAGGCAATGAAAAATGTTCCTGCCTTTGAGGTCTTATGGAATTGTATGGCGCCTCATCAGCCCTCCACATTGTGCTATGGGTTATCATTTGAAATATACAAAGACTGCAGTGTCTATTGAGGAGCAACCAGAATAGATATATCATGACTGAGAGCTTGATTCAGTTGGAAAAGACCACCACTGAAAATGACTTGTATGCGTTAAGATGGTATGCGAGACATTTAACAAAATGCTTGACCATGACCATTTCCAGCAGTGGCTATTGTTGTCGACATATTAAATTAGTCTGTGAAGAGGTCAGCGACTTTGGTCGAGACTTTTCAAACTTTCCAGCCTTTCTCATACCATAGTCATGTTTTGTGTACGAGGCAGAGGTTAGATTTGAGGAGATACTGCCAAGATCTTTATCTGGAGACGCTCTGTTTATGGCATTACATTTCATTATCCTTGGCCTCTCAGGACAAGAGGCGGTGAGAGAAGGCAGAGACATTTCATTTCATGCTCTGTCTCATAACCTCCAGATGTTCACCTCTAAAACATTTCCAGTGATACAAGTAGGAGCTTAATGGCCCAAAAATCGCCTGGAGCCCAGGTAATGAAGTGCAAGCTCTGTGCAGTTTTAATTGGGCCTTTGGATTGAAATCACAGGTAATGTGCTTCATGCATCACGAGTTTAAGGAACAAGAATAGTTCTAGATAATTTGTTTGTGCGGAAAGAGGCCTCCCTCGTGCGCCACCAGCCATTTAATTGTGAGGGGAGCTGGCTAATATCAAAGAGGAGAACTGGCCTCAGCCACGCATCATCTGCACAATGACATCCTCTGCCTGTAATTACTCACTGCTCTAAATTAGACCCCCAGATTCTCGTGTCACACACTGAGGGCTCTGAGGGCGACGGCACGGGCAGCGATTTGATGTATATTGCTTGTTACTGCTCTGTGCAGTGTTTTTTTTGTTTTTTTGACAGTCCTGTCAAAAGTGGAAACAATGTTGATCGGATTCAAGCGAGTTTCTCGAAGTGTGTCTGCGAACGCGATTGTCTATGCCAAAGGCGTACGCTTGTTCAATAGTTGAGCAATGAGGGAATACATAACGGGATTATGAATTACATAAGCCATAACAGGGAAACAGTAAACAATAACAGAATCCAATTTTAAAGTAACCTTCCCAGGATGAAATAAATGGGTAATTTTATTATATACTCGGCCTATCTTCACTCCTACAAAACCTCTGAAATGGTAGCTTTATAGTAGAATGAAATAAACCCAAGCATAATATTTATGCAAACTAATATAACAAGATAATTCCAGAATACTTCTATTAGTCCAATCATTGAGCTTTGTTCGCACATTGTAAAGGGCCACTAGACTTCCTAATGTATGCAAAGTGTTGTATCATCCCACTTCTGGCTCGTTCAGCTGTGGACACATGGAGGCTTATGGGAAGTGCTGGACTCACAGTAAAAGATTTTAGGGAACACTTCCTATGAATCCTGCGTTCATAATACTTTATTAATGCATTTATAAGGAGTTTTATGCCCTGTATAATACTTTATGATGCCTGGCCTAATGTTGTAGAATTGCTTTTATATTATATAATTATAATAACTAATTATAATTACATAACATAGAATATTTTTTACTGTTCAATGAAAAACAAACAATATCCAAATTGGCAACTTTATAGGAGTGGGCAAAAACAGTCCTCACTTTTAATGTAAGTCAATGGAACCAGATTTTTTCCCAAGCTATTTTGAAGCCTTTCTATTGGTCTATTCGTCATGAAATTTGCCCACAATGTAAACGGCAGCTGTTGAAAAATGGAGATGCATGATTTTCATTGGACAGCGATGATATACAACTCTACAATGCCAGGTTTCAAAATCTGTTCATAAGAACATTGGAATCATGAATGTTGTAATGCACTGGCTTCGAACAAGTTTTCCTAACTCACTTCCTAATTCACTTAGTGCATGTAAAGACTGCTCATCCTAACCTTAACCCTATGAGGTTCAATATAACGAAATGAAATTGCTTCAACAACAAAACTCACTTTACTTAAAGCCTGTAATGACCTGACATAAAAACTGTGTTATGATGCATTACCACATTAGTGTCTAGAATGTTTTAATAGGCAGAAATCACATAAAATCACCTACCCTTTCTTCATAAGGTATGATGCAAATCAACTACAGAGACGTTTTACAAGCTTATGCCACATATTTTAAGATGGTGTGTATGCTATATAACGCCTCGTGAATGTGTTTTTATAGTGTATTATGAGGACAGGATTCACAGGAAATAAGTTATTATTGTTAGCTAAAAGATAAGTACATGTGCTGCATGTGCTATATTGTCCCATCACTTGGATGAGGACCTGCCAGTGGAGCAACATAGTGGCCTGGTAGCGTTGACCATGTCCCTCCTGCAATGCTTTAAGCTAGAGATGGAAAGATTGATCGGCTATGTATTGGTATCGGCCGATTTTTAATCGAAATATGCGATCGGTCATCGGACGATATATCTCCAATTTAGCCAATCCCGAGGGCTGATCGATAATTTCTGTATTTCCATCTAGCTAGTTTTATCCAGGAAGAGGAGCCCTCCGTAAAACCACCTCCCACCAGCTCCCTGCAATTCCTATCTAAACTGCTAGGTGGAAATACATACATTTCAACAGACTGACTAAAGCAGCGGCCTTGCGAGAACAGTTTGTTGCGTTCACGGCAAGCGCTGATAGAAAACATGTCCGTCTGGCAGTTTGTTACCGTATGTGATTTAGACTCATCCAGGATGGTTTGTAAAATTGGTAAAATCAACGTGTCTCATTGGGGAACCAAGACAGACATTTGACACTACTAATCTGATACGGTACTTAAGAGTACATCACGCAGCTGAATACAGTGAGTACCAGCAAACAGCAGAGCTAGCATGAGGAGCTAGCACAAAACTAATAACCCAGAAAACCATGCAGACCAGATCTGACCGGTATGAACAGTACAGCAAATTCAAGATTCTACATTTAATGATTGCAGTTTTTTGTTTAAAGTAACCCAGAGTCTGCGTTTAATGACTACAGCTTTGACTGCATTTATTTAATTCGCTTTTTTTGTTTTAAATTAAAGTTCTAAATTTAATGACTGCAGTATTGGTGATATTTGTTTGATTTACTTTGCTAATTTTGTTAAAAATATTATGCTGTTCCGCATGAGCTCGTTAAAAATGGTAATGAACCAGTTTAGACCATGTTTCTTGACTTGCTTGTGCTAATAACTACATGTAGCCCTGCCGTGGCATTTAGCCCCACCCTCGATCAGTGTTGGCTATCGACAGATCGCGCTGAAAGGTGATCTGTGATTGGAATCACACTCAAAATTGCTGATCGGTCCATCTCTACTTCAAGCTAATGGTGGAGCTGAGTGCTTTGATTCAGCAGGCATGTCCAGTGTTTGAAAACCATGAAGGAGTTGGTGTGGGCGTACCAGAGGAGTTGGACTGGCATGGATGACTCACTGCATTGGCCAGCCTTTAAGCTGCCACAGCTAATGCGAGGAGTACCACCGCACTGGGGATGGGGACTTAGCACTCCTTCTCTCCGCTTCTTCACTTCAAGGGAAAAGGACGTGACTCAAAGAGAGGACTGGCAGGCACACCATTGTATGTGTGTCTACAGGGGCCTGTGGACAGTCCAAAACCCCTTCAACAGTGAGGCTGCGGGGTGTTGGCAGCAGGTCCCCCGAGTGCCCCAGAATGGTCTGACCATTGAACTGCTGTATGGATCCAAGTGGCCTGCTCAATGTCCTGGCCTTTCGGTAGCGTTGTAGCATTGTAGCGCTGTAGTAACTGATTTTAGCTTTGTCATGATGATTTGATAAAAAAAAAAATACAAATTAAGTGATTAAAATGTCAGTTGTCAATGAATCAGCGTACTGATTTGTTTACTATTTGGAGTGATAAACGAGGCACCTGCAAATTGTTCATTATAGGTGTTAGCTACTTCTGTCTTTCAGTGCTTAAAGGAGTGTTGAGATATACTGAGTATTTACAATTAGTTCTGGATGAGTAGATGCGAGTTCTGCTTACCTAGATAGCAGAAATGACATGGAGGTAAATTCATTAATGTGACTGGTCTATTGAACAGACTTCTGTACCATCATGAATAAAATAACTGGGGTATGTAAATGTAAATCTTGGTCCATATTAAGGTCTTAATGTCAGACACCAATTTGTATTGAAATGTATGTATATAAGCTGTTTATACCCAGATAGATTATTTTTTGTTCTAAAAACATTAGAACAAAGGTTCTGTCAGCAGGAAGTGTTAATTTTCTTAGAATGTTCCGTTTAAAGACAGGATAACTTAAAACATGATCATATAACAATCTGTGGCACCGACAACATTCTCAATATTTGCTCTAGATGTTGCAGTTAAAACATTTAGTGTTGCTTAAAATGCAACCAAATAGAAACATTATTTGAAACATCCTTTAACATCCTTAAAATGTTCTTGGAACATTAGATTAAAATGTTTCCTGTAATATATCATTAAAACTTTAAGCCAAAGTTGTGGGAATGATCTGTGCTCACTGGGTAGCCTACATTCATCAACTATACTGATTAGCTGGCCAGTTATCTCTGTGCTTTTCTCTGTACAGTTATTCTCTCAGCCGCACTGACTTAATGAGCTTCAGTGTCATTCAAAGAAAACTACAAGGAAACTATAAATTTGTATTTTGCTATTTCCCTTTGTGTGAACGTGTGAACATTTGTTATCTCTTACCATTTAATTTCTTTTACTTCAGTATTATAAAGATTTGCCACCATGGAAGCTGTAGCTTGGAAGTGGTTCTTAGGTAGTAGTAAGTATGAAACGTTTGGCTTTATGGGTGTGACCTGACCAAGGGTGTAGAATTAGCAGGGACGGAAGTGACGTGTCCCCACCAATAATTTAATCCCCTCCAAAAAAAACTGATCTGTCAATGTCTCATTAACCTAGAGGCGCAGAAAGAGTTAAATCATGTTCTCTACTAGAGCCTTATCCCCCCATTATTTTCTGGGATAGTCACTTTGGTTTTGTGGACAACAGCACCTGGCTGTGCAGTGCTCCATGTATTAAGCCTGATGTATGAGACCTGTTTCATTAAAAGTTAATAAGTGTTTAGATGTAAACTCATGGCTTATTGGTTTGAAAGTGGTAACACTATCTGGATGAAGATATGTCTTATACTTTCATTGACACATTGAGAGAGTTTGTTTCTGTGATTGTTACGTTGTTGGGTTTGTGGAGATCTACTTGTACTATTGCTAATGCATGAGACCTGTTTCATTTGCACTATGGCTGAAGTAAACTGAAGCCTAAACTACTTATTTGTCAGTCATTAGTTTAACATTAATTTAACATTATATAATTAATTAATTAAATTATGAATAGTTATTCAGAAACATTTAAAAGCATGTAGAATAGCATATGTAGTACATCAGTTCTTTATCGTTTTACCACAAAGCAAAGAGAAAACAACAACAAGAAAAAGGCAGGCAATAGTGGAAGTCTCCACCAATGTCAGGAGCAAATCTACGCCATTGGACACGACTGATAACCCAAAAGGTTATTACAGTAATCACTACAGTTAATTGCTGCAGATATTGAACATTGTAAGCAGTTTTAGTTAGTTAGTGTCATTATCTTGTTTTTGTTATTGTTTATTTTCTCCTCTGTCCTGTCCTACACTGCTATATGTTCAGTTTTATCCTTTGGTTTTGTTTTTATACTAAAGAAATTGGACTTATCTTCAATGTGGACTCAAATTTTTTTGGTTTTATGCCAAAACATTGTGTTTAAAACAGTCAACAACAAACTGCTAACATTGAAAATGTCAGGAAAAAATGCTCTAGAATTATGTTTTAAAAAATCTTTTTATTAAGAAAAAAAAACATCCCGTCAACCCACATCCATGTCTACCATTTGACAGATCTTTAAAGACCTAATGATTAGGTCTCCCTCAACATAAGCACATAATCCAAGATGAGCTTGCTGGAGAGGGTGCTAGCATGACAGGCAGCTGGTGTGAACCTGAGCCCCAGCTGCTCCAGCCCCACCTCTGTTCAGCTGTCCATGGCAGAACAGCCTTTGAACAGCCTATTACCTCCACACTGCACCAGGGAAAGCAATCAGCACCAGAGAAGCACTTCTCCTGGACCAGATGGTGGGAGAGATGAATCACGCCATTATATTAGCGCTTAATAATTCCTCAAATGAAGCTAATTAAGCCGACTCTCTCTCTCTCTCCCCCTTTCAATCACCAAACATGGCTGATGGTGAGGCCACTCCCACCACGAGCTTTAAAACCGCTGGTGCCTGGAAGTGGTGAAAGAAATGAACGTTTTGACATTACCTCAGCTTCTTTATGCGCCAGATATGGCTCTAATGAGGATGTTACATTAAAATTTCATCAGGCTATTCATCAAACACATCGAACTGGCTTCAGCTTTTAAACTGAGTCATTCATCTCACTGGGCACCTTCAGAGAATAGCCTAATTTTCAGTTTTTTTTACTGCTGCTTACGTAGCATTGATGACCGTTAGGAAAGAGGAAATTATTCTACTGAGAGGTTTTTGTCTTTTTTTTCAGTTACAAAGAAAATAAAGAGCGAGTGTGTTTTGGTAATTAGAAAAATCTTGATTTGAAGTCCATTAAAATAATTCTGTCAATCTACATCAAACCATTGGGTGCCTCCGGCTCAGTCCCACCTGTCACAGCTATCAGAAATGCCCTATTTGTATCAATAAATAAAAAACGAAGAGGAAAATTGCTAGACTTGCTAAAAGGTTTGAGGAATCAAAAACAAGAATCAAAATAAAATCTTTGATGCCTCTCAATTGAGCCATTAGCATAACTAACCTGTTCCCATCCAGATAATCTCAAATTTTAGAAGAACAGAACAGAACTTAAATTAGCCACATGTGTTTGTACACAGCGGAATTTGACTTCCACATTTAACCCATCCGTGCAGTGAAACACCCACATATACATATACATGTACACACACTAGTGAACACACACTAGGGGGCAGTGAGCACACGTGCCCGGAGCGGTGGGCAGCCCTATCCATGGCGCCCAGGGAGCAGTTGGGGGTTAGGCGCCTTGCTCAAGGGCACCTCAGTTGTGGCCTGGGGGATCCCGGGGATCGAAGCGGCAACCTTCCGGTCACAAGTCACAAGACCGGATCCCTATTCTTCATGCCATGACTGCCCCCATGGTATTACATGGTATTGGTCAGCAGTTTCAGTGCTGTCTGAAACTGAGACTGTCGTTTATTAAGTATTTAGCTTCTAGCCTCAAACCAGTAAAACATACATTTTTGTTATACTGAATGCACCATAGAAACTTGTAAAACTACCAATACGAATGATTGAACTCTTAACCAAAAAAGTGTGCTGCCACAAAAGAACCACTTTCCTCTCTTAAGAAGCTTGCAGTGCTCGTTTTTCCAATTACTTTTTTTTTTTTTTGTAAATGAGATATATGAGTGTAATGAACCCTTTTAATAAACCTACCATACCAGTTAAAGAGTCTCTCTAGAACTCTGCTGTAGTGTCAGAGACCACCATTTTTTTCCAGTCAAAATGGATCAGGAGACATCTCTGTTGAGGTTAGATGTAAGATATCTCTTTCTTATAATGAACCACAAAATCCCTACCCCTAACCCTAGTAAATTATTCAACGATACAGAGAGAATGGGACACGTAACAACCATGTTAGACCACTGAAACCAATATCAGATCAACAGCTTTCATTTTTGAGACAATCAAATTCTACTCTGAAAAAAGTCCTTGCTGACAAGAGGAAACAGACAAGAAATGAACAACATGTACAAATCAAACAAATAAGCTGCTGACGTCCTCAGAACAATGGACTGACCACTTCAGAGTCCAGACCTCAACATCACTGAATGTCTTTAGGATGATACTAAGAAGTTAGTCACAATTTCTAGTCATCAGTTTCTAAGGTTGAACTTTGGAGGTGAGGAAAAATACCCTGCAGATTTCTCTGTAAAGAATATAAGCTGTAGTAAAGACAAAGGACTGACACATGAAATACTGAAAATGTTATATTTAGTTGTTCAGGCTTCTGTAAAGTTTTCTGTTGCACATGTATGTTTTCTGCCAATTCTCTGGAATTAAAAAGTAAATAGCTTGCACATAACCATCACTTTAACTGGAAATCCCTGAAAATAAAGGTATTATGATGCTATACGCTAGATTCTGCCTCACCCAAAGTCAGTGAGCTTCGGTCTTTGGTATTCTCAGCTAACTAGAGCTGTAGCACTTGTTTTGGCTCAGGGAGGCCCTTTATAGCCAAGAAACTGTAACTATACCAGGGATATCTCTGAAAAGCATGACAATATGCTGTAAGATATTAGTATATCTGAGAACTTGCCCAGTTCCCAAGAGATTTGTGAAAACAGTTAAGATTCTTTTAAAGACAAAAAAGAAGAGATGTGTAAGATTAAGTTAGTAAGTAAGTTAGCTGTGTAAGTGCAGCTACCAGTGCTGCGACAACGACGAACCAGCCAGATTCATGGGACCACCAGATGCAAGGGTCTATATCACACACTGCTTGAATTGAAAAAAGTGTAGACTTTTAATATTGACTTTTGCACAATATTATATGCTCAAGATAAAAAACACAAATCGCAACTCAAGTACTGAAAAAGTGTTCATGTGAAGGAACTCAAACCAGAAGAACACTGCCAGCTAAAGTAAAGGAATAAAATTAGTGTTACATAATAAAAATATTCAAAAGGTAACTGTATTCTGTTACAGTTACAGTAAAAAGATTACTGTATTATAAAAACATGGTGATTGAAACAGTATAACATTCAAAGCAAATATATGTCAGAATCATAAATACAATTTGAGGAGTGTTTTATTTTGGGAAGAGATTGATGCTCCTGCCATTAGAAAAATCTGAAGAACATTCGCCCCCACAAGCAGCAGGTTATGATTATTTATTGAGTCAATCTCTTAAGAACTTTAGTAAGCACATTTTAGGTAAAGTTTACTTTTAGTTTGCACAAGTAAATATCAAAGTCTTTTATGTGAAAATCTGAATCGGGTGTTTATCCAGATTCATCACACTACCGCAGTAAGCTGAAAGTAAAATCTATAAATCTATTAATCTAATTTTTGCTTATATGCTGAAGTAAGCTAGCATTAATATTAACTTGAATATGTCACACTTTAGCACTGCCACCTCACAGCAAGACGACCTGGGTTGGATTCCCGGTCTGGAGCATTCTATGTGGAGTTTGCATGCTCTCCCCGTGCCTGAGTGGGTTTCCTTCAGGTACTCCTGTTTCCTCCCACAGTCCAAACACATGCATGTTAGGTTGATCGGTCACTCACTCTGAATTGCCCATAGATGTGAGTGTGCGTAAGCCATGCAATAGACTTCTAGGTTCTAGGCGCTTCTAGGTTGTCCTCCCGCATTCTGTCCTAACTTTAAACGTACTTCTAATTTAACTAATTAAATAATAATTATTATTATTATTATTGTTATTACTACAAGCTCCATAATGCAACCCCTCCCATGTCTGGTATCAACTAATTACAAACCACCTGTATATTTTTGTTTCAGCCCTTTGTGAAGTATTGCTAACCTTTCATGTTCTATACTGAGTGTTTGCTTAGTTTCCTGGTTATTGTCTTTTGGTTCATCCTTGTATTTTGGCTGCTTGTTGGTGTTTTATTCTGATCTTGGCTATTGCTTGTCTTTTGTGTTCTAGCTTAGTCCCTCCCTCTCTGGTTATGTGCACTGTGTATATAGTTCTGTGGTGAACGGTTGTCATTATATATACTGTTCTGTGAGCATCTGGTGGAGTCAATCATTACAGAATATGTGGACTGTAAAAGGAGTTTGGCTTTGATTTGTGCAAAACGTGCAAATCCTAAGTGACCATTTTTAGTAGCTCCTATTTTTATTCATGTAAAAAGAAAGGCTTTTAAAACATGTTGACTCTGTGGACTGCTGAAACCAATGAGTTCAAACAGACTGTGCCCAAATTATACTGTAAACGGCAATGACGCACCAACATAAAGCATTATAAGTCTGTACAGGCCTTTTAGCGGACAGAACACAAATGAGGGTCAGTTAGAGTTTTAAGAGTGACCTTGATTTATAATTATTGTTGCTGAGGGGCCGCAAAAGAAAATGTCTACTGGACTGACCTTTTCACTTTGCCATAAAGCACAACAAATGAAGTCACCTATTGCACATCATTTAGTTCCATAAAACAGTGTAGTTTTCCAGTTCGCCACTTATCTTGTTATTGTTTTTGTCTGTAGTTAATTATATGACTTTACAAAGACAAGCAATCTAAAAGTAATAGGAAATAATCTGATTACATTTCATTATTCCTCTGCATATATATATGAGAATACATGGTTTATATAACCAACCCAGCCCTGCAAATAGGGACAGGCGTCACAGAGGAATAGTGGCTGTTTCTATGATGGAAAATGCTCAGCGAGTTCTGCTGGAGAGCTGCCTCATGAGAACACATGTAATGGCCACTGCGGTCCTGTATGTGCTAGCATAGTGAAACGTACAACAAGAAAAAGGACTACACTACTACAGAAGCATATCAAGCAAATGACCCTTGTGATTAAATCACTACAAATGGCCCTGAACAGCACAGTGACTATGATAAACATCACTGACTTCACACAGAGGAGTTTCTTTTTCTTTTTTTTTTTCTTCAGTTCTCGAGTGTAATTAGATGACACCTGTTTACTTCAACTCTTTATCGCCCATCCAACCTTTTTTAATGTTCTCTGGCAGAGAAAAAGATAATACAAATCCAGACGGTTTGACTGAAATCCTGCTGGATAGAAATCTCCTTTGGCAAAAGGACAACAGTAATCACCTTCATCTAATCTGCCATGACAGATTCAGGACATGCTTTTCATTACAGCAAAAGTGGATAACTGAGCAATAAGCACTGTTTCAGAGTTTACTTAAATCCCGCTTTAAACTAACAGAGACATCCTCTTCCTTGTGTGGTCGATAACACATCTGCTCAGGTTCAAGGCGACACAGGAGCCAAATCTACCTCAGATTAAGCCGAAACTCCTAGAAAGCTGTTTCTTACATCATCAGTGTTGTATTGACTTGAATGGGAGAGAAGTTGGCGCTGGCCAATCAGGGCACTCGTTCTCCAACATGACCGTATAGGCAATTAATGTTCTCCTCCAAACATATTGAGCTGTCCAATGATATTGCATTAGGGGCAAGTGCATCAGAGGAAAAACATGCTTGCCTTCACTCTTCCAGTATGCTTCTTTATACATGTTCAAGCCAAGAACCATTTAGGAACCTACATTTGTAAGAGTGTTTAAAAAAAATAATAATTCTATTTATATGTAAAAATCTAGGCTTATAGATTATAGATATATACGAATATGCCATTCTATACAAAAGTCTGTTGAGTTTTTTTTAGGTGAAATGTAATAATACAACATGTGCAACTAAATATTTTCAAAAAAAATCCTAGGGCCATACGATTTTTGCTGTTTCATGGTTGGGAAACTAACAACACTACACATATGACCAACATTTGGTTATGTAATTGCATGAGTTCTTAAGTCCTTAGAGAGGAGAACAGGAAACTGTCAAACATGGCTACAATGCTATGTGCAATGTGCTCCAAAAATTAATTGGCACGTTCCTGGGTGTCACGATGAGGACATGTGCTGTCTCACCTTCCAAGAAAACTTGAGATAATAAATGTGATAATCCATGTATCATTCGTTCGTTGTAAAAAAAATCTAATAATATATAGAATTTAGTCACATAGATTATAGATTCATATGGATATGCAGTTCTATGCAAAAGTCTGTTGAGTTTGAAAGCGAAAAGAAATAATAAAACATTTGCAAACATACTAACACTTTTACAGTTGTAAAGCCTCAAAACTTAATTGAGAAGATTAGGACCAGCTGGCAGGTAAAGAAGTATCATCAGAAATTGTCAGCTGATGACAATTCCTGAGCACAATAAATAAGCCTAATGAAGGCCTGCAAAGCAAAGGACGGCTGATACAGTCTAGTCTAGTCTAGGCAACATCTGGAAGTCTCAGATAGCACTGCTCTTCTGCTGGCCAGAAAGGCAAAGCAAAGCCCTCGTACTGCCAGCATCAGGCTACACAATATTAATGTCTTTAACGATGGTCGCTATGTCAGATTAGATTGTGTCTTGGTTGGGAAACTAGCAACAACACACAAATGACCATTATTGGTCATGTAATTGCATGAATTCTTAAGTCCTCGGAAAGCAGGGCAAGAATGGCTAAAAAAGCTATAAGTGATGTACTGTGTTGGTGGTTCTCTGCTCCAAAAAGAATTATCACGCTCCTGGGGGTCAATCAGAGGACAACCTGTGCTATCTAACCTTCAAAGAAAGCTTGAGAGAATAAATATGTTAACAGGATCCATGTGTCCTTTGTTCTTTTCATATTTAATTCAGAATTGTAGGACTTGATCAGTAGTGGTATCGAAAACATGACTGCACTGGAACCACACACTAATTGAATGAAAGATCTGTTTGAAACTGGAAAGAATAATATATGGGGTGCTTTTTTAACTCAGGCAGTCCCATCAAAGACAGATAGCTGTTCATGAAGTTGCAGCCAAAAAAAGGGCCTGTCTGGTAAGACAAATTTAGCCATTTGCTAACAACATTTGAAAGATAGACAGGATATAAAATGCCAAACCCTAAATTAAAAAGTACCTCACATATCGATCCAATCACAGCCCTCTCCAATTCGCTCTTAAGGTCATGCTAAACACAGAATCTTCTAACGCTCATTTCAGAGCCTCGCTGCAGACCCATCTGCTGCAGCATGGTGGAAATCTCTGCATGCATCTTCCAGTTTCAAATAAGTCTTTAATTAAATTATCATGTGGGTCCAGTGCAGTCAGGTTGTCGATACCAATATTGATTTTTTTTTCCAATTCCTATATTTGATTGGAGCATAACATCAAAAATACATTTGTTTTTTGGTATCAGATTCATGAGTTAATAACAAAATAATAAACTGATTTTGGATTTTCAGTTGCATATGAAAAACAAATTAAATTGATGTTTTAGTGCGCTATTTTGTTACTGTAATCTGTGTTTTGTCATTAACATTTTGCTCACGTGATTCTAGTACTGCTTTATGTAGTTGTATTGAAGTTAAAAGCTAGACTTTGTGACCTTGTGGGTGAAATGTTTAACAAAATGCATAATTCAGCTCAGTTTGATACTCGATCCAATAAACGGACATATTGTCGCTGCCCAATGAAAAATCTCCAAAATTGCAACTTTACAGGAGAGAACAAAAACATACTTTACTTTCAATGTAAGAGAATTTTATCCAAGCTGTTTTAGAGCATTTCTATTGGTCTATTCATCATGGAATTTTCACACAATGTTAACAACCATTGGGGTGTTCAAATGACGTAGAAATCTTAAAATCGACAAAAATTTAGATGCATGTTTTTCATTGGACAGCGACGATAAACACATTTTTTAAAATATATATATTTTTAAAACACTTTGATGCACAACCTGGGTCAAAGGTGACCTGACTGAGATTGGTCTAGTGGTCAGCACTGTCGCCTCACAGTAAGACAGTTTGGGTTGGTTTCCAGGTCTGGGCCGTTCTTTGTGGAGTTGCATGTTCTCCCCGTATTTGAGTGGATTTCCTCCCCCCACTCCCTGTGACCACGACTAGCAGGATAAAGTAAGACAATGGATGTATGGATGGATGGATGGATGGATATCTTTTCTATAATTTTATTTCATCATTCAAGTTTCTATCAGTTTTTTTCCCTTTTTTTGTATCACTACTCTTTTAACAACATGGGTCAAAATTAACCCTTATATATTCACTACAGAATTTGATAGGAACTATTACATTTGTAATCATATTTACAATTTTCTTTATGAAGTAAATAAATAAGAATGAAAATAATCATTAAATCAAGATTTTTAATAAACACATGGAAGATTAAATAATAAAATAAACTGATGTAAAAAGATACACCAAAGAGACTCTCACCAATACATATAATAAAATAGAAAATAAATACAGGTCAAGTTTAACCCATGTTTTTAACCCAAGGGGTTTGCTTAGCTTGTGCATCAAAGGGAGGAAAAAACCCTGAGCTAGTATGTTTAACAGACAGTATGTGTACCTTGCACTCTCAATACAGTCGAGCCCTGTTCTGACCCACTCCTGCTGATGTAAAATTGAGACTTGTGTCAGGATGTGGCCATTACTCGTCAATTAATTATTGTGTGCTTCAGTTCAGCTCCCACACGAAGTTACTCAAGGAATTCCAATGAGCCTTTTAGTTACACTTATCCCCTCGCGTCAGCTACACTGCTGAAACACTGCAAAAATGGATCAACCCAAAAGAATAATTTATGACAAGTGGAGCATGTGGTGTGTGCAGAATTCAGATTGTAAGTGTAATAGGTAGCCAGTCTCTGCTGTTCACTGACGAGATTTAAGATGACTTTATTTGTCACATTAGGAAGTGTATCTTGGACATATAGGCTGGCACATAAATTATACAGATCATTAAAGGCTGTTAAAAAATGGATCCCAATGATTTTTATGTCACTCAGTTAAATCACACATAAATGAAAGATGTTCCAAACATCTCAACAAATAATGAAATACACAAAATAAACAAACGCACAGGATGGTGTGAGGATGATCCAAATTGATTGTGGCATGTGGTGGGAAAACTAAGGCTCTGGCATCCGCATAGGGTCATGTCTAAAAGCATATTTCACAGGGTCCTGTCACTACTAAAGAGGCATTGAAGCAAGTGAGTTCATGTTTGTGACAGCTGTGGCCTTGTGGCCAAATTAAGATATGAACCAATCAAGAGAGCGGAGTTTGCCTGTTGGCTTGGAATCATGCGTTCTGTTGGGGTTTGTGGCGTTGTAGCCATTCGGACTGCAAGGCCTTCAGTATAAATGTTATTGTTTTTGAAGGGTATTTATACTAAAAGAACATGGGCAGCAAGAAACTTTTTTTTAAAACAACAATACAAAAATCAAATAAGCAGCACATCGTAATCAGGTGTTTAAGTGTGTAAGTGTAACCCTTCCCAAAAGGAAGAGCAGAATTTACTCAGCAGAATTAAATCAGTCCTGCATTAAATCAAGTCAGGTGTACTATTGGGGACTTGTGGCATTGAACCCCTTCAGACTGCATGGCCTTCACTACATGTTATTGTTTACTCATAGTGTACTCATATTATAAGAAAATGTGTAGCAAACAATATTTGGTTGAAAGAACAACAATACAAATGAACAAATAAGCAATACATTGTAATCAGTTGTCTAAGTGTTTTAGCTTACAGTTTCCAGAAGGAAGAGTAGTATTTACACTTACCATCCAACAGCTAGTTTTTTAAAACAATCCAGCATTAAGTCAGGTGTACTGCTAATGGACATTAGTTCATGTTTTTTTTTTTTTTGTTTTGTTTTTTTACTGAGTGTGTGATAAGGTCAGCAACTAAATTTTACATTTTTCTAACCAATTTATGAAAAACTAAAACTTTAAGTAAAATTTTATGTGCAAAAGTTGAAAATTAAAAATAAGTTAGCATATCTTCTACAGTGAATACACTTCTGCACATTGTAATACACAATTGCAATTTATTTGTTTACAAAACCATCAATAAAACATAAAAAGACATGTGCAAATGTTATGGTATATATATTTATATTTATATTTTATGTATATACATATATGTTTTTATCTAGTATGTTAAACACAGCAAATAAATACAAACTGCATATTAAAATTAGCATGAAATAATATGTTTCAGTCTTTTTCTTGTAAGAGATTGTCATTTATAATTCTATTATATTTTCACAAAAAAAAGTGATTTGTCTGGGGCTGATCAAACTTTCTAATACCATTAAATAGATTTAAACATTTTAGATGACTACTTAAGAAATCATATAACCTTAGTATCAATTCAAACAGACATTAATGCAGTAAAAACAATCTACATATAGTTGATATTTTCTGAGAGGTTTTGTTCCAAAATTGTCTCCTAAATGTCTTCAGCCCTGCTGAATCATTAAATTCTACTACAGCACTCCTAATTTAACTTAACTTTAGTTAAGTTTGATTAAATGAGCCAAAGTAGGTTTATGATGCAATGAGTTCAGAATTGGATAAACAAACACACTAACGAACATGAATCCCTACTTATTGTATAATTATAATAATTTGTATTTATTCTAAAATGAGTTTATAGTAAACACAGAATAGTAGATTTGTAAGTATAACATTCTCAAAAATGCATGAAATACAAAATTGTGTAATATAATATATTTTATTTATATGAAAATTATTTACCTTATTGAATGTAATTATATTTCAGTAATTTTTAGGTGGTTTCTTTTTAACTATATTATAACCAAAAATTATATTCAAAACATTTCTGACAATGCTTATAAGCTAATAAGTACCTGATACAGTTATGTGGAGGCAGATTTGAGATCAGTTTTGCTCCTGGACTTGGGATTTGGATAGATTACCTACACAAGTACCTGTTATTCTCCACTGTGTTGAAAATACTCCCCTAATTTTGAGGAGAGCAATGCATTCAGTGATTTGGAAGTGTCAGTGCCAGCAACAGCCAAATTGGTTCATTTGACATGATCGCATGTTCAGCGGACTATATGCATCATGTTAATTGCTGAAGATTAGGTTTCACTGCTTGTTAGCAGCAATAGACATAGTGCAATGCTGAAGAGGAATAGTAAGCTCAAGAGCTATCTTAGTTGATGGACCACACTGGAGGTAAGCAGTAAATTGTATAAATTAGACGTTAATTGTACTTTTCTATTGCAGTTAGTTTACATTTTAACACATATGGCATATGTCATTTGCTAATGCTACCAATCTGCTTTTGAGTCTACTTGTTGGTGTTTATGACTATCAATATTTTATTGTATTAGTAATCCCACCTGCTGTGAGAATTGGGGGAAACTAATAAAAAAAACAGTAAGCAGTTTCAGCTTATCTGTATACCAACCATTTCACTCTCAGCTGCAAACCGCTCCAGTGCTTCCTACCTATTAAACCTAAAGAACCACATCATCTGCAAAAAGAGAAGCCACACATAATGCCACCCAAACATCAGCTACACCTTGACACCTTGTCTACTGATATCACAAAAAAGGAGTGAAGACAAGGCACAACCTTGGTGGAGTCCAAAATCCACAGTGAAGAAGCCTGACAAATGTATCACTCCAGAGACTTCCAGAGACCAAATGGTTGTTAATAGTAGCCCTAACCTCAGAGGACCTCCCACAGCATATATCAGGGACCAATCGTAGGCCTTCTCCAAGTTCAAAAAATACATGTACACTCCTATGCACGCTCAACTATCAACGTGGGGCAAAAAGCTGGTTCATTGTTCAATGGCCGGGGATGGAATTTGCATTGTTCCTCCTCAGTTCAAGGTTCAAATATTGAGTCTCCTTTCCAGCACATTGGCATAAACCTTTCCAAAAAGGTTGAACAGTGTGATACATCAGCAGTTGGTGCACACCCTCCAACCCCCTTTCTTAAAAATAGGGACCACCACCACAGTCCAAGTGTTTTGTTCCTGACGTCAATGTAACATTGCATTGGCATGTTGGCCATGACAGCCCCACAAGTTCCAGAGTAATTTCCAGGTGCATCTCATCCACTCTTGCTGCCTTGAACTTGCGAGCTCTCACTATGACCTCCATCAGAGAAATGGTGTGTGACCCTGACTCCTATAAAGGAAGTATGTCTCTCGTGCTCTTTCTGACAATAGCCTCTTTTGATGTCAGAGTTTCTTTGCTTTGGCTTGAGTGAAGCCACCCTGAGTGGCTTCACCTGGTGGCTTTCCAGAACTTGTTTGGAGCCAACTGAAAGTCTGTTTTCATGGCCTCTCCAAACACCTCCCATGTTCCAGATTTTGCTTCTGTCACCACAGCTAAAGTCATCTTTTTTCTCAATCCGTATCTATTTGCTGAGTAAGGAGTCCTCCAAGCCAGCCAGTCCATAACGGCTTTCTTCTTCAGCTTGATGGCCTCAGTCACCACCGGTGTCCACCAGCAGGTTTTTGGGATGCTGCCCTGACAAGCACCCACAAGCTTTCGGTCCCAGTTATGCCTGGCAGCTTCCACAATGGAAGTTTTGAACAGGGTCCATTTGGACTCCATATCTGCTACCTCCTCTGGCACATTAGAAAAGTTCTGTGAGTTAAAATCAATCTGGACAGGGGGCTCTGCCAGTCATTCCCAGCACACGCTCACTGTTCACTTGGACCTACCAGGTTTTACCGCCAGTCTTCCCTGCTATCTGATCCAAGTCACCACCAGATGGTGATCTTTTGACAGCTTAGCACCTCTCTTAACCCAGTATCCAGAACGTATAGTCACCGTATCTCCAAAATTGTAACTTTACAGGAGAGGCCAAAAACATACTTTACTTTCCTTTGTAAGTCGATGAAACTAGAACTATGTCAAAGCTATTTTGGAGCATTTCTATTGGTCCATTAACCATGAAACTCTGACAGGACATAAAGAGCAGCTGTCGTGTTCAAATGATACAGAAAAATGCAAATTAACAAAAATGGAGATGTTTTTCTTTGGACAGTGATGCTCCGGTCTGAAGTCAGATGAAACAAAAACAAAGTCTATCATTGACCTTTGACCCAAGGTAACAATTTAATCATGGTGTTTTTGAACAAAAGTTCAGTAACAATTCATCATTAAGTTTCAGGCCATTGTTCCAAATCACTGCTTTCCAGGTTTCCCAGTCATCGCCAACATGAGCATTGAAGTCTTCCAGCAAGCTTCTTGGAAGTCAATCCAAGAAGGACCAAAACTCTGAACCTTTGTTTGCCGCATACACAACAGTCAAAGTTTTCCTTCATGCAGTTTTAATTCGCATTGAGGTTCCCTTTCTCTTCCACTGGGAAGAAATCCAACGGCACCTGTCTATTGCAATGTCTCGCAATCGTTGAAGGAAAAATTAACTGAAATGTGTATCAAAACAGTTTACAGGAGAATGTAAGGGCAGCAGACCTTGACCTCCTACTGGAGACACATCAGGTGATTCAACAAGACAAAGACCCAAAGCACACAAGTAAAAAGTCAATCAACTAAGGAATGATTGAAAAAAGCAGATTTTTGCTTTGGAATGGCCAGGTCTGAGACCTGACCCCAACCTATCGTGATGCTGCGTCATGACCTAAAGAGGGCTGCATAAGCAAGGCATTCCAGATATACTGATGAACTGAAACACCAAACTTAAACCAAACTTGAGTCTGGTCAATGTTATTTTTTTACCCTTCATTTATTTGATCTCCTGTCAAAAAAAGTAATTGATAAAAAATTGATAACGTATTAATCTTTTGTAGACCACTTTCAAGAATTTTCTTTTTTCCCCATAATTATTACTGTAAGTGGGCTTTACATGCACAAGAAATATCAGTGCTGTATTATGATTAATACCACATTTATTAAAGAAATACCAATGGAAATTGAGCATGTTGGAATGAAACTCTTTGTATATTAAACAGAAAATCGTACACAGACGTCTCAACAATTAAGTATAATGAAGGTGAATTTGTACGGTATATTCTAACAATTTTCTCTTATTTCTCCTTTATTATCATAATTATATTTTCATAAACATTGCAAAAACCCTGCCTACATGTTTTGATGCAGCTGATAATAAATTCATGTAAGACCCAAAATTACCTGAGGTTGATTCAAAATAACCTTGTTAATGGTAATTACTTATACATGCATAGAGGTGACAGAAACAGTATTAACATTAATCAAAACTGTTTATTAGGAAGAAAAACAATAGCACCGGATGTTTGTATATGTTTCAGCACAGTGCAGAACATCTATCGGATGTAGCCTCATTGGTTGGCTTTAATCATAATTACAGAGTCCAAATTGAGGAGGTGCTGTCTGATAAATTCTGTTGTACAGCAATAGAAAATCACACCCAAATCTTTGATAGCGGTTGTGATTAGGTCTGGGAATTAATTTCAGTTCCACACAGTGCCACGAGCTTCCTTCCTCTAGGGCAAAGACTGCTAGACGATGTGATTTTTTTCTCTTGGAGTAGGGTGCACGACTAATCAATAAGTTTGTCTCTAGGTATATTAAATTAATCTCCCGGACGGGTGACCAAACATGTGATCAGCTGCTGGTGAGGTTCCTCTAGGGATAGCTCTTCAGCACAAATCATCGCTTGAAATACGAACATGGCAGTTGTGATCTCAGATAAGGTCAGATTTTAGGTTTTATAATGATTGATAAACTGAGTTGACAGTTTTACAGTAAGTATCTGCAAAGCCATTCATCAAAAGGGTTGAGCAAGTTTCATCAACAGAATACAAAAACGTAAAGATATGGAATACGTACTGTGCAGACTTATTTCAATTCTAGACAAAATTCTAACGCTGCATTTTGATGGCCTACTGTAGATGCTTTTCAAATGCACAGTATATATTTACATATTTAACTAAATATCTATTAAATGCAACTGAACTTGAAGATGAGTGGGATAGATTTTATTATCTACCCCAAAACTCGAAACCTTACATTTACTTTAACTTCAAGGTAAAAGCTACACCTAGTCCTTAACCTAAATACGACCTCTATGAAAGCTTCTGCAGCTTCTTTGTTTGTTTTTCTTGTTCTTTGTCTATTGTCTATTTAACAGCTACACATCCTTTCAGGCCAATTATGTTGAGGTGTCTTCTAACTGGGGTCAAATATTGTGAGCTGTGGCCATCCTGCCAACTTGTTTTTAAACTCCTCTAAAGATCAGTCTCTATAATCAGATACAGGTGTGTACATAACTATTATTATATTTATTCACAGGCTACCCTCGCTCAATCAAATTGTATGGCCTTAATTTTACTAGTGTAAATTCTATTTGGAATGCCCTTAATCGGACTAGTCTATTTCAATTGAGGTGTATACATGGATGTATTCTATTAAGATTAAGCCATTAGTCTGGTTATTAATAGATTATCAGGCTGCATATAAACATAGCTAATGACAAAGACACAGATTAACCAAAGAGCAGTGTAAGTTCATCTAAATTCAGAATAACTGAAAAGAGTAAAGAGCATTAGCTGCTTAGACATTGTTTTTGTCTCGCTTTAATGTCTGACCACTGTATGCCAGTCACAGTGATTGATTCACTGGCTGCTCAAAACGCAGTTCATCGGTCCATTTCAGCCCAGCCACTGCATCTGAATTCAGACGTCTTTCCTCTGGCGGAATATTTAAATGAGTAAATTGTTTCTGATGGATGATGTCTCTGCTGGATGTGGACACTGTGTCCAGACTGTATCCATGGTACAGAATACAGTACACAGAGATCCTATCAAAATGCAGCTCATCTCCTTCCAGAACAGCACTGCCAGATTCATGTGGAGCTGGACAGTGCAAGACATGTTGTAATGACTAGACCGTTTGGCATTTAGTATGTGAAACCTTTGATCTTTACAAACATGTCAAATGGTACCACAGGCTGGTTTATTACTTACTGCTGCTCATACAGTCATTCCGATGGGAAATGAGCAGAAGCTTATATATGATTTGCTACTCTAAGATGGATAGAACCAAAAAAAGTTAATTTTTTTATTTCTTTGTTGTAATTTGTTATGTTACAGTATTCAAACAGGCCATTCAAACCGTAACATAGATCAAAGGAAATATATTGTCATATGCCAAATTTCATGTGCATGCTCAAATTACACTCAATGATTTTCTAAGTGACAATAAGCACTCATTCTCTGCAGGAAGCAAACGTAAATGTGTGTTTTCTGTAAATTTTAGTGTACTATGTATATCATTTGCTAAATTTAGCATATTAGAAAAAAAAAAACATACCATATGCCATTAGTGTTCGCATTGGCCACATTTTGGGTTGCATTTTCCCCCCAATATGTTAAGATTAATTATAATTTTATAAAAGCATATAATTTGACCAGGTGTACCCAAAGTTTTGCATATCACTGTCAGTTTTGGGTAGATTAAGAAATGTAAAGCTGATTATATGACCGAACTTTTAATCAGTAGCAATCTTATGAACTCTAATATGATTACAGAATATAAAATTTAATGTTATTACTTTTTGAATAACTGAGGACAAGTCAAACTTGATTTCCTAATACCTAAATCGGATCAGAACGTTATCCCCTTTCTCGGCCTCATTATCGATTGTTATACAGTTCATGGCCATCTAAGTGAGGAATTAATAGACTGATTTCTTGATATTGCTTTTATTGATATTTGTCCTGAAAAATAAAAATCCTTTACAAAATGACCTGCCATTTAATTATTCATTTTTTCCCCAAGGTGTTCTGTCTGGTTTAATTAAGTAATCAAGATGACATAATCCATAATCCCCTACATGGATAATATTTTTACTCAGTGGTGTAGTAGTACTGAAGAAGGTATACTGGTTAAACCCGGGTATTTTGTACTTTATAAGGGGTCCCCATCACAAAGTGTGCAGTTTCTTTTTAATTTCTTCTTAACATTTCTTATTAAAGTAACACTATGCATTACTGATAGATACAATATCAAAATAATGCAGCAGCATGTCACATTTCTCAGTGTTAAAACAATCATAGCAATATAAACACAGTATACACAAAAGCAACATGTAAATTATACATTTATTCATTCATCTTTTATACCGCTTCTGCTTTTGGGTTTAGGGGCGGGAGGTGGAGGGGGGTGGTTGGAGCCCATCCCAGGGCTCATTTGGCGGAAGGCCATTTGAATTATATATATTATATATTACATTTTTTACTATATTAAAAAAAATAACTTTGAAATTGCATTGAATTATGTTTCATTCGTAAATATGTTCATGAATTTTGTCATATTGTCTCTCTAGATTTATATCATATCTTTTTGTTAGGTGTTTGTTGTTTCCTACCTGAGTTCCTAGTTGTTTTCCTTTGTTTGTTCCCTGTTTTTGTTTTTCTTTCTGCTTTTTTGGTTTAAGAATATATCTCTGGCAGTGTTTTGACTCCTGTCCGTATGGATTTTAAGTATTACAATGGCCCAAATAGCAATAAAGCTTCTAACACACATGCCTCTATAGGTACCCATTCATCAAAGGAATTAAGGGATGAGATCATGTAATCAACACAACTAGTTTTGGAAATGGTGTCATTGTAATTGTCAGACATAACTTTATGGTTCATAAATTCAAATAATGTGTTTTGATGTGGTCGCTTCACTGCTACACTATTGCCAGTGGTGGATTGATTGGGTCCTAGGGGCTTGGACCCATCCACTTTTGTCAATGGCCCCTCTTGGAATGACTTTCAGTATGCATATACTATTATTAAAATCAACATTAAAGATAATTTGAGAGGATTCAACGCACACTGTGGCACAATCATCAACCAGCTCATTAAGGCTTACCATAATAAAAGAATATATATATGGTGTGTGAGTGCACCTCCACACTACTGATCTTGTAAAAGTAATATATGGAATAAAATGAGAGTAAAAATTTTCTTAAAGTGAAATTTAACGTAATCCAGGTTCAAACCTAAGCCTTGTTGAAACCAAGTGTTGGTCTGTTAAGTTACTGGCTTCACATTCCACCTCCCATCTCTATTTGTAATAACATTTACCATATGGGTGCACTTTCTGAAGTTCTACCTTACAGAATGTAGTCTGTTTCTTTGCATTCTCTGTTAGCCCCCTTTTACATGTTCTTCAGTAGCCAGGACCCCCACGGGACCAAAACAAAGCTGGAATTATGCTAGGTTGTGCTGGTAGGTGTGGATCAGACTCAGCAGCACTGCTGGAGTTTTGAAATGTTCACTCACTCACTGTTTACTCAATTAAACACTTCTGCCTTGTTGGTCCACCTATAAATGTAAAGTGAGAGATGAGAGCTCAATTTGTGTTGGTCATCCTTTGGTCTTCATCAATGGTCACAGGCCACTGTTGGCTGGATAATGTGTGGTTGGTGGACTACTCTCAGGCTAGCTTTGACAGTGAGGTGATTAAAAACTCCAGCAGCACTGCTGTGTCTGACCCAGTTGCACCAGCACAAAACAAAACAGCACACCAGCACCACGCCAGTGTCACTGCAGTGCTGAAAAGGATCCACCACTCAAATAACCTTTGCTCTGCGGTGGTCCTGTGAAGGTCCTGACCACTGAAGAACAGGGTGAAAGGGGGCTAATAAAGTATGCTGAGAATCAGATGGGCTACAGCCTGTAAGTGTAGAACTCCAAAGTGCACCTATACTGTAAGTGTAGCTGATAAAAACGGTGTAACTACAAGGGGATGTACCTAATGAATAGGCAGTTGGGTGTGTATTAAAGGGTTATAACTGCAAGACACCTGATATATCTGATTCCATCCAATACCTGAAATGAGAAGAGTGGGTCTTATCAATAGTAGGTTCATCAGAAAATAGTGTGCACTAACTCTCCTCATTCTCCTACTTTTATTCCACAAATTAAAGTATTTGCCCTTCAGCAATATAGTCATAATATACCACATTAGCGCAACTTCCTTGGCAGAGCACTCAAGGACGTCAGCTACATACTCAGACCCATGTCCTTGAATACTGCAGGAGCATTTACAAGTGCAAAATAAACAGCAGAGGCATTCATTGGCAGCAGATTGAGATGATGATTTTGCTATCAGCCAAGGAGACACAGAAAAATAAGCTGGTTTTACATTTGCACACTGGATAGATAGCAATTATGAAAAGGCCAAGTAACCATGTGCAGTAAGGAAATCTGAGTGTCTTGTATTTTTATTAATCACAGTGCTTGTTTATGTACTACCATTGGAATCATCAGCCTTATTCTTTGTTATTTAATATCAAATTAATTAAAATAATGTTCACATTATATTAACCTATAGGTATTTTTAGGTTTATAGGTATTTATTTAAGTTCTATAAAGACAGACATGCAAGCCTGTGATGAATAACATGCTTTAATTATCCATTTTCTCACCATAGTTGTGTGATCTGTATGCTGAATATATAGTAAGAGAAGCAAGACTACAGAGAGACAATTGAAATCTCAGGATTTGGGAAAGAAACATCAATAACCTTCTCGCTGAGGCAAGTTGAAAAGATGAACAGGCTGAAAAGATGGGGCTTCAGCTTAGTAACAAGAAAACAAAGATTATGACAATGGGAAAGACCGCTAACTTTCCCATTGATGTTGAAGCTGTACAAGTGGTGGACAGCTTTTGCCCACTTGGATCAATTATTATCAACACAGGATCCAGCAGTCAAGAAATATGACACAGATTGTCATTCAGCAGAGCAAGAAAAAATAATCTTCAAATGTAATGATGTATCTCTACAAACAAAGATCAGAATTGTCTTTCTTGTGGTTCTTTATTGATGTGAAAGCTGGACAAAGGCAAAAAATGTAGCTGGAGGAGAAAAAAGTACTTTTAAAAGTACATCGGACAGCAAAGAAATCAAACAAATGGACCCTTGACCAAATGAAGATGCATCAATCGCTTCAAGTCCAGGTAACCAAAATGAATCTTATTTTGGGCTTCTCAAGCAGTTATTCTTGGAACTGTTGAAGACAAAAGAGAAACAGGATGGCCGGTTACAAGATGTACTGATGCTGTCAGATGAACCATAAAGAAGATTTTAAGAAGCCTGCAGACGCAAACAGAAGACAAGATATGCTGAGGAACACAATTTATGTGGTTGCCAGGAGTTGGAATTGCCTTGATGGTGCAAAATGATAAAAATGATTATGTAATGTTACCTGTTTGAGATTTGAAATTAATTTATGGGAACAATTCCTGCATTCAAAAGTTTATTAGAAATACATTAATAAGGCTTTGTATGACATACATAACATACATCTTACAATACAAGGCACAAGTTTGTATAATTACTATTAAAACAGCAGTGTGTGAGATTTAGGGGGAGCTATTGGAAATAGAATATAATATACAAATATATGTTTATGTTAGTGTATAATTATATGTAATTACACATTGTTATGTTTTCATTCATATCTTTTATGTATACATAGAGAGCAGGTCGTCTTTCAGTGATTGCCGCCACAATGTTGCTACAGTAGCCCAGAACAGACAAACACTTTTGCGTTTCATGTTTTTATGTTGAATGCTGGAATTTGGTGGCACCAAAAGGTAGAAGATCCCCTGTTAAAATATCCTTCTGTAACACATAGTTATCTGAAACATAAAACTCCCAGTAGGATATTCTAACCTATATCTCCTTATTAGAAATACTACCATTATTTAAACTAAAATGTTAAAGGTAACTTCTTCTTCGCCAGTTTCCGTTATGAATTTTACCATTTTGCTTTAATCATTTTATGCACCAGCTATGCAAACACCTTCTAATGCGCTCTATGCTAGAACTCTATTTTCTATGCTATTCCATGCATGGTTGAATATTTCTTTGCTATATCTTTGAAAACTAATGTTCCAAAAGTTCTATAAATATTTTTTATTTGATCACCTTATATTCTTTTTTTTCTTACTTAATGGACAAAACTAGTTTTTGTATTACAACATCAAAAATGACCAGAAATGAATTAAGCCCAAAGAAAAACTTTTATATTTGTTACTTTATTACACACAACATGCTGATATCATGGATAACCGATAACACTGATATTAAACCATAGTGAACAAATTTCAAGTTTTATTTTGTGGGCCTAGCTAACAATAGTTAGTTGCACTGATAGGCCAGTAGGTTGCAATACTCAATCTCACTGTCAGAGGTTACACACTCCTCCTTAATATAGTTAACACAAAGTTCTTGCTAACCATTTAGTTTTGACTGTCCAGCACCTATAGGCAAAAAGCCTAACATTACATTTTCCAATTAGCCAAGGATAAACGCTTTCAAATTCAGACTAAAAGTAATTGCAAATAAAGTGAATCACAACATTAATACAATGTTTATAATGTTCTTACAGAACAACATTTTAATACATTATCACATGTGGCATTATAAAGTATTACAATTACCATTATAGTATCTTCCACAGCTTCGTCCATAAGTCAGTATATCAATTTTCAATTTTATATACAGCTTCCCAGTGTCTCACTAATTATTTGAAATGTGTGATGTTGAACATGATTAACACATCTTCAATGTCCAAAGAAAAACATATTTCTCCAAAATAGTATCTTTAGAAGACAGAGCAATAGCATTCTTTACTTTCACTGTAAGTTCATGTAAAGAGGTTTTTTTTTATTTTGGGGCATTTCTATTGGCCCATTCATCATAAAACTTTCTTAGCATATAACAAGCAGCTGACATGTTCAACAGATGTAGAAAAATGGAAATCAACAAAAATGGAGATGCATGTTTTTCTGCACAGCCACAATATTGAAACAATTTTATGTCCTTATGTAGGAAAAAAAAAAAAAAAAAAAAAAAAACAGCCACCGATGTTCATTAAGACATAGGAAATAAGGACAGTTATGGCTGTAATATGGACAAATGTGACGAGCATTAGAACCGAGACCCAGTAGAGGCAAACAGCTCTTCACCGTGAAGATTTTTCCCCCTTGTGCTAGCTTCGAAGGTGCCCCAACACATGTTTGAATGATCTCTCTCGGAGACTTAATGAGCTTCAAAAATTCATAGAATATTGATCAGCTGGCAAAGCCAAACACAATATCTAAAAATCACAATGACTTGGGGCAAGATGCACTATCTGCAAGAAACAGCCATGTCACCCAGTGTACATAAGAGGACCAATATTGGAACAGAAATGAGGTCAAATGAAAGGTGCCTACTTTAAAATCTGGACTTGCTGACGGGCTGGTTAAATGGCTGGCAAAGCTACAGCTACTTTCATCTACTGAATTGTATTCGCAAAATAAGGCATAGTTAACTGAAGGCACACGTTAGAGCTGTACCTGCTTTGGAGGCTGTTGTAACTCCAAAAGCACATAGATAAATAAATAAAAACTAGAGGGAAACACGCAGCATATAATGCTACTCCATGAATGACTAAGGTGAGAGTGTTTTTGAGAGTGTCACGAAGCTTCCTTTAAAAAGAGGGCATCCATTCTTTTTGATTTGTTCTTCAACATAATACTCTCACAGCCCTGCAGTGCTGTAATTTCTAATGCATTTTCAACCTCTCGCTAGGAAATAGGCTGACTGGCTTGCAGTAGTAAAATAAATCTTGCAAAAAGGATCAAAAATGATTTGTGTCTCTTTCAAGCACCAGAAACACACAATTGGCTTTAAATTACGATACTCTAAATGTTAAAAGCAATTGCGAAGAGCGAAAAGTTGTTCTACCGTATGCAAAATACACAATCAATGCAAAAGTAATTCATGAAACAGCTACGCACTTCCGAGAGGGTGTAATTTCCATTTCAATATGTGATTGCAAAGACCGTTGAGGGAATTGGATTGTTATTTCTTCTCTTCGGGGTTGTAGTCGACTTGCTTTTCACCGCAGATTTTCACAGAATAAGGTTTCCTCGAGCCCAGTCTTCAGGAGAACACTGCAACACTGCTAGACTCTGCCAGTGCTTTGCTGATGCCTCAATGCAGACCAGCTCTCACTGCTAGCAGATGATGTATATTAGGTATAGTCTTAAAAGTGACACATTATCTCACTTTTTCACAAGTTAACTCGGGTCTCTGGGGTCTCATTGAAATGTATGTGACATGCTTTGGTCAAAATACCAAATTTGGTGGGCGGGGTTTGGTATCTCGTTGAAATGCATTTCGGTCCTGTCCTGTCGGTTCTGGAAATTGAACCGGCAACTTTCCAGTCACAAGGCTTGTTCCCTAACCTCCAGACCATGAATGCCCGAAAAATCACCTCAGCCATTTACATTTACGGCATTTAGCAGACACTTTTATCCGTTAGTGTTAGCTTCAACTTTAAGACTAAAGAAACACAATAACATTTATTTTTCAACCCTTAAATCTCCCTTATCTGCACCACTGACAGCTATCATTGATCTTTCTTTTAGTAAATGTTTTGTCACTGCTTCATTTCAGTCAACCATGTTTTAAAAATGTCTGACAGATAAGGTTGAAGTTGGCTTTGTATTTGTCAGCTTCTTATGAATTTTCTCATTCCACCTTAAGAGGTGCAGCAGTTAACAGCAATTACTTGAGGTACTAGAAAGCAACTGATGCCTCATATAAGGTGGAACTAGGAAATTCTATCAAGAAGCTGGTGAATAAGAAGCTGAATTAAGGTTTGTGTCAGACAGAAAGGTGTTTAGCACACACATAAAAGTTTGACTATAGCTAGATGTTGTCATCAAAAAAAGATGTTGTCCACTCGGGTGCACCCAACAGCTAAGCAGTTCCCATGATTAGCTCCTTGGCTTCTGCATAGTGCTATCGGCGCCAGCACTTGTAAAGGTAGCTCTAAAGCCATGGACGGAGCCATTCAGGTGGGGGACAGTACTACTCTAATGAGTCCCCTCTTGATGTTAGAGGGGGAGCCAAAATTGAATGAATCCTATTTTCTAATCCACAAAAACCTGACTGGGTGGTCTTATGTCACTGAGTGGGTTGGTTGGGAGTTGATAAAGTGAACTGATTTTTCATCTTTATAGGTGAGCTAACTTTTATTAGTACTGTTTTTACAGTGATTGATATTTTTGATTTTAGGAAAGCTGCAGATGCATGTACTCACAACAAGGTGTTCTCCCACATGCCCCTTTCACTCCATCACTAGCAACTCAACAGAGATTTACAATATTTCACATTAGGGACCACTCAACTTTACTGCTTGGTGGTAATGCTTTAAGCTTGATGTTGATCACATGATTATTACACTAACAGCAATGACACCTCAGAAATAGGTGAAGAGCCTGGTGATTTCAGAGTCCTTATTTCCAGTTTTCCAAAGGCTAGCAATGCAATCCAGGGGTCGTTGGAAAGGGCACGTCTTACTGTGCTGACCTGAGGCGACTGGCTTTGTTGTAACAACTGTGGATCTACAGTGCTTCAAATATGTATGATATTGAAGGCCATTATCTCTAGTTTCCCAAAGACTGCAATAAAAAGTCATACATTTTGGAGGCACAACAGCCTGCAATACTGGAAAGTTTAAAGTTATTTAGTCCTACATTTGCAGAGATATGGCCACCTAAATTTCGATGGCACATCTAACCTCCACTACAGGCGAGCATCTCGGGAAGGCTGTGTCTGGTGAGAATTCAGGGTCGGTATTTCTGATTCCCTGAAGGCTAGCAATGCGATCCAGGACTTACTGGAAACGGCACATTACGCTCTATAAATCTCTGCCGTCATTACATATTTTTCACGTCACTTGTTGCAAAGCATTTCTTTCTACAGTGATTTCATTAAAACAACTTGAAAAAAGTTGTGCATTCCCTATTTTAGAAGTTGAGCATTAAACAATGGCATAGTGATGAATAAGTAAGAAGGATACTGTGTCATGTTTTATTTTTGTTGTATAACAGTCTGGAATTCAACAATGAGACGTCTGGTGACCAAAAAAAAAAAAAACAATTTACGACCTTTTTCACTACAGCAAAAGTTGGAAAATGGAATCTCCCATCTGTGCTACACAATCCGTAGAATTTTCCCACTTACGGAAGTATAATTCTTTAAAGTAAACATATGAACGCAGCATCAGACATCAAGACTGTTATCACTGAGTATGAAGTTTTAATTTTAACTTTTGGTTAAATTGCTACAGCATGCAACTTCATTATTTTTATTTTTTATTTTCCTGTATTATTTAAGACGGCATGGTGGTGTAGTGATTAGCACTGTCTCACAGCAAGACAATCTGGCTTCGAATTTGCACGTTCTCTCCGTGCTTAAGTGGGTTTCCTCCGGTTACTGCGGTTTCCTTTCACAGTCCAAACACATGCATGTTAGGTGGACTCTAAATTGCCTGTGTGCATGAGTGTGTGTTGGCAATGCATTATATAGTCAACCTGTCCATGGTGTACCCCGCTTTTGGCTGATGATGCTGGGACTGGGCAGACGGATGATGCATAGAACCATTACACATAGTTCTCAATGGTAATAAGTGTCCAGAATTACAATGTATGTACAAATCAAACAAAAAAAGAAGAAACTAATATTAAAGTGTTCTTTTATTTTTCCCTGCTGTCTTGAATTACTCACAACCTCAGTATCATGTAATTAACAAAACTGGCTTGATGTTATTTGAATTACACATTGTCAGTTGTATTATTGTCTTGGGCTGCAAACAAATAAACAATCAGATAAATAAAAGCTGAAATGATGAAAATATAATGCCTTTCTATTTGTACATCTGCAGTATGATAACTACATTTACGTTGCAGAAGTGGAATGAGTCATACTTGGTAAATATGGATTGAAACACGAGCAAATAGGCTACAATTAGCTAGTGAGTACTTCAGTGCTAGTAGAGCTAGCTTGTGAATAACAGTCATAAAGGACTTTATTGAATGTAATGCCCTCGAACAATGTGGAATATAAAGCACACAGACTATACAGAAATAAACACCCTGCAGGGGATTTGCATGCAGAACCTTTCTCCTGGCACTTGAAAATGTTGAGAAGTTCCCTTGATGTGCATGATGCCACCATTGCCCCAACGGAACAGAACCAGTGTGCAACCTTGTCAGATCATGTAAGAAGACAGCAAAAGAAGGGGGTGTTTGATTTGGCTGTAGTGCTTATGGAAGGGAACAGGTCCCTCTGAAGAGGCTTTTATATGCTTTCCTGTAGCAGACGGAGAGGAGAGACCAGACTCATCTGAGAATTGCCAGCAGTGCATAACAAGGCGAAGAGGAGGGGCAGCGGGTGCAGCTGGATGCCAGTCCAACTAAACATTACTCAAGAGGTATTCACCATGAACTGGAGCGCGATGTCACCACATGAATGACATGAATGGATTGAGAAAACGAATCCTGTTGCCTTCTTTTCATTCGAACTTAAGTGTCTTTTTGTGTTGGGTAAACATTTTATATTAATTAAAAGGAATACAGACTAGCACAACACACACTACCTCACCACCACCATGCTGGTGTCACTGCAATGATGAAAATGATCCACCACCAAAATAATATCTGCTCTGTGGTTGTCCTGTGGGGGTCCTGATCTTTGAAGAACAGGGAAACAAAGTCTACAGAGAAGTAGATGAACCTCAGTCTTAAGGGCGTTGATTTGCACTTGACAGTGGTTGGGACCTATGAATCACCACTGGAAGGAACGCCAATCTTTCTCAATGTCTCAATTCAACTAAAAGACATGGACTCATTTCAACCAGTTTCAAACCAGTAAACTGTGAGTTTACATATAAAGACTGATCAAGATTACTTCAGCCATAGTGCAACTAACATCTCTAATACAGTAGCATTAATAAAAGTAGGATTATTCATAGCTACAGACGATGTTAGCCTGTTGTATGCTGTGCGCCAAAGCCTAGCACTGCCATTAATGTTATTATGATGGACACATTTCATTAGAAACTAGACTTTAAATGACTTACATGTTTCTTTGAAGCTTTTTTGCTGCCATCCTCACTCGTTTTCAAACCTGTGTGTCACCCACAACGTAAATCTCGTATGATCTGAAAGTTTTCCTTCCAGTTTTGGCGCTGCTAACAACCAAACGTAGACACCGAGTCTCATGTGACAGCCAAGGCACAACCAATCACACTAGCCATATGTATGTACTGTGAGGCAGGACTCCAGTAGAGAACATGATTTAACCCTTTTTTCCACCTCTAGGTTAACCACATGTTGACCAGGTCTTTTCTTTTCGAAGGGGATCAAATTCTTGGTGGCGACGTCACTTTAGTCCATAATAATTCTAAGCCCTTGCACAGTCTATAAGTGTAGAACTAACGTGCTCATATATGATAAATAGGGCTGCTAAAATGGACACTATGTGGACAGGGACTGCACTAACATGGTGATGGTGTGTTAGTGTGCTGTGCTGAAACATGTGAATCAGAGGTTTTGAGCATAGTGTTACTCACTGTCTACCTGCCCTTAATCAGGTGTCCCAGGGTGCCATTGCCTGGATATTTTTGGTTGGTGGACTGTCCACAGTCCAGCAATGACACTGAATTGTTTAAAAAACCTCCAGCACAACAGACACTACCACCACCTCAATACCGCATCTGTGTCACTGCAGTGATGAGAATAACACACCACCAAAATAATGCCTGCCCTGTGGTGGTCCTGTGGGGGTCCTGACCACTGAAGAACTGTAAAGACGATAACAAGGTAAAGCATATGCACCACAGTCTTTAACTGTAGAACTACAAAGTGCACCTATGTGGTAAGTAGAGCTGATAGAATGGAGCGCAGAAACAACAAGGTGTACTGAATGAAGTGACCGGTCAGTGTATATACCTATGCATCAGTTAACATCTTAAAATAGATGCACAGTGACTTAACGTTAGACAACACTTCTCACCAGTTCCAGAAGAAGGGAAATGCCTGCAAGCGCTTCAGATTCATAATGAAAATATGCCGCATTTGAACTGCTTGGCCATCGTAATGGGAACTTCAGACATTCAGTCTTAAAGAGATTATCTTTATGTGTTTTCTGGTACATTCAAGGCATTAAACGCCAGCCAATGATGTGAAATTAAAGAGCATGTGAATTAGCGGCACTCTAAGCCAAGCAGACTTGTTAGTGTGAGCAGGGTCTGGTGACACAACCATGGCAAAGGCTGTGCCGTCTCTTCCATTTAATTTTCCAAGCCACTTCCTCCACATAGTTAGGAGAAGAGAGTTTTGTTCTGGTTTGATACACTGTCTAATGAGAGGTACTAAGAGCTTGTTGAAATTGTTCCCTCATAATGCATTCTGAAGTCTTAGGATGATGAATATTTCTCTATCTTCAATTACTGAGTTTAATATATTCCAAGGTTCTTGTCTTGCTTCCTCTCTTGGCAGACTCCTCAGCCTTTTTTTTTAAATCATTGCAAAGCATAACTACAATGAGAGAATCTAATGCAAAATCCCCTTTGAAGCCTGCATGTGGCACCCAGGCATGCTGGAGTGGATATTTGAACTTGTTCTCCTGATGATTTTTACTTTTTGTTCCATCATGATTAGGTCCATCAGCTACAGGTCTGGAAAAAAGCAGACTTTTATGGGTTTTATGCAAGCTGAAGGCAAAGTGCAAAATATCAGGTGTCCTCTGGGGGTCCAGGACCTCCCAATTAACCTATATGACCCCCCTGAAATTACAGGGGTCCCTGAAAATAAACCTATAGAATAATGGCACTATGCTGTCTTTAGGAAAACATAGTTGCTCAAGTCCACACAGGTGGGAGCTTGGTCGTTTTGCCAGAGAATTGAACCCAGGCCTTTCTTACTGTGAGGCAACAGTGCTACCCACCTGGAGAATACATACCGCTGCTGTCCAAAGAAAAACAAGTGTCTCCAAAGTAGTGACTTTACAGGAGAAACCAAAAACAACTCACAGTGCAAAACAGTGTAAACAGGTTTTATTGCAAGTGATTTTGGAGCATTTCTATTGGTCCATTCATTCTGAAACTTTCATAGGATATAAATAGAAACTTTCTTTCTTGCTTTTTTTCTTTATTTGATTAACTGTCTTTCTTTCTTTATTTTCGTCTGTCTTTCTTTGCACTTTTTTCCTTTATCTTTCTCTTTCTTTCTTTTAATGGCCTTCTTTCTTTCTTTTTACATTACCTTTTCTTTATTTTTTTCTTTCTGTCTTTCTTTCTTTCTTTCATCTTTTTACTTCTCCTTTCTTTCTTTCTTTCTTTTTTTCTTTCTTTCTTTTTTTTACTTCACCTTACCTTACTTTTTTTCTTTCTGTCTTTCTTTGTTTCATCTTTTTACTCCTTTCTTTCTTTCTTTTCACTTCAGTGGCTAAAAAAAACTGTTTACTTCATTCACCTGGGGAATTGATGTCGCTGTCCAAAGAAAATCAAGCATCTCCATCACCTTAACAGGAGAGAATTTATTTATATATTATTTTTCTATATTATTTGAACGAGGCAGCAATTCTTTACATTATACAAACATTTCAGGATAAATGAACGAGTAGAAATGCTGCGCAATCACTAACTGCCTCTTTTCAATTACTTACTTTGAAAGTTAACAGTGTCTTTGCTCTCTTTTTTTACTGATTAATAAAATAGTATTTAAGTTACTGTGATGGAGACCAATGATGCATAGAACCATTACACATAGTACTCAATGACTGGTAATGTAAGTTTTACAATGTATGTACAAATCAAACATAAAAATGAAGAAACTAATATTAGATTATATAAGTTCTTTATAGAGTTCTTTTATTTTTCCCTGTTGCCTTGAATGACTTACAACCTCAGTATCATGTAATTAACAAAACTGGTTTGATGTTATTTGAGTCACACACTGTCAGTTGTATTATTGTCTTGGGCTGCAAAGAAATAAACAATCAAGTAAATAAAAGCTGAAAAGATGGAAATAGAATGCCTTTCTATTTGTATGTCTTTGTTATGATAACTACATTTACATCGCAGAAGTGGAATTAGTCATACTTGGTAAATATGGATTGAAATACGAGCAAATAGGCTACAATTAAAAAACAAGCATCTCTGCTTCACTTTCACTGTAAGTTAAGTAAGTGATTTAGGAGCATTTCTATTGGTCCATTCATTATAAAACTTTTACAGTTTATTAAGAGCATCTATCATGTTTAAATGATATAGAAAAATAAAATGGAGATACATGTTTTCTTAGGACAGCGACGATATCCTGCTTTTCTATGCTGTAAAGTATGTGTTAAAGTTTAAAGCATGTCGCACTTATGTATCACCCAGAATCATGTATCATCTAAACACAACTTAGCCGGCTGCTCCTGCGCAGTTTCAAAGAAGGAAAATTGTTATTTTCCAGTTTCCGACATCACTTGAATACAACATAACTATAGATGCAGCCCTGGTCCGCCTCAGGGTCACGCTGTAGCAAATTGGTTCACCCAGTTGGTCCTTGACTGAAGCCCTGCTGATTGTAACTGTGCTGCAGCATATTTCTAACCAAGTAATTGGTGGAAAGATTGAACTGTTACAAGAAGAGATGTGTGCGATCTCAATTCAAACCTGGACGACCACATTACCAAACTAGAAAAGAACATTTCAAGAACACGAATTGTTAAACCACACATGCTGCCACTGAAGCACCACTATTGTGAGTGAGTTAGCACCCATCCAATGCTGGAGTAGACAACATAGGGGCTGTTTTGCACTCTGCCTAAAGGTATAGGCTAACACTAAATCACATCTAACCTCAAACAGTGCACTGTAAACTGTACCTCAGGTTCAGTTACAAAGAGATCTTTGGAAACTTGCTTTGACTTTAACCTTGAATGTTTCTACATCGGTGGCTTCTCTCTTCTTCACAGTGTTGGAATAAATCTTGAGAAAGCAATTCAATTTTTGTCACACTTGTATAAGGAGAACAAAGCTGCCTTCACAGCTACACAGCACGGCAGTATGACAAAATACTGTGGCCATGCCTTTAAAACAGCATTGCAGTTTCAGAGAAGCTGAAATTCAAGGATGCTGAGATACGAACGTACATCAACAAAAACTCTGCCCATGTCCATCGTCAGAAGCCTAAATCAATTTGCTAATCTCTGTTATGCCACATGTTTTGTGAAAGAATAGATGGAAGCGCGTGATAAAGGACACCGTGCGGTGGAGAAGACGTGGCCAGTGTTTGCCTAAAATCTTACAGCTCCCTTTTCCTAAAAGAAGGTAATATTCACTCAGTCCTATCATACAGTAAGCTGCTTTATCTGGTCCCTCCCCAGGCTGTATGCGTTTGTTTCACCGCGCTGTCTCCAACCTTTGAATTCGGGAATTGTGTTTGCGCCTTGATGTCTGATTGGATCTTTACAAATGCATGTATATGCAAATTCGCCAGTGTCAGTATTCGCTCCCGGCAAAAGTAAGGAAACAGCGGCTGCATTCTGAAAAGGTGCGCCGACTGCATTCTTCCTGAGAGAACAAGACTCTGTAATCCAGGAGTTCATAGTCAATCTCTTCCTCCCAAACTGACATTTCAGACTTGACATTGTACATTTTCAGGCAGACCGGATCAATAATCTGTGTCAATTTTATCAAATCCACAGGAGTGAATGTCTTACTCACAGACTCACTGCGTCTGAGTGAGGAGAAATAACCGTCTTCCTATCTTTCTTTCTTCTTTCTTTTTTACCTTTCTTTGTCTGTCTTTGCCCTTTTCACAGAAATTTTCTTTCATTCTTTCTCCTTTTGTTTTTTTTCTTTTATCTGTTTACTTCTCCTTTCTTTTTTTCTTTGTCTGTCATTCTGTATTTCTGTCTTTTTTTGCCTTTCTCACAGAAACTTTGTTTCATTCTCTCTTTCTTCTTTTTTCTTTATTTCATCTGTTTTCTTTCTTTCTTTCTTTCTTTCTTTCTTTCTTTCTTTCTTTCTTTCTTTCTTTCTTTCTTTCTTTCTTTGCCTTTCTCACAAACTTTTCTTTCTTTCTTCCTGTCTTTGGCTGTCTTTCATTTGTCTTTTTTTCTTTTCTCTTTCTTGTATTTCTTTCTTTGCCCATCTTTCTGTATTTCTGTCTTTTTTTCTTTCTCACAGAAACTTGTTTGTTTCTTTCTTTTTCTTTCTTTCATGTCTTTCATCTGTTTACTTCTCCTTTCTTCATTTTTCTTTCTTTCTTTGCCTTTTTTCTTTTGTTTGTCTTTGCCTTTCTTTCTTTCATTTGTTTATTTCTCCTTTTTCTTTCTTTCTTTTCACTTTCCTTCTTGCTTTCATCTTTCTTTGTCTTTGTTTCCTCTTTCTATCTTTCTTTCTTTCTTTCTTCCTCTTCAATACAGTGGCCTTGTTCCAAAGTGTTTGCTGCATTTTTAGGATTATTTAAAAGAAACCATAGTGTAAAAACTAACCATATTGTAAAAAACAAATCCCACACGCATCTCATTCCTCCATCTTATGCCATCTCACCATCTCACCATCCACCACAAATATATTCAAACGTTCTGTACTGGCAACAGCCAAGCCCAGTGTTTATATTTGGTTCTGCCGATCGTTCTTCCGCAGAAGAAGGATGAGCTACTTACAAATAGCTTTCCTTCTTAATCGAGACCTGATAGACATTAAAGTTTAATGAGAGCACTCAGAACCTCTCCGCTCTCCATGTAGCTGCAAATAAAGGTCACAATGTTCAAGTTCCAGCCCAGATTCAAGCTGATCTCTAGTTCGGTGGTGTCGGCAGGCTACTCCATCTGACCTACAATAGCCAAGACATTAATTTGCACTGCGAGGATGAAAGCAGTACTGTCTTAACTGCCCTGCCATAATCTTCTCATTAACAAACGTATGTGGAGCAGCGAGCGCTCATCACAATTAATATTTCAACACACTTCAAGAGTGTAAAATCTGCGCCTATACCATCAGAGCCCGCACAGTGGCATTCCGTGTGATCTTAGTACAAAGCACGAGGATCATCAGTTTCATCTTCACTAATAATCATTTCTTTTTTTAACATCTCTCTGCTTTCACGTGGTAGTGCATAGCCGTGCTATGGTCTATCAGATGCTCAGGCATTTGTCCCCGATGTCTTGTGTGTTTAAGGTACTAATGATTGTTCCGTAATACATGCTATTAATCTACCTTGACATGATAATTTGTGTCTGCTCTATTTGGGCTCTTTTTTTTTTTCCCGCAGACCTCGCCTCGACAGTGCGGCTGCATGGCTTGGTGACACCGGAGCGAACGCGCAGCAGCTGCTTTCCATTCTCTGTCTGTCATAACAATAAGGCTGTTAACAAAGCAAAGGAGGCTTCATACGTTGTACGGCTGCATTGCTTCTGACAAGTCTGGGGAAATTGTTTGATTGATGAACAAAGTCTTCTCCCATTTGTAATTAATACTAGAGGATGTGAAGTCACTTTCAGAGCGGACTGAAATATTCTATTAATTCAGGGTTTGTGTGGAAGAGGGGGGAATCCCAGCAGACAGAGGGGGCAGGATCTCATTTATCAAAGCACACACTAAATACTCATGACATTATTAATGGATTTTTCTTGCAAAAACCAGGCGAAATGATTAAAGAGGTAAGGGAGGAATTATATCTATTTGTACTGAGCCGGTTCCTCTCATGTTCCAAGCCGTGCTCGACGCACCTTTCTGCCTCTTTTTTTTTTTTTTGCTTGTGTACTCTCTTACTCTCTTCTTCTCCTTATTGCAGAGCTGTTCTGCACCAACGTGACTGCAATGGTCTCTTAAACCTGATTCAATTAGAAAATGTCTCTCGTTCTCCCGAACTGTGTCTTATGAAACTATCGACAGGCCTTTTTCTAAAAAAAAAAAAAAAAAATTCAAGGACGTCTCTATTTATAATGTGATACTGGCAGCTCCTCTGTTTCTACTCATGAGGCCGAGCTTGCCTGGGTATGGTTGACTCTGAACCAGTTCAAGCCAGAGGATAGGTCCAAACAACTCGACCTCCTGCAGGCCTTGAAAAATTGATACGGCCTGCACGCGCTCTGGTGTACGAGCATTCGGCCTATTCATGTAAACAAAAACGCGAGAGTGTTCGTGTGTTGCACAATCTGAACTGTAGAACTGAAGGACGTACCAACAGACCTCCTCAATGAAAGGCATATTCTTTTCATATGAACTTTTCTCTCTTTCTTTTTTTACCCGGAGCTCCAGTATGAAGTTATTGAAAGATTGAATCTGCAACTGGGTGATAATGGCACGTTTAACTACACCTGCTTCCTCCCGCCATCATCTTTTATAGTCGGAGGCATAAAACCAAAGCATTTTATCGTATTTAATATTCCTGAATGCAATTCTTAAAGTTAACAGTTTGAAACACGGCTCTCGGCTGGAAAGCCTCTGTTTTTTTTTATTGCGAAAAGAGACAAAAATTCAGTAGCAGCTCCGTGTAATTTTGATAGCTTGTACAAGAGCAGGACTGCACTATGAATCATTGATTATACATCAGTTTAGTATGCCGCACTGCAGAGTCCGCATTGGGTTCAAATGGAGGAAAGGCAACCTGAAGTCCCTGATCAATATAAGCAGACCTCGGAGAAATCTGTCAGGTCCAGGCAAAGGACTCTGAGCAGCTCCTTAGGGCCGAGGCCTAACCTTTTCAAAGGCAAGGTGATGAAGAAGCTCATCGTTCTTAATGAGGAATTAGAGATCGGTGTGGTTAAGAAAAAAAAAGAAGAAGAAGAAGAGCACGGTGAAGAGAGCTGCTGACTCGGAGACAGATAAGCGTCACACGGCAGTCATTTAAGCGAAGATAGCTTACCACAATAGAATAAAAGGGGGGATGAAAAGGTCATGTGGAATTAACTGGATCTCCGTGTTATGGCTAATGTATTCCAACTGGTTTTGCATTTTGAATATGATTGCAAGGAACAGGGTGAATCACTCCGAGGTAATCAAATTGAAACTTTTTTTTTCCCCCAAACCTGAAAAGTTGAAGCAACTAAGACAGATGAGAGATTACATTTGTCACCGTCATGGATTTTTTTATTTATTTAAAAAAGGGGGGAATATTTTAACCCAACATTAATGCCAAAGGAAGTAGACATGATCTCTAATTTGAATGAATGTATCCTGTCTGGCATGGCACTTTATACTGCACGGAGGAATGACAAATTGCTGCAATTGACAGAAACAGATTCACAGTTAATTAAAAATGTAATTACATGCACTTAAGCCATTTAGAGTAAGATGAATGTGAAATCATTAGGCATACTTTGAAAACCAGATGTTCGTTAAATCACTTTATACGGACAACATAGCACAATAGATAGCATGCATAGACCAGCGCATGTGTGCGTATACAGTTAATGCAGGGGACTATTCCGTTCGCCGATGTGCAATTAACTTAAGACAGCGAAAAGCACCAACTCCTGCTGCGTTAGCACATAAATTAGCATGTCAGCTATCCCGGCTTCATGCTTGCTTTGCTCACCTCGATGTCTGTTGCAAACAGTCGTGTACTTATATCACCTATTTAGCCTGTTTACTTTATTGTGTACGCAACATCAGTTTTGTGTTGTCGAGCGAGTGCAGAACAAGTTGTTTTTGTTTTTTTTCCGCTTGACACAGTGTCCTCACCGTCTGTCCTAAGACATTTGAGCCCCGGCAGGGAGCTAATAATTAAGGGTACATATTTCCCTTCCTCAATTATCACCTGCTGTTAAATTTATAATGATGAATTAAAAACTGCCCAAATTAGTATGAACCCTGACCAATAAATGAACCTCTGTAGGTGTTGAAGGGAAATTCAGCATGCACAGTTCATTTCTCATAGGTCAGAACATACTTAATTGGCAGACAACAGACAGAAGTTTTTGCCTTCACTAAAACTAAAGGTTAAGAAACGCAGCAAGAGCACAATCTCACCAAAACCCAAAAGCCCACTGCTAAGTTGAACTGTTAGATCTCCTAGGGCGTTTTGATAGTTGGAAAAGTTCTTGTCTAACAACATCTTGATTAGAAGAGCTAAAGTATTATGTCAGACAACTATTTATGTACTGAGTAAATCCAGCATGTATCACCATAGAAACTGTATATGACAGGTGCTATTTGTCTGTTTTGGACACTCTAGATCAAAATAATATCAGGGTAATTAAATGGAAGACAAAAAAGGAATTAGTTGGTGTGAGTGGATCAGTCACAGCAGTTCTGCTGGAGTTTTTAAACACCTCTGCAATTAAAACTATCCAGACAGCAGTGCTCTGTGGGCAGCCACCTTGTGACTACTGTTGAAGGACTACAGGATGACCAACACAAACTGTGCAGTAATAAGTTATCGTCTCTGACTTTACATTTACAAGTGAACCAACATGGTAGCTGTAGACAGTAAGTGGACACAGTGCTCTGTGTCTGACCCACATATACCAGTGCATACCATGTCAGTGTCACTGAAGTGCTGTGAATGATCCACCACCCCAATAATATCTGCTTTGTTTTGATCCTTTGGAGGCCCTGACCATTGAGCAACAGCAAAAAAGGGGATAAAGTATGCAGAGAAAAAGACTGACAGCATTCTGTGGTTGTACAACTACATAGTGCTCCTATAGTGGAACAATACATATTAGGTAAATATCGAGCCCAGAGGGAAATTCAAGGCATGAGGCAAAAGAAAAAACTGGACAGTTACAAAAAAAATAAAATAAAAACATGTATGTATGTATATATATATATATATATATATATATATATATACATACATACATACATACATACATACACACACACACACAGATAGATACATACATATACATTATACTATATATATATATATATATATATATATATATATAACATACAGTTATAGAGATAAATAACATAGTTATAGAGATAAACATGTGAAATGAATATATATTATGATACAATCTGATACCTGAAAACTGATATAGGGGGTCTGGAGTATAACTGTGTAACAGGATTATTTTTTACTGTGCTGGGATGAGTTAAATAGCTACCACATTAAGAAGTTTGTGTACAGCTAGTAGAATTTGATTTAATAGATAACCATCACCTCTTGAGTTACAATTCAAATCTCTTGTCAGTCATGTTGAAGGTTTTGCTTGTGGTTAGATTATTAAGGAGGAGATAACCAATGAATGAAAGAGTAAATACAGTAATGACTGAGGCTCTTAGACCAATATAACAACCACCACCACCACCTGCTGCTCGAAAACCATGTTAAGCAGCAAACAAAAGGTCTTGGCAGGTATAGGGATGATGTCTAAAGCTGAACTTACAACATTTCTTCTATAGGGGTAAGTACAAAGCTGTTAATGCTGAGATTAAGGGTGATCGTAATTTTCCCACATCTTCCTGTGAGATGCTGCTCCTTATTGTTTGGAGAATAAGTTTGACAGGTTTCCTTTGAAGCTAATAAGGGTTTAATAAGCCACTAATCAAGATTAGTGAGTCCAGTTTCAACTCATGTATAAACACAGTTTAACATATAGGTAAATTATTTATTTACTTTTCTGCTAACTTTATTTCCATGAAAAACAGATTATAATTTGATTATTCAGATAATATATAGTTTTCTAACATCTAGTTAGTGATGACTAAAACTGCACTTTAAAATATATAGATGTTTCAGTGACTCACCACTATTATTAGCTACTAAGTAATAAGCTCCATACAGCAATATACTCAATGCTACCGTGAACTCATAGGAATTAAATTCTGCTATTGATACACCAAGTATATACTAATTAATTTACATTTCTGCTCAGTGTTTTGCAAAAGATCTTGACAAAGTCTTTTATTGGTGTTTCTCACATGACAGACCTCCCACCATATGAAGGTTTTACTAAACAGAGCTTATTGCACTATAAATATACTGTAAGAAAGTGCTTAATGTGGGGGTTTCCAAACAAGGAGCCTCAATAAATATTAAAGTAAAATGAGGAAATATTTGTAAAGGTAGTTATCAATAGCTCATTAGGTAACTGCAAGTAGGTACTATCAGACTAGACAACAGACAGGATGGAACTGACCTAATATGCAACAGTAGTGCCACAGTAAAAAAATGCTCCAAGAGACATTAACATTGCTATACAATATGTATGAAATAAGGTACATTAGATTAATGGATCCCAAATGCTTCTCCAACTCATCCTAGATGTACTTGATGGAGCTCCATTACATTAGAAAGTGCACTGCAGTAGCCTGCACTCGGTACAGGGCTTGGTGACATTAGGTTCATGTCTGGCTGCTCCAGGGTGTCCCATTCTAAAAGTAATGCTGTCATGTGGGGATATTACAAGCTGCATGTGTGCAATTGAATGCCTGTGTCAGCAATGGGCACAGATTAAAGATGAATTCACTACTTAGATAGCATCTAAATGGTTTTGGACCAATAGTGCAGGGGTTTGAATTTGCCACCTACTGACACTGGAGAAGCAACAAGGGTATCACGTGGGAGCTTGTTTTGGTGAAACCACTTTTTACAAAACATGCACTTATTCTAAAAGTACCGAAGCCCAAAGTTTATAGTGATATCATTTATCATGATAACAATGTAGTATTGTTGTATCGCTCACCCTTCACCTAGCAGTACCGAGGAGCCTACGTCTGTCTACGCCAGACACTACCATTAATTTATAGCTCTGCATTTTGTGGACTGTCAGGCAATTGTTTATAGAGCAGTTTAAACTGGAACTTCAAAGGGATTTCAAGGACTTGTTTGCAGGTAAGTACCTGCTCGCGTTTCCGCTGGACTTCAGGGAATTGATGCAGTTACGTTAGGGGATTCATTATACAGGGGATTCACTATATCAGACATCGGCACGGATGTACTTCTAGTTAAGATGTATAGTATCTCGCTTTCACTTCTGAATTAACATGTCATTCATCATAAGGCCTTTGGCGCCTCCCCCGTGCTATTACATTTTTATTTTCTTTTTTTTATTTTAGAGAAGGATAGTTTTTCATTATTTGTACATGTCACAGTTAGAAGTGGAACAATTTACACTTAGATCAGGAGTGTCATTGTCTGTGGCTGAATTTATTTAGTGCTCTAAATATTTGTATCTCTTTGTAAGTGGATTGGAACCAAAAAAGCAATAATGCATTGCCTTTATTTTTGTATATATTTTAAAAACTTGTTTAGTATATAGTATTTATATGATGTACTATTAGATTTACTATTTGCACATGCTAGCATTTAATATGAAGCTGTGCTGCAGTTCTGCTGCTGGTTAATATTGTGATCCTGTACGTGGCATTTTATTGTAATGCCTGTGTGGTCTTCCCATATTATTTGTATTCAACAATAATGATTTTCATTTAACGACAATAAAAAAAACAAGCAAAATGATTGCAGCTATATATATCACTGCTGATGGATGGTGGTTCTCCACAATGAAAACAACTTGATAACAAGACAAGGAAAAAACATCATTTACTTTTAACGTAAGTCAACATAATCAGACTGTTACATACAATGTAAGGGCCAACAGACATTTCTCAAATTATGATAAAAACTGAAAAACAACATAAATAGAAATTTGAGGTTTTGCTCTACAGGAGCAATATATAGACATGCTGTCTGTCTACACAGTCTGCATGGGCTTTATAGATTAGTGGCTCTGCTAGAAAATAAGAGGAGGATGTTTTAACCTCTTTCTACAAGCCCCCTACATGGGTGGCATAAATATTGACTCAGATATTTTCCATTAATGAAATTAAATCAAATATTTGTTATGAAATTAAGTAGAACACTATTGGCTCCCTATGTGTGAAATGTCAGTCTGTGTTAAGGAGCTAGTGACCAGATATGGGTAAAGTAGCCTAAATCAATGAGAGTATTGGTACTGGGGTAAAATACTGACAAGTAAATGTAAAAATGCCTCCATATATAGCAACTTCAGCAAGTACAGCAAGTGCAAAAGTATCAGGATAATAAAGCTACTTAGTATAGAACTGCAGCAAAAGTAAAGGCATATAGCCTATCAGCACAGGAACTGAAGTTTGCATAGGTCTATTTTCCTATTTTTCATTATTTATTATTATAAATAAAATGCAAATGTCAGTGATGTGACAAATCACAAGACAGTACATATGTTGTTTAAATATGTAACTAAATATGAATGGCTGAAATGTAAATGAGTCTACGTGTATTCCTTTACTCATCAATAAACTATATATAGCAATAAATGTATTACTATTTAAAAATACTCAGCAGTGTACAAATCCATCAATATTTTACCTTCAGTAAAAATTACACCCTCATTGCAAATCAGGTTCATTAGCGAAACTTTCAGCTGTCTGCAATAAACCAATCAAACAAGAAGACTTTAAATTGCCAAACACAAACAATCTAACAAGTAGTTTTTACAAATTTAACTCAAAATACCACTTTGTCAAGTGTCTTTAGTACTTAGCAGAGCACCCTTTAGCTGTTATGACCTGGTGTAAAGTACATGAACTTAAGGAAATGTAAGTTTCTATTCACCTCTGCTGGCAAGCAAAGAGGAATAAATGGGGATGTGTAAGAAACCTCTGTTTTCTAAACAATCCACACTTCTCCTCAAACACAAAGTAAACTGCAGCTTCTTTGATATTAAACAAAACACTATCGGTATGAACAAGTATGAACAGTGCTTCCAGTTTTGCGAATTATACACATTGCCATCAATATATATCCCACCAAAGTTATGGAGAAAATATAATGCATGGCTCAACTGAGAAAGGCAGCGTAATTAAACTGTGAAAAGGGGAGTTTAAAAGGAAATATTACTCTAATTTCAGTCAACAAATATAGTATATAATACTTCTGTAAAGCTACTATACCAAACCACTGTATAGTTATAGTTAATGAAATTTCCTTCCCAAATTTCTTAATCTAGTAACTCTGAGGATTCATAGTAAATATACATGCATGGATCCATCCATGCTTTTATATTTACTGAAGCCATTTACTACAGATCAAGGGAAGCAGATACGGAATGAAGGTTCAGCTATTCAAAGTCACGGACACACAGGAGCGAGCGGTGGTTATTGCGAATCTTGAGGTTGTATGTGGTGGCATGTGGGTCTAAAAATCAAATAAACTGCAAGTTGTTTGCCACTGAAAACAAAACCTGGGATCTATTAACTGGGACTCTATCCATTCATTCTAAGTTATTCAGTCACATCCCTAACCCATGTATTTCTCCACAGTACGGCTGCGGTTATGTATGCTTGACTAGTACAAAAATATTGAGAAATATTGCATTCGATACTCACCTTTAAGGTCATATTCAGTAATCATCTTCAGCCCCGTTCCTTTTCCCCACCTGTACACTCACATTATGCAATATAGACATCTCTCCTGGGAATGCAGCGCTGCAGTCTATGGCAACCATCCTGTAGTTATTAATAAAAATTTGATAACCTCTTTTTTTTCTCACCAGATAAGATGGGCTGCTTCACGGTAGTGCTAAAGATTCATTATCGATTCATTTGCATGCAGCACAGATCTTGGAAGCATTCTATTTCTGTAGGACACTCTACTCCTTCTCTCTCTCTCTCTTTCTCACATTTCTGCCACTGACTTGGTGCTCATTGACAACTGTGTTATTATTCTCTGTCGAACACAGGGAGCCTGACTCACACTGCTTCATTCCTTTTCTAAAAGCTACACTGAGTAATTTCAATTTTTCAGCCTTAAGGTTAAGCCCTAACAACAGCCCCTTTCCCTACCCAACACTCTTTTATTGGCTTCCATATGAAAAGGGGTATGCTGTATACATAACAATTGCTTTTTAGAGCTGCACGATGCTTGTGTTTCCATTTTCTATACACAGAAGTGCTGCGTATAGTTGCTGCCCGGATTGCGGGTCTCAAGTGCATGTACACCACTGAGCAAGCACAATGTGGTTGAATTGAGCGGGGCTGGCGATTGGATTATTGACTACATGGAGAGAAATCCACTGTATAGGAGTGCAGACGAACTGCGATAAAGCCTTAGAAATGTGGCATTAGAAAATAAATAAATTCCTTAAAGTCAACTGTTACATTGAGAAAGTATGCATTATCCAGTCTCTGGTACATTGGACAGGATGTTTTAGCAGATGCTCATGTTTCAACAACCTCTAAATGTATGTTTTTTTCTATTGCTTGTCTTTCTTAAAAGGCATGTAAAGTAAAAAATACCAAACTGAACAAACAAACTAATTTAAAGTTTAAGCAACCACCAGGACCACCATCTTCAAGCAAATAGCTTTTAAGACTTCATATAAACCATGTAGAAGTTACAGTCTATTTTATAAACAGAACTCTCATTTAAAGGATTAAACCTTTATCGATATTCTCTTATAAAGTACTAAAAGAAGGTTCTATCACTGGTGACAATAGCAGAACACTCTTTGGTAATAAATAGAATTATTTAAAAAAATATACTTAAAGAATTAAAATATTCTGAATTATATAACAGATTGTCTATCACAGACACATTGAACCATGTATTCTAATATTCAAATAATTTTTAGATTCTCCTAAAATAAATATGTATGTTTCCATTTTCCCACAACACATTATTTTCAGTATTCACCCTCCACCTGTTGCTGCTTCCCAATGTGATCAGGTCAGATCACCCATATTGTTCCAGCTCAATTACCTGACAGGCATCCTGCTACAAGTTCCACCCCCACACCTCTGGGACTATTCTTAAAATTGGGTGTAATCTTCCAGATCAGTTTGGGCTTTTATATTTAAAAAATTTGACATACCACACTGAAGCGAAGAGGAAAAAAAATAAATGCATTATAACTCCTCTTTAAACACATACACAAACCTTTTAACTAACAGACAATGCCACATTATTAAGTACCTTTTTCACTGGCATGAATGCTGCTCATATTCGCTGGTACTCCTCCTTCGCTGCTACTGACTGATCCAACTATAGACCATGGTCGCCTTCCAGCCTTTTGATATGCCTCTCTTAGTGTGTGCGAATACACCTGGTCACTGTAGAGATATCAGCGAGCTCCAGTCCTGCGTAGTAGCCTTTGACAGTTTCATTTTTGCTTTTGTCAGCCTCCCTCGCACCCTCACTGCCATCATGCCTAGCCGTGCTGTCTCTGGCCTTGATCCTTGCGACACCAGCCATATTGTCAGACTTTCCTACACTGGCTCTGCACCTCTCACTGCCTGCCTTGAAGTTTTTTTTGGCACAGTTCCACATCAGACCCCTGAGGGGCCCACCTCTGACACCACTGTAGCATCAACCATAGAGTAAGCCACAAAGGAGGCTGTGATTCTGCCCCAAGAACTCTTCTTTATTGTTCCTTATTGACCCCCCCTTACACACAACACACCCCTAACTAAACCCATTCCCAACACCAAAGAGTACAATAAACACATACACATACGTTTTAACTAGGATAACAACATTTAATCCCATTTTTAGAGAGTGCTAAGCAAGCATTGTCAATCATTGGCCACATCTCATGAACTTCTGGAGGCCAGTGCCAGCGAGTAGCAGTCTTTGCATTTATTATAGCTTCCATTCATTTTTGGGAGACTCACTTTCAGTTTTTCAAAGGAATCGGCATTCTCACCACTGAAGTAATATTAAACACAATGATGCTGGTGCTCAATGATATTGAAGTCTGGACAGGGGTGGTGAATCTTTTGTTCTGAGAACACCAGCAGCTTCTTTGTTTCATTCTCAATTTTTCTTCTTTGTTGTTTCCCTTTTGTCAGTAACAGCTTTTTGCCAACTACACACACTTTCAAACCTATAGTCTTCAGTTGGCTTCTCACAGTGAAAGAATGGGCAATAACACGTGTGGATTCTTTCAGATCTGAAGAAGTGAGGCATGCTTTTCTTCTCTCTCAAAGATGAAAGCTGTAAGTGCTGTCTATCTGATTGTGAACTGGTGTTCTACCAGGTCTGGCCTAGTTGTTAGGCATCCCATTTTCTCTATATCATGTAGCAATTTTTGAACTCCAGTTTTGAAAACTCTGAGGAGCTGCAGTGCTACCTTAAGGATCTGCAACTTTCTCTTGATGCTTTATCAGGGAACTCTACAATGTGATTTGCGCCTGTAATCTAAAACTCAAAAGAAGTTGGGCTAGTACACGTGTATAAGTGCAGATCCAACAGAAATAAAAACCTGTAGATACTGCAGATTAACTTTATTCAAGTAAAGATCTCAGAGTCTCAGTGAAATGCTGAGACTTGATACAAAGTAGGCCATTCGAGCAAGACGTAAATGTGTGGGAATTGAAACTTTTGTATTGAACAATGGAATAAAAGAACCTCCTAACTGCTGCACAAGGTTAAAGCCACAGAAAAAAGTTTATTGGAGGTTTTGGCCTATATGTATGGTTTCACTAATTAATAAATTATTGTTTCACCAAATATTGATCGGTGTCACCATGTTATATATAAATGACAGCTAATTAAAAAAACATACATTATTTTTATGACCGCACCCTACATAAAAAGCAGAATGTTTCAGCTCACATAAAGGATTTCATCTGATATGCATGACCCCAAAATGAAGGGATTTCATTTTAAAGATCAACAAATATTGAACGCAAAGACTTTGTCCTTGGACAAGTAATGGAGCATCTAACTCCATAGAATAAGTATTATATATTTTCTAAATGTTTTTATTTCTTATCTAACTATATATCAAAAGCCTCATCCTGTACAGATGTAGACACTTGTGACATTTTGGACTTTCCTTATGCCCATCAACTTAAACTGGAGACATTGACCCCAAAAGGCTCCTCACCTATTGTCTTCCCTGAGGCATCCATGTTGTTACTTTCATGGTCACATGATCAGCGACTAGTTGACATCTAGCTAAAAGCATCATGGCTGAGCTGTAAGGTCAACAAATCTGACTAGTCTGAGCAACTGCTAATACACATCTCTCCAAAATGTATTGAGTATATATGAAGGCTGTGTTGATATGATATTTAGTCTTCAGTCTAATGGAGTCATGTTGTGGACTATGTATTTCTTACATTAGGGTAGCAGAACACACTTCATATTAGAATATATAGAATGAACAAAAGCAAAAACATTTTTATAAAAATGTATGATCAACAGCTTAATTGGATTGGTATCAGCATCTGTATCGATATTGGACTTGATTTACCCCTAGCACAAATACATTTTGTTTCTTTATTACTTTTTCATGTCATTCCATTGTATTTTTGAAAGATCCATGATGAAGCCAAACTAGCCTTCAGCTAGCCGGATATATTGACTCCAAAATGGCAAGGCTCGTCATCTGTTGTCCTCTCTGAGGCATCCATGTTGTTACTTTCATAATCACATGACCAGCGATTAGTTGACATCAAGCATCATGGCTAAGCTGTAAAGTCAACAAATTGTTTAACTGACTAGTGTGAGCAACAGCTAATACACATCTCATCAAAATGTATTGGGTATATATGAGGGGTGTGTTGATATGATACTTAGTCTTTAGTCTAACTATACTTAGTATCATATTTATATGTTAGTAGACAAAATCACTGGATCGGATCTTGCAAGGAAAATAGTATAATCCAATATCCAATCCATAAGCATGTAAATTCTTAAGTAAACTTTAGCTCAAAGTTCAACTACATTTCATTAACAGCAATCATGTCATGTAGTGGACTTAGTATTTCTTTCTTTAGGGTAGTAGAATACACTTTACACAAGAATATGTAAAATAAACAAAAGCATTCATAAAAAATTTATGATTAACAGCATAATAGTTTAAGAGAGGGAAATTGACAGAATGGTATCAGTATCGGCAGATACATGTTAAAGACTGCAGTATCAGTATCGATACTGATCTTGAAATGGTAGTATTAATTCACCCCTGCCATAAATACATCTTGTTCACTTACTACTTTGAAGTCTTTTTGTCATTCCATTGCAAATTTCTATTTTACAGAGACTAGATTTTCCACTGACATCTTGGTGAAGTGCCCAAAAAAATTATACCACAAGGGGTTCTTCGAGTAAGGCCATGTGAAAACCACTTTTGCTTCCCTCATGTGGGAAAAGAATATATGTGTGTATCAAGAGCCTTCACATACATTTCTGGTTCTAAATTTCTGAAAAACAAGTATCCCCAAAATACCAACTTTATAGGAGAGGGCAAAAGTTCTTTACTTTTAGTTTAACTTTTAGTGGGTTTTTTTTACGAGCTATTGTGGAGCATTTCTATTGGTCTCGTTGGAAAATGTATGTAAAGTCATGTAAAAGACAGCTGTTGTGTTCAAATGATGTAGAAAAATAAAGATTGAAAAAAATGGAGATATGTGTTTTCCTTTGGACAGCGACAACAGTGGTTAGTTAAGTTCTTCTCGCTTGTCTCCATTGAGCTACCAACTCGGTGCAAAAATGTTTTGTTGGTCTAACTTTAAAAAAATCTTCATGTTGCAATAAATTCACTAGTTTCATTCAGCCTAAATAAGTACAGCAATTATTTCAATTATAGGACTTTGTTCATAGACAGCACGGTGGTGTAGCACTGTCGCCTCACAACTGGCCCGGACTGTTCTGTGTGGAGTGTGTATGTTCTCCCTGTTCTTGAGTGGGTTTCCTCGGGTATTCCGGTTTCCTCCCACAGTCTAAACACATGCATGATAGGTTGATTGGTCACTCTATATTGCCCGTAGGTGTGAGTGAGTGAGTGAATGTTGGCCATGTGATAGACTGGCGAACTGTCCATGGTGTATCCCTTCTTGCCCGATGAAGCTGGGATTGGCTCCAGCCCCCACCATGTGACCCCTGGGATATAGCAAAAGATAATGGATGAACTTTGTTCAGTTATTATTATTATTATTTTCAACATCAGTCAAACCAACAAGATACTTTTTACAGTGTTGAAAGTTTTTATGGACCCAATGGAGTGTAACAGATTTTAAATTGGGTGACAGCTAAATAATTTCCATTTTCAAGTGATAGAAAAACAACCTTATCACCCTAAACTTATTTCTTTGTTGTTACAAAGGATTGCTTATGGACTTTCACCCCCTGCCTTCACTTGAAGCAAATTCTTAGCATCTCTCCATGAGGCTCATCTGATTTTTCACCACTTTTCTGCTGTCATAATAAGTATGACAGCTACTCCAAAATAACAAAAAATCGGATTCAGATGAGCTCTACCCGCATCCTCCTCCATCCCTTGAGGAGGTTGTGAGAAGAAAGAGAGCGCCGTGAACAATTTTATCGCTCATGCAGAGTCCCGTATTTAATGCATTATTAACAAGGCTTCTGTTGTTGTTATATCAATAATCATTTTTCAAGATTAATACAGTTTGTCAAGTAATAACCCTCTTTGTCAAGCAATATACTATCTGCAGATTAAATATTTATCACAAGCCAGGGATAGACTCTCTCTGTTTGACGTGCTGCGCTGTAACAGTGGTGCAACGACCAAGAGAAGCTGCAGAAAACCATCAGAGCTGTTTATTACAGGAGAGAGCCCTATGCTAAATTCTGCAGACTGAGTATTGAGTATTTTAATTACTTCAAGTAATGCCTTTTATAGTCTCCTGACTTCTCATTCAAAAGAACCCATTTGCATAGCTCGCTTTTACCTCTGTGTCGTACACTTCCCGCAGAAATGCAAGTAATGCAAGATGGCAAATCCTTTAAGCCATGTTTCACAGATAGATCATTTTGATCGCACACTTGCTGGAGGAGGAGTGCAGAGGAGTGCATTGTTATCACTAGGTGGCAATGTAGCAACATCAGAAAATGAGCAGGGACAGAGGCTGCCTGCAGTCCAAAGGATAACTACAGCAGTGGAGTGGTGCACTGCTGGCTATGCTAATATTCTTAACTTCATTTTCTTGTATTTTTTTTTTTTATTTTGCTTTTCTAAATCATAGCATTACAATGACAACATTATTTGCTCTATTGTCTCAGCACATTTTTTGGAGTATATTTGCATGAATTCCTTATTTTTCTTATTATCAATCTCAAGAATCAGTAAATCAATGGTGGGAGGCTGAAAAAGCTTTTCAAACACTAAAATATACTTGGCTAGTGACCCACCATGTCCCCATTCCACCCTCTTTGTTTTGTTTCTTTCATGCAGACCCAATTTTGAGTTTTTCTTATCTATACATAATTGATCCACCATATGGCTAAGCAGTGAGCACATCACTTTAGCATGCTCTCCTCAAGATTAATATCCTTCATGTTTTCGTATTGCTCTTCCAACCTGCAACAAAAGCCCACTCATAATAAAGGTCCATTATTTTTAAAAAAGACCATAACGCTCCTCTCCCATAAGGATGCCCACTGCAGCTCCCTTAGAGAAGTGGACTGAGACACGCATGATTGTCTGAAACACCAAGCTTTCCAATATCTTGCCGAGCTCCTCTCCTGTCTGCAGAGGCAGGAGTAGTGACAGGTCCCGGTAAGGGAGTTGAACTAGCAATGCATGTCAGCTCTTACAGTGATTTTGGAGAGAGCTCTCGTACATTAGCATTAAGGCAGTCTTTACAGGGGAGGAAAAACACAAATTGGCATGCTGAAAAACGGCAAATGCAACACCATTCTTGATTTTAGAGATGGCCCCAGGCTTCCTGGATGTAATTTAAAAGTGATTATGACTCGCATATGCTAACCAGTGCATATGTATACAGAAGTATATGTCATCATTATACAGTTCTACAAATAATGTTGCGTGAAGGATTTCTTCTAAGAGATGTCAAAGGATCACCACTTTTAAGATGCCTGAAGAACTTTCCAGCGGGTGGTTCTTTTTCAAATCAGATGAGGAAGTGTGAAAACCATGAGGAAGAACTGTCCATCTAAGCCAAGAACCATTTAGGAACCTATATATTTTAGAGAGTTAGAGGACATTATTATAGCCTTAGCAAGTCAACCGACGGCTCATTACTACTTTATTTATTACTGTATTAGTACTATATTTAAGCAGTAACAGGTGTGAACTAAGCACTTCCAGAGCACTTTTTTATATATTAACGCTAATCATCAAAAAAGCTCTATTTATTTATTTATTTATTTAATTTCAAGTCACCAAAGCCATGTGTTGTACAAGGTGTATATCGTCGTATCTATATATAAAGATATATTTAAAAAAAAAAAATAATAATAAAAAAAAAATATATATATATATATATATATATATAAGTTGTTTTCTATATAAAAACATGTATCTATATTTTTATCGATTTTTATTTTTCTACATCACTTGAACATGTCAACTGTTGTTTACAATAGGCATGTTCGAGATACGGCTGTGCCTGGCCTTGGTGGTCAGCGAGAGCAGTTAAACGCAGTGGGGGAAGGAGGTTAGAATAAAGCCTCAACTCGGATGGTCGCCACCTGCAGCCTACATGAACAATGGCGGGTCTCGCTGTGTTTGCTCTCTTTACAGCTGATGAAGAATAGAAAAATAGTAAAAAGAAAGAAAAGAATTAGAAAGAGTATAAAGAAAAATTGATCCAAACGCAGTAGTGATGTAGTGCTTTTAAAGATACTCACAAATCATAAGAGTAAAATCTACGGCACTTGAGCCTCTTCATGATCTGAAATACTAATTATGAAAAAAGAATTATGTTGAATACTGCATGAAAATGAACTGCCATGCTACTAGACATGATCGTATTAGTGTAAATATGAGATATTTAAAGAGTTTTAGAGGAGATATATATTTTACAGTAAAAAGAGTCAAATGTCAGAGGTGTCCACGGAGCTTCTGACCAATGCTGACTAAGCTCTGTCGTCATCAAGCTGTTTCTCGGCTCGTGCAGTTTGTGGAGAGCAACCGCAGCGACTGTGTGTGAAGCCTGCAGCCGCCTCACACTCACGAGATGTTAATGTAGTATGTCATCGTGAAGCGACGGTGGGGCCGATTCAAGTCGGACAAAAAAACTAATCGGCATGCACCGCGCCGAGCCAGGCGGCGATCGGGCTCCGCGTGAAGTCGAACATGCCTATTGTCTGAAAGTTTCATGATGAATGGACCAATAAAAATGCTCCCAAACAGCAAAGTTTCTGGTTCCATTGACTTCCATTAAAAGTAAAGAAGGTTTTTGGCCTCTCCTATAAAGTTGCCATTTTGAAGATACTTCTATTTCTTTTGACAGCGATGATATATTTTATATTCAGAACCACCCCTGCCCCCCACCACCCACCTCATTCGCCTTTACTATCCACTATTTTTTTTGAGAGACAAAAGAGATCAGAACTTGGAACTTGGTTGTATTGGTTGCTTCTCATAAGCCAATCCCAATTTACATCCCAGATGTCCAGCTCTGGTGTTTCAGGGGTCTCAACTTTTGCACTGTACTGTACATCATAATAACTCCCATACTGGTAATTAATATAATATCTCCAACTAAGGCACTGCTAAGACAGTCTGATAAGACTAAATCTACCATGATAGAAGCTTTTGTACATTTAAGTAAACACCATATTATGTAAATAGAAATTTTTTGTCTATAGTTATTGATAAAAAGAGCATATGTAGTCCCAATGCATGTGGTCACAGCACTATAGTAATAGGTGTAATAAACAAATAAACACTTAGTTCGTCATAATAATTGATTAATAAACATGCTTTTGTTGGTTTGATTAGCATTACAATGTATGTACACTACCGGTCAACCATTTTAGATCACTACCAATCAAAATTTTTAGCACACTCCCAGCCAAACATTTTAAAACAGTACTGGTCAAAGGTTTAAGAACACTACTGGTCAACATTTTTAGAACACTACCAGCCAAACGTTTTAGATCACTACCAGTCAAACGTTTTAGATCACTACCAGTCAAACGTTTTACTACACTACCAGTCAAACGTTTTAGATACACTACCAGTCAAACGTTTTAGATCACTACCAGCCAAACGTTTTAGATCACTACCAGTCAAACGTTTTACTACACTACCAGTCAAACGTTTTAGATCACTACCAGTCAAACGTTTTAGATCACTACCAGTCAAACGTTTTAGATACACTACCAGTCAAACATTTTAGATCACTACCAGCCAAACGTTTTAGTACACTACCAGTCAAACGTTTTAGTACACTACCAGTCAAACGTTTTAGTACACTGCCAGCCAAACGTTTTAGTACACTACCAGTCAAATGTTTTAGATCACTACCAGTCAAACGTTTCAGTACACTACCAGTCAAACGTTTTAGTGTACTACCAGCCAAACGTTCTAAAACTGTTCTAACTTGTGATTGGTAATGATCTAAAACTTTTGACCAGCAGTGTTCTTAAACCTTTGATATATAGTGTTCTTAAACTTTTAACCGGTAATGTATATATTGCACTTTTAGTTTTTCAGAATCAGAATTGTTTATTTCGGTCAAGTATGTCAAACATACACGGAATCTGTCCTGGTGAGCCACACATGTACAAGAACAATACTACACTAAGAGAACAGTACAATAATATAAAACAAATTAGTTGTTTTTTAGATTAACTAAAAACAGGAATAACAATTTCACTTTTAAGATAATAGGTTTTAACAATTTAATGAAATGTGTGCTTTACCAAAAAAAAAACCTTTAAAAACAAACATTTCTTTCTCCAATGCGATTTGCCTGAACAATAAAGAGTAAACAAAGCATGTTAAGGGATAATGTTCATATCAAAGGCCATGCACACAAATTGCACATGCATGGCTATAAAGCCACAATGTCAGCAATGTCATTGCACTATGTACACTCTTCCTACAGTTATTACGGCTTTTTGTGCTCCTTGTACGTAAATGTCAATGTCGACAAGGCACATAGACAGAAAATCCTTTCCCTGAAGGGATATGCAAGCTGGGAACTATCATAAAAGATTTGGCATAAAACAAAAGGAGGAGCTTGAAGAGCTTAACAGAAATACTCCCCCAATCCTTGGGATCACTTACATGAAGGCCTGGGCTCATGTCCTGCTCTGCAGATGGCACCTCTGTGATGTTTGGAGAGTGCTCTATGTTCATTCAGAGCTTTGGTTGGGAGCTGGCACTAGCTTTCAGCACGCCTGGGCTGCTTTACCTCCTCTCACACTGAGGGATAATACATTGTCTAGTCTCAAAACAAGTAAAATACATCTAAGCACTTTAATAATGCAAATCCCTGAGGACACTTTGTCCCACACACAGAGAGAGACAGAGAGCTCACAGAAATGGGGTTAGTGTTTGTTAGTTAAACCATGGTCTGCTACTTTGGTGAATTTTATGCCCTAAAATAAATGAGCTCCTTTCATTAAAAGGGCAGTAATTGGTATTGGTTCCACAGTTCAGTCGGAATGTGGGAAATCTGCTATTTAGGATTTTTAGCAGGATTTCAGTTTTTAAACATTTTAGACAAGATATGAAAGGTTCCAGTATTTTTTACAGAAATGCAGCTCATAAACATGATTTAAAAAAGCTCCCCATACTATTTAATTTCTATATAAACCAAAGTTCTGATTTTTCTGCATCATTCAATCACTGATATAGCTATAATGAGCATTATTTATTTTTAATTTTATAATTTTTTAGAAAATACTCTACTATTTGCCACAGTCTGTTGGTGAGCCCAGTGTTCCAATATAGACATTTTGTTTCTTCTCCAAATCGACTATAGCCGGGTGTCCAGTCAAAGATTTCAGCCAACTTATGTGCATTGGTAAAACTTGGGCAGAAAGAAATGCAATTTGAGTTGTGTTTCCATCCAGTTTAGATGACATAGGCTATCAAGATCAGGGCCTAATCTGAATTGAGCAATATGGAGAAATTTAAGTTGGGTTTTTGCTTTAAGCAGAATTACCTTTACAGTCATTTGCCATATTTTTTATGGCTGTGTTGTTTGCAGCTTTGAAATGCCTGGCAGCAATGTTCAAACTAACAAGGGCTAAAAACTCCTCTGTGCCACTCTGATGATGTCTGTCTAGCATCTGGGAGTGCAAACAAATCTGGGAGGACATTGTGCAGAGGTATTTTTCAAATAAGCTTTGGTTTTGGATTTAGCATTTTAAAATGTTGAAAGCTGCCTTCAAAAAGCTAGGTGGCAAAAAAAAAAACCAAAAAAAAAAACCAAACAAACATTTACCATCACCCATTTTCCAATTTCTGCTTCAGCAATACTTTTCTTTTTCATATTAGAGTATTTTTTCCATTTTTGGCCATATGTATTTCTACTCATTAAAATAGATATACTTAAATTTTCTATTAGATAGTACAAACAACTTGCCTGGTTTAAGTGATAGCAACTAGTGTCATGTTTGGCAAAAGAGAAAGCTGGATATAAGTACAAGAGGGCTTCACTGGTGACAATGAGCTAGAACGAACACTGAGACTGTTACAAATGAACAAACTGCATGGCTTGTTAACAAAACAACAATGTGAAAACCAAACACAGGGTCAGCAGAAGATTAAGACCAACAAAGACTGAAACAAAGGGCTATATATACACTAGGCACAATAAGGAACACCTGGGAGAAGACAGGAACTATACACAGGTGGGAATACAAATGAGGAGGCGGGAAGAGGGCAGAGACAAGGACCAAAACAAAAACATGGCAGGAAAGCACATGACTGTGACAGAGGAGCAGAAACAGGAATCTCTGGAATCTCTGACAGTAAATAATTGTAACTTGTTCAATTAAATACAAATATCATCAAGGCTTAGAGGCATTAAACTTCTGAGACCCCTGGTTTCTATCACCACCACTGTGAACAATTCTGATTCAATAAGTTTCTTAAAAAGTGTGCATTTCACTTAACTTGTATGCCCTTGTGGTGTAGTTGTCACTTCAACCCAGGGGTTGGCGGGGGTGGGGGTATATGCGCACTGCTTATGCTACCTGTCTTGAACTTAAACTTCTTACTACCAACATTTCATTTAAATTTCTCCGTCTTCAAGAACATGACAGTGTTGAAACTGTTCCCTTTACTATAAAACCGTTAACAAACTGTTCACAAGCCTCTGCAACAGAAACGTAGAGAACATGGATTAAATGGAGATTAAAAGTAGCATCACAGCTGAGAAGGAAACATAGGAGATGATTTCTGCTACGAGCTCTTTATTAACACCAGCAGGAAAGTCACATAAACAAAGCAAAACCAACAGGGGAGGTCACCACCAGCCATATGCCTTCTCTTCACGGTCAACCACCAACCCACACTAACTAACCCCAAGCCCACACACAACATATACAAATAACACTTACACACGTTTAAAATGATGAGCAACAAGTTTAACATGGCTTTTTATGGGGAGCGCAATCCTCCCAAGAGCTTCTCCAGATGGCACAGTGCTTATTGATCTATCTACAGCCTATATACGATACACAAACAAATACTGTATAACAATGGTGGAAAAGGTGATTAGTTGCCCGTAAATCCAAGGATGCTAGAGTTAGTTAACCAAAACATCTCTGATTCATTTCTGAAAGAGTTCTAGAGTCAGTCTTCCTTTTCTTCATTCCCATTTTCTCATGGAAATGTCTGATCCAACACTGTTTTTCTAGGTTCAACAAAGTAATTAAATGTGCTACACCTACTATAACTAGTTAGCAGTTACCAACAAAGTGGTTTAGTGTTTGCATACAGGGACGACTGTTCATTTTACTATACTTGTGATCATCCTTGGCCGTCTTGAACATCTTAAAAGTCTGACTGACTCTCCTAAAATTAAGACACATTAAATATACCACCAACTATACTGATTGCAATTTCCAGTCATCTTGTATGCAGGGATGGGCAGTATTTATGAAACACGTTTGTTGATATACAAAATAGCATTTAGCAGACACTTTTATCCAGAGCAACTTACATAAGTGCTTTGTGTTTGGGCAAAGTATGTATCTCCAGCTTGTTCAAACAGGTTAAAGTCCAAACTACACTTGAGCTCAAATACTGCCACAAACAAGGGCCAGTGCTGATACCTAGAAAGAAGACAACAAAATAAGTTACATACAGTACAAGTGCAACAACTAGCCAGTGTTCCTACCTAGAAGATAATATAGCTTAGTGCAGCTGCATGCTTTAGATGTTGTATCAAAATACTTCAGTGTTTTGTATTGTTTAGTGTAAAAATACCATAAAAAATATTTTTTGTCAGCACACCCAGAAAAAACTTGAGCAACGTTGAGATTTGGTTGAAACGTGAAAGGTGAAAAGAAGTATTTTCCAGGTTGTTGAAAAGACGTCCATCCATGTCCACGTAAAAGGAGCAGTTTTAATGTGTTGCTGAAGACCAAGAAATTGAATAAAATGTTAGTAATATGGAGTTTCAAATTCTATCTTGAAAAACAGCGGACAGATTCGTAACGTAGCTATGACAGAAACCAAAAGCGACAGAGACGGACACACCTGAATTGGGTATGTTCTCAGAACTTATAATTTATTGGGAAAATACACAAAAGCGTGCTTCACTGACGTTTAGTCAAACTAATCAGTTAAAATGCCATGTCTTCTTTTTTGCGTTATTAACAGTTTCAGTAATCAAGATTAAACAAACGATCAAAATGTTCTTTGTTTTTGCAGCTGATGGACCAAAACACAACCCAAATTTCAACACCTACGTTTGGGCTAAATGTTTGGCTAAAAATTAGGCCAAATGTAATGGCATAATAAAATAGCAAAAAAACTGCGTGCAACCCCTGCAGCCTTCTCATTAATTTTCTCTGGCTTGTTGAGATCAGAATCTTGAGTTTCAGAAAACTGATCCAGCGCATGTAAGTTGTTTATTGATATACTGTGAAATACTGTGATGTTTCCAAGTAAGTGTGCAAGGCCATTTATATAAAGCTTGCTAACTACTGATTTGTTCAAAAATGCACTTTGTTACACAAAATAATTAAAGTTCTGTGGATTTTCAGTGTTGTTCCATCAAATTTTTATATATTAAATCAACTGAATGATAGCACTAAACTGAATGATTGATGGAAAAGTGCAGATTACTGTACATGGCCGGAATAGCTATGTTTTTGCTTCAACATGAAAGTGATTAGTGTATTGCTACAACTTTCTAAAAAATAAAACTCTAAATTTATATTTTGCAATTTCACTTGAAATTAACTTAAAATTTATAAATAAAAAAACACAACAAAAAAGAATCACTTTGTAAACTGTGGTTTTGTGCATATTTAGATTATCCCTGCTATTGCTTTGGGTTTTAAATAGATTGTAACATAAGAATAGTAAACATTGTACAAATAAGAGCTTGAGTGTTTCATTATTGGTCTTTTTTCTGTGGAATTGCACTTTAATTTGGTCCACATGTGTCTTTAAGACACAGCTCTAATGGATAAATGGAGGTTGTAAAGTGGGCATGTGAAATAAATTACTAATCAATTCTTGAATACTTGAATAGTTTGAATAGTGCACTTTGGTGGTGATGGTGCTGGTAGTGGCAGTGTGTGTGTGTGGGGGGGGTGTTCAAATAGAAGGCGTAAGGCTCCATTAAATGAGATTTAGTAACTAACGTTTCTCTCTCTTGTTTCTGTGGTGATTTTCCCCAAGTCCCCTGCCTGTGTGGCTCTTGTCAAATTTGTACAAATTTTCCAACCATGACTGTCTACCTTTAGGCTAAAAGCGCAATGATAAGCCAGGAATGCATGACTGAACTAGCCCACAGATACACACTCTTTAAGAAATTTAGCTCACATTATCAGCCAGTGCCAAATCCTCTGAAAATCCCAGTGAAGTCAATCCGGAAAGTTCTTCACAAATTACAGCATTATGTGTTAACTTATACAATGAAAAGTTTCAAACAACAAAGGATTAAAAGAGGAGACGGATTTAGAGGTCAGCTTTCTTTCTACCTCATTTAGAGTAAATCCAAATAAAATGTTAAAAATGTTTCCCACCAAACTCAGACAAGCACATAGTAGATTCTGTTTCTTATTTCACTCGAACAAAGGCTGCGATATGCCAAAAATCATGGATCTCAGTCCAGTTCCAAGCAAACCCTCATTCAGTTTGCTGATGGCGATAACCAGTAGGTCTCATTTCCAGGGTGGAGTAATTGCAACTTTGACATGTAACCAGACCCCCATGATGAAACAACTGAATTTACTGATTCTGATATGCTATGTTCTTCTAGAAAGACTCAAAAGGCAAAAGTGATGGAAAACAATGGTATAATCCCTGATAAGGTGTCCAATTTGAAAGATAACATGTCTTGGGAAATAAAGACCTAGTGAAGGCCCCACCCCAGGCAGAGGCCCTGAAACGTTCAGACCTTTGCAGATCCTGCTGGGTAGGAACAGCAGGGATAAAACCTATTCCCTTGACCGTGAGTACCTGAAAGCAGCTGAAAAACTGGCAAACTGTGATTGATCAGGGTAATGAATGACTGAGTGATGTAGCATTGGAGTCTTCTTGGTAGACCTACAGTTTTTATTTCTGAAAAACTTGGCTGCACCCAGCAGGAAACAGGAGCTTAAAAGTTCTTTAGATTCACTGATGTTTCTTTGTCAAGCATGTCATATAAAGCTAGAGCGATACTACGAGTAATGAGCTGCCATTAAACATGCTTAGCACAGATTTTGATGTTGTATGAAGAAGACGATTAATGCAAAGTTCTTGGTGTGCAGTAGCTTAGAGCACAAAGTTCTTGTAGACACTTCAGACTTGTATTAGAATTGTCTGTGGTAGTGGTCATTAGCATTATTCATTATTCAAATAGCCTGACTGTAATATATATATTTATATATATTTAGATTATTCTGTTCATAACGCAATTGTAAGAGGCTGAGTGGTAAGAAATTGAGTTTTGTTTTGATGGTACAGTAAGTATTTACCTGATGTCTAACCGCCTAAGGTGCTATTTGGATGGGATTAGTCAGTCATTTTTATGGACTGAGTGGCTCCACATCAACAACACACATAGCTGACTAATGCTGGTTAACTGAGCAAAGTAAAACACATGTTTTTAATGTTGACTTTTCTATTTCAGTGCCTAAATGAGTCTGCTTATTAAATTAGACAACATTACTTTTATGGTTAAGCCATCACAATTCATTTCAATGTCTGGAATAAACATTTGAAATGCAGAGCTAAGAGTAGAAAAGCACAAAAGCACTTGACTAAAGATGCTCAACCGCAGAGCAGACTTTACATGTTGTTGATCCTAATTTTGAAATGTTTCACAGAGGTTACATTTAATAATATATGGATACATACCTGGTTCATGTGCAAAATTGTTTGTTCTAGTTTGGAGCCACTATCAAACACATAAGAACACTCTTGTGGTGAAATTATGACTTTAATAGAATGTGGAGTGACATGCCGGTTCAAAATTCTACTTGGTATTCAAGAAGTCCTGTTTTAAGAGAATACTCTAGCATTGCCTGGCTTCTAACTCACTCATCATAGCAGCTCTGATGCTACCTTCAGTGGCTTTGGTTTAACAATTCTTCTTCTGGAAATGCTCTTACCTGGCTTGGTAGTATAGACTCTCCCGCACATACAGTATCTCACAGAGTTACACTTTGATACAATGGTCAGTGTAAAGGTTGTATAACAGTGTAAAGTTGCTGTGCCCTCAAAATAACTCAACACACAGCCATTAATGTCTAAACTGCTGGCAACAAAAGTGAGTACACCCCCAAGTGAAAATGGTCAAATTGTGCCCAAAGTGTTAATAGTATTTGTGGCCACTATTATTTTCCAGAACTGCCTAAACTCTCTTGGGCATGGAGTTCACTAGAGCTTTACAGGTTGCCCCTAGAGTCCTCTTGCAGTCCTCCATGACTACATAACGGAGCTGGTGGATGTTAGAGACCTTGCGCTCCTCCACCTTCTATTTGAGGATGATCCTCAACAGATCCTCCATAGGGTTTAGGTCTGGAGACATGCTTGGCCAGTCCAGCACCTTTACCCTCAGTTTCTTTAGCAAGGCAGTGGTCGTCTTGAAGGTGTGTTTGGGGTCGTTATCATGTTGGAATAGTGCTCTGAGGCCCAGTTTCCGAAGGGACGGGATCAAGCTCTGCTTCAGTATGTCACAGAACATGTTGGCATTCATGGTTCCCTCAATGAACTGTAGCTCCCCACAGCCAGCAGCACTCATGCAGACCCAAACCATGACACTCCTACCACCATGCTTGACTGTAAACAATACACACTTGTCTTTGTACTCCTCACCTGGTTGTTGCCACACACGGGACATGGTTCCAGTAAAGCTTGTCTTCAGCAAACTGTTTGTGGGCTTTCTTGTGCATCATCTTTAGAAGAGTCTTTCTTCTGAGATGACAGCCATGCAGACCAACAGGCTGACCCCCTACCCCTTTAACCACTGCAGCAATGCTGGCAGCACTCATACGTCTATTTTCAAAAGCCAACCTCTGGATAAGACCTAAGCACGTGCACTCAACTCCTTTGGCCAAACAGTTTTAGGGTGTTGGCAATCTTCTTATAGTCTAGGCCATCTTTATGTAGAGAAACAATCCTTTTTTCAGATCCTCAAAGTGTTCTTTTTCATGAGGTGCCATGTTGAACTTTGTGTGAAGTTAGTATGAAAGTGTGAGAGCGAAAACACTAAATTTAACTGCTCCCCCTTCACACTTGAGACCTAGTAACACTAACGAGTCACATGACAAGGGGTAGGAAAGGTGGCCAATTTTGCACAATTTGGTCATTTTCACTTGGGGGTGTACTCACTTCTGTTGCTGGCGGTTTACACATTATTGGCTGTGTGTTGAGTTATTTTGAGGGCACAGCAAACACTGTTCTACAAGCTGTACACTGACTACTTTGCATTGTATCAAAGAAACATATCTTCAGTGTTGTCCCATGAAAAGATATAATAAAATATTTATAACAATGTGTGGGGTGTACTCACTTGTGAGATACTGTAAACTGAAACTTTACATAATCTCCTCTATTGTGTTCAGTTTGAAAAATGAGTAACAGTTCACACTTTCCACCAACATCTCCTGGGAAATCCAGGCAAGGTTTTAGGTATACTAGTGTTATGGCATATGGAAAGGTTTTTAGAGGTATCCCAGGCATAGCTTCTATGAAGGCTATTAAGGACCAACTGGGTGAACCCATTTGCAACACATTTCCCTGAATTTGTGTTTGAGCCTCAATTTGTCCTAATTGACAGCATAAATATAACAAGATAGCGTCATCATTGTTTCATAGACCCCACAGAATTTAGATTTTAAGACATTTAAGAGATCCAAATGGTTAGTTAGGAAGTGAAGGACCCTAAAGGACTCCATGTATTTTACACCATACTTTTGGTGATACATCAGCAACTTGATTATATATTTTTCAATTAACATTTAAATCAGTCATATAGAAGCAGACATTAAGTAAGGTTGTATTGTGTACTATTTTTACTTATATATATATATATATATATATAGTTTGTTGATGAGGTGCTCTGTATCATATCTATCTATCTATCTATCTATGCAGTGGAAAAAAAGTACAAATGCATGAGGACCAGATGTGTGAAAGTACATGTGAGCAAATATCTGTGAACCAGGTGCTCAGAGAAAGAGGAAAAAAAAATCTGCAGAGCATCAACAAGCATCAATGGCACCAGCATTTCAGCAACAGTGGGAATGAGATAGGCACTGAAGCAAAGACAGAGTGTGCACTTGAATGATTGAGGTTACTCTAGTGACCTCATAAACTAAAATCTATGGCAGCCTCCCAAGGTGATCGCTGAATTATGCTGTCATTAAAAGGACAAGCCCGCTAGCCAAGGTTAGTATGTAAAGCGTAATCATCCTCCTCTCACTACCAGTTACTCGTTTGGTGTTCGTGTGAACCAGACGATATAATACCTTGAACTTGCTTTGCCAGCCTGGCGCTCCTGCTGAGGACGGATCTGCAAGACACATTTATATCCAGAACTCGATGATCCTATGCCAGTGAGAGTGCATGACTCGAACTGCCTCGCTGACTCACTGACTAACACAACCCAACAAAACAAAAAATAGTAGGTTCAGGCTAACTGGTTGGATCCAACTGTAAGTGGACTTAAAAGACATGCCCATTAGCAGAGTGATTCTGTGTGGTGCCTACGCGAATTATCACTCAAACAATTAAAAGAAATGAGGTGCTTTAACAAATAATTAGCAAAGCATCTGTAAACAAGAGCAGCAACAAACAAACTACACATAGTTCCTGATTTAATATCCAGTAAATTAGGGAATGACTAAATGAACAAATAAACAAATTCATAAAACGAATGAACATAAATAACTAAACACACAAATCAATAAATAAAACCATTTTCTCATCGTGTTCAAGTGCATGGTGTTTAAATGGCACCCAACTGTGCAAAAACAAATTGATGTTAAATTTACAGTAACTTACTGGCAGCTTACTGTTAATAAATATTTACTATAGTACACTAGGCATCATTTAAATAATGTATATTTATTGTAGTTGTTGTAAAAATCATTTCAGTTGCTACAGGAGATGTTTAATCACTGGCATTTGCTACAACTATACTAGAAAGGATGATATTCTACAGAGACTGAAGCTACAGCACTACCAACAACCGCAATCTCCTGGTATATGAACTCCATCTAATATATATTATCAGATATATAAAGATGCAAAAGGATGTATGGCCAATTTTTTAATCTAATTTCAAATTTAATGCCTGCAATCTGTTACAAAATAGTTGGGAGTATGTTGACCTCATTAAAGCACATTAAAACTGTTTTGGGACTGAAGATACTAACTGAAGTCATATTTCTTTGCATTTTTATACAATTCTGTAATTCTCTGTATAAGGCATTTGAGCGGACCAAGATATTTTAACATTTTTGACAGTTCTGGACTGTAGACAGGTCAGTCGAACATGCACATTCTCCCACTGCTTAGACAGAAATGCTGTTGTAACACCTGTAGGAAGTGGCTTGGTGCTGTCATGTTGAAATAAGTAGGGGTGTCCCTGAAAAAGACAGCATCTAAAAGGTAGCATATATGATGCTATGCTTTGCGAGATATGATGATGTGTTCAGCATTAAAGCATTACAGATACTCTCTTTTAAACTTTATACCGGGAACAATGCAGATGGACCTTTTCTTCTTTGGTCCAGAGAACACAGCTTCCATTATACCATTACCATATAGTCTGAAATGCTGCCTGGTCAGACCACTATACATTTTTCCACTGAGCATCAGTCTGTTTTAAAAGGGCCTGAGCCCAGAGAAGTTGCCAGCGTCTCTGAGTACTATTGACTGATGGCTTTCACTGTGTGTAATAGAGTAATAACCTGCATTTGTGGATGCAGCAATGGCCAATGCGTATTATGACATCAGCTGTTCAAAGTATTCCCATCACAGAAACATGGTGGTGTTTCATGCATTGTTGTCTGAGGGGTTGAAGGCCATGGGCATGCATATGTTCGTCTTGGCCTTTTCCTTTACACACAGTGATTTCTTTTTGCTGATGTATGTTTGGCAAAGCAGGGCTCTTTGACGATTCCTCACTTATATATGACCAGTGTTTTTCCTGGATGCTTCTTTTATATTCAACCATAATTGCATCACCTGTGTGAGATGTTTTTTGGAACATGTATGCTTATAAATGCGTATTTCAATATGCACAATTTGTCATACTTTAGCTAAATTTGATCAAATGTAACCTAAGCGAATTACACTTATTGGACACTTACATTTTCTTTTAACAAATACATTATTACCAGTTTTGGGGCAGCATGCAGTTTACAGCTTACATCCTTGTATTCTCTTTACAGTGAACTGTCTTGATAACATTCATGTTACTTTACTCATATGTCTCCCACAGAACAGTTTCAACTATTATGCCTTAAAAACATACCTGTTGTCCATACACAGATTAAGGCATCTAATCTTACTAATATGAAACTGACGGATAAACATCTCCAGCGCTGAAGAAAGAGATCCCCAGCTGTTTCGACTTTCTAGTTTCCGGGCTTTCAAACAGCATCAGCCATTTACAATTTTTATCAGCTTAACTGGCTGTGTCTTTTTCAAGAGCAGGGATAATGACAGGCATTTTAAATAAGGTTTACAGTGATTTCTTTGTAAGTACATCATGCACTTTTCAGTGGGTACAGCTTTGATGAGGTTTTATGCAGTACACTAAAACGCTGCTTGATTCAGATGTATATGTTAGTTTCACATGAATTAAATTTATTAACAATATTCTTGCCAAAAGTAACATTCAGTGTAGAAGTGAAGACTATTGAGAGAAATAATTATCAATGTATGTATCTGTATTTATGGAGTCTTACCAAATGGACTTTGTTATTACCATCTCATACTACTCTTTCTCTCTGCAGAGAGTTGATCCACCCCATCCTTTGTTTGTATTTAAGTGACCCGTTGTCTTCTGCCTTTAAGGTAACCCCAACATATCAAACCCCCATAATGTTGACACCCCAAACTCCCCCCTCCCATTTGACCCTTTTCAGACTTTTACTTAAACCATTGAGTTATAGTTGGACTAGACTGGACTATCCTTTGCCTGTGTTTGCTTCCGCATGCACGTGATTAAGACTGCTAACAGACTGCTTGTGATTGAATGAGCTGTACCCATACATTCCTGTGTGTGTCAATAAACTCAAAGTCAACTCTAGGTCTCCTGACCTCTGATTCCTGAATGCCGAATTTCTAACACTATATAATAAGCCATTTGAATATATGAGTAATTTTAGGAGCAGAATTTTAAAGGATTACTTTTTTTTGCAACTACCCCAACACTTATTTCTTGTTGGTTAGACAAATACAGTCGAAGAACACAGGGCTGGTTCATGGTTCATATTGCTGCACTTCAGCAGTTGGATGGATCTGTTACAAGCCTAAATTAGAAGAAGTTGGCACTTTACATTAACATTAAAATAGAGCTTTGTAAATTATTTTTAAGCTGCCTACATTATATACATTACAATACATTACTTTATATCAAAAATAGTTTTTTTCCCAAATAAACACTTGATGTAGTGCCATCTGGGAGATCAGAGAGCAGAGGTTATGGTGAAACTTCCCACTCTTGCCCTATCGTTCTCTGAGGAACATTTCATTATTTTCATTATAGAATTGTCGGCACAGTACACTCGAAACACAGGTGACAGGAAAGCAATGCCATAGAAGAACCCCTTTTAGCTTCCTAAAGAACCTTTGACAGTTTCATAGCAGACAGCTCTTTAAAGAACCACCTTCTTGTAAATGGAAGTGTGCAAAATCTTCAAACCTCCATAAAATGTTCCACACCAATTAAGTTTCCTAGATGCATATGTTTAAGCCAAGTACCATTTAGGAAACAAGTCGATTTTATTACTTGTTTAATTCTCAGAAATCACATAAGTAAAATGAGTAAAATAATCATATTATGTGGGTATGTTACTAAACTTGAGTGTTATATTCAACTCCCAATAATCAATATATGATATATAAAATATGATTAAACACACCTTAAAAACTTCTGATCAGACCTATTTGAGAACTGTGTGGGTGTGGTTTATGAAGCAGTTTAATTGACAGTTCTTTGTCCAGCCCTCCTGGCCTGCTCTGCCTCTCATACAGGACTAAAATCAATTTCCAGCTTTTATACGACATTACCCAGAACAGGCATTTAAAGATGCACGCAAAATGAATGCAGGAATGAATGAACAAATGAAGGGAAAACAGGAAGCTATAGATTGATAGAGTAGCCTGCACACTTTTGATTATGCTGGATTAGCTTTAGCTTCTCTGACTCTGTTTAATGTGCATGGTGAACATTTAATTATTGGCACTTCCACTGGTTGGCAAACTTGTGATCCTCATCCCATCTTTGTTCCTAAAGGACTTCAGGATGCTGCTTTTGTATCAAAGCACCTGTTTTAAATTTGCATGAATTTTTACTGATTTTTCAAGCCCTAAATTGCACCTGTCCCACCTTTTTTGGAACATGCTACAGGCCTAAATCACAGGAATGAATGTATATTTACAAATTACATTAAATTCAATTCAAATTCAGTTTTAACAATCCCTGTTTCCTTATATATTGACAATGCATTGTCTGATTTGGGGTATTAAATTACATTCGCATCATCGTTTCATGAAGGACAGATCAGCTGAAGCAGGTATCGAGTGGCAACTGTAAATATAGTTTTCCTTTTATAACAGTTTTAGAAAATCATTCCAAACCACAGTATGTTATGTTGTAATAAAAAGCAATAAACAAATAAATAAGTGTAAAGAGTTCCTGTCAGACATTTCATTTTTTACATTTAATGTCCTCAAATAGCTTTTGACTTCGTTCTTGTTTTATATTCTATTAGATCTGTATAAAACGAAAGTAAGAAGGTATCAACTGTGTGATGAAACACAGCTCCGACAAAACTGCATTTCACCGTCTTCGAGTGCCTTTCAAATGTGATTGACACAGATTGTTGCGTTTTGACTCTGTAGGGGCCAGAATTTTTAGTCTCTTGGAAAAAAAAAATATCATTCTAATTCTTTCATAGCATAACCTTGCCTCATTGACTAGCACACTATTAACAGACTGCAATGGCCCATTTGTATGCAGAAAGACCAGAACTGATTTTCCAGAAAGAATAAAAATATTTCAGCTGTAGCTGTAGAATGGGCTGTTATGAAAAAAAAAAGAAAAGAATAATAATAAATTAGAGCGCCCGATGCAGGCCTCATGCAATGGTACTGCGCTCTGCATCAAGCCCTGACCCTGATAAACTCTAGACTCTGGGAGATGGTCCCCATAGAAACATAGCCGGCTTCAAAAATGGTCTTCGTCACTGCATGAACTACTCTGATCAGGCCTGGTTGGTATACAGTGTATGGCTAAATGTTATCCTTATACCCCCACAGCTAACAGAGTAGAGCTCATATAACAAGTGATGCAAGAGGGAATGTGCTTCACAGCCTCATGCCACTAAAGGGCCTTGTCCTTCATTGATCTTCCCTGCTGCCTGTGCTGGCGGCTCACTGCTGCTTTTCTCTGTTCCAAGGCTGGCAAATGTGCTAATGGTATTGCCACCCCTAAATCAGCAATGACTGTGAATGTGCCACCATGTTAGGCAATAATTCTTGCTAAGGCTTCACAGAGGTTGCACATGATGTGAAAGGGTGTAAGAAACATGAAAATAGACATTTTCACAGATTTTCTGAATTCTCTGCCATGCGTGTAGCAATTAACATGCGCAAAAAAAAATTCTTCCTCCTTCGATCATTCAGACTGCTATTATTGAACACTGCTGGCTGAATATAAGCCATGGCAATATGCTATTATATATTTGAGTTGAAATGGTACAGCCAGACAGGCGACAGAAAAGCAATGCCATAGAAGAACCACTTTTAGCTCCCTAGAGAACCTTAGACAGTTTCATAGCAAATAGCTCTTTAAAGAACCTTCTTCTGTAAATAAGAGAGTGAAGAATCTTTAAACCTCCATTAATTGTTAAGGCTCTAAACCAATCAAGTCTTTTTTCTAGAGGCATATGTCCAAGCCAAGTACCATTTAAGAAACCTGATTTTATTACAAGTGTACTTGGATTAAATTCGAAGGAGTAAACTAGAAAAGTGCATTTCCTGAAGGATGTTTACAACTCAATGACAAACAGAGGAACATAAGTTGGTATGTCTGTGGATTAGAGCTTGGGGATCTGCCTCAAAAGAGTACAGGCAGTTTGGAGGCTGTAGGTTAAATGAAACCATGAGGTTTGAGTGTGACCGAAAATTAATAGGACACTATGGAGGGGAAAAAAAGAGGGATGGAAATAAAAAAAATAAAAATCAAGAATCAGGAGTGAGAGTTGAACCAACACTACGTCATGTACGTCACTACAGTCATGGTCCTGCCCTGAGTCAGTGTATGCAAAACAGTGTCTGTCAATCAAGCAGATGTACAAAAGACTGGCGTGCAATTGTCTGTCCTATTCATTGTCTATGGGGAAAAAATCTGGAAAAAAATACACTGTATTTCAGAATCTGTGCATCTTATCAAAAAGCTGTATACAAGCCCATATTACACAATCTGGAGTTGGAATGGTGTTGATATTTCAAAATCTGCGGGATGAGTTACGCAGCGAAGATCTGGCAAAAAACAAATGACAATATAGTTGTATTGCAATGTGCAACCATAAATGAACATTTTGTAAGATACTAAACTTGATGGTTATATTCAACATTCCGCAATCTTGAATGAACAATGTATGATATTAATATGATAAAAGCATGGCTTAAAAAACACTGCTCAGATTTTTTTGAGAACGGTGCGGGCATGGCTAATGAGCAGCTTGATTGACAATTCTGAGCCCAGCCCTCTTAGCCTGCTCTATCTCCATGCAGAACTAACATCAACGTCCAGCTTTCGTATGACACTAACTGGAACAGGCATATGAAGCAACGTGCACAAGGGATAAATGAATAAATTAATAATTGAATGAATGAAGGAGCAACAGGCAGCTATAGGCTGATGGTGTAGCTCACTAGCATTTGGTGTCATGTTCTCTGACTCTGTTGTAAGTGAATGGTAAAATACACATAAAGCAGGCGTGATGAACAAGATTATTATTATTAGAAAGAAAATTTAGGTTCCCAGGGGCTTCATTTTACAAATATGAGCACCTGTGGTTTTCCAAAAACAACATACAATCTGCAAGCAATAGGGAAACTTTGAAGTATATCTGCATGATATCTATTGTGATCCTTTACAGACAAAAGCCTTTTTTTACCAAATAATACAACACAATGTAAATATAAATATTATAATAATAATTTTTGCTACACACTTAAAAATAAAGCTGTTCAAAATGGTTCTTGACAGCAATCCTGAGAAATAACCACTTTTGGTGGTCGTAGACTGATACTAGAATGTGGATCGGTCCACATGTTGTAAATAATTATTTGATACTTTCTGGAACTATTTTATTAATATTGTTACAACTAGAAATATAACTGATTATATTCTGGCAACCCTGCAGCATAGCATTAATATGCTCGCTGTAATGCGTTTATTATGTTTTAACAAACCAGACATTGGTTATTAAAAACAAGCCAGTAGTTGGCTGCTCGCTACTGTATTATTAACAATTAATAGATCTAATAAACATGCTTTTTCCACAGCATAGATCTGTGCATAATATTACAATCTTATAAAGCTAATAACTGTTACCTCATGTACCAAGCCATTACCATTACCTGGATGCTTGTTACCATGTTATTAATCAACAATCTAAGATTTTGTAAGATTTTTAGTTGAAAACATTTCAAAATGATTTTAAATTAACAACAGAATATATGTGAAGCATGGTAACCAGCTACCCCGGGCCCGCCCTTTCTCATAATACCATTTTGTACCTGAAGAGGCAATCATAGTAGATGGTTGAGGGTTTAGGAACAGAGCCTTCAATGTGATTGACAAAACATTAAAATACACCATCTGTATAGTACGGAACAGTCTGTACTGTACTGTAGAGTTGAGTCAAATCAGTCCAACACAAGAAGATAAGAAATAAAACTGACCCGACAACGTATTCTTACCTTCAACTTACTGAAAGTCCTGCTCCCAGACATGTAGGGCAGGTAGCCAATGAAAAGAACAGTAAACACAACAGCAGCTGAAATCTTTGGCAAGTGACCAATATAACGACCTGTTTAGCCCACTCCACATTCAACAGCAAACAAGAGAAACTATATTAATATCAGAAAACAAGATCTAACATTGGTGCTGCTTTCCACCATTCGTGATGCTCCTTGTGAGTAAAGGAATGACGAATGGACCACTGTTTCAGTTGGAGCTGCTCTGTTTTCTGCTGATTGGATGCATTAAAATCAGGTTGACCAATCACAGCTCTACTGTAATTGCTGAGCCAAACAAACATGCTTTAGCATGGATCACAAAAAACTCATATAATGAGCAACACACTGCCAATAAACATAAGAAATGTAAAGAAAGTATATTGTGCAGCAGAGCTGAAAGGCTGTGAATGATGTTGTGTAACGGTAAAGCAACTGTATATAACCTCAGCTTGTTTCTCCTTTTTTTTAATGAGAGAAGCAACAAGCAGAAGCAGAGCCTCGAATTCCTCCACTGACATACGGAAATACCTACAGAATCACTCGTTCCGCTTCAGGTCCTGTGAGAGGAGCTGAACTCTCGGTGTTGTTTCTTGTAGATTGGGATGTTCCTAGCGCTGTGCATGGTTTACTTGCAGTGCTTTAAAGAAAGAAAGTTTTCAGTGGGTTTAGAGAAAATCGCTTGGTGTGAAGGTCCCACTACATTACAAACCGCATCTGTTTTTTCGTCAGTAAAATCGTACTCGGTATACATAGAGCTCGACCCTAACTGTTTCTGGCAGAAAGGCAAACTTCTTTAGTGTGCCTGGTAAAACATGCATAGGGATTTACAGTTCTTAACCAGTACAGGGATCCTGTGCTGTATATTTTAATGAATAAAGAGGATGGTCTAGGCTATGTAGGCTACAAATGAACAGACTTTAGCATCTTTGTAAAGTACAGCCTTTAAACACGGTGACTTTACACACATCACTTGGTTGGATGGCTTTCAAAGATGTAGTTGTTGAGAGAAGTGTAGTGAACTTCTAGGTTATTGCAAGCCAGTACATGAATACAGTGCATTTTGTAATACAACATAATACAACTTAGGGTGTTTTCACACCAGCACTAGTTAGTCCAGTTAAAACGGACTCTGGTTCGTTTGCACCTTTGGTGCGGTTCGTTTTGGCAGGTGTGAAAACAGTAATCGCACTCGGGTGCGGACCAAAACAACCACACCGAGACCCTTGCAAGGAGGTGGTCTCGGTCCGGTTTCAAACAAAATCTGACGCGGTTAATTTGTGATGAGAACATGATTCGATCTGATGTACTCCACAAGTTTGATCTGAACATCTCCTGCAGCCAGGTGTGCTTTGCATTATGGGATGCGGCAGATCGCGTAAACAGGGAACTGGATGACTGGGTGAGGACAATGAAGCGAGGTCTCTCTTGGACTAGCAGTGAGGGACGTTGTCTACTTGATGTTTGGAGTGAGCTGGGTGTTCTGCAGGTGGACTGTAGTTTGGTATATTACCAGATTATTATTACAGCTATGAACAGATGCTGTTTCTGCCGCTGCTCCGTGCAACGCTATACAAGAAATGTGCAGTAGTTTGGGAAAACCAAATCTTCTTCCTGTGTTTACTTTCTCGCTCGCACGCCAGATAGCTCTGACAACGTGTTCACATGGTTTGTTGGGGCGCATTTTGGTGCGTTTCGGTTTTTGCCTGTGTGAAAACAAACTTAACCGAAGAGAAAACGCTTCAAGTAAACAAACTCATTAACTGATCCAGACCAGTGAAATGAACTACAGGCGTGAAAACAATCTTATACTCTGGATAATAACATGTGTGTAGTCTTTGCTTAAAGTAAATCATATTTTGGCTAAAACTGAAGCTGTTAAATGTGGTTCTTGCCAGTGATCCAGAGGAAGAGGCACTTTTGGCTCCAACCATTAGGCCGCGGGCCTATACCAGTGTTGGATTAGCCCATACGTTGTCAGTGATTATTTGATACTATCTTTACTTAAAGGCTACAAAGAAACAGACTTTAGTATCTTTGTAAAGTACAACCTTTAACCAAGGTGACTTTACACACATCACTTGGTTAGATGGCTTTCAAAGTCACAGTTGTTGAGACAACTGTAGTGAAATTCTAGTAAATTAAATAATAATAGGTTTAATTTATACTGGAGTAGCAGTGTAGCAATATTTCAGGAACATAACTGACTACAACGTCTTTAGCTTCTGTGGACTGAACAATAATAAAAGCACTAAAACCAGACTAAAACTAAAATACATTAACTTAAAACCAGCTGCCAAAATTAACACTGATATTAAGTAATTTCACCTTTTGGCATTTTAGATTTCACATGTGACAAGAACTGCGCAGCAGCTGAGGTATGCCCTGGTAGTAGCTTGCATCAATGTTAATGTCAGGTACCTGTTTTATTGGGAGGACACAGCAGTTACTGGTCAGTTTTAAGATTGCAAGGATGGATGAGTTGAAGTGGCGATAGAGGCACAAAAGTAAAGAGTGAAGAATTTAAATCCTGATGGAATTGATATTAATATTTAGTGTTAAAGGCTCTTGTTTATTTTTACACCTTAAATCTATGATGTCTGCTTTTCTTCTGGTAATGAAAAATAAACATATTAGCACTTACTGGCTGTTTTGACTAGAAAGTACATAAACAAAAGGGCAACTTTTGCACGGCACTGTATGTCACCCACCTCTGCAAATACTGATCTTAACAAGAACAGCAAACCTGCTTAGTAAAATGTGTGTGTGTAAACGAAGCTCCATAGGCTTCCAGAGGGCACAGACAGAGACAAGATAATTGCTTTCAGAAACTCTAATTTCCTGCTAATTCAGTGGCATGATCATCTTCAACTGCTGCAATATTACGGTGGGAGCTGATGAAGAAGAAAACAGATGTAACCCTGCAACTTACGTAGCACAGGTTAACCACCACTCTAAATAAGTAAATAAATAAATAAATAATAATAATAAATATTAATACATACAAACATACATGAACCACCTGCAATCCATTAAACTACTGCAAGCCTTAAAAGCATGTATTGCAAACCTGATTTAGTCTTACTCTTTAGTCTGCAAATGTACCTATAGCTGTTTTCCACAGAGCCCAAGATTTTCCCTGGGCCGATATTCATTTTTAAAAAACCTCTCACTTCTTTATTCACTGCTTTCATTATAAATTTTGAGAGTTGACTGAATTCCTAATAGAAGCAACTGATATGGTTAGTTCAAAGCTCCATTTGGCAACATACTCCACTGTGCTGTATACGACTCTATAACAAGGCTAACTTCATTGTTTTGCTCCGACCTCTTACTGACATCGCCTTAAAACCGTAGGAGAAAAACTCGGCCACAGACCACAAATTAGAATTCTTTGTGCTCACCTAACCCTGCAAGCTAGAATTGATGACATTATTTTATTAATGATTTACTGCTGAACTTTGCATTGTGCTGACACCAGGGATGTTGTGGCTAAGCTGTGAATTAAGCCCCAAATCCTTTTGATTCCTCCAAGCTGACTGCACATCACCATTACTGATTTTGCAAAGTTAAAAAAAAAGGGACACTCTGCTGAAGAGCCCCGTACGTGCGAGTCCCCTCAGCTGTTATAATCCTGCATAATGGAAAGTGGAATGTCACCTTGTCTTTAAGGTACCTGATAGCCTTCTGTAAAAATGTCATTTAGCTCAAGTGCAGATCACATTTAATTAGAAGAGGGGATTTAAATTGCCATGCATCAAACACTGTGGATGACCAAATGGGAGAAAAAAAAAAATTGGGCTTTGGGCCAGACTCCATGAGCTCCTCACAACCCATCAAAATCCCCAGTGCCTTCGAGGTCAATAAGCCAAGGCAAAGCAGTCTTAATTAATGATGACCAAAGTGAACAGCTGAGCGGAATGACCATGTTCAGTTACCTGGAGAAAAGAGGAGGTTATTGTCCATTTCAAAAAGAAAAAAATAATAATTTAAATTTAATTTGTGCATAAATTCTTTCAAACACATCCACTGAAAGCTTCTTTAAAGAATCTCTCGCAGGAAGTCTTTTTGGCTTCATTTGTTGACATTCATTTTTTGTGAATTTCAAAATTCCTACATACGGTGCGGTGGTGATGATAGGATCCAGAGGTCGGAAGAATATATTGCCATTAAAAGCTTCAGTCGAATCAGTCCAACACAAGAAGATAAGGAAGTGGCACCAACCAGACAGTGTATTCTAACCTCTTGTCAAACATGTTGAAAGTCCTGCTCCCAGACATGTAGGACAGCTAGCCAATGAAAAGAAGAGTGAACACAAGCTACTACACAAAATTGTTATGTTTTGTAAGATGTGTGAGATATTGTTAACAGTATTATATGGATATGATTTTAGCCTGAAAGTATAAAGAAAAAATAAAGAAAATCTCAGTTTTTGTCCATTTTTATTTTTCTACATCATTTGAACACAACATGTAACAATTTCACGATGACTGGACCAGTAGAAAAGCTTCAAAATAACTTGTTCCATTAATGTGCATTGAAAGTAAAAGTAGGTTTTTGGCCTCTCCTTTATACATTATTTTCTTTGGACAGCGACAATATGTTTTTCCATTTTAATCAGGAGTTCCCTTTCAAAGAATTTTCCTAGAAGCTTACATTCAAGCTAAGAACAGGAGCAGAACATTCTAGAGCCTGTTCTGTGGGCTGCAGGCCAGCTGTGGGCTGTGAAGCACCCTCTAGTGGTTTGCAGCCCTGTAATCAGGAGGAGGTAGGAAGTTTGTAATGGGCTGATAACATCACTTTAAGTCATAAAAAACATACATAACACACATATAAAAAATCATTTCACATTTCCACAGTATAGCCAGTCTACATCTTAACAGAGACATAAACATAAAAACATCATAGTAACAAAATAAGCATCATCAGTTTGTGACAACACAGCTGCAGGTACTCGATGTACCCCAGCCAGAGATCTCGGTGGGTACTGTCAGCATAATCCGCCTGTTTAAATGACTCTTTACAGACTCTTATATTGTTTCTGCAGCACAAACTGCTGCTAAAAACCAAACAAGCCATAAAATAATAGCATATCTGTGTTTGATTTCAGCTTATAGATCTTATTTTTGGTCAAGCACCAGTGAGCCAAGCAGTTCAATTCAAACTGATAAACTGACAAATAAGAAGATATCAGGTTTATTATTATTGCTGATTGTGATGAAGAGCAGTGAGTGGAGTCAGCAAAGTTCAGCTGTTTATATGAATCACAAAACCCCTCAAAACTAAAGAGACTTGGGGCCAAACCCAGTGGAAATTGTTCAGTAAAAACATGATGGTCTGGAGCTCCAGATTGACAGGCCACACCTACCTTATACCTTTTTATTTTTTTTTCTCTTTTTTTAATCATCACTGCAAATTTTGGTTACTGTGATTAAAGCAAAATAGATTATCTGATATTTCACTGTCCTTAATTCTCAGCACTTAAGCACTTAAGAAAAAAAAACAACTGCATTTTAAAAAGCTGTTTGAGTTGTTCCTGTTGGCTGCTATACTTCGTAGCTATGAGCAGGTGGGCCTTGGGGTGGGAAAGTTTTAGGCAAAAGACAGGAATGGTCTCCCATCAGAAATATCTTTTCACGCTGTCAAATAAATAAATAAATAACTAAATAAAGTCATACACACATATATGGACTCATCTAGTTAAGATTGTTGTAAAAACAATGCATTGTTACTTAATGACTGCCCTCCTATTCTGCCGAGTACTGTTGGAAGACTGATCATCAGGGCCTCCTCCTTACATGACACCAACCAGCTCTACTCTTCATTCGTGCCATCTGTTACACCCTCAGCCGAACCACGGTGCCATCCAGATGTACCAACATTAAGATATGATGGGACTGTTTCAGCTCTGTGAGGGCCAAACTGAGTCTAATACGTAGATATATGTATAATTGTATATGTATAATTATTACACGCTAATCTTAAAACACTGTGTACGGCTGTTGCTCATACCTGGGTTCATAGATGGTAGCAGAGGCAGGCAGGTAGGGGAAAGGCACACAGTCAGGCAAGCAGGAGGGAAATAGGTAGCAGGCAGGAAAGCAGATAGCAAGCAGGCGAGCAGTTAACAAACAGGCAACCAGGTGGTACACAGTGGAGTACATCCAAATTGGTTGTAATCCTCAAAGGAGAGGGTTAATCCAAAGTAGAAATTCTACGTTTCAAAAAAAAATAAATTCCAATAAAATGTAGTTCAAAGTTAAAGTTAAAGCAGTAAAAGCTATTTAAATACTGCATCTTCAATTGTCTACCTGAGACTGATCACCATGTGGAAGACGCCATCTTTACCTAAACAGGTGGCTTGAGGCTATGTCAAAATAAAAGTTTCAGGCTGAAGGCCAGCAAGCAAAATAAGAGTCTAACCCAAAAATTGTAACTAAATTAGGCTTCAACATAGCTGGCCCCTTGTAGAAACTGTGTGTGGCTATAACAAAATACTCTTACAAAGGGAACCATTTTATTCTTTATATTACAAAATATAAAAAGATAGAAATTCTAATTCTAATCTAAATGAGTGCAATTATCAGTATATGAATTAATGCAAAAACAAGCACATATACATTTCATGAGTCTTAATTCAACCTTGGCTGTTGCCCTTAACCAAGAAGTAGATCTTGCTGATGACTTTTAGAAGCTGGTTGGTTTTTGTTTGTAGTTTTATATTACTAACGAGACCCCTTCAATGATTCTTGCCATCACCCATGAGCCTTGTGGTGCTGAGGGATCAGCCACCACTGCAATGTCTCCCACACAGAAACTAGGTCTGATGTGGGACCATTTAGGTCATTCTTGTATGAGTGGAACATATTTCTGTATCCAAGGTGTCCAGAAAAGATCAGCACTATATTGTATTTGTCGCCATCGCCTTCTGGTATATAAATCTTCCCCTCTGAATATTCCTGGTGGTAGCGCGGGTTGCAGTAAGTGATAAGGTGTTCCAAGTCATTGAGGTCATCTGAAACTCCCACTTTCCCAGTTTCTAAAGTGTTTACCATCCAGACTTCAAACAGAGATTGTCTCCAGAGGAGGACGCGTCTCTCCTTGTGAGTCTTGGTTCCTCCCAAGGTTTCTTCCTCTGGTCTTGAGGGAGTTTCCTTGCCACCTTCGCCTCCGGCTTGCTCACTCGGGGATACATGTTGTGACTACATGTTTTCATGTTTTCAAACTTCTGTATAGCTGCTTTGTGACAACATTGTTGTAAAAAGCGCTATACAGATCAACTTGACTTGTGTGTAGACATTTTGATTTGATGAAGTAAAATGATCTCATTTTATTAGCAGGTATTTTGATTATTTTAAAAAATATGCCTGACACTATTTACATTATCCACCAGTATGGTGGGATAATTGGGTACAGAGCAGTATAGTAATGAGTATTACTGCTAGTTTTCTAGGAAGACATAAGTAATGCAATTCCTGAAATAGTTTAAGTAATTAATTAATAAGATGAATGGATTACTTTTTTGAGTAATTATCTCAAAACATAAGCCATCAGCACATTATCTATTTAATGTACAGTTAATGTAATGCATGATGTACAGCCATTGCAAAGCTTTGTTTGAACTGAAAAAGGCTTAGTTTTGGGATTGTATTACAAAAACTTTCATAAAAAAATGCAATAATTCAATATAATCATGAATGCCGGGGGGTGCAATTGAAATGACTAAACTGCTACAATCAGAGATTGAAATTTATAAATACATGTCCAATGAAAACATGTACCCTCGATATACATTTTTCTATATTATTTGAACACAACAGCTGCTCTTTATATCCTGTGAAAGTTTTGTGATGGATGGGTCAATAGAAATGCTCCAAAAGCCACTTTACATGAACTTACATTGCAAGTTTGGCCTCCTCTGTAAAGTCACCATTTTGGAGATCTTGTTTTTCCACATATACAGGGTACCTAATTTGTAGAACCTTTGCTATTAAAAAGATCCTGGGCCAAAAATTGATCTAGGAAGAGCAAGCAAGTACATTTTCCCTAACAATGTTTCTTATACACTAATGCAAAGGCTCTATATATTCTGTCACCAAGGCTGTCAATACAGCCTCTGCGATCCTCATCACATTATATGAAGTGCTGGAATTTCAAAGAAGGGAGTTTCAAGGTAACCGTCAAGAAGTGGCAGCTAATTTTTTGATGCTTGTTAACTTGTCAGATTGAGTGCATATTTTTACCAGTTAAATGCCACCTTTTGTTCCAGAGTAATTCCACTTTCATTATGTTTCACAGGGCAATCAATAATAACCACACAGCTGTCAAAGTCGATTAGTACACATTTTAAGATGGAGGAAATATATTCATAGAAATATCACCAAGCATGAAGCACTAGGGTTAGATGGTTGGTTGAAACAAAAACCTACCTTGGATAATGAGCGTTCTAGAGCGTTGGTACAGAAGCTGGTAATATTTCAGAGCCTCACTGAAGTAAATTACTGCAGTACTGCAGCATATTTGCAATGTGTATAGATCATTCCTGTTGTAAATAATCGTCAGTGGTATGCAAACATTTACCCTCAAGAACGTCAGTAGAAGTTCTATATCAATAAATGGCTGGTGTTTGAAGCCTGCTGTAAACACGTTTAGCCAGTTGCTAAAGTCTTGCTTCCTCCCAAGGTTTCTTCCTCCAGTCCCTCGTGAATACATGTTGTGACTACATGTTTTTATGTTTTCAAACTTCTTTATAGCTGCTATTTTAAATGGCTGGTGTTTTAACCCTGCTGTAAACACGTTTAGCCAGCTGCTTAGATACTGATAAATCTAAATTAGAAACCTTAGTCTATAATATTATAGTATAGTATAGCATATAATAGTATATAATATTGTCGCTAATATAAAACTTTATAACACAGGTAAGTTCATGTTTGCAGCAGAAGAAACAACAGGTAATTAGAATGGTAGCGTTTTTAAAGTGATGTTTCACACAGAAATGTACTCTAAACGCAATTAATCAGATAAGGCTGCACAAGAGATGTTGAGTGTCTGAAGTGTGCTTTAGCTAAGAAGAAATTGAGGTCTCAATTAGTATCAAACAAACTGTATACAAGCATGGAAAAAGTAAAGAGTATCAACATATTAAAACCTCACTGCTGTCTGAACAAAACCTCATACCTCTAAAATGATAACTTTATATTAGAAGAAACATACACATACTTTAATCCCAAGCAATTTTGGGCCATTTTTGTGGTCCAATCATAAAATGTTAAGAGCAACAGATGTTTTCAAATTCAAAACTGAAAAAAAGCAAATGTTGTTATATATAAATATAATATAATACGTTTTTGCTTGTTTGGTAGTGTTTGGTGAATTATTGATGGTTTTGTTCTTCACAAATAGATAAATAAGCTTGGTTTGTAGGCTCACCTGTGAAAAACAATAAGTTAAACTGCACGAGAACTTGACTGTTTGACAAAAGAACATATCCTGACCTTTAAAATGTGTGATTGATTTAAAGGTCCAAAAAATGAAAAGAGTGTCAATAATTTTTTCTCTTGGAAATGTAATTGAGTGTTTGGTGCATGTACTTGAGTCACACTTTAATAATACTTAAATATAGCACAAACCTTTAAAAGTAATACTTAAGTACAGAAACAACTGCACGATCATAATCTTGCATCAAAATGCAACAAAAAAATAGTTAAATATGGACTCAAGTAGACTTTCTAATGTATTTTACAACTCTGTATGACATTGTTAGGTATAAAAATGGGCAAATACAAACTAAATTCAAAGCTTAAGAAGGAAATTCTTTTTTTTTTGATGTGTGATATTTGTCCAGTTGCAAAAAAGGGTGCCACATGATTTTAAGTTTGGTACCCCTCAAGGGTACCTTCGCTTAGGGAACATAATTGTATCCCATACCATTGCAATTATAAGGAAGAATTCTTCCATACACTATGTTTTGATGTTTCAATACTTTTAATTTTATCATTATTTTAAAGCAGTTATGAAAATGCACTTGGTGTACTTTCACACCAAACCCCTAAAAAAGAGCAGGACCTTGTACCATGGTTTGTACTCTGATAAACCAAAAAGTTCCTGTAGAGTATTGGTATGTTCAGTGAGAGTATGAATGAACTCAGAAAGGTAATGTTGTACTTAGAATTGAAAGTGAATAGCTAGCAATCAGCATTATGCAAATTGGCCAATGCTAATTGGTACCTTGTCTTTATCCAGGATAGCCAGTTTCCTTGAGCTGCTCCTTTAAGTCAGTGGTCACCGGCGCTTCTCCTGGAGATCTGCTTCCCCGCAGAGTTTAATTCCGACCTGCATCTAATATGCTGCCCTTCCCCCTCGCCTAACGCTAATGCATCTGAGCCAGATAATCACAGACTTCTGAAAAAGTTAATTAGCTGGAGCAGGTGTGGCAGACCGTGGTTGGAACCAGACTCCACGGGAAGGAAGATCTCCATGAGCATGGTTGGTGACCACTACTTTAAATCAAAGGCAAAAAATAATAATAAGAATAAAAGAAGACCCCGAAGGTGCTTCTGAAGGTGTCATCCCTCCTCTGTCCAACTATCTCAAAACCTATTTACCACTAAAATAAGGCAGATATTACAATTCCACACAGGTGTTCCAAGACCATCTGACCAGTTGAATGTGCACAGCAAACATCCAAGTTGCTGTTTCAAAAATCTTGCTAGATTGAACATGATAAGGAAAGGTCATCTCCTGAAACACTTAAAATATAATTTCTCTCCACTTGTTCCTGCTTTGATGTTCCAGATTTCTGACTCACAAACTGCTAGTTTTTGTTGTTTCGGTTTTTTCCTGGTTTACCCAACAGTAGCCTTCATCTCGCATCTGAATATCAGTTAAAGCAACTTTATCTCGTAGGTTTGGATCCATAGATGGCATCATGCCAGTTCACTGACTGTTTTACACAGAGTTTTAGAGTGAAACTAAACAGTAGGGTCTGTTTAAAAACAACTTGTTTGCATGTTCATGGCAGTTTAATGTTTCTTTGTCAGCCACAGCTGAGATGTCTAACCACATATGTACAAGGCAATCATATTTCTTACCCTTTTGCTGGAATAGAAGAAATGAAAATGCCATGTCAACAACGGACCACAGGATCCTTTGGAATAATCCAAATAAATGCAACACTGTCTTGAGAAATGCAAACAACCCACCACTGTGCCTTCCCTATTAATGAGCATCTTTGTTCTGTACTGCATGGCTTGTCTTGATATAAGAGTTAGTCATGCTACTTTAAAGCCCACATGTGCGGGATTACACTGTAAGAAACCCCATGGTGTTGTTTATTAAAACTCCTATGTGAAATGTTGTATTGAGTGACTGATAATTTCCTCCAATTAACACATTTGTTTTCAGGAAAGCAGCCAAACCCTTAAACACTGCATGTTTTCTTTTGACCGCTTTCTTCCCTCTCCTGTTGTTGGAGACAACACTGTTTGAGGGGGGAAAAAAAAGATTGCTGTAGCAGCCAGTTTCCCTCAAAATGATGAGTCACTCAGCAATCAGTGTGAAGAGCGCCATCAAATGAGGACAAATAATACATTTTGCTGTCAGGCGTGTCTGTGATTGGGAGTTACTCACTCATGCAGCGCCCACAGAGTCAAAATTCACTGGGCTAATTCTGAATGCCATATTAACATATCTACCAATTTCTTAACAGGGTGCGCCCGGATTATTTATTAACTATGCGAAATGAAAAGACAGAAATTGGTCAGGCAGACCACTAACGTTGTAAAAGCCTATTGACTTCAAATAGAAAAGGGGGACTTACACGTTCAACAAGAATTGACCCACGAGTGCATTTTTTCATATTTATTTTGCCATTTACTAAGCATAAAGAATCCCGTTCAAGCTAAGAGGAACTATATGAAGTTAGCTTTGCTGTGTAATTGGGCTTACTTTAGCATGGTGGTTATTTCTAACCCACCTTCTAACCTAAAAACACCAAAGTGGGGCTTGTTAGCATTGTACTGTAAACTGCATAAAAGCTAAACAATCATTATAGCAGTCTGGTGTAAATAATGCATATATTTAGAAAAAAAATATGTATTGCAGATTCTCATTATGGTCAAAAGGCATTTTTTCAGCATTATGTATGTTGCTATGAAGGAATGCATTTGTGAGCAGGCCATGGAATGGCCAATTAGGAGGTCACAGTAAAATCTCATATCATTTCGTAAAAGTCATTGACTTATATACTGTAGTCAAGACTGCTTATGTTGAGTCCAAGACAAGTTCATCTTTTTCAGATTTCTTCTTTTCTTTCTGTAACAATTACTGCAAAAAATATGAAGGAAGGATTTTCTTTCCACAGAACACAGTTGTAAACACAAAAATAACTCAAAAGCCTAATTCAAGCCATAATAAAATATCTCTTCTTCTACAAACACAAATGTAGTATGATTGGATGTTTCTTTGTATTAAATGCCCACTCCAAATAAATTATTTTTAACAATGCAGTTTTAAATGAATGCAACCAATCTCCGTTCTAAATAAATCCAACAAATACTCACTCTGAATGAATGCAACACATTCCCACTCTAAATAAATCCAACCAATACCCACTCTAAATAAATCTAACCAATAGCCACACTGAATAAATCCAACCAATACCCACTTTAAATCAATCCAACCAATATGCGCTCTGAGTGAATGCAACAAATTTACTCTCTAAATAAATCTAACCAATTCCTACTATAAATAAATCCAACCAATACTTGCTCTAAATAAATCCAACCAATACCCATTTTAAATGAATCCAATCAATACCCACTTTAAATCAATCCAACCAATATGTGCTCTAAATAAATCCAACCAATACCTGCTCTAAATAAACCCAACTAATACCCTCCCTAAATAAATCCAACCAATACCCACTCTAAATAAATCCAACCAATACCTGCTCTAAATAAACCCAACTAATACCCTCCCTAAATAAATCCAACCAATACCCATTTTAAATAAATCCAACCAATAGCCACACTGAATAAATCCAACCAATACCCACTTTAAATCAATCCAACCAATACCCACTTTAAATAAATCCAACCAATACCCACTTTAAGTCAATCCAACCAATATGTACTCTAAATAAATCCAACCAATACCCACTTTAAATAAATCCAACCAATACCCACTTTAAGTCAATCCAACCAATATGTGCTCTAAATAAATCCAACCAATACCCTCCCTAAATTAATCCAACCAATACCCACTCTAAATAAATCCAGTTGATGCTGGATCTGAATGAATACAACCAGTAGATGCTCTAAATAAGTTTAACCAGTACCCACTCTCAATGAATGCAACCAATGCTCTGAATGAATTCACCTTGTGCCCTGTCTGAACAAACTAGAACAGAACACCGAGGCGCTAGAACATGAAAAATGGACATCTGAGATGTGGAGTAAAGTTTTATGGACTGATGAGTCTGAATTTATAATTGGAACTCCTTGGACTGTGGGAAGTAACTTAGACTGAACTTTGGAGGTGTGGAAAAATATCCCTGAAGATTTCTTAAAAATCTGAAAGTAAGTCTGCTGAAAGGAATGGAAGCTGTAATAAAGGCAATGGGTGGACACACAGGGGCGGATTTTGTGATTCTGGGGCTCAAAGCAAAAGACAGGAATGGAGCCTCGATGCACATTTTAAAATGAGTTGAGACTCTGGACTCCCAAGTGGTGCAGGCATCTACACTGGAAGTCTTAAAGTAGTTAAATCTAGTCGATATATCTAAGAATACTGGTTGGGTAATATAGCTAGATGTCGTTTTACTTGTTTTGCGTAATTTTGTTAAGTGAAATTATTTCACCACACTGGCAAATATTTGCTTGTTAAAAAAAATAAAAAATTCAGTTAGCTGCTGGAGGGAAGCAACAAAGATTTTACTTTTGGTGTTTCTCTGGTGTACTTAGATAACTTTTAAACTTTTTATATTTTCAACTCTCAAACAAGCATCCTCGCCATAATGTGGATTAGTGGTTAATGCCTTGTTCATACCTTTCGGAAAAACATATATATATAGGGGACTTTGGCTATATGATGGTGCCCTGGGCTCTTGGGAGTCCTAGGCATCTGCCTACCATTGGCTAGCACAAAGAAATCCCCTGTGCACACATTAAACACTGAAGACGTTTGAATTACATTTAATTGTTCAGCCTTCTGTCATTTGCTGTTAAACACAAGAATAGCTAGTACTTAATAAAGAAATTGTACTTTTAACTGAAAATTAAATTAAAGGGTCTCTAACTTCTTGCATATCTTTGTTGTCCATAGAAAACCATGTATCTCTATTTTTGTCAGTTTTAATTTCTCTGCAGAATTTCAATACACCAGGTGCCGGTAACATTGTGTGAATGTTTCATAGTGAATGGACCAATAGGAATACTTCTCAATAACCTGGACAAAAATCCAATGACTTACATTAAAAGAAAGAACGTTTCTGGCCTATCATGTAAAGCATATTTTTGTTTGGACAGCAGCGATGATATGTGCAATAGATAATATACAAAATAGTCAAAGTGATAATAAAATGTTATGGGTGGCAGTTACATTATAAGCAGTGATATAGTGCACAGAATTAAAGTACACATATACAATTATGTACAGCTACTTAGAGCTGTGGGTAAATATGAATATTTGTTATGTTTTAAAGTGCTTATGTACAACTGATCCCGGCAGAAGGAAGTGGGAGAGGTCCTTATTTCTGAGGATTATGGCCTGGGCAAAGAAGCCGTGTAGGTGGATTTTGGGTTCTCGCTCTGGGCCTCCTCTGAGAGAGAAAGCACTGGTTGAGAAAGTGACCAGCCAGGGTTTGAGGGGTTCCCTAATACCCTCTTTCTCAACCTAGAGTAGTACAGGTCTTTTAGGGGTTTATGTTTTGTGAAGCAGAGTAATGACAATGATCCAATGTATCTATCTCTGTAACTGCAGCCCTCAGCACATCCCTCAACCGAGACTATTTTGTGTCTCTTTGTAGGTGTAAATTTATGTATATCTCCCTCCACGTAGGTGTATAATTCTGTAGAATGTGCCTGGCCTTACCATCTCTGCTTTATGACATCAACTCAGTGAGATGACTGCGCTGTGGCTCTTCATGGTTCGCCTTTAAGGAGTTGTTTATCGCCAGCGCTCGACGCGTCAGTCAAAAACACAGCAGATGCATGAATTCCCAAGACAGCCGCAAGCATTTTTTAATAGTTGGGAAAATAAAAGCATAATATTTGCCTTAATGATATGAAAGGTCTGATATCAAAGGCATGGAGCAGTAGAATATTTAAGAAAAAAAGTATGGCTCTACATTCTTTCGTAAACTTTACATTCTTTTGCAATGTTCCATGGTTAGAAAAGTTTTAAAGAAGACCCGCAGGTCTGGAACCAAAGATGTAAATTGACCCTGTGTCCACCTCTCAAAATGACCTTGTGCCAAGTGTTTTGCTGTGAATAACATAAAAGATGCTCTTGGGCGAGCGCAAGTAAGGGACAATAGGGTATGGCCAGGGTAACAGGTTTCCATGGTAACAAACAACAGAAGATATATCTGTCATACAAGGGAAAAAGTAGGATCGTCTAGTTTTGAAAATTGATTGCCATGGGTGAATAATCCTGCAGCCTTGCAGCGAGACCACTGTGTACACATATACCTGTTTGTCTGAATGCCCATGGCCGCCTTCTCATTTCGCCTTATAGAATTCATTGGAAGGTAAATAAAATGTTGCTGATAGAGTTATGCGTTTGCAAGAGAAATGAAACATGTAGGCTAGAGTACATATCTACTGAAGTGCACTCTACTGAGAAAGTGTATTGACTCTGAACTTATGCTTACTGTGATTTGTCTGCAAATTGGCCATAACAGGCTATTTCCAAGCATTTGTTACTTTGGTAAAAGAATTTTGTCCTTTTTCTTTTAGATTCCCATTCATTTTTGTTATTACTACATTTTTTCTTTCCTCATTAGAAAGAAGTTTGCTTTGAAAGCTTATTTACTCAATGCACAACCTGAAGTCCACTGGCCCTAAGCTTAATATGCGGTCTACTTTGCAAAAAGAGCATGCAGTGTTTCATTACATGCACTACAAGTTCAGTAGTTCATTAATTTAACTACACCAACGTAAATCATTTCAGGAAGAAGATAGCTCTGTCAGAGATGTCATCAGTAAATTACTTTCTTTGCTTTTGCTTCCACATACTAATATGGGCTTATGTGGACTACTATATTAATATAATAAGAATGCCATACTTAACTATATTAAAGATATTCTATCATAACAATGACTCTAATGCGATTACTTTTTATTACATAGCATTATATAGTAGTGCAATATTGTAATAGATGCAATAATTAAATGTTAATACATTGACATAATATATTATTCATGAACATGATTACTATATTACTGTACTATATTGCCATACTATATTATGCCCCCAAGAATGCTTGTGCACAGGGCTATTATAATATACTACACTGTCATAGTATAATATACTATAAGGCCCATGCATAGGCATTTGGGGGAGTGTAGTGTAGTGTAGTGTAGTAATAAAGTAATGATGAATATTATTTACCTGAAATTTTCTCTGTTGGTGTAGTTAAATCAATAACTACTGAACGTGTAATGCATGTAATGAAACACTGCATGCTCCTATAAACAGATCTATAAACCTATTATCAGGTTTTAGATTAACATAGTAAGATTCTTTCTAAAGGCAGGGAAAGCACTAACATACTAATATATGTTGGGTGACCCTCAGTCACCAGTTTGCACATCTTTACTCACAATACTATTTAATCACCACATAGTTTTTGGTAGTAAATCTGTTTGAGTTGTTTTTTATAATAGTAAAAACTTGGTGTGACAAGTTATTAGCACTACTTTATCACTGCTGCCATGTTGGTTCCTGTTCAAAATAATGTTATAGTGTTATACTAAGGGGGATTTCCAGTGCTGGGCTAATGTGTGCAGGTTGAAACTACCAAAGAGAAACATAGGTGGTCTGTGCTGCACCAGAGAGGCCACAGAGCAGTGAATCTCACAGAAAGCCAAGCTGAATCACGAGCTCTATCCTGGGGCAAGACTGAGCCTTATCTCTGATCTTGAATATCAGTCATTATACTCACCAACCAAGATGGCACTTGTACAGTCTGAGGGCAAAAGGGCAGACGCACAAGACTCTCCGGGGTCTTTCTGTGCATGTGCCTGTTCTATAGTACAGTAACATTCAACCATACTAATATGCTATACTAACATGCTATTATGAATTACTACACTGAATTACTAAGAATGACTCCTCGTACTTTCTTATAGTTACTATCAACTGCTAACTGCATTTAAAATTAGTCATCTATGTGCAGTCATTAAACTAACCTGAGTCTTACACATACCCATTATCAGGGGATGCTATTACTGCAGATAATGGTAAATCATTGGAGGAGTGTAGTAACTAGTTACATGAGCTCTGCTTAGTGGTTGATGGCTTTCTTTATATTAATCTTCTGTTAACACAGTTATGAAAAAAATGAGTCACATCATTGGATTGATATCATCATATCTTTGGATTAATATCATCATATCATTGAATTGATATCATCATATCATTGGAGTGATATCAGCCAGTTCTAAAATTATCCAAATTTGTTTTTTATCAGTCCAGTTCAACACCACTGCTCAGCATATCAGGTGTGGACAGGTTCATAACATGTATCATGTTTGCTACACATTAAGTGCAGGCAAGGCAAGCTTTTTTAGTAGGTAAGCATTTTAAAAGGTTTTTCCTAAAATGTAAAAATGGAATTGTGTTCTAATAAAATGTGGACTGAATACAGATACTTCAATACTGTGATCTGAATGGATTCAGGATTTTCCAGTATTGTGAAGCATTTTTTGGCTCCATTGAATAAGTTCAATATCAGTTCCTTAAGCGACCCTGTACTCTGTGAGTAGTTTGATCTTCGACTGCTTATACTCAAGACGTCTTTTACTTGGGTCATTATTTCATTTTAACCACAACACCCACTTGCTTGATAGCTCATTTGATAAGTAACTAACTGGAATGAACTGTATTATAACCAACAGATATAATATGATGACATGATTGTACTGAAAGCCCTGTAGCCCGCCATTGATGTTCCTTGGTTTTCAGTATGCTTGGATGAAAGACTACACAGTTTAAAGTCTGGGTCACACTGTGTGCTTTAGCCACTGCAGAGTTTCATGTACAGGGACAAAGCCGGAGCTGATAAATGAATTTTGAAGTCTTTTGGTCAACAATGTGACAGGGTCAAGGACGGACGATTAAATGCCCCGGCAAGCTCTCCAATGTTCCGACAAAAGACTGGCAGGCAAGGCGGTGTGACACTGTGACTACCACAAAAGACAGCAAGCAAGTGTAATATGACCCAGACTTTTCTTTAAATCAGAGCAAACCGACCGCCTGCACATTTTCAAGATGGCTGAATAAGATACATTAAGAAATGTTTAAGATCTGTTTTAACGCTTTGTAACACTGCAAAAGCAATTAATATTTTACTTGTAACAATGAACAAAAATGCTATTAATAAAAAAGAAGGATCTATACTGAAGTAGGGCTGCTTTTTTTTTTTTAGAATTCCTTAGAGTCACCCTAATATGTCAGAGTATATTATTACATGCCTTATTGGCGCCTTGATTTTCATTTAATCTGCCTCAGAGATGCATCACTGCTTACCCTTTATGATCTCATTTTGTTTTATTGCACGTGCATTGTGCCTCTCTGGCGATATTCTCATTTATTGTCACTACCCAGCAATAAAATGCCCACAAGTTTTATTATACAACCTTTTTACAACTTTTACATGAAAACATGGAGAAAACTAATAATCTCTGCAGGAGAGGACAGCAAGAGGACAGCATTCAAAACCCTCAAAAACAACAGACAGAAGTCTGAGAAATACTTCTTTTCAATGCTACCTATGTAGGGATATCATAACATAAGCACTTCACTGCTGTCAGAAAACAATTAGCGACATGTTTAATAAAATTGCTATATATTTAAAAAGTAGAAATGTAATTATCATTATGTAGTAATACCCCACAGCTCATAACCCACAGCTAATACTGTTTGGTATTTTAAGTCAATACTTTGTTGTATCCAAAAAATTGTATTTAAAAATACCTGCGTAGTATTATCTTCATTGTGGTTCAAATTTTAAAGTAGTTATTTATCAGGTATTATTTTTACAGGTAATACTCTTTTATCTAATTGTTGTCTGATCACTTTAAAATGCTTAATACAACACTTAATACTACATTTATAAATATGTAACATTATCTATGTCATTGAAACAAATACATGAAATACCAAATTTGCCTTTTCTGTTAATGTCTCTCTTGGGTGTTGTGTGGGGGCTGTAGAGAGTATTCCTTTTGTCGTGTAATAACCTCCAATGGTTAGTCTGGTTATCACATTTGGTTATCTATAGCCTCCCAATCTAGTAATGGCAGTTGTTTTCCAGATGAGAGAGACTTATAATATGAAGGCAGTCGCCCATAAAGTAGGGAGGCTCTGGTTGGTTTAGACAAAAGGACAACAAGAAGGTGTGGTTTTCATGGTTGACTACTAAGAACTAAGTTGTTTTCTGAGCTTAGTTAGACTGTCTTGGAAGGAAGATGCATGTATTCTTTTTCCTTGACAAAGTTTTCACTTCTGTTCTTCAAGAAACACTTTTTTTACCAGCACAAGTCAACACCAAGGATATTTCTACTTTCAGGATGATTGAATGGTAACATATACAATGGTTTTTAAAGTAAATACTGCTTCATAAATATGCTATTCAATGCTTATGAATGTGTCGAAGTCTATCTAGCTTGCCATCAAAAAAAGCATTTTTTACAGCCATAGAACAATAACTTCATTCACTAACAACAACAAAAAAGCTGCATGTTAGGCCTAAAACGTCCTTGAGTAGCTGTAAGGAAAGGAAGTTTAAAAAGGCAGTTCTTCCGGAAGAGCCTACGCTGTTCCGCACAGCAGAGTGCAGATTCACATCAGGCTGGGAATATAATCTAAATGTGCTGCTGAAAACAGTAACCTGATCAGACCATTTTGTGATTCATTCCCTTCCAGTGAGCAGCCCTGCACTCTTCTTCTTCTACTTCTTCTTCTTCTTTTTCATGAACGTTCGTTGCTTCCTGATGTATGCCAAAAATAGCTGTACTGACCATTTTTTTCTTTTGAATTCTTAACCAGCCACAAGCACGTGTAAAGCCAGGTGATGTTGATGAAGCTGTAGGCCTGCTTTCTATTTTTAGGCCTTCTGGAATGTCCGTAATGGTTTGAAACCATGGCATCTTCTGTTCATTTTATGATGAGATGACCTGACACCCGCTATAATAGCCTACTGATACATATAAACATAAATTAACACTGAATAAGAGACAAACAGCATGTATCGCTGAACAGCTTCTTAGTTATCGTCAACAAACATTATAGGCTGAACCTATAGCTTATATCTATCACGCTGAAAATAAAAGCAAGTGGGAGATTTCTATATGATGTGGTAAACAAAGGATTATAATTCAACTTGCTCATGGTTACTAAGAAACTGGTGACGTTCAGAGAAATGTATAAAATTCATCTGTTAAACAGGATGCCTTGGCCTATGTTTCTCCATACATCATTGAAAGATGCAGTTATTTGAAAGAAGTAATGTATTTTTGTGCAGTAAGTGGCTACATTAACTTACTAACTGTTGCAATAGCCTTGAGCACAACAAGCAACATAAGCAACATCAATGGCAACTGACAACATAGAGTAAATGCAGGAGGGATAATAATGTTGCATCAGTTCAGAGGCTGCTTCCAAGTGAACTCTCCTTTTCTTATCAGATTTTCTTGAATTTTCCTGGTTTGTCGCCTGTGGCCTCATTAAACATTGACAGAGTTTACTAATATATGGATCCACGTGTTAATCAGATTAACTGGAAAGCAAAGAAAGTGGTAATGCTTTATTTAGAGGGTCAACTGTAGATGTGTGAGTGCTCAATCTAACTTTAACTTAAAATAAACTACAATCTATAAAATCCAATTGAATATGAAGTGTGATAAATTCTTTTAACCCTGTTCTTTACTTCAAGTCAAAACCTGAACCTACTCCAAACCTAACCCTGACCACCAGAAATGATTCAAGTATCTGTAGATCATGTATATAGCACATTAAAAATAAAGTATGACCAGCATAAAGGAAACTATTTGGATTGCAGCTCATGCTTGAGTGAATAACCACCTTTGGCTTTACCCTGTTGACTGGAGTAATGCAGCTAGTTGTGAGTAATTAAAAACCTTATAAACCTGTCATAAAATAAAAATGTTTGTGTAAAAATCAGATGCCATCTTTTCATTTTTGTAAATTTCATACAAGTTGTTCATTTATCAGCATTGGGAAAAGGGCAAAATACAAATATCTACCAGAAAATCACACAGTACTATATATAATGTTAATTTTAAAATATTTTCAGTATTTAGTGTGACCACTCATTTGCCTTGATTACGTCTTTCTTTCTTTACAGGACACTTTCTATCAATTTTTCAAATAAATCTACAGATATTTGTTCCACAAGTTCAGCCTTACTGTGCATTTACAAGCAACTAATGTCACCTCATGTTTGTCTCTTGTGTCTGTGTTTAAGGACCCTCTTGTTGTTATGTGTGGGCATGTACAGTTTCAAGCTTCTGACAAAAAATGCAAAAATACTATACAATACTATCAAAAATTAAGTGTGTTTTTTATTTTTTTGTGTTTTTGTTTGTTATAACTTTCTCTTTGGTTTGCATTAAGCAGGAGTAGCACTCAATTTTATTGTACAGTCTGTACATTGACAATAAAGGCATACTATACTATACTATATGATGCTATACTATAATATGTGACACTATACTACACTACAGTACACAACACTATACTATATGGTGCTATACTATACAAGTTTTGTTTTGTTGTTTAATATATGAATGGCTGTGACACATTCACAAGTGTACAGTGGCAAAAAACATACATGAAATTACCTGGTTTTCTTCATTAATTGGTCATAAAACGTGATCTGATCTACATCTAAATCCTGAGTATAGACAAACACAATGTTCTTAACCTAATACTACACAAAAAAATTATAATATCTCATGTCTGTATTGGACACATCCAATAAACATTTACAGTGCTGGTGGAAAAGATAAGTGAACGCTTGGATTTAATAACTGGTTGAATTTCTTTTGGCAGCAGTAACCTCCAACAAGTGTTTCCAGTAGCCGCTGATCAGACCTGCACAATGTTCAGGAGGTGTTTTGGACCATTTTTCCCTACAGAACTGCTTCAGCTCAGCCATATTCTTAATGTGTCTGGTGTGATCAGCTCTTGTGGTCATTCCACAGCATCTCTGTTGAATTCAAGTCTGGACTCTCTGGGCCACTCCAAAAGGTGGATTTTCTTTTCATCAAGCCATTCTGTAGTAGATTTACTTCGATGTTTAGGGTCATTGTCCTGCTGCATGATCCAACATCTACTGAGCTTCAACTAGTGGACAGCCACTCTGACATTATTCTGTAGGATACCTTGACAAAATTGAGAATTCATTCCCCCGTCGATAATAGCAAGCGGTCCAGTCCACCAAATATCTTCCCAGTAGCATTGAGGAGTGTCAAGGTACTCTTTGGCAAGCTTCTTTTTGGAAAGAAGCAGCTTCCTCTAGGTGTCCTGCCATAGACACCATGCCTGTTCAATGATTTGCGTATGGTAGACTCATGAACAGAGATATTAACCAGTTCCAATGATTCCCTCAAGCCTTTAGCTGTTACTCTAGGGTTCTTTTTTACCTGTCTGAGTATTCTGTGTTGTGCCTTTGGAGTCAACTTGGCAGGGCGCCAACATCTAAGGAGAGTAACCACAGTACTAAATCGTCTCCATTTGTGGACAATTTGTCCTGGTTTGGACTTTGGACTGGTTAATATCTAAAGTCTTAGGGATTACTTTGTAACCTTTTTCTAGTTTTATGTAAATCAACAGTTGTGAATTGTAGGTCTTTGGAGATTTCTTTTGTTGCAAGGCATGGTTCACATTAGCAGATGCTTCTTGTGAATAGCAAGATAGAGTGTGTTGTATAGGTCAAAATAGCTCTACATCTCGCTTCAGTCTTGTTTAATTGATTGGACTCCAGGTTTGCTATCTCCTGACTCTAATTAGCTTTTGTTGAATTCATTAGCATAAGGGTTCACTTACTTTTCCATCAGCACTGTGAATTTTTTTCTGGATGTGTCCAATACATACATGGAATATACAATATACATACATACAATATTATTACTTGTATGGTATTAGATGAAGCACATTGTGTTTGTCTATACTTGGTACTTAGATGTAGATCAGATCATGTTTCATGACCAATTATTGTAGAATACCAGGTAATTTCAAATGGTTCACAAGCTTTTTCTTGCCACTGTATTAGTTTCTTATTCGTCGTTTGAGTGACACTGTTGGAAATAGGAATGCTGGTAGGAACAAAAAGCTCAGAGAACACTGGCTGAGACTCTCATACCCCCGTTTCTATGATTGATCCAAGGATTTTGTTAAGGCAATCAGTTAGACTGTTGATTTACTGCATTCTAGTTCATCTGTATTAACTTGACTTGTAACTTGTCGCTTGCCACAAACTACAAATCACAGACTCCCCCAGGAAATGGCTGGACACCTGCCGCTTTGTCACCTGCTAGTGTGAACATATGGTAAGAAGTTGGTTGCATTTTCTGCTTCTCACAATCCAAGTCACCCATTTATAGACTCATCAGTCATAAAACCATAAAATCTTATTTTACATCTGAAATCGTGAAAAGTCTTGGTGGTTTATCAGATCTTGCATGGTTGTTAGGGGTCTCCATTTTTATATCATCTACATAATTTTCATTATTATTTTCATAATTTCAGTTATGAAAACTGTTTTATTTCTTTTGACTTTATGCTACTATCTATATTTATGACAGATTTATCTTGTTTAGTATCTTCTCTGAAATATCTCTTTTAGCCATTTTAGATTTACATTTGCAAGGTAGCTGAGGTGTATTTGGTTAGCTGCTTGTGTGTGTGTTACCGTCTCTTTGAAGTGAAACTTCATACCAGTGACTCTTTTGGGAACAGCTTTTGTTGGGAGGACACATCTATAATTCTTTGGTTTTAGGATTAAAAGAATGAAAAAGCTAAAGTGTCACAAACCTGAAGAATATACAATATTTGTTGGATTTAATATTATACTTAGCATGAGAGCCTTTTGTTTGTAAAGTTGTTTTTATATTTTTTTAATGTAATGTATTTTATATGTTTTAATTTTAAATATCTTTAAGTTTTGCATAGTTCTTTACACTGTGATTGTCACATTACATGATTAGTAACACTGCAGATAAATTTCTTAATGATGATTTCTATTGATAATAAAATGAATGATTTGTTAAACACTACTCCATGCAATGAGCCATTGACAGCCTACATTACAGTGCTTGTGTTTCTGCTTGTGTCTTAACTTATTGCTAAAATAAATGGTGTGGCTTGTTGCTTGTATTATTATTATTAAATAATAATAATAATAATAATAATAATCCTCATCATGCTCTTCATCACCATCACTATGTGCTAAAATGCTATCTTCTGTAACTGTAATATTCCATAGCCTTTGTATGTGTGAGCATGTCCTTATCAATACTAACAGATACCACATCACTACTACAAGAGCAGAATGAACTGCTCTTTCTTTCTCTTCCCACTAGCTTGTGTTGCGGCTTTATGCTTTGGAACGCAGGGCAGGAGGCAAAAATGATGGCTCCACTCAAAGCAAACAAATCTATAGTCTGTTTCTGATTAGAAGCTACTACTGAGGACTTGGTGGTGCTGTTTCTCTTAAAAGCTGAAATGCCATAAGATTTCTTCCACCCTTCACCAGCACTCTCTCGACTGTGAGCTGTACTAGCAGAGCTTTAAGAGTGCCTCATGCTTCGCCTGTTCCCTGTGAGAGTGATGTGGAGGCTGAAAAAGTCAATGCTTTTTCAGTGCTGCTATGACACTCAACAAGGCCTCAAGAGCTGAGTGGGATGACCTGAGGAGCCTTTATACTGGCCATTTGCTTATTGACAGCGTTTTCTCTTATCTACTAATAAGATCAGCGCATGCTTTGCATAAACAGCATCTAGAAAATTCCTTCTTGGAAGTGAAAGCTATGAGTAATTCACAATACTGAGAAATTTCACAGAGGCTTGCATGAAGTGAGCTGTAATATAGGAGATTGGGCATTGCATGCAATTGTGCAAAGTAGTTAATTAGAGAATAAGTGCACTATACAGCGTGCCTGAAGCTCTGTACTATGAATTTGAATTCCTAAATGCCAGTTCAAAACAAACCTGCAAAATGAAGAGTTCAAAAGAAAAAAGTAAAAAAAGTAAAGATGTCTGATCAAAGATAGAAAAGTCTGTGGTTGTACCACAGATTTCTCATATATGGTAAGCAGAGCTGACCAATTGGACAATGAATGTAGATACAAAGATGTGTACCTAATAAAGTGCTCAGTTATTACAAGGATATATGGATTCATATAAAACTTTACAAGTAAATTTGTTAAGGGTCTATGATGGTGAAGGGCGTGTACAGAGAGCGTGAAGATGTAAATTTAGACTTGTGGAAATGATGATGGTAAAGTAAAGTGGTGTCAATATCTAGTGAGCATGTGATTGTATGTAGTGTGCACCAGATTTTTTCACCTAAAAAAATACACCACATGCTCTGTAAACAATATATATATTAGAGCTGGCACGAGTAGCTTTAGCTGGTGCGCCATAATGTTGTTACATTTCTGTCAGTTTATGAATTATACTTTTTAGATAGCTACTGTGTTTTGCTCGCAAACCCTGAAATGTTGCCTCATTGGAGAGAGATCTGTTGCTAGGTTACTGACAGAATGTTTTAGAATATAGTGTCTGCAATCGTCATGTTGTTTTACCAGCCAGTTTCCTTCGGAGGATTTTTTTTTTCTTGAGCTCATATTGTAAGGTCCAGGCCAAAATTATATTATGACAGCACTGAGTCACTACAGATGGACTAAATAAATGACCTTGCTTGAGCGCTGTCCATGGTACCAGCAAATTGCTGCAGACACATACAGAGAGCACAGCCTTTTTTTGTGATAATGATCAATGGACAGGCTATGACATCAGTTGAGGGTGACATACTAATTTACTTTCATATTTTTTATTCACAAAGAATTCCACTAATTAAAGATTTTATTATGCAGCATGTCTCCATAACCAGCCTGACACATCTCATATGATGGGTCCCCTTTCGCTCGAGCCTTAGTGTTGGTCTGAAAACTGCCTCTATGAACCGAGTTGCTTTGCATCACTTGACAGTTTAGTAGTTATTAGAGCGGTTATACTTGTGAATGATGAATGTGTTCAGCAAACCAAAGGCAATGCCTATCAATGAAGAAATTTGATGATTTTCAGCCAGTTAATAAATCGTTCAAGGCAAACTCATTTTTATTACATCTTTTATCGCCTTGGGCAACACTCAGTTACTTTGATCCTCAGCAAGCTTCTGCATAAAGGATCATAAGGAATTGTGCCATTAGGGTGAGAGGAACAGCTTCTTTTTATCAATTACATCAAAGTTTAGTGGGTGCCTATTAAACGTACACATTTATGTCTCTGGACACACAAAAATGTTCTTCAGAGTAATTTCAAAAAGACAGATTTTGTATAATCCAGTTCAGTTACATGAGACACGCTCATGCATGAGCATGGATTGCATCATGGTTTTAATTCCTTAAAGCATCAAGCTTGTTAGTGTGTTGGCTTCGGGCAAAGAGGGTTGTGTTTTATAGAGCCAGGGGTAACCAAGATCATATACGAAGGCTTGGTAAAAGCCTTCATTTACATATTTTAGGCTTTGGATAAGTGGAACTTAATGCTCACAAAGACATGGGACATATCTGAACGCAAGAGGAAAATATGAATTCAGCAGGATGCATTGCAAATGTTTTCGGTAGTGTTCGTTTATAGGGAAGTCATTACATATGTGGTTACATGGTCATTTTTAAAAAAATATTTATTTAAAAAAATTATATTTTTGATTTACACTCTATATCACATGTTCAAGATTTCACATTTGACCTTTTCCCATTTGGTCTGATCTTTAAAAAAGAGAAAGAATGTCACAAAAAGGTACTTCCAGAATGGCAACTTTACAGAAGAGGCCAAAAACCTTCTTCACTTTTAATGAGAGTCAATGAAACCAGACTTTTTTCATTTCCAAGCTATTGTGCAGCACTTCTATTGGTCCATTCATCATGAAAGTTTAGCACAATATTGTAATTAACTTGCAGGCGCCGATTGTGGATACATTTGCAGGTTGAGCTTATTTACACACACACATAGAATATCTAACGAAGACTAACAAAACAAAAAAACGAAATCAATCATGAACACAAGCATTACAGCAAGGTACAAGCAACACACCCAAAAAAGACCAAGACAAGAAGCGAACAGGAGGTATTAATGGAGACAGTAAACTAGGGACACCTGGCAAACGGGAGGAGATATAAACACATGGCATAGACAGGACAATGTAAACAAAAACAAAGAGGTCAGACTTGGCAAATATAAAGGGCAGCAGTTGTATTCAAATGATGTAGAAGAATAAAGACAGACAAAAATAAAGATCTTAGTTTTTTCTTTGGGCAGCGACGATATCTCTTCTACTTACAAGCGCTAACATACAGAAAGTTGAAAGACTGCCCTTCTGACAGAATCTCTTTGCTTGTTTTGGATGCTTTTATTATCCCTGGCAATAACGGCTAAGGGTTAATGAGGGGAGAAAAAGGGAAAGCAATGGAGCAAACTTGCTGTGACTTTTGAGGGGCGTTCCACTTAAAGCGAATAGAAGGATGAACATGCTGTGGTGCAAATGTAGGGCACTGTTTTGAAAATATATAGACCTTGGCTGTAAAAGGCACTCGTCCGTGTTTGGAGAGATTCATTGCTGTGATGAAGTTCACCACATTGAAAACTCATTGACTCAAATCCCTCATGTCTTGTTAAATGGCATTGCAGCTCCAAAGAGACTTGCCCCACACTCACCAGGCAGATGTTGTTGCCGACAGCGACAGGGTCTTCTGAAGCAGTGTGATCCTCCAGGACCAACCAAAGCAAACACAAAGCAGATTTTCATCAGGGGCTTCTCCTCTTGTTTGGCTCGGCAGTGCACACAGAGTCGCTGTGGCTGAGCAAAGGCCCTTAAGTGAAACCACAAGTGATGAGGAATATAAGCAGGCCAGGTGATGGGGATTAAGTCAGATAGCTCTAATTCGGCGCATCTAGCGAAATAATTAGATGGCAAGCGCACGCAAGCACCTGTAGATGCCCACCTAAAGAGCTAGCAGAGACGGCCTTAATTTCAAAGGATCTGTGGGGAAATGCTCTCTGCGGTGTGCATGTGTGTGTGTGCGCACGCTGGTGTTGCTCGTTGGCCTGGCCCGAGCCTCTGAGAGCAAATGTGCTCAGTGGACTTTTTATTTATGTTTGTCTTGTTTATCAAACGCTAGCCACATGCGAACAGGCATTGTGAACGGAGCCCAGCTGACATTGACCTTGGCGCTGTCCTCACACCATTGTTTCATCAAACTGAGGGGCAATAAGGTAAAATAAGCGGCTAAGCGTTTTTCCATCTTCATCAGCAGTTTGTAATTTTTGCCAATAATGAAGGGCAAACTAATCAGGTCCTGTTGCTACGGTTGCTCCGTCACAATTATTGCACACCCATTATTTTTCACGTTTACCATGTGCAAATACGTCAGGAGATCCTAATAAACGCTTAGGCTAGCCAGTCTTGTGTGGTTATTTGTTACATATGCGCTCCTGTCTAGATGTATGCTGACATTTCTGAACACGTACAGCTGTGCTGTAGTCAGAGACCAGCCTACATCTCTTCATTTTCCATTAAAAATGGATATTAAGCTTTTCATTGTTTTACAGTTGCTGTCCAAATAGAAAACCTGTATCTCTAAAACAGTGAGTTTAGAAAGAGAACCAACAACCTTCTGTACTTGCAATGTGAGTTTATGTAAAGAGGTTTTATTGTAAGTTATACTGAAGCATGTTTATTGGTTTAATCACCATAAAATGTTTCACTCATTGTAAAGCGCAGATGCCGTGTTTAAATGATGTAGAATAAAAACAAAAAACAAACACATACATGTTTTTTTGTTAGACAGTGATGAGAAATCAAACAGCAGATTACTCCAAAGCCTAAACAACGAAATAGTATTAGCAGTTGCACCAGCTGAACGTAAATTTAATTCCAGGTTGGGGTGTAAAGGTCCATCCTAGCTTGTATTTTGAGAGTAGTTAGTTCATTTCTGTGGCACCACTGACACTTTTGTGACGGCTTAACTAGTAGTGGAAAACATTGTCACACAGAATGACGTTTTCACTCACTGCAGCCAATTAGTAATGCCTACCATTGTAAAAAGTCAGCATTACACACATGAGCAGTGAAATCTCTCGCATTTCTCCTTTCATGCTACATTTACTTCACTTACATTTCGTCTGCCGTGTTAGTTATTGTACAGAAAGAGATTGTGCTGAGCAGATGTGTCCTCAAAACATCCATCTCTTGTATATGTGTTTCTTCTGTTATGTTGCTTCTTGGATTGGTTTTGACGCTTAAACTAGGGCTCTCATACACAATATGTTAACACTTAATCAATAAATGGTTGGTAATGTTAGCGAAGGTGTGGTTAATGTAGTTGCTTTTTAAATTTGCTGAACAGTAGAAACCATTGAGTTAATGATATTTTCTCTGTTTGAACATTAAACATTTCTGAGTTTGGGCACTCTTGTAAGGTCAGACTGAGGGTTCCGTTCCTGTCAGTGTTGTGTTGCGAGTCCAACTTGTCAAGTCAAGTTCAACTTGTCAAGTCAATCAAAGAGATGTGAAACTGGCTGTCAATGCAAGACCTATTTCTCATTGATCAAATCCACCAAGCAATTAATTGGTTTATTTACAGATCACTTACACTGACTGTAGGGTATGTGCAAGTTTTAAGTTAAGTAACTTAAAGCTACATTGAAACTTTGTTACTTTGTGCAACCAAACTCAATTCTAGTAGCTTGTAAACTTGAACATAGTGACAATTTTAGTTTAACTTGGGTTCAGCTGGTACAACTGGCTGCAGGTTTTTTGCTTTTCAGTATTCAGTGTTTTTGTCTATTACAGTTTCCTTATACAGTCATAGAAATTGGTTGCATTTTTCTTAATGAGCAAGTTTTTGGAGAATTTTGATTTTCCTTCATAATAAGCTTTAATCAAGTTCATGTTCTTGTTAAACACTGATAAATGTTTCAGAGAAAAATACTTTTAGAATAACAAAAAACTAAAGGTAGACACAGTGTGGAGAAATCTTGATGAAGAATCCTACCAGGCCGAGCTGTGGTGGTAGAAACATCTATGTCTGGGGTTTGTTTTCTTACCCTCCTCAGTCCCAAGACTGGACACATTAAAAACAAACAATGTTTTGTTGGGAAATATATCCCTTAGCTGTGTATTAAATAATGTAGGACATGAATTATTATTGTTGTTTGCTTGAAAACATATACAATTCCAGTATACAGAATATTTGGACTTGTTGAAATGTGTTGAAAAATGAAACATCTTTATTATCACAAACCTAACAAGACACAAAGTAAGCATTGTTCACAAATTTAACTTCTGTGTTTACTCCATCTAGAGTTGCATAAAATAGTTGCTGAACTTATGAAAGCAGCTGGACCTCCGCATGGATTTTTGTAACACAAAGCATACATTGATGTACATTGTTAGATTCAAGGTGTGAAAGACAAAGGGAGTCCTGAAACAGCCAGGTCCCCCTAATTAACCTCTTGGGCCAACTGAATGTCTAAAAATCTTCTGGGGGGTGGTCCCTTAAAATATATATATAACGATGCTATGCTGTCCATTATTGGATAATAGACGCTTAAATACAAATTCAGTGAAGGCTCTTTGTTTAGGTGCTTTACCCACAATCTGTGAACAAGTATTTGTAATTAAGCTGCAATCCAACCCAGATTGTTGTGAGGTGACAATGCTAACCACTACACTACCATGCCACAATTAAGTTTAACTAATAAAACTAATTAAAAAAGTTTAAAAGTTTATAAGTGTATAAAAAAGTGTATAAAAGTTTATATGTAATATTACATATTACACATATTTCATAAGCTAACTCATTGTCATAGACTGTAAAAAAAACATTTCTAAAACACAGGAAATATTTAGTGTTTTGTTTGGGTCTGTTATTCTGATGATAATAAATATATTCCTTTTTAGAAATCTTGTATTTTTTAAAAAACTTTTCATGTGACTAATTCCAATGACCACTATACTGGACAGTCAAATCCATTGCAAAGTAACACTATTATCCCCAGATTCATTGAACAGCATCTACAACCTCTTCTCATTACAGTTTTGACTTCTAACAAAAATAAACAGAAACTGTCAGATTGCTAGACATTGAAATGTGTGTATGTGGGTATAACTATCTACTATTGATTTTTAGGCATTTCACAACAGGGACCTTCACGAGAAGGACATACATACAAATACATTACTGCAATAAAAACAGGCTTGTTCAGAAACAGTATTTAATTCAGTCATGTGGGTGAAAGGCATGTATCTCGCCAGATGCTATACATGTTTTAATTTATGCCAAGATAAAAAAAGCCATTCCAATCAGAGACCCAGCAAGAGAAAGCCTAGAAACACATACAAGAGCCATGACGTACCTGCATCTATATAGAGCTAGGATACCTGGGAAAAATATCCAGTATACTGGATGTTCAGAAAGAGCGGGTTGGACAAAGAAGCTGCTCAAACGATAACGTACTAATTAACTTATAAAGACTATTTTTTCCAAAAGAGATGATTGGAGTGTTATGCTTGGAATAAAACCCACTTGGGTTTTGGTGTTTCAGTTTTTAACACACTGAACTATGCTTAGTTCTCAAGTAAGTTTGACAACTAATTTAATGACATATTATCTCTTCCACATGGGCCGACAGGCTTAGGTGGGCATTTTGAAATCATTTTTGCATTTTGAACACAGCAAGCTTTTTGAAAACACTGTTGGTGTGGGTGGGGATGATATATCAGAAATATCCGGATACATGTTGATGAGCCCTTAGAGGATGGGTCTGGTCAGTATTCCAGAGCCATACAGATTCAAAATAGGCTTTATGTTCAATACTGCTAAAAGGCTGTCACTGGTAAAAGCACCTGAAGTACCAGGAAGACCCAGAATACTAATATTACTAAGGCTTTGTAATGTCCAGCGCCCAAGAGATCTGAGGCTCAGGTGCATGTGAGGACGGTTAATTATACTATAAACCGTATGAGTGCACTGCTTGGTATTACATGTGAAAACTCTGTCCTCCTGCATGACATCACAACAGTATGCATCTGCCTATATACACAACTGGGATTTTGAGAACTAACTCAGTGTAATGAGCCCCTTGACAGTCTTAACCTCATTTGTTAAATTGGCTAATTAAAGAGACATTTATGACACAAATAAAACCTGTGTGCATTAAATGAACACAGCTCCAATGGTTACACACAACATTTCTACACTGAATAAATCACCCTCTTGAGCATTCATCATTGTGCATAAAAATATGCTGGAGCAAAGGCTTTTTTAATTTATAAAAATGAAAAACCGTTTGGTTGTCCTTTGGTGGAATATCACTATTGCATTTACAATGCTGGGGTTAATGATATTGGGTTAACTAACTATAAGAACTGCAGTGCTGAAAAAATAAAACCATGACTACAAGTTATAATGGAAAAATAAGACAATTTTAACTAATTATCGCTTAGTACTTGGTTGCAAATCGCCCACAATCCATGACTGTGTGGGGTGAGGTGTCGTATCAGAGCGGGTTGTTCACATTGTAATCATTTGAGATCAAAGATAAAGTGGGCCTTCACAACTGAGAAAGTATGGCAGTAAGTTCAGAAAAAGGTGTACATGGGTTTTGGGTTCATTTCCCCTAGCTTTATTTTCTGGGCTCATTTCTGGAAGGCCTTCAGGTAAGAGAGTTGTAACAATGAAGAGCAAAGCTAATAGTTCAGCTACAGCTTGCAGGGTGTGTGTTTGTTTTTCTTGTGCTTTTTCAGGCTTTTTCAGGGTTCTCTGCGAAACCTGATCCCAGTATCTAGCACATGCTGAAGCCCAAGGCAGTTGGTGCATCTGATTCAGGTCCCCTTCAATTTGAAATTCTCCTGATACAATTGCAAGTATAAGTAAGTGAATTCTTTAAATGAACTGTATTTCTCCACCAAACCACCAAATAACTGCAAATAAGATTTGCACAACACTTTTGGACTATACTCCGTCCAGGCCCTGAAGCAGTAAAGCAGCCCCAAACCATGATGCTGCCTCCACCATGCTTCACAGTGGGAATGAGGTTTATGTGTTGGTGTGCAGTGCTCCACGTTTTTCTTATATGCCTATAGAAGATTTTACCAGAAGCATCCAGGTGGTCTTAGGCAAGTTTCAAGTCCAGACATACATGCATTGAAATGCTTGGGGTGAGGCTCAGATAATCACTCTACAGCAGAGCAGAGTTTTATTATATAATTTTATTATAGAGTTTATTATATATGTAAGTTTTAGATCACTACCAGTCAAACATTTTAGAACTGTTTAATTTTTATTACATATATATATATATATATATATATAGTAAAAACAGTGCAAACATAACAACCAAAAACTAAATAAAATAAGGTATAATTAAATAATTATATATATATATATATATATATATATATATATATATATATATATATATATATATATATATATATATATATATATATATATATATATATAATATAGCTAAACGTATATAGATAGACGTATGTAGTAAAAACTTTTGTATAGGCATTGGTGTGTTATTAGTTTATTTGGATTGTGTTTCTTTATAATTGTGACTTAAATAATGATTGGACCACATTTTTATCAGTTATCAATGCAGAAATTAAAATGTTTTATGCCTTATAAATCAGATTTACCCCTTTTATAAATCTCTATACTTTCCATAGCTGCAGTGTTGTTTTTAGTACACAAATAATGTTGTTGTATTTTTTTTAATTACTGATTCATTGATCAATAAACACATTCTATCAGTTCAGATTTGGTGTATCAAATTGGGGCCTCTTGACAGAAAAATCCTGGGCTGCTTTTTGTTTTTAGTCAGCCCCTGGGACCTTTAGTGATAGCACTAATGGAGAATAGCTGAATGATTGGAGTCCTTCATGGATTGAAATAATGCTATAAACAAAAACAGTTTATTTTTAGTTAAGTTTGTTTTTGCTAGAAACATGATTGCTAGTTAACAACAGCACTTAAACTTGCTACAATAGCTCACAGTCGTCTGTTGTTATTGTTGCTTAGCAACAGGAAGAAGTGTATCTCGAAATCTGTCTTCAAAAAACCAATAATGTGGACCCCCAAGTAACAAAACAGTTCCGCCTTCAGAAAACAGAAATGAAGTCTGAACCCCCCAAAGGCATACTGGAGATTCTATCCCCAACTGCACTCCTATCAAGGGACCACCTATCATTGACATACATCCGAATAAGAAGACTTACCTGAATAGTCCAAACAAACAGAGGTTTAAATCTGTTTGATATCTTTCCCTTATAAGGCCAAGCCAACGGTAGTTAGAGCAGTATTAAACCCCTTAGATCTATATTATTGTAAAAACATTGTTATGACAATTCATAACATCTGCCCTGGCATATTTATGTCGATGTTATGTAGCAGGGTCACAAAATCTTAAAGTGTTCAAATGCTTCTGTACACTTCATCTTGAATTCATCTTGCCATGAATTAGTAGTAATGAACTAGTAAAGACAAGTGAGTCATTTCCACTGGCAGCCACATGTACTCATACCGCCATGTTTCACAGACGAAATGATGCTGTAGCTCTTGGGCAGTTCATTTTTTTTTCTCCACTGTCCTCATTTCATCAGTCTGGCATAGGTTAATCTCCTTCTCATCTGTCCATAACACTTTATCCCAGAAGTCATAAGCTTTTTATGCGCTTTTAAGCAAACTGTAACCTGGCCTTTCTATTCTTGAGGCTTAGCAGTGCTTTGCATCTTGTATTAAACCCCCTGAGGTTATGCTGCTATATTCCTCTCTTTATGGTAGTCTTTGAATCATCTGTGCCTACATTCGGACCCATTCAACAGTTCTTCTTTCATGACTGAAAGTATTCTTCAGTCCCCCGCCGCTGTGATATTCCGACGTCTTCTAGTTTGTGCACTGTTGCTAAGCTCGTCATTGCCTTCTTGCTTTTGTACCAACAGCTTGTTTTAACAATGTGGGCTGTGAATCCTAGGTTCATGCAGTTTATTCAGATATTCACATATATAAACTCAAAAGCTGAAACTCCACACTGTAACTTCAGTGTCACTGTTTCATTTCATATACAGTATGTGAGAGCAAAGACGAACAAAAAAAAAAAAAAATTGTATACTGTCCAGTTACTTATGGACTGCACTCCCAGGTTAGCTCAAAAAACTTGGAATAAAACTAAAAGCAAGTGCAATGAAACAATGATAAATATAAATATAAATACTATGTTTTGTAACTCAATTAGCCAAATTAACAAATGAGGGTGCCTACATAATGATTTTATGTCACATGCAAAAACATTGCATAACATATTGGGACATATTGGCAAAGAAGGATAAACTGGTAACATAGCACTTTCAACAAATGCTCTTTTATTGAACACGGCAGCAGTGGTAGGCAAGAAAGTAGGTAGGTCACCTCATGCAATTCAACTAGATGATAAGCACAAACACTACCCCACTACTCCACAGTCCAGCACAGAAAAGTACACTTAACACATTTACACATGTTTAAGCTGAGAGGAATAACTGAATACAAGACTACAGTCTTACTGTGAGTTCAGCGCTCCCATGGTGCTCCATGCATTGTCACTCTATATGCTTATGCCTCCCACATGTCCATGGTCAAGTGAGCCAGTAACAGGACAATACAGTAAAAAAGCAACATTTGAGTATGCATGAACAGCTTATGTTTATATTTGCAGAACGGTTTATGAATTCATTGATACTGTATTTCACATAAGGGCCCTAAAGTGGCTTAGCATTTGTTCCATTTATAGCACTATTACGAGGCATCATTCCTTGACAGCAGCACTTATAAAGCTGTTATTATAAGTTCTGTTAAAGACTTTGATTCCCACAATTTAGAAATTTAGAGCGATCATTTTCAGTAAATTCCCCTTTGCTATAAAACTTTGCTAATAATACATTACATTATCTTGTGAACACTGACACAAGATATTCACAAATACATAGGAGCTTCTTTTTAAATAGATTATTCAAAGCTTATGCTTGTGTTTAGGTGCCCTTGCGTAGGTTAGGTGGTCTTACCAAAGTATATATATATATCACCATCATCATGGCTGTCTACATAAAAACTAGTTTCTCCAAAATGGTAACCTTACAAGAGAGACCAAAAGCATTCTTTACTTTATATGTAAGTCAATGGAACCAGAACTTTTACCAAGCTATTTTGGAACATTTCAATTGGTCCATTCACCATAAAATTCTTATACAGTGTAAACGGCAGAAATAAATTGATAAAAATGGATGGTTTTCATTGGACAGTGACGGTATGTTATATTTACCAAAAGTTAAATAGATAGTTGATTTGTCTATTTGATAACTGCAATAACGGCACTGATATCCTCTAACTTAATAAACCTCACTAATCACAACATATAGAATTTATAAGCCACTTCATAAAGAAAGCCCAGTCATTTAATCGCGAGCAAATCTGTGGCATAAGCCCCGCCCCCTCCCTTTTGCACTTCACTCTGATAGGATGCACTCAGGTCCTCAGCTGTGTAGTTTTCAAAAGTGATGGCAAATAAAAGATGATGCATTGTTTTATCACACATTGTCGTGAATGCTGACTTCAGTGTTACAATACTATTAGATTTTGTCCCCCCCCCAGAACTGCCAGTTAACTCCAAATGAATAACACGAGGGTTTCTTTATCATAACCTGATTATCTCCAACAGCTCCAGAATATGATTATTACACAGAGTCGGCTATTGGATAGTCATTCCCAGAAGACTAAGGGAAATCAGCAGGTTGACATTATGTGGAGAGACGGGGAACGTCTTCTATGTTATTAACTCCTACATAACGTGCTCACTGCGAGGCTGTGTTCGAGTTGGTGGCTCTTGTTGCCATTTCCATTTGGCTAACTGAGTTAAACTTTGGCTAGCTCGCTGCATGCTGTGAAACTGACGCATACCACGGGTCATTAAATATCAACAGGACAAATTAGGCAAGCTTCTTTTGAGCCAGAAGCTCCCGGCACGGCTGACAAAGCGGAACGTTTCCCTGATGTTTTTTTTTTAATGGGGGGAGTGAAATGAGTGAAAACCGTTGTAGGAGTGTTCTTTTTTTCAAGCTTTTAAAATATACCCAGAGCATAAATGCACGCTTTGTGCACGCAGCTGCTCTTTTCGTCACATGCGTCCGGTAAAGACTAAAAGCAGGTTTAACTTACATCAATTATCACAAACATGTGCTGCAAATGTCACCATGTTTTGGCTGCATTTTAGGGACGTGCTACATGTTGCAAGAAGACAAATCATAAAATAGAAAATTGGTACCACTTCCTATGAATCCTGTGTTTGTAATGCTTTATAAATGCATTCATAAGGCTTTATATGGCATATATATATATATATATATATATAGAGAGAGAGAGAGAGAGAGAGAGAGAGAGAGAGAGAGAGAGACTACCGCTCAAAAGTTTAGGATCACTTTAGAATTTCATTTCATGCAATTTTCATGCAATTCACAAACAATATTGTCCATTTCAGTGTATCAGATGATTTTAAAGAATAAAAATGTTTGTATTAAAGCCTATTTTTGTATAGAGGCTTATTTTGCATATAGTCCTATTATCAGCAATTCTCAGTCCTCTGTCTAAATCTCCTGGTACGGCCGCCAATCCAAGTTAAGGATGTTATTGGGCTAATTGGTTGTTAGGACACCCTTGCTCAATTGTGATGCACAGCTGAAAATCTTTAGAATACCAGACATACACATATAAAATTTTTTGTAATTAGATTAAATCACACTTATAGCACTTTATGAAGTAACGGTTTATGAATTAGGAAATCAGGTTCCATAACGCTTTGTATAATCTGATTTAGTGACCAGTTCGCTAAAAAATAAACTACTCTGTAAAATTCACGACACACATAAAAGCTGTTTCTGGTAACACGTCCTATTAAGTCTTTATGCACAATGATTTATAAATGCATTTATAAAGCATTATATAACATTAATAATACCTTATAATGCCTGGCATATACATATATAGTTGCTCATAAGTTGTAATAATTACATGCACAATGCTTTAGCAAGAGTATATGACTTTATAATGTTAAACTTCTGAGTGCATTATAATATCCACATGATAAAACACAGGGCACAAGACTACAGTAATGCACTACGAGAGGGTTCTAGTATGGTTCCTTTATAAAATCCATGACCAACAGTGTCTACCAACTTGCAGAAGACCTTTAGCAAGTTTTGTAATATTTAAAAAGGCATATTTTTAATATGTTGTGTGAGTTTGACATAGAAATTTATTTTTAGCTCACTGGTAACTAAACAGATATAATGCATTATGGAACCTGACTTTATAATCTCACATATTTTATTTTAAGTGTTATACATGCAAGTGTATCTACTTAAGAGCAAGTATACATGCTCATGCCTGGTATTATAAAATTGTATTTATGACATGTAATGCCTTATAAATGCATTTTTTAAATACAGGATTAATAGGAAGTTAAGTTGATAACCACTGTTATACAGGAAACATACAAGAACCCTGTAGTAGTGCATTATGATATTCATGTTTAACGTGTTCTAATGAAGGATATGATATTATATTCCCTTGCTTTAAAACATAATTATATGTGGTTATAACTATTTATAAGCAATGAATAAGGTATTATGCATGCTATACAATGCCTTATGAAAGCATTTATAAAGCATTTTAAATACTGGATTTATAGGAGGTGTTTTATTTTTTTATATTAAAAAGTGTGGTTGATAGCTTGAAAGTTTATACCCACTGTTGTGATGGGTCTGGGTGTTATACTAATGCATACAAGAACCCCGTAGTAGTGTATTATCATATTTATGTTTAAAGGATTCTAATGATATTGTAATGTATTATGAAACATAATATTGTATTTCCTTGCTTTAAAATATAATTAAATGTGGTTATATTTACATATATACAATGAAAAAGTTACTATTTGTGCTATTTAATGCCTTATGAATGCATTTTTGAAGCATATTGAACATAATGACGTTTTAATATGACAAACAAGTTGATAACCACTGTTGTCATGGATCTGGGTGTTTTACAGGAAATATACAGGAAACATACAAGAACCCTGTAGTAGTGCTTTACCATATTCATGTTAAAAGGTTCTTATGAAAGGTATTACAAGGCATTATGAAATGTAACATCATAAATGTGTATTTTCATTCTGTAAAACATGATTGAATGTGGTTATCCTTACTTATAAGCAATGAAATGCCCTATAAGCTACAATTCATGCTATATAATGCCTTATAAACGCATTTATAAAGCATTATGTATACAGGATTCATAGGAAGTGTTACCAATAGATCTAACAAATGGGTTAAAGTAAAGCCTAGTGTTGTGTCAGCGTTCCAAACTGAACATTCTAGCCCTGTGTTTAAATCCCACTAGTGGGACCATAGCGTCTAGGGACCAGCCATGGCAAATCCCAGCAGTGAGACCGTACTTGGAAAAGGGTTAACAAATGAAATATAAGCAGGCTTGTGGAAGGTATTATGCTCTTCCATTTTCACCGACCACAACAAAAACAAAATTGTCAAATTTGTGTTATGCTTTGTGCTTTCTATTGCCATAGCCCACCTGAACAGACCTGACTGACAATGCTCTTTTTGAAGAATTCCTTCTCCTCTTTATCACAGGCAGCCATTTCAGTGTTTGCAGAGTTACGAGGCAGGGCTGAGTACTTAGCGTTGTTGTCCGAGCGCACTGAGACACTCGACAATGCTGTGTGTCTGGTAATTTAGAAGCATACATAAAAGGAGGCGTGCTCACACATCGGTTTGTAAGATTGCTGAGACTACTCGCAATATGGGGAGACAGCAACGCCGGAAAGTGGCAAGTGTAACCTGCGCGGAAAATATGCCGGAAAAACAAATGCTAATCTTCATTCCCTGAAAAGTGCAGTCAGTGAAGAACAGGCATATACAAACAAGTGAGAGCCCACTGCGTAAAAGTTGTACATTTCTGCCACACGCCCTTATGAAACATCCTATCATTGTGTTCTCTCAACAGGTGCACGCCTCACGCCAAACGGAGGCCGCATTCATCGCTCAGCAAAGGGAAGAACACAGTGAACTTATTTCTCAATTCTCTCCTCTATTGTATGATCTTCAAGCAGGAGACAATTTGCATTATGTGGCATTAGTGAAGGGATTAGGGAACATGATTTATGCTAGCAAGACATGCTTCATTTTAGCAAATGAGTTTCTGTTCCCAGCTGAACAATGGAGCGCTGTCTGACCCTCCCTTAATCTCAGTGAACAAAAAAGCCTCGCTTAAACTGTAACTTTGGGACCTTGTTATTCAGGTCGTGATTAAACCAGTGCTTCTAAATTAACATTAGTCTGGATCTCTATTAATTCTCAGTATTATCAGTGTTAATCACACCATGTTAACCAGCCAATCAGTGAACAATAATTGAAAAAATGGGGTGGCGGGGGTGGGGGGGGGTGGGGGGGGGTGGGGGGGGGTGGGGGGTGGGGGTGCTGGCTAATCACTGATATTGTAACAGTCAAGGAAGAAAATGCAAAAATGTCATTGGGTTTTAGTAAATGCGCCACCACTGAAGCAGTTTGCTGTTGAATGTGTCCTGAAGATTGAGAGTGTAATACATTAGAAAACATTTCACTGCATTGCTCAGCATAAAACCCTTCCTCTTACAAGGCCCCACAGGAAATGACAAAGCAGAGGCATTAGCCTACCACAACCGAAGGTTTGTGCAAATACTTAGAATGAAGACATCATTCATGCTCCGCTCATGCAGTCTTTTCTATCTACCATTGCTAGGTTGGACAAGCTTTACAGAAAAATCCCATTCTGTCTAATGAGAACACAGTTTTTGTGATTGATAGGAGTAGATTTTTCCTATCACCTCACAACTACAGCATCTGCGATAGAATCGTTTCATGACTTTACAGAAACTCTTGTGACTTGTAATGTTTTTATTGAAATCCAAAGATTTCTACCTCACTTTGTCTCTCGCTGTCACAGAGTAGCTCGACTTTATTGATATAGCTCGAGGCAACAACTGAAGCAACCACAAAATAAAAAAAAGTTGAAGTCCTTGTAACAAACTTCCCTCAGTCTTTCTTTTACCTCTCTTTAGAAGATCAGTATAAAAATGGTTAAGGGTTTTGGGGTGGTGGGGGGAAGGGAGGTTTACAGGAAAAACCATGGAATGGCTGGACTTTTTGGGTGAGACTTTCAGTGCATTTGGGGGCTTTATGACGTGGCACACTGTGATTGGGACATTGGACCTGTCAAAAAAACAGCTGCCCATGAAAATGTCCATGAAATATAGCCCCACTCTTTGAAGACAGTCCAGTATTATTAAAGCTGAACTGTTAACCGCAATCAGAGGGCACATCACATCTGGCCCAAGGAGAGGCAGGAGTCGGGATGACTGGCAAGGGCCCGACTGCACTGGCCAGGTGCAGAGTGAGAAGGGACCTCCCTGTTAACACATGGCACAACACTCAGCCAGGGAGATTAATGGGTCTGACTACACGGCAGCCGAGCGGCCAGGGATGGGAAAGTATAATTGGCCTGGGCCAAGTATGGGCATGGACAGCTGCTCATAGCAGGAGCCAATCACACTCTGTCATCCCTGCCATGCCTCCAGTTGTTCACCCAAAGGTAAGTGTAGCCCCCATCCAAGTGATGATGAGTTGCCAACGTATGCATTCTAAATGACTGAAGTGGTTTAGCGTCTATCAGGGAAGCGATTCGCATTGATGGAAGGGTTCACTTTTTGGAGCCAGAGCCATATGTCAGGGTATGCGTGCACTACTAGTCAAAACTGTAATGGCCAGGCTTTAAGTAGAACCATTATTTTTTGAATTAGCTAAATCAAAGCTGGAGATATTAACGTGAAGAAGATGCACAGTGTAAGCCGACTGCTTGGTAGCTCATTGTATTCAACCCCCAAAGTCTCAGACGCATCGAAGAAGAAGTTACTATAAATCTAAAGCTTGTTTTTCTTATTTTGTAATCTCTATTGAATTTCGAGAGAGTAATACATCTGTGCTGATTCAACTGCATTCACCAGAGAGGAGACTCTGAGATTTCTCTCCCAGGAAGATTTAACACCCTGTTCGCAGCGGTCCACCTCTTGTTCTGCATAAAGTCTTTTGACACCCACATGCTCGTCTAATTTCACCGAAGTCCTTGTTCCTTGCGGCAGATGTTTAAGACAATGTAAATTCATTGGTGACATTGAAGCGGCGCTTTGCGATTCAAATGAGCTCCGCTCCTTCAATGCTAAACGGCTCCCTTATTGGTCGGCCATACCTGCGCCTCCATAAACAGCTGTGACCCCACGCAGGAAGTCAGGCATCCCACTTCCTGTGGCAAGCTGTGCCGCTGGCTTTTCTGGCCAGAGATGGCTTTCTAATTGGTGTCCTCTCACCTCTTTATACTGAGATGCTTCTGTTTGACAGTTCTTGGCAGCAGGTGGAATGTCCTTGAAGAACAAAAAAAGTCAGATCAGAAAGCTGCTAAGGTAAAACACTTTCCCCCTGAAGCTTCTTCAAAAGAGCAATCTAGAGGAGGGCCAGAGACAATAAAGGATGCCAGCTCTGAGGGGACAGAGAGGCTACCGCACCCCGACAATGACGTTTAAGTCGAAATTATTGAATCGCTCCCCTTCAATAAAGATAGTTTCATCTCGGCCCATTAATGCTGATGCACTGATAAGGCCGTTTTTTACCCTTTAACAAAAGCTGGAGAATTAGATGTTTAAGACGCGCTCGCCTCATATGCTCAAGTGCCAGGAAGATAGATTTATGCTCCCTATGGGACGTGGCTCAATTTGCTTGTGAAATATATTTCATGCCGTTTCAAAAAGAGTGAAGCAATCTTTCATCGTACAGGTTTCCTCTATGATATCTTGAATAATGTTTCCGCTATAAAGATTAAATACTAAAAGTTGCTGAACTAATGATTTAGCGCTCTAGCTTACGCGTGCAAGGTGAGCTTCGACAAGAGCTTCTGCAGTTTTTTACCCATCCACCTTTCTGCTCTGGAGCTCAGAAACTTATTTAGATATTATGAAAAAAGCAGACAGAGGCAAAGACAGAGAGCCACCATGGATGCGATTGTCTTCCCATTTTCAGAAAGATCTATGTAGCGCCGGAGCTGAGGGAAGTGAGCCTGGAGACACTCGGAAAATTTAATGCGGAGAAAAGGGGCTTCAAGTAATTTCCCGCAAACACCCCGACTGTGGCTATTGTCATGGTCCGAGGATACACAGAGGGGGCTGAATAGCGTCGAGTGGAGACCCTTGGGCATCCGGCATTTACATCCTTCAGCCAGGCTAAAACCACCATAAATTATTCATGTGACCCAGGCAAAGGCTACTGAGTGGGTCAACATAAAGCTTCATAAGCAATGAGAGAATTGACAGCAAGTGGTGCAAGACTTGTCCTCGAAACCTTGTTTTTTGAAAGGGTCAGATTTGCAGCAGCTGTTCAAGCAAGCGGGGAAGTGACCTGCTCACTAAACCATAAACAAGTATAAATAGGCTGGGAGAATATGCAAAGACTTTTGAGGGAAGGAATGTTGTTTATACTCACCTTGAGTGGTAAAGAGTGTTGAGGAGGCTTCAAGTGTCAGTTGAAGACATTGTCATTAGCATAGCAAACATATAAATAATAAGGGTGAATATATAAATATATACATACATACATTAGATAGATAGATAGATAAATAGATAGATAGATAGATAGATAGATAGATAGATAGATAGATACTGTATTTGCTTGTTGTTAGAAAACAAAAATAACTGCTTAGGGAAATAGTCCAGCCAGTAGACCAAGTGCTTTGCAGTGCACAGTGCTGCTTTCTTCTGTTTTTTTCTTTCTCTATACTGCAGGTACTGTCCCAACGGTTTAGCTATGAATTTTAAGGCGCAGTGCTGGAGAGTAGCTCAAAAACCTGACAGTTATGCTTGAAGCTCGGGTGCCAGGACTTCTGGACATTTTTTTTTTCCTCCCTCTCTGAGCTCGACACCAACTGTTTCGCCTGTTCTTGTCTGCTTCACCAGATTTCCCCCTGTGGAAAGCCCACTTGCACTCACGCCTGTGCTCCCCAGCCCGCTTGGCACTGTCACGCAGTGGCTACTCTCCTCCATTGATTGCCTGCTTCTTGGTATTAGCAACAGTCTCGCAGGGCATGGAACACATCTGCCCGTCCTCCATAGAGTACTTTGTAATGAAAAATACTGCTCCACTTTACAAGGAGGAGTTTGGCATAGTCTCTCAGTCTGAGTGCCAGAAGCTGCATTATGCCATATAATATCCTTAAACAGTGTTTTCTTGGCAGTGAGTGATGTGACAGAATTGAGTCTAATGCATGCTCTCGTCAAAAGCTTCAAGTTCATAAAAATAAATGTAATGATAAGACTAATAGATAAGTAATGGGGGAAGTGCTTTTGAGTGCACAGCAAAGTCATGCTATTTTTGTTTCCCAACATGAATCATGTACAGTCATATGTGAGAAACAAAGCTGACTGCAACTGTCTGCTTGAGTTAGAATTGCGCTGTTTACCAGATTTTCTCAACACCAGATTTTTTTTTTTTTAAACCGCCAATTACTGAAATTTGTCATTGTCAAAATAAGTCATATGCTTAATATTGGATGATGTGTAATCTTTTAAATGTACTAAATAAAGCTGACTTGACTTATTACACATTATGCTATTCAGTCTAATGAGATTAGTACTGACACTAACTGAACTCTCTATAAGGTACCATGCGTCAGTGCTACCTACCTTATAGGTGCATTTTGTAGTTATACAGTTACAAACTGTAGAGTGTTGTTTCTTTACATAATTTTTTATCACACCATAACTCAGTTATCAGTGGTTTGGACCACCACAGAGCAGGTATTATTTGTGTGGTGGATCATGTTATAGCGTGTGTTGCTGGTATATGTGAATCAGACATAGCAGTGCTACTGGAGTTTTTACACATGGCTCCACTTTTTGTTCACTCTAATAGAGACGTCTACCTTGCTGGTCCACCTTGTAAATGTAAAGGTTGGAGATGATAGCTCATCTGTTGCTGCAAAGTTGTGTTGGTTATCCTCTAGTTCTTCATCAGTGCTCACAGGACGCTGCCCTGTTTTCTGGGCACTGTTGTGTGGATAGTTTTGGTTGGTGGACTATTCTCAGTCCAGCAGTGTGTAACGAATGGAAGTAGTAGGTTAGGTAGGTGCTCTCTTGGAAAGGTGGATACTTGGTGGTTTGGGTATTTACCTTCCATGGAGGACCACGTTGGAAATATATCTCTCCATCACTCACTCTGGCTGCCCTGCACACATGCACGCTGCACCAAGCTGTAAAATTCTATGTCTGATCCACTTGTACCAGCACAACACACACTAACACACCACTTTCACATCATTTCACTGCGGTGCTGAGATTGATCCACCACCCATATGATACCGGCTTTGTGGTGGTCCTGTGGTTGTGTTGATTATAGATGAAAGGAATAATGGTGGTTACAGCAAACAGATGGACCACAATCTGTAATTGTAGAACATGGTACGCGTGCTGATGAAAATGGTTAGAAGACGTTTATTCATACATGTGGGAAATGTGTGTCAAACAATGACTGTAAAAATTTGAGAGTACCAGCGCCTTCAATAGAACTGAAGATGTTCAGCTCAAGTTACAATGTTCTTAATTAGCCCTTAAAAGTTTCTTTACCTTGGAATGAAACGTCACAGCAGTGCTAAACATATAAGTCCCCACAAGGGCGTAGGAGTGGGTTTGACATCGGGGGGACACATTTGCTAATATGAATCAAAGCCCACCCTATCCTCTAAAATATTGATGATTCCACTGTAGGTAAGGTAGTAAATTACTGTATGTGTAGTGATGTAGAACAACATTTGTGGAATTATAGCAAATTCCAAATAAATAAATAAAATAAAATTATCTGTACTTCTGTTTATTATTAGATAAATCCAATTAAAGATCACTTTACAAACTAAACAAGATACTCCACATTACATTGTACCGTTTTCAGAAAACTTTTAAATTATACATGCAATGTCTGGACTATGTACATATAACACCAAAACTATTATTATTTTCTTTGGTGGCATAATGCTGAAATTAAATGACAGAAAAATGTATGTTAAGGTTTTCTGTCTAGACAAGACTAACATTAATGTTAGACAGTAAGGCTGTGTCCCAAACAGCACCCTGCACTACTGACTGCATGTCTAACGATGGTGTCCTTTTATTTATTCATTCATTTATTTATTTGAATCATTATATTTTGCCAAAACGTGCTTTAAAATCTATGTTTTTAAACAGTTTCAGCTTTTTCTGTGGTTTAATTTTTGGGTAGAGCAAATCTACCTGTTTCTGATATTGGGTGGGACACGTCCCCCTCATCCCCCTTGTTTCCTAGTCCAATGAGTCCCCAAATGAGTCCCTATTGCAAAAGCATCTTATCTTGTAATTACTGACAATATTCAAGTATCGCTAAATGACTATGTAGTTTGTGTATGCATGTGTTATTACATCCCTGAGTATTCCCCAATACTAGACTTTTCCCTCTTCCCCAAGCAGTGTCATGGCTAGAGAGAGGTTTCCAGACAGTCTCACACTATTGACATGTGACATCATTTCGCAACAATGATTCCTGACAGATTCTGAGACCTGCACAGACATGGTTCATATACAAGAGTCTGAACGAGAAAGAGAAAGTCAGTTTGAAGAGAAATAGGACTTATTCTTGATTACTCTCACAAAAAGCAGCTGAAGGAGCTTCATCACTCTGCGAAAATGCATTCGTTTTATACGGGCCGGTGCTTAAACTAAGGTAATCTGTTGTGCTGAATGCTGAGTTGACTGGTAGGAAGCGGACTTTGACAAGGAAACCTACACTGACCTTCAATTAGACTCTAGAATGACAATGCTGTGGGGGGGGAGAGGGGGGGGGTGGTGGGTGGAAAAAAAAGAGAGAGCGGAAAATCAATAGCTCATTTTCTGCTTTTTTGTATAGGGATTTTTATGTTTGCAGAGATAAAGGCTGACAAGACTGAAAAATGGAGTACCCTCTTAACTTGAAAAAACATTGAAATTGTCAGTCCCTGAACAAACCCTTGTACGCAGGACTCCATTTTTAAAGCGGTATTTGTCAAAGGCCTCCAATAAAGGCCTAATTTGTCCCAGTACTGATGCGCCTTTGTATGCTTTGGCACGTTGTGTTTAATGTTCGCCGGTGCGCTGTACTGTAGCTTTACTGTTTCTATAAATTGGCATCTTTACAGAAAGCATCTGCAGGGGTGATATCGGAAGCGTTCCATCTGCACAATCTCACCCACACGTTTCATCAGCGTTACCGCTCCTTACACGCTGCGTGTCAGTAACTTGTCTACATGTTAACTTCTTTGCATATGTTTGTTCTGCTGAAACGCATGTTTCCCATATCGTATATTGACAAGCAGCCCATGTGCCAAGTCTCAATGTTGGGCAAATAATGCGAAAGCAAGGAAATCTAGCTTCCGCGACGGCTCAGCGAGAGAAATGGGTGTCCATTTCCAAGCTCGCCTTATGAGGGAAAGCTGTCGTTCCTTGTTAAAACTTTGATATGGATAGCCTAGATAAAGAACGGCGCGCAAACAAAAACTGCCTTTTATATTCCGGTGCAGCCTTTGAATGCGAGAAAGCCGTAGCGAGCACGCATGTAAAGGTAGGCAGCCTCTCAGCCATGCTTTCCCCTTTTCCCCAACGTGTCTATCTCTCTCCTGCTCTGCTGACAGCCGCCGCCTGCAACCACACTCCCCAGGAGAGAGCAGGAGACGTGCGCACACACACACACACACACCGCAGGAAAAACCCCCAGCTTGAGCGCTCGGCACTCCAGCTCTGATAGTGGCTCATATCAGCTCTGCAATCACATCTTCACTTTATCCTCAGCCATCAATTTTCAATCATCTCCATAGAGCCTGGTTTATTTTTGACCACCTCTATCTTTAGACACACAGACAGACACAACCTCTGAAAAGGTAGAGGGAGGGGAGCAGAAGAAGAAGATGAAGAAGAAGAGGGAGAGGGAAAAAAAATAGATAGCCCCCTCTTAATTGTGAAGAAGGACAAACACCTGCGGTGTTTGATCAGAGCCGTAGACGACATGAAGATTAGAACCTAGCAGCAGATGCTGTACCCCTGGCCCAGACTGGCAGGCCCCTAATGAATTTTGAACTGTGCGAATGCTAAGTGGCATATGTAAGGTCCCACAGTACAGTTGTTTGCAGTCAGAGGAATAGAGCTGAACTCCCTAAACACCTGCTTGATGACAGTCAGGCGCCTCCCATCCAACTGGAGGAAGCTGTCTTGTGTGTTGCCAGGCTTCGCAGCAAGCAGGTTGCCGTGCATCTTAAAATAAAGCAATGACATGGAGTACAGGAAGTACATGGAAAATTAATCCGGCGGAACAAGACTGTGAATGTAGATTATAGCAATAAAGGCTCCTGAATAATTTGTGGTTGTGTCTTTAATTGGTATATAACCGTTACATTGTGTGGAGGTTTATTATCATCATACATCTTGTTTGCATGAAGGATTTTTAAAGAACCTTTGAAAGATTCCAAAAGCTCCTAGGAAGGTAAATACAAAACGTTAAACAAACCTACAAACATGAACAGTTTCAATACAGAACCAGTAAATACACTTGTATTCAATAAACATTAAAATGTATGTGTTGTATATATATATCTAAAATTGATGTCTATAAACTGTTCCACAAAAGCTGTGGTGATGTGGTGACATGTTCTAAAAGCATCATTAGGTGATGTAATCAGGCTTGATCATCCAGAAAGACCTAATCCACTGGGAGCAAGGATGGGTTGAGGCTTGCCAAAAACAAATGTGTCCACAAATAATCCAACTGCTCCATAACAAGCAACTGCAAGGATTTTACACTCCAAGGTAGATATTATCATCAAGTTTCAAAGAAACTGAAGAAATCTCTCTGTGTAATGGGCAAGGCCAAAAATCACAGCTGAAGGCCTGTGACCTTCGATCCCTTAGTCAACACTGCTTTAAACTCTGGGATGTTATTACGATGGATGTCATTGCTTGGCCTCAGAAGTACTTGAAAGGAGGCATTTGTAAAGATGACGCAATCTGTCAAATTCATATTCCAAACAACAGGGGGCTACATATTTTAAGAAACACACAATCTTCCCATATGTCAACGTGTCAACATGTCCACACGTCCAAAAAAGCAGCCTGTGGGCTCAAGCTAATGTGAAATGAACTGATGTACGATGGGAACATGTATTGTGATCTGACAAATCAAACTTTCAGATTGTTGATGAATATAATAATCATTGCATCCTCTTAGGCCAATTAATAAAATGACCATTTAGATTATTATGAGCGTAAGGCCAGAGTTTGTTATAGGATTGGCACTGGAGTAACTTACACATAGACATATTCTGCCTTCTAGATGACGTCTTCTTCATGGTTATTACATATTGAAAGAATGGCAACAAATATTACTCTAAAAACTGGATCAGTTGGTGTCTTCAGTCCACAGTTGACGATTAAGTGTTATGAAAAGGGAAAAGTGATGTAACACAATTGTGTAACACAAGTGCTGTAAACATGTCCTTTTCACAACCTGACACAGGCTGAGAGGTGCTATGAGTACATTTGCTGAACTTTCAAGAAGTATTTCAACTAATGCAGCCTTAATAAATTCAACAAATAACAAGGGCCTTTCACATCCAAGGCCGTTTTCAGTCGCTCTCCGAGAAAAAAGGAACTTGAGCTACAATCGCGCACTACAGTTACAAGCCGGCTGCATATTTGTAATGATTAACTCATTCACTTCGAGCATATTTTCCCCCGCTCCGTAACTCATTCCTGGGACCGGTTACGGCTGTGATCAATAAGGTTCGACAGATCTGTCTCGCATCCCTGAGAATTACATTTGCTGTGGCTCTCGTGAGGGAAATCTCTGTCAGCTGATACATCTTTGAATTTGTGTTCCGCAGCTGTGACACATGCCAAAACAGTTACAGAAATGTGACTATAGCATGGAAGAGAGGTGTCACTTATTGAATGACCTCTCATATATTGGCGGGAACGAATGAGGTGTCACTGCAAGCAGTAGTAATAGACTGGAATACATTAAATAATGGGGAGGAACCCATCGAGATGGAACCAATCTGCTCTTTCTTAGAGGCTCAGGGACCACCAAATGCGGCGGCCCGCAGGCCTGTGTGATTATGCATCGGTGAGCCGAGATGTGCAGAGCCGACATGCATGATGAATGCCATCGAACGGCATCACTGATATTAATTTCAGAGAGAACCATCAAACAAGCCGGTGAAGAGAAGGAGGAAATATGACCATGCTCACCCCATCCAAAAGCAGGTGCATTATTTATTTATTTATTTATTTATTTATTTAGTTAGTTCTCCTTGTCATATATGGAAATCAATATAGGCTCTGTTGTTTGTTTTTTCTATTTAAGCATTGCACATTTGTTGGGTGATGCTACGAACAAACATATAAACCAGACTGTAAATTATTCCACATATTCCTGTGTTTCCTTTTTAGGCTCATATTTTTCATTCTCACTTGGAACAAACACACACCGGCATGCCTGTTAAAGAGAGCTTGCACCTGAAGAGAAACAACACCATACAATCACTTTTCAGCACAGATCAGAAACAATCCTAACAATTTACCCAGTATTAGTCTTTTCTTCAGATGCAAAACATTCCATCTCTTCACTGATTTAGATGAAATGTATCGTCTTGTTTGTCCAAGTCTTTTTCTTTCCAGCTCACGATTAACATTTCTATTAATAACTCTGTCTCTGAGTCCGTCGAAATTATCAAACAATGTCTTTATATAAGCGATTTTCTATCACACGATCAAGAGATCGTTAATCAGATCTAAGCAGAGCATTTCTTTTTTTTGCCCAGACAGTGTTTTCAAAATAAATACAGTACTGACTAAAAATTAAGGGCTGCAACCTCAAATATTGCGGTTGATCAGTGCTATAATAGGCTTTTCTGACACGTTCGGCTTCATCTGCGCAAAAACATTAAACCCTCTTTTCTGTCTCTTATGAGGATTTCTTTGACATTTCAAAGGCTTTTTTTTCCTCCAAGTACAACTCACTGTCTTTTTCTGAGCCATCTCCAGCAACACATCTCAAAGCATCAGAACTGAACGCTGTCTGGATCTGCTGTTTTGTCCTCTTTGGAATCGCTGCTTCTCCCCACTGATCCAAATAGTCAGCTTTGGGAGCGTGTGCCACAAAGACACATGTGTTGCCCGGGAACAACAACAGCAAACTCTATTCCAAGTTCAAAGCGCCCCCAAGTTTGCTACAGCGGTTTTCTAGAACACTACAGACCATTTGGAGATCTTGTAACACATTTCATGGACTGACAGCGCCTACAGCACTGGGTTCTTCTAGTAATCAGAAGTTTGGGGCTCTATATTTAACTTTTTTATGCTTTTTGAGGGGAAGTTCCAAACAAAAATATGTACAATTTATTTATTTATATATAGATTTCCCTGCAGCAGCGACAGAGATTTTATTTCAAAGATTGTTTTCTTGCATGAATTAACAAATCGGCACTATAGTAAATATTACAGTTCATATACTATATGAATATACTATATGTGTATGTGGTATTGTGCACCTTATGTTATTCAGTACTACACAAAGCACAGTAAACATATTGCATATAACATACCATGTGGTGCATATTCAGTACTAAATATTGTACATAATTAAAGAGTTTACAATGCTGTGCATGATGATGAAGATGCATTTGCACTATACACACCATAATACATATGTTGCACATAAAGTGTAAAAAATATATGTAATATTTCATAGAACATACTTTAGGTGAATGTGGGCTTACTGTATTGTATTATAGTATTGTACTTTATTGTGTATACATTAGATATCTGATTCATTCATAACACAATGTGTTTATAAACTAGTACTATATAGTATAGAGTATAGTATAGTGTGTAGTAATATAGTGTATACTTAGAAATGAGTATAGTACTTTGTCATGCCAGACTCCTGTTTTATGTTCAGTCCTACACTATCACAGATACATTTAGGCCTAAAGTATTGTGCACCTGATTTTTTTCCTAAGGTGTTTAAGAGAATTTCTATTGGTCCATTCATCACAAAATTTTTTCACAATGGTAACGACCACTTGCTGCATTTAATTGATTTTTTTCATTGGACAGCATCCATATACTATACAATATACTATTTATGTGATTTCTGTGAGCTTACACCATTGTGTACCTTACTTTTAATGCAACTCAATGGAACTAGAATTTCTTCCTAGCTATTTTGGAGCTATTTTGGAAATTTTCACACAACGTAATTGGCAGGTGCTGTGTTTTTATGATGCAGAAACCAAAAAATGGAGATTAAAAAATGTAGATACATGGTTTTCTTTAGACAGTGCTGATATAATGTATTAGCAATACTACACAGAATACACAGCGTGAAGATTTCCTTCTTCTTCTTCTTCTTCTTCTTCTCTCTGACAATGATCCATTTCACTCTCTTTCAAAGAAAAACTGTAACTGAAGATGTCACAGCAGGAATCATGGTGGCTGGAATAGATGACTGTATCAGAAGGAAATGTACACCCCATGGTGGGAAATGTCAGTTAGCCTCAAATTAGATTGTGCTGTACTTAAATGTAGCTTAGTCCACGTCAGAGACACAATCTGTACTTACATGGTCTGCAACACGTCTTCTCCACTTTGTTTATGAGTTTAACACCACATCATCTTCTACTGACAGTAATAGTTTTCATTTAACCAGGTTGTGACATGTGAGAAGCACTAAAGTGTGCTTTAGAATGTGCGTCCTTGGATTTCTTTCAATGGCGCGATTGCAAATTAAAGTCTCTGGGGAGGGTCTGTCTGCGTTCCAGCTTTTATCCTTGTTTGCGAACGTCTAAGTGAGCTACTTGCTCTCGACTACTTAATAAAACAACTTGTAGGACCAAGATGTCTTCCCAACAGTGGGCACCGGTGCTGCTCACACAGTGGATAAGCTTGACTGTTCTTTCGATCCAACGGTTGAGATTGATTCCTGGTGGTTTTTCCACCAAGAGCGAGGGTTCACACTCCATCTGTGTTCACTTCCTCGATGAGCTTGAAGAATTACGAGGAAGAAGTTGTGCAGAAATGATCCTGAGCGTGAACCTGACTAATCCATCCCGAATATTTTAACAATGCCTGGAGTTATGACATATCTATTTAATGTACCATACATAAGCTATTGAGAATAATATTTAGCTTGATTAATGTCACAGGTAATGAGCTCCTCGCGCCCCCTGAATTAGTTCCTATTGTGCAACCGATCATACAATTAATGCTCATTTTAGATGAACAATTGAAAACTAATTTTCCGTCCATAATTATTATGACACAGTCTCCCTAATGCTCTGATATTCATTTTTATTGCCTTTTGGTTTCCCTATTTATTGCATTCCTCCGTGCTGATCTGGAATTAAAGAACTATCTCCATATGCACAGCACATGTAAATGCAATTATGCTTTCCCATCAGCACTTCTTTGTTGCTCTTTTTTTTCTCCTCTCTTCTCGAATAAGAGTTTATTCAATTAGAGAGAGCAGCAAGGAACTGAGTGTTTCAAAGTATGTCCACGTTTACCAGGATCAAGTGGACAAACACGCTTTCGGTGAAGGAAAAAAAAAAGTGTGGGGGGTCGGGGTGGGGGGGGTCATAATGTTTTACTAAATAATTGCTCATGAACCGTTTTTCTTTCTTGTGCTGTTGGGTGCGGAGGGCAGAGCTTTGCTGCTCTAACTAGCTTGTTTTTCTGTGTACACCTCTCCGTGGTCTTGGAAGATGAATTATATTCTAGGGGCTGATGCTATTTTCTCAGCAGAATACAATGAGCCTGTCTTTCAGAGGGAGCGTAGTCTACATAGTGCCATGGCAACAAGCCACAGGCCTGCACGGCAAGTTATATGCTCCACAAAGGTTATTCAAGAGGTTCATCCTCCTTTAGGGCCATGGAGACAGAGCCGCAATATCAGAGCTGTCCGCCTTTCTTCTCGCTCTTTTTTTCTCTCTCTGTCTCTCTCTCTCTCTCTCTCTCTTCAAACTTCCTGCTAAATAAGTGATACTGAGGTTGAGCACGACAGCGGTAATACTTTTAGAGGTCAAGCAACGTATTGTGGCTCTCCTACCTTGTGAGGAAAGGAGTGTTAGGATCACATAATGAGATTATGTGCTTAAGACGACGTGCATTCTGATGTGCTCGCTTGTGTACTCCGGCAGGAAAATACGCCTGTAACGATTTCATAGGTTCTTGGTTTCTGGCTCATGTGCCCGGGATAAATACTGACGCATGCACTGCAAATTAAAAAGGCTTGATCGAGCTACTGGGAGAACAAGAATGCGGGCATTCACAGCCTGTCCTTGAAGGGAAGAAAAAGGGAGAAGAAGATGAAGATGAAGAAGAAGAAGAAGAAGAAGGAGAAGTAAATAGGCCCTGGACATTTAAATGCAAAAGGTGGAGGAAGTTGTGTCGGCTTGGTTTACTTTGGCGTAGACGATTGGCCAGAACACGTCACAAATGCAACGCCATCCACCACTTGTATGCAAATGCAACATTTACTCTTAAAGGATAAGAAGTTCAAAAAAAAAAAAAACCCTCATGACTTGAAATATAAAATACCACCTCAATTTATCATCCCCTATCTAATTTTGGAGGGAAACTTTCAACCATCAGATGATTCAAGATGTTTCAAGCATCCTGGCATTAACCTTCAAAGGGATAAGTAGTTCACATTGCCCGCATACTCTTTAACCCCTTTAAAAACCCTGACGTCCTACATCCTGAGGCTCGTTATTCAGTAACTGCTTGGACTATGCAGACTGGGTTAAGGTATGGAAGCGTGTATATATATAATGGTTTATTGTCATAAAATACTGACTTAGTATCCTACAATAATTACTTATTGCCTGAAATATTGACCTTGATGGAATTATCAAAGTATTGACTTATTATCTCATAATAATGACTTTACAAAGTATTGACTTAATATCTCATAATAATGACTTTACAAAGTATTGACTTATTATCTCATAATAATGCCTTTACAAAGTATTGACTTAATATCTCATAATAATGACTATACAAAGTATTGACTTAATATCTCATAATAATGACTTTACAAAGTAATGATTTATCTCATAATAATGACTACACAAAGTATTGACTTAGCATCTCATAATAATGACTTTACAAAGTATTGACTTAGTATCTCATAATAATGACTTTACAAAGAATTGAATAAATATCTCATAATAATGACTTTACAAAGAATTGAATTAATATCTCATAATGACTTTACAAAGTATTGACTTAGTATCTCATAATAATGACTTTACAAAGTATTGACTTAGTATCTCATAATAATGAATTTACAAAGAATTGAATTAATATCTCATAATAATGACTTTACAAAGAATTGAATTAATATCTCATAATGACTTTACAAAGTATTGACTTAGTATCTCATAATAATGACTTGGTGTCTCAAAATATTGACTTATTCTCACAAAATATTGACTTGGTATCTCATAATAACGACTTATTTTCCACCAAATACTGACTTAGTATTTTAATAATAACAATAATGTATTTTCACAAAATGTCAACTTAAAATTACTTTCACAAAATATTGATTAGTGTCTTAAAATAATAACACATGAAATACTGTCTTTGTGTCTCAGGAAACATGTATCTGTATTTAAAGTAATGCTATCAATTCTTTTGGGATAATAAATTGTTACCATGAGAGTCATTTATTTTAATAGTACATGTATATCATCAGAGACAATGAACAGACTGCATGATTAAAGGTGGACAGGACAATTCGAACAATAAGGTGGTGCAGTCTATGTCTGTAGTGATACATGTTGATTACATGTGGCTTCCAGGGTTTCTCTACTTTATGCTCGTCTGGTCCAAATGTTATAATTCTTGCTCAGAAAAAGTGGAATACACCTTCATCTTGTTTTTTGATCAGTACATGGATATTTTGTGTCCCGTAAAATTGCCATGACCATCCAATTTATACAGTCCTAGAAATATCAGTGGGGTCCTGACCGTTTAAGGGGTTGAAAAAAATAAAAAAAATAAAACACACACACACACACACACACACCATGCCCCAGTATGATTGTTGTAGGTGTACCTATAGCCCTGACTGGGTTATAAACAGAGATTCAACAGAGCGCTCAGCAGCTGCTGTGTGACAAATGCTTGTTTGATAGCACAAGGCTTCCATTCTTCCTCTGCTACATTCCGCCTCCAATTAGAGCAAATGTAAGGATCATTATCCCGTTGCCCGATTTGCATTATTTAAATCAGCCATCGCAGTTGTCAGTCATTAATCAGTGCTCAATGAAGGTTGTCGGAGAGCTGTCGAGTCTGTCAGCTCATTATGGACTGATTTGGTGTCTCTTATCATCCACATCGCATATTCACCTGACCCCGGTCAGAGGTGTTTCCCTTTCTGAATGGCTGGGGGGGGGGGGGGGGGGGTTGCTCATTTTTCATTGTTTCAATCCATTCTGTTGTTAGTTTTCTAAGAAAAGGCTTTTGTTTCCACAGCACCAACTGTTGCTAATGGCTCTCAATCGTGTGCATTTGTGTAGAATACTGAAACTCCAGCAGCCAAATCTTTCTTTTTTCCCTATGTCTCTGATCTCGGAGGGAAAAAAAAAAATTAAACAATTATTTTTTTTTCCTCTCTTTGTCTCGAGGACATTAAATCTATGAAAAAAAGTGCCAGATTAGAGGCATTCAAATGTTTGTGCCCTTTGCATTGGTTTTATGTCAACTGGGTTTTTGGAGTGCCAAAATAACACCTTCATGTCCATTATCAGAGCGCATAATTGCAATTGATTTCCCTCCCTCTCTCTCTTTTAAAACTTTCCCCAGTTCCTTTCACTGCTTTCTGTTTGGGGGTTCATGCGGTGTGGCAAATGAGTGCGCGTGTGGGTGTTTCAGCTTATACTTTGTGTGTCATTATGAGGCGAATCAAGGCTTAATTTGTAACCGGTGTGATTGACTGGACAGTAATTTGGGATAATTGAGCGTTGAGGAGTGATTGCCGCAGAGTTATAGATTATAGATGTCACTTGTTTTGAATATCGCCATAATGGACACACGAAGCTTGTCCATCTGTAGCCATGTGTCCTAACCCACCGGTAACGCTGTTACAGATTATAGCAAACGGTCACCACTCCCAGGTCTCTGTATTTTTCCCCCTCACCCTCGTTCCATTGGAAAATGAATTGGCCCATGGCTAGACTGGGAAAATTGAATCCTGTGTGTGAAGTAAGGGAAAGTGGACAACATAACGCTATTACAGTATCAGGGTATGAGCCAATGTGGGTGGACTGAAGCTAATGATTGAATTAGCCTGACCTGCTTTGAACACATTTTAAAACTGCTGTCAGCAAAAAAGAGAAGAAAACCCAATTAGACTGATGGGAGTTCTGTGTGTTTACCAAGTAAGGCCTAGTGAAGTATTGCACGATGGCGCCATGGTTTTAAGTGCCGAGATTGCAAATGCTAAAACAGGGAATAAGAAAGTTAGACAATGTTCGCACATGGGTTCGAAAAGGTCTATAGACAAAACACCTGTGCAAAATCAGACTCTAGACTTCATGAACCTCACAACGGTTGAGTTATAAATTTTGTAGTGCCAGAAAAAAGTATAACATACATATATAATACTTACCTTTAACACTACTTACCTTTATAGTAGCTTCTCAGTTTCAATGATATTTTTCACCATCCAAAGCTCAGTCTTAGAAGTTGGTTGCACATTCAGTGATCTAGAGGTCTCGACAGAAGAGTCAGAGCTGTGGGGAATGGTCCCCCTGACCAACCAGGGCCCTGCTTGGATAGGGAGCCCTGTATTTAGTTTTCCATGACCTGTTATCTGCCTGCGTGTCTGTGTGCATACTCCCCATCCCAAAAGCAAAGAGTAGTGTGATCCTCTGGTGCACAAATCTTTCGTAAAGCATGGCTACAGACAGCGGTCAGTGGAACTGCCAATTCTGAACGTAGAGCAAGAAAGAAAACAAAAAGAGTATAAAAGAGCCTAAAGCACCAAACTGTAAGTATGTTGCAGTAAAGTAATAAAGGTTGCTAACTAGCAAATATCTGGTAAGCAGTCATTCATAACAAGCATGAGCTGATAAAGAGGCAGGATTTGATCCAATGCTATGCAGCTAGTAAGCGTTTTATTAATAGCTAAAGTAACAGATGGTGTTTCTGTGCTCATAACCCCGATGAAGTTCAGTCTCAGCCCAGAAGCTAACCTGTAAAACCCACACTAAAGCAATCACAGTCACTGAGGCAGAGAGAGCAGCACCTCTTCCTTTGCTGAGCCGACTGAACACATAAAACAAGGCGAGCTCATGAAAGTAGGTATTTAATAGATATTCCAATGTGCACACTTTTTTTTATTTCCCTCTAATTGCATTAATAAGTCTTTCCTTTTTGAACCACAGCAAGATTAATGATTCAATGCTGCAAACAATGGTAACTTGGCAAGTTATATTCTCTTAAATCAAGTAAATATAGCTAATGTTTCCCATTTTGAGATGGTTGTAACCTTAATTAAAGATACTCGAAGCAAGCAAAATTATTTGCCAGTATAGTTGTCATGCTTTGCCTTTCTCCTGTCTGTATTTTTTACACTCTCAAGTCATGTCCCATGTGCTTATGTTTGTTTTGGTCATGAGCTCATCCTTGTCTTCGCCCTCTTTTTACGGCCCTCACCTGCTCCTAGTTGGTGTCTCTTCCGGTTCTCAGGTTTTCCTCGTTTCCAGTGTCTTTCTTAAACCTCTACTTGTCATTGTTGAGCATTGTGCACTGTGCTTTGTGTCCTGTGCCTTGTGTCCTGTGGTTCATGGGAATCCTGTGGTTTAGTTGTTTCTATAAATCCCCTGCTTTGTTATTCTGTTTGTTTGGTTCTCTGTTTGGTCTATTCCTGTTTATCTGGTTGTTTTGTTGTATTAGGAAATCAGTATTTCTGTTATTCTCACTATGGACTCTATTAAAGATCATTTGCTTTTGTATCCGCCTCTCCTGTTTCCCTCAACATTACAATAGTTAGATCACACTTTCAAGAAAAATGCTTAAAGCAGGTCAAAATGCTGAAAATAATGTTAAAATAAGCTTACAATAATCTCAAAATGCGAAACGTGTGATATACATGACATACAAGACTCAAGATAAGTTTCAGTTGCCCCCGTGCAGTTTTGATTCTTTGTTTTACCTTTAAATACATACCAACTAACCTCACAAAGATATACACCATGAACAAAACACATTTTTCATGATTTTTTTGGACGATGTTCTGAGCAAACTAGTGTCTGCGGCTTAAAATTTGTACTCAGTGTATTCATCTAATTCTTTTAGTAATGTATGGAAATCAAGTTTTGAAAACTCCAGATCTTCTCACTTTCTTCTTCTATATGCAGGTCAATTATTGTATATCGACAGCAGTGACACATAATCCAGAAATAGCTCCCGAAAAAATGACTAACATAACACAAATTGAAATAAGTGCTGGTGGTCTCCGACTTTTGCACAGCACAGTATGCAAATGCAGTCAGGGCCCATGTTCAGACCAACAACCTTAACATGCTCTTCTTACATATTCCATTACGCGGCGGCTTAGTAGTGGAGTTCAATTTTGAAATTCATTGTCAGATTGTTCTGAGCATACAAAGTTCCCTTGGATATAGAATGAATGTCTCAGAAGCAATCTCCTCAATTATGAATTATTCACAAGATATTATTCCAAAGGTCATCTTATAGTAATTAGTATCCTGCTGTTGACCAAACAGCCTCAAGGTACCTGATGGCCAGTTTAATTACAATTTAAAATGAGCATGCTGTTTGACACTCTCTATATGTTCTTTCACTGATGGCACTTTGAAAACGAAGCGAGCCTCCACTGCAGAACCATATTTGCAAAGTTAACAACTGTTCTTACGCTCACTGGGGACCGAAAATGAGAAAGTATGTCTCGTGCTTACAAATGAAGACCTCAATCAGTTGGCTATTCAGAACGCCCAGGCGTGTTGTTCGCCGCTCATATTGGCTTGCCCACAGTGTATCGCCGGGGTGGAAAATTCTGTACTGTATTTCCATAGCTTTGAAATGACAAATTGTACACAGCTTGAGCGGCAATTCAAACTTAAATGATGTTATCATATTGTCATTGTATTCCTCTGTCATTGATCTATCCTACTATCTTCTGTCATTTTCCATCCTTTATATAAATATACAGACGATGTTCAAATCTACAGCGAGATGTGAAGGTTGAGCCAAAATACTGTCGGCATAGGCTACCAACCAAATCCTTCCATGCCTGGGGCAGCCAATTCAAGCATTCGAGAAAAAAAAAAAAAGAAAAAAAAAAAAGAAACGCTTTGAGCAGGAGCTCCACAGTGGTGATGTGACGACCCCATCTAGAAGTGCTTGATGAGCTACTCTCCCTGTACACACAAGCTCCTCTCAGCAGGTGCCGTGTCACCACATACTGACCTCACAGCGAGCAATTCATTTAGCTTCTCTTCTCAGATCACTGCGTCCACAGGGACCGTTCTTACGAGCCCGGCGGAAATTCCAGCGGCCCTAGCGTGGAACCTCGGTGTCTTCAGGTGGAGAACGGAGTGCTTCCCGGTTACAGTGATGCAAGCTGAGAGCCGCTGGTAGAGCCATCGCAGCCCTCCTTCGGAACTGATATTGCAAAGCTGAGTTGATTAGCTCTGCACCCGGTTAAGGGGAACATTCATATCTCATTCATCCAGCACAAAATGCCTACAAGCGAGAATCCTGACAAACACTGTCCAAGGCCTTGCGCCCATTAACTTTCTGCTTTTGCCTGCATGCGTATTAGGCCATTGTCATAGTCAATCAATGTCTGCTGATGCTCCCTTAGACAGCAAGTCCCTAACCTTGCATGCGAGAACTTGATTGTGTGGATACTGCTGGTGAGATATTCGAGAAGAGACACTCTAAGACCACCTGTACTCACCTGTGTTGGGCTTTAATTGTACTCAGATTGACTAACTATTTTGTATGCAATGTGCTTCAGGCGGGATCTCAAGTGAGTTCCAAGAAGAGAAGATTTCAGGCAGTTGAGCTTTGGCTTGCCCCTCAGAGACTTATGCACTGGCTTGCATTAATGCACCTACGCACCATTAAAACCTGTACAGACGAAGAGGTTTATGGCTGGTGAGAAGCAAATATATATATATAATTGAGTTAACTGCTTATGTGCACTGGACAGAGGCATTCGCTCAGGTTATCTTTATTCATTGGTTTTCTCAAGGCTTTCTTTTATCCCAGCCTGTTGTCCAGGGCTATGGTAGTGACACACAGGACATTATGGCGGTGATACGCCTGGACTCGCAAATCATTCTGGAGGTCACCGAGGTGTCTTTTCCTTCTAGAAAGTTCCCTCAGGTGAGTTATACTGGAATCCACCTCTTCTTAAATCAATGCCACTAACAGCACAGTTGAACAGTGCTCTTTTTTTTCCAAGAGGAATTGACCCAGCGTTTGCTGCAGAAATACAATATTCTGTGACATTTTATTTGAAGACTATCACATTGGGTCTTCATGACACATGACACAGTATGTCAACGATTAACAACAAGTTAGACTTAAGAGGTTTTATGAAGTGATTCTATTGTATATATATATATATATATATATATATATATATATATATATACACACACACACATACACACAAGATAAAGCATCTCAAAAAATTGAATTATGAAAAATAATTAAAATGTTATCATTATGATTTATATATATATATATATATATATATATATATATATATATATATATATATATATATATATATATATGTATATTTGCAATTTTAAAGGAGAGACCAAAAGCAAATTTTACTTTCATTGAAAGTCAATGGAACCTATTTTTTTTCCAAGCTGTTTTGGCACACATCTATTGGTCCATTCATCATGGAATTGTCAGACAGTGTAAACGGTCATTGGCGTGTTCAAATGATGTACATCGGTGTGTGTTTGTGTGTGTGTATGTGTAGCACAGTAAAAACAATCAAGTCACTTAATTTTCAGGGATATCAACCTGTCCAGTTAGGAAGCAAATGAAAGTGACATCAGGTATTTGCACTGAAGAGGCAACAGCAAGACAACCCCAGACAGAGAATGGTTCTGCGGCTGGTGGCCTCAGACAATTACTCTCCCCGTATCTTTCTTGACTGATTCTTCACTAGTTTAGCAGTTTGTTAGTGTCCTTGTCACCACTGCTAGCATAAGGCGTTATCTGTAGCCCATTCCGGCTGCACAAGTAATCCAGTTCCTCCAAGATGGCACCTATCTATCAAGTGTTTGACTTTGACTGGCCCTCACATTCACCAGACCTGAATCCGATTGGGAACCTTTGCATTATTATGTATCAGTGCCTCTGACACCACAGACTTTCCAGGAGCTCACTGATGCCCTGATCCAGATCCTTCATGCTCAGATATTGTCAGGCGTACATACAGGCACATAGGGGCCATACACACTGTTGGGTCTGGTGTTACTTCTTTTCTCTGCATCAAAATGAAGAAAGTCCTAATTTAAAACTTGCAGACACTATATACCCCTGCCTCCACATGGCCAGACCATTATGTTCTGGGCTTGGGGCAGATTTCCTATTTCACAAGTCATAAAGCTGAATATGTTTGTGATGGCCATCTGTATCCAAACAGACCAAATCAAACGTGACTTCAAATTTAAGAAATATGCACAACAGGTCACATTTTGAGTTTACGTGATAAAATTCACACAGATTGGGGCAGAATGTGATTTCATGCCTTTACTTCAATTTTTTTCATGTGATGTTAAATCCAGCCCTCAGTGCATTAATGATCATTTTGTTCTCAACTGAAAGCACAATTAATATCAGTAAAGATTTTTAACTTGTAATTTGTAATTATTCCCTTAATTTATTTGAACGTTTGAATATAAAATATGTTGTGTAATGAAATAAGTTTATGAAAATAATAAAAAGCATTTCTAAATAAGAACTGCATCTTAAAATAATGATTTACTATGTCAAAATAATAATAGAATCTCAAATAATGAGTTTGTATCTCAAAATCATGACTTAGAATTGCAAAACCCTAGTGACATGGCATCTCCAAGAAAATGACTTAGCTTATTAAAATAATGACTTAGCATGGCAAAATGATGACTTGGCATCTCAAAATAATTACTTATTATGTCAAAAATGACACAGGAATGGACATCCATAGATATAAGGTCCCATATACTTCAGTGACAAATATTTGATTTATATAATTATGAAGCATCATCCCAGGTAAACATAGAAACATTTAATCATATCATTGCTGTCCAATGGAAAACAAGTATTTGCAACTTTACAGGAGAGGCCAAAAACCTTTCAAAGTCTTTTTTACTTTACTTTCAAAGTCAAAGGAGCCAGATTTTTTTCCAAGCTGTTCTGGAGCACTTCTATTGGTCCACTCATCATAAAATTGGCACACTATGTAAACAGCCAATGGCGTGTTTAAGGGATGTAGAAAACTCGACAAAAATGTAGATACATGTTTTTCATTGGACGGCGACGATATGTATCATATTTCAAACTAGACTTTTTTCAATTTACAAAAGAGCCGTACTGTTTTTATTACTGGCTGTTTCCATTTTGTAATAATAGCACTTGCAGTTGTCTGGGGCAGATCTCGCAGGGCAGAAATTCACAAACTTGTGGCAAGCCATTGACAGTACCATGTTTAAAATCACTGAACTTTCAGAGCAAACCATTCTGCTGCTAGTGTTTATGAAATTTGAAATTTTATACACCTGTTAGCCATGGGCTGAAACACCTAAACTCAATAAACATATAGTGTTTCATATCGTGTTTTCATAAAGATTTTTTAAATTTTTCTTATACATTTTTCTTGAACAGGTTAATAACTACAGATGTTATTTTTTTTATGTTGGCATATTTATGTCATTGCCATGTAAGCAAAGTCATTTTGTATGGTTTATTGTATGGAAATCTACAGATGTTATACACTGGTGATGATAAGAACCAGGGGCCATGATACCTACAACACAAATTTGATTTATTATTATTCCAAATCACTAATAAAGCTGCATGTATCTTCTTGATTTGTTCTTCTTGTTTTATTACATAACGTTTATTATAGTAAAATGGTGGAACATAAACAAATTTTAAAAAAGGAATTTTTTTAGGGGGATGGTTTTGCCTTAACAGGTCCTGCATGTACCCCTTCACCATGAATGGATTAACAAGGTGTCGTAGTCCGCAACTTAGTCAGTAGGTGCTAGATTGGAGCCTGTACATACTGCTCGAGCAGTAGCTGTTTCAGTATGCAAGTTTTTAGTATCCATACAGTCTTGGACGTACTACAACCAGCATCTTACCAACTGTCCTGTGATGCAAGGTGACAGACCACCACTCTAAATGTCATGCTATTCATTAAAAGCTCATTTACAAACACCATTTTAGAGGCTTTGTGTGACACTGACCTGCGTTTCTGATTGAATCTGTTGTCAGACGGTGTCGAGCTGTAACTGGGAGAAGACGAATCATGAGAAACTTAACATATTTGTTAATTTGCGGCTCCAGTTGAATCATGGGATGACACAGTGTGCTGCAATTGCATACATGAAAATGGCTCCTGATTCAGTAGGTCATAGGGGTAACATCTGCGTACTACTTGATGACTACTGAGTATTCGGACACACTAGCCGTGCTACTGATTTCGCCATACAGCAGCATATTCATAAATATTTTGTGTAATAACTTTCAGTGAGGGAGCATTTAGAAGCATTAAAACTCTTCAGATGTTTGGTTTCCATCACCATCACTGTAAACAAGCTACTCTAGAAGGGAGCATCTCATATCACCTCACTCTGAATGGCTTTGTTTACATTTTTAACTGACATCATCACCAGTTCTTACCGTGACTCATGCCATAGCTACACGTATGATATTTCAAAAGACTACAGTGAACACAAAGGACGAGACACCTCACAAAATGTGTAAAGATACACAATATTTAATGATTCAAGTAAAATTCCAAGACAAGAAAAATCATCACACCAAATGTATATGAATGTATCTTTTTTTTTCCTCATAGATTCTAAAGGGGTATTTTACAGGGGCATGACAATATACAGTATATATATTTTTTATTGTTCAATAGTGTACTGCTGGCACATATCAAGGCTGTCCTCTTTCAAAGCAAGTGTGAAATACAACAAATGATGATTAAATTACAAGCAGATATAGTATAGCCATAGTTCCATATTGTTCTTTTTTTTCCAATGTTATACAAGATACATGGTGTGTACGCACATTATTCTGACTCTGTCTCTGTGCCAGTATACATACATGCACACGCACACACACAAACACGCACACACACCCGCGCACATACATTGATATATGCATAATGAACATTACGACGGAGATTGTCCTCTCATTATTTCATCATCGTGTGATCGTTGTGTGTCATTTATCAAGAGGTTCAATATTTTAATGATATATCAACCACACGTCTCTTTGCCAGCGCCGGAATTTGTCACCTGGAGTTACTGCTAGGTATATATGTACATGTTTTTTTTTTTTTTTCTTCATTCAGATATTTTTTTCTTTTTTTATTTTGTTTTATTTCTTCTTTTTTTCCCCACAATGACAAACGTTGATTAGATTATTATTATTTTTTTTGCTTATGTGTTATGTACCAGAGTACCGAGATAGGCAGAATTGAAGGACAGCTCATATTATTATCATTCATTTCCAGCGGCTGCAGGATCAGAACTATAATAGAGCTCAAAGATGATGGGCGTATGACTATACAAAGCACCTGATCACCATCAGACACAGGCTGAGTGGCAAAAGATCACAGCCAGCTACCGGAGGTCAAGTAGTACTACATGCAAATGGAGATGCAGGGTGACTATGGAGAAGAGCTACAACTTCCATGATGTATTCCAGTGAAAAGTCGAATTAAAATGTATTCAAAATACTGTTTTACCATAAAAAAATCTAATGACTCAAAGAAAATTTCTTTGTCTAATGTTTCTCAGGTTTTCTCCACAATGCACTGGGCAGCAGGGTTTATAAAAAGTAGAAAAAGTGTCGGACAGGAGAATGGTCATGCACGTAATATACATTTCTCCGTTTGTCTACTGGGGATCTTAATCTTACTGATGTTTTCATGTTTTTTTTCTGTTTATTTTCTGTTTATCTCACTCGCAAAACCTTTGGCACCAAATGTAACCGCACTAAAACAGTTACACGCAAAAATATGTATTTTTTTCTTCTTTTTTTGTTTTTTTACATGAACCTTTTCAAAGTTCAGTACACTTTCATATTCAAGTACAGAGTTCATCTACCCATAGACGGCGGTGGTTCATTAGCATTGCATGACACTGAAGGAGCGTTTTGATTTGTTTACGGTTTTGGAAAACAAACAAAAAAAACTATGTTTCTTTCTCTCTTTTTTTTCAAATTTAAAAACATGTGGATGCATGCGGTTGTAAAATAATATGCAAATCGAATGGTTTGAAAGTACAGTATTTCTTTGTTTTCAGAATATTCATGTCAATTTCACCGAACCCCTAAGGCCACGTTCTTCAAAGACCTTTTCTTCCAGCTAATAGGGAGCTGGAAAGAAGTATGAAACCCATTAGACAATAGACTTTTAATTTCTCGCTCTTATTCTCGCCAACACAAAGCAGCAAGTGTACTGTGTTATGCGCTGTGATTGATGACGAAAGGAGAGAAATTCTACTTGCGGCCCGCAATCCCGATACCATTAAATAGTGCCGGTGTTAGGGCTTTAAACCGAGGCTCTCCTAGTTTACCGATCCGTACAAGGCTCGTGTTTATTCAGCATCCGTTCCCTATTACTCAACATTTCCCTTCAAATGATACCGTCACAGTAAGCAGGAAACAAACTGTTTTACTGTAAATCCACTGCACGTCAGCCTTCCCTGACACAGTACCACCCTGTAATTATTCTCCTTGATTAACAGCATTAAAGGGATTTTTGCTGTGGTTCAGGGCCTTGCTGCTGCCGTCTCTCAGATCAATGAGCAATGCGCCAGACCTAGGCTCATCATAGCACTCTCCTGCCATGCATTCTCCCACAGCTACTTCACCTAATTTATAACAAAGTAATTTTTTGGCTCACTGACCCAAATACTTGGACGTCGTCAATATATACTAAGCACGGAGAGAATTAAAGAAAGTATGCTTCCTGCAACTGGCTTTAAACTGACACTTCCTTTCTCTTTGGGGGATTACTTCATTCCAAACAGGGCATATGGAACGTAACACAATGCATGTGCCACTGATCGTAAGTTATTGTGATGTGAGATGTACATTACCTTGCATGGATATAAGATCCCTTATACTACAGTGACATTCATATATCATTATGAAGCAGTTGTGTCAACATCCCAGGGGAAATTTTAAGCATATGAGTCATATATCATTTCAGACTTTTTTAGGAGCTGAACTACTGTTGTTGCTCCTAGTCGCCTACATTTCACTGTAATAGTACTTACAGTCGTCTAGGGCAGATCTAGCAGGGCAGAAATATCCCAAACTGATTGATGGCAAAGGTAGTATACTAAAGTCACTGTGCTCTACTAATCATGCTGAATTAAAGGACTCTTTGGGGAATTACTTGATTCCAAACAGAGTATATGGAAAGTAAGACAGTGTATGTGACTTGCATTAAAAGAAGCACAAACATAATGCTGACGTTGTGATCGCGTTTGTAATCAATGTTTCTGTCCACATTATGGTTTACCGTCTTCATGAGGCTGAAAGTTTGCTTCTCTTTACAGTCAATGTAGTTTCATCTCACCAATGCTAGCACATAGCTAACTGTGGAGTGTTGCGCTGAGTGCAGATACATAAAAGAACCATATATATATATACATACATATAAAAAAAACCTACTAGCAGTCTCTATGAGCATACAGTATGCGTCTAAAGGTTAAGGCTGTGGATTCTTTGATACAGTATATGAACCATGAATGACTTAGATCAAAAACTCTGAGGCTTAGCTGTACATTTCTCATATATTCCAAAAGTATGGTATGTCATGAAGGTAACACAGAAAATAAAAGTAAGCCAATTATACCATTACAGTGCAGTCTTCCACAGCTATGGCTGCTATGGTGATTACAGATCAAAGTAATTATACTATCGGGAGAGTCTCATAATTGGTTCCATAGCACTTGTTATGGTGCATAAATTGTATATTTCAAGAGGGAAACTTGATGTAGGGAGAGAAAGAAAACAAAGGACAGCTCTTTAGCACATCTGTCGGTGCCTTCCCAGGCTTGGCTAATGAGATAATGTTGAAAATGAGTAGGTCCCTAATAATGGGAGGGAAAGGGTGTCAGATGCACGAAAACTACCGACACACTGAACATCAGAGGACGGCTTTTCTCAGTTCATGAGGGAAAAAAAATAAAATAATGGAGTCGACTTTAGGTGGGAGGAAGGGGCTTCCAAAAACTTTTCCCATGTTAACACAGAGCGAGCGCAGTTTTTGCAGTGAGGCTTAATAATGTGTCTTGACAAAGTCCACGCAGCGCACTTGGTTGAGGAGGAGACTGTCTCGGCTCGGCAGGTTTGAAAACCCGGCGGAGAAAATTCTGCTAGAAAAGATGCACGCACTACCGCACCAAAGCTAACGCGTTGCAGTCACCCCCACAAACGACACGTAACCTCACTAACTTCATTCGACAGTGGATACTTGCATGTGTTTAGTAAGTACGTTCATATCTAAAAGGCTTAAAACATCGACATCATTGTTCGTTTTTTTGTTGTTTTCTATTTTGATCAACAGCAAACCTCTGAAGCTCGATTCATTAGCTGCTACCTACCAAACGTACATACACACCTTTATTTATTTATTTATTTATTTTTTTAACTCTTTTTTGTTTCCTTAGTTGAGAAGCTACTTTGGTTCAGATCTACTGGTTGCCTAGTTCATACGGTTACAGTACTGGTGCTGAGAGAGGATAATGAACCTTAAGTAACCTTCTCTATTGAAAAAGAAAAGAAAAACAAAACAAAAGATGGAATTCCCTTTATAAGCACTGCAATCACAGATGTCTTGATTATTATTATTTTTTTTTTTTATTTGTCACTCACTCTTTTTGCCTTTCTGGCTAACTGCTCAGCGGCCTGGACTTGGCCGGTGCTTGCTTTAGGGGGGCCGAGAATTTTTCTTACAGCTGATGCTCATGTAAGAAGGCAGAAGAGCCGCCGGCCGCGGAGCTCTGCGGGCTGGATGTGGCGGAGAAGCTGGCCAGAGGGATGACCTTCACAGGGTCCTCTTTCTTGCTACAGTGTCTATCCAGCGTGTTGTAGAACTGGGGACGGTTGCCGCCTTTGTCCAGATCATCTTTGGGCACCGACCTGCCCAGAGTGTGACGCCCGTCCGCCTTGGCACCGCGAGCCGCCCAGCTCTGCTGAAAGCTGAAGGAGGGCAGGGTGGCGGTGGCGGACGTTTGGAACTGGGTCACCGCCGGCGGCATCCAGCAGCTGTCGGAGTGGCCGAGGATCAGGCATTCCTGGGTGCAGGTCTCCGAAGCCTCGGCCAGCGCCTTCTGCAGGTTCACCTCAGTAGCTGTAGAGGAGAGAAAAACAAGGTGCGTGATTCTCTATGCAGTTATATCAAACGTATGCACTGCATTTAAAAATATCACCTGCGCTTTGCATTGTTTAAATATTTCATGATGAACAGACCAACATTGCGGAATATTCAGTATGTAGGATTCCTGCCTAGAGACTCAGAGTATAATCGATTTATAAAGCAATATATTTATAAATAACTTCTGAAAATATTTGCAAGATGACATACAATATTTTATTAATTAAATAAGATCCTTTAGCTAAACTGATGGACGGCTGTTTCCATTACAACACTCTTGTGAAGCATCATTTCCTGGTACTTACGTCTATAAATCATTTACACAATATATCAATTAAATTAAACACTTAGTCCTTAAGCTAAAGTGATAGTTTGTCATGCATATCATTGTAGTCTACAAGCAAATTTCATACACATTCAATATTTTTATTAGTATACATGAACAGCATTACATTACAATGCAAGTAAAGCAAAAGATGTGCTGGCTTGTTTCACCTCCTCTGTCCCTTCCCCGTATCCCTCCTTGCTAAAGCTAAGATACCACATACACAGGATCATTATTAAATAATACACAGGATCAGAATAAACAATATCGGCTACGTAAAATCATAAAAACGATAATACTGCTGATAATAAACAACAACAATGAAAACAGTCATAGACATAATTTAGGGAAAAGAAAATAAATCCTTTATTTCAGTAGATTTTTAATTACACTTATTGTCTCTCTTTCTACTTGCAGAGTAGCAGGATTTGCTTGACTGACCCTAGCTGTAAACAGATAATATCAAAACAGACTGCATAAAAAGTTTGTGAGGTGGAAGCCGGTGCTGAACCAATCATTTTTCAGTCCCTGATTTATAGTAGAAGAGCCTGTAGTATAAAAGCCAATAAGTGTATTTTCACTATTATTAGAACACAGATACATTTTTTATTTTGATTCAGCTTAATAAAGTAGTCAAAGCAGGTATTAGATGAGAATTGTAAATAATACTGGGTTGCGACAAGGAAAAGCTTGGAAAGGGTTAAATAAACACACTGACATATGCAAAACCACTACTTACTGCATAAGTACTATTTGAAAAATTCAAAAATAAAGTGTTCTGCTGAGCACTCTCTGGAAAAATAGCTTGGCCTCGCATGCATATATATATATATATATATATATATATATATATATATATATATATATATATATATATATATATATATATAGCAGAACACTTTATTTTTTAATTTTTCAAATAGTACTTATGCAGTAAGTAGTGGTTTTACATATATATAAATACCATTTCAGAAATAAAAGATAACACAGTATAGTGTATAGCACATAGTATAATCCAGAAGTCCTAAGCACAGCAGAAAATAAACAAAGAACAGAACAAATCCAATTATAGGGTCCTTGATATCAGAAAGAGAAAGCGTTTGCTCAGACTCAATGAAGAGTTAATAGAATAAAGTTGTAGCTATCCAAAGCTGACCTGTAAATGTCAGCCTTTTAGAGAAATGAAAGGCAGCAATAAATGTTTAATTCATCTCATAATGAGAAAAACACCATCAGTACATTTAATTTGCACCGTATTCCCATAGTCATCAGTGTTTACCTGCAATATGCAGCGAATTCCCTGTAGCTTAATTAAGTTGTGAAAAAAAAGAGTCTCAGTTGTTTGTGTGTGAGATTGGCTTTGCCGTATTAAAGAATTAATGAACAGCTCCGCAAACCATTGTTTATTTTAATCACTGTCATTGTGGCACACCTTGCATCTTCTGATCTTGCCTAGATTTGATGAATTTGGTCAATTAAAAGAAATCAAACACAGAGCTCTTCCCAAAAAACAGAAAAAAAGGCCCCAATTCCATCCTTTCTTTGCTGGCTTGTTAGCATATTTGACAACATGTAAGGCACGATGAACATAGCGACGTGGAACTGGATTTGATTTGCACAAAAGAAAAAGAACTGGAAACGGAGATTCTTCAACATCCTCCCTCATTAAGCCTGCCTCGACATCATACACGTGTCTAGAAAAGGCCTCACCATTGAGGCCCAGCAATAAAGGCTGTCAGCTCAGATAATTAGAATGTAGGACAGTGTTTTCCAAGACGAGCAGGAGCCCCGTGGTCTTAGGTTTCCTAACCTGCTAAGAAAAGGCAAGCCTGGATGTCACATCAGTCCTGTTAGGCCCTCGCTTCAAGCTGTCATGTAGAAATAATTTATCATATTTGCATGAGTAAGAATGCTATCAATAATTGAACAGAAGCGGATCTCTGATTTCCCCCTGTTCTGTGTTTTGCATGCTCGGCTGATTTTTATTTCCAACCACCGGCCCGCACGCTTAAAGATTTAATCATGTTCTACATTTTCCTTACAATCCATACGTGCAGTTGGTGGAGAGAAGAAAAAAAGAAAAAAGACATCATAATTTTCCCAAATCCATAAGTATTCAAGTTGCTTTGTGTATTGTCAGTCAGAGTGATCCTCCAGAAGCTTGATATGATCTATAAAAAGGCATTTCTCCTGACAGCCGGTCTGAGCGGCTTTGGAATGTACAGATGGGCGAGAGGGAGCGAGAGAGAGAAGGGGAGGGGGAGACGGAAAGAAACAGAGAAACAGAGAGACAGACAGAGGGAGAGAGAGAGAGAGAGAGAGATACAGACATGTGGCTGGATCCCCCTGGTCCTGCACTGTTTCCAGCCTGCCTCGGAGAATCAGTGCATAAATCAGCCGAGCGGTAAACGTGTCACCTTTCAGAGGGTCACTAACTTCATTAAGGAAAAATGATGCTGCTCACTCACTCTTCTGAGCAAGCAGAATAAAGCCCCGGCCGGATCGCTGGCGGACTCCGCTGTAAATCACCTCTGAGCTGCTTTTGGAAATTGGAGGTGTCTTTCCGAGCCATTGTTCTTTTCAGAAGCAAACACATCACACCACAGTGGACACACTCAGTCCACACCGACAAACACACATGCGCCTTTGTTTTCATTCCTCGCCAGGACATGAGGTCAGGACGTCTATGCCTCATGCACATCCCATATCTATTATAGTTATCTGTATATCTATATATATTTATATCGTCGCTGTCTAATATCGATTTTTATTTTTCTACATCATTTCAGTATAACAGCTGCTGTTCATATTGTGTGAAAAACGGACCAATAGAAATGGTTCCAAATAGCTTGGAAAAAGTTCAGGTCCCATTGACTTCCATTTAAAGTGAAGATGTTTTTTGCCATTTTGGAGATGGTTTTCTTTGGACACTGATTTTATATATATATATATATATATATATATATATATATATATATATATATATATATATATATATATTTACCAATCAGCTCCATTTACAATACAGGTGCAATTTGTAGTTCTACTATTACAGACTGTAGTCCATCTGTTTCTCTGAATATGTTGGTAGCCCCTTTCACCCTGTTGGTCAATGGTCCAGACCATCACAGGACCACCACAGAGCAGGTATTATCTGAGTGGTGGATCATTCTCAGCACTGCTGTGACACTGACGTGGCGGTGTTAGTGTGTGTTGCGCTGTATCAAACCCAGCAGGTTTTGTTGTTCTGGCTGATCGGTGTGTACTACAGCACTGTGACTTCATTGACTTCAGTTCCAGTCAAAACAGCCATTATACACAAATGATTCATTTTCCAGGTGAGGAACAAGATAATCTCCTTGCATAAGGGGAAAGTAAAAAAAAAAAATAGGTGCAAAAATAAGTTTCCAAAACTGGCACTGAAAAATAATTAAAGATAAAAAACGAAAAGTCCTATCAACAGTACAAGACACTGTAGACCACCAAAACCGTCACCATCAACACTGAAATCTTTCATCTTTGAGAGATAGGAGAAAATCAAGCTCTAGACTAAAAAAAAATCCACAGGTTTTTCTCTTCATTGTACCACGGTGGGAAGACAAGACTGAAAGGATGCGTAGCTGTCAGACAGAAATGACTGAGAAAAGAAAATGGACAAAAATAGAAGAAAGTGTGCAATAGAACACCAAAACCGGGCATCAGAGATGGGGAGTAAGGTATTACTAAATTAATAACTGGAATTATCTGAATCATAAGAAGCATAAAATGCAACCAACTTATAAGACTGAACTTTATGAAAATGTATGAAGTTACAGAAATATATTCCCTGCAGAGAGTCTAAAAGCAGGTCTCCTGGAAGGAATGGAAAATGTAATAAAAGTAAAGGATGGACACATTAAATACAGTAAAACTGATATTATTAACTTTAATCTTTGCATTCCTGTAAAATCTATTTAAAAGCACGTTATTTAAAAGCATTTATATTAGCAATACGTGTATATGTGCTTGTATTACCATATATCACTATAATAAGTGCAAATAAACATAAAGACAGTATTGTTTTGGAAAAAAAAAATCTAATTGGTAACCCATGAACAAGTTTTGGATGGCCCAGGCAAATTATAATTTATATTAATTGGTTTATATTAATATTAATGGTTTTCTAAGCATTGCCGGTTTATATATATATATACAGGACTGTAAGTTAACAGTGAATGTGTGGCTAATGTTTTTATTATATACATATATAGTAATAAATATACTATTTATTTTCACAAATACAGTTCCAGCACAAAATGACATACTGATATTAATGTTAGCTTTTACTGTAAGTCATAGACATTGCTGTAAAGTAAAGTGCTGGTATGGTGGTACAGGGTTACAATAAGTGTCCCATCAACTACTGGTAAACACTGACGAATCCTAGTGAATCAAATATTTTTATTTATAATTTTTAATTATAATTTTAATTATAATTAATTAGTCTTCCTGGTGGGTGCCCCTTCAAAAAATATATTAGGATTCTGGCCTTGCCTTAGCCCTAAACCTGCCTAACCAAAGATAAACAGCTCAGTTATTTCTTTATAAAGAAACAAAAGCGTAGATTTACTAAAAAGGGTGCTTTACCTTAGGTTACCCCTGTTCCTCTCTGTGTGTCCACACTCAGCCAGATCATGAAAATGTACGAAAACAAACACGCAGACACACACACACACACACAGCCAGAGCCTGCGGCCCCGCTCGCCACTCTGCAGACACCTTTTTGTGCATTTGCCCGTGAGCCGGAGCACCCGCGCGCATGGAGACACCAGCGATCAGCACAAAGAGCAGGAGCTCATGTGTAATTATATAATGCATGAAAGGTGTTTTTTTGTTGCTTTTCCCACGCGCGCCCGCGATCTGAACGCAGGCACAGCGCGAGCTGTCAGTGACACTGTGTCAACAGCCAGGAGTGCTACTATTTTTTGCATGTGGTATTTCACATTAAACAGCTCCAAAAGATGTAGTCGGTATCGGTTTCCACTCCACGGGGACTAGCATTGCTTGACTGATGTGGGTGACAGCGCTGAATGCTTTCGTCAGCCAGAGGCAAGCGGCTCACTCTGATGCTGTTTAAGTGCCTTTTGTATTCAGGGGGAATCGCTGCTCTCCTGCAGAGCTTTTTTCCAAAAAAAAAAAAAAAAAGACAGAAAGAAAGAAAGAAAAAGAAAAAAAGAGGGGGGGGATCATACCACACGCACGTTCCGGACCCATACGTTTGAGACCTGCTTCCCCCAGAACCATATATTTTCAGTGATTTTTTTTTCTCCCCTCTCTTCTCAATGCAAAGACCTCCTGCGGATGATCTGAAAACCTGGATATTGTGTACAATGTAATCTATAGTACAATACAACATAGCCTAAAATGTCTGGCCTATTTACTCCGGCCATGATGAGAGGTAAAACAGCCCCCACTTAGACAGAAATAGTCTGCTCAGCTACACCGTGCGGATTGGAGTGTAGTAGATTGCAACATTTTGTAAAATGACCAGTTGTTATTGATTGAGGCCTTGGCCAATTCAGACGCGTAATTACAGCAGCACAAATGCTCTGAGATGTTTTTCATCTTCTCCTCTCTGCAAACATTTTTCTGCTCCTCGGCTCCTATAACGGTGGACTCAAGATCATGCAATCAGGCGGCCTCACTGCGAAGGTCCTGTCTTTCAGTCCTGGCTAAGGTAAACTTTTATGTATGTAAGTTTTTATGGCCTCAGTGGAGAAAGAAGGAGGATTCTGTCCTCATCTGACACAGAGGCTGCGTCAAGCAATGTATATACGCACAATATACGCAAGTTGAAATGACAGTTGGGTTATTAAATTTAAATTTAATGTAGTAGTTGAACCTACTGACCAAAACATGTTTGGTGTCTTTACTTGTGCGCTGGAGCTATGAAGCTAACGTTGATAACAAGTATCTATATCAGTTCAGTAGAGTAGCGGCTTAGACGTTTCAGTCATCACATGCTGAGAAGTGAGTACAGTTCAAGTTTGAGTGTCCCTGGTCCAATGCAAATAAGCTAGAACTTATTGTCTACAGAGAATATACAGCTCATATTAATGCATAGTTAGTATTTATTTATATATTATTAATATAAAAATAATTGCTTGTAAGAAAAGTTATAGCACTTAAAATAAATGCACTAAAAAGTTATTTTTTAAGAATAAAGTTTTTACTTGGAGTACAATGTCACATATAATGATATTACGGTAATTTAGTGAAAAATCACTTCAGGCCTATATTTTTTAGCTACTATTTTGAGGAAAATGGCCAGAAAATGGCCATAAGACTCCTTATAAAACTCTATGCTCTCATTTTAATACTATATCATTGTATTAATACATTATCAAGGCTTGTTTGCACAGTACGTTATGCTTATGTGGCACATGCAACATCCATTAAAGCTCTGCTACAGATGTAAATTCTTTGTTTTATTAATGACATAGCAAAACAATTCATTCTACAAGTTGTTTTTTTCAGCCTAGCTTGCCAACCATGTGGTCTGAAAGGTGAATAATAGAGACCAATGTTTTCCCGGTGCTTACACACTACATCAAACTGTTATTCCTAAAGAGTAAGGAAAATTCAGTTTTCCATGGTAAGAACACTTTCAATAGTCAGAAAATAGGCTTATTTTTGTGGTGTCTGACACTGTATGACATACGGTTTGAGGCAAATATGTGATTTGGGCATGCTGGTCCATAAACTGGTGGCTATAAGCTTTCATTGCATATTTTCTTTATTGGTTTTTCACCTCCAGCACAAAACTAAAGAAACAGGTTTTACCCACCAAACCTAGTTGGGCTACACTGTGGATGAGAGGAAAACTGTGCCAATTAGATTTTTTGGCTGGGCCATAGCCTTAAAGTTCAGTATGTGAGGAAAGAATATAATTTAGTCCTGTACTGAAACAAGCCTGACTGTATTAAATAAGACTGCACAGTAAACAAAGCTGCCCAGTAATACAGTGGGCGGAAAAGGGGACAGAAAAAAAGCCCTACAATCACAAAGTCTGAGATGTGGCAAGAGCTTATGGTGGCATTTGTGTCAGGAAAAAAATGGCAATAAATATGCTACCTGACAGTAGAGCCACTCCTAGCTCAACACTGATGAGGGAGGAAGACACAGTGTTTGGACACAAAAGGCAGGCTAAAGTCAGACCATAAACACGGATGACACTCAGCGACAGGGCCGTTCAGCAAAGCGGCACGACCTGGATGCCTCTTGATGGGATTTACATGAAGGATAGGAGAGGGATGATTACTCAAGTCATTATGGTAGCATGTGCATACCCATTACCACCAATTAGAAGGCTAATTGCATAAATATAGAACATCATTATTATTTTTTTTCCCCTAACACTATCTGGCTGGGAGCACCATAAGAAGTGCTATACCGTTGTACATTCAGGAGCAAAGGCGTAAACGTTATAGCACATAAGTGAATTTTAATGAGCTGTGTTATGTATTTATTTTACTCACACAGCGTACATGTGTCTTCTGGTCAATAGGAGACGAGCGTTTTATTAATGTCATAAACAGCAAAAATCATCTCTTCAATCGTAGAGGTGTGTGTATATGAAATACATATAAATATATTTATATACCTGAAATATATATACACACATATTTCAGGTTTAAAGATCCAAAATAGCCAGACATATGAGCATTTTAACAAGTTGTTGCATACTTGAGATATTTTCAAGGTTGCTGCTTTTAAGATGCAAATGAACTAGAAATATCTGTTCATAAAATTTATGAAGCCAAAAGACACCAGCGGTGTGTGTGGGCACATTCTGTCATTTCCCCTGCCATTTTAATACTGGAGCTGTTGACAGTTCATGGAAATGACACATTCAGACCATTCGGCTGCATGTGGCAATGTTATATGTGTTAATTGGTCATCTTCACGTCCACTTATTTACAGCCAGCTGGATAAGGATGGATAGATGCATATAGTACTGTGCAAAAACCAGAGACCAGCTTCCATTTATTTTTTACATCAGTTCGAGTGCCAGTTACAAAATTTCTTTTAGGAGATTAGATGCAAAATCATCCACACGCATAAGGAAAGGCAATGTCAAATGAAAATAAGTGATAAAACAGGAGCTTTAAAACTAGTGCAAGACCTGGTAGACCACCAAAACTCTGACCATCAGATAAACATTACTTAAAGCTTTCATCTTGGTGGGACAGGAAAAAATCAAGCTCCACTCTTTCTTCTTATCTGAGAAGATCCACAGGTGTTTCTGTCTATCCTTCCACTGTGAGAAGCCAACTATGGGTTTTAAAGGATGTGTTGCAGTCTGGAAGCCATTACTGAGACAAAAAACAGGAAAAAGCTGAACATTTGCAAATCAAACAAACAAGCTGCTGGTGTTCTGACCACTGCAGAGTCCAGACCACAACACTGCTGAATATGTTTGGGATGACCTGGATTGTGAAAAACAAGAAAATTTGACCAATGTCTAAAACATTATGTCTGTAATTTGCTTTAAAAAGAAGAGATGCCTTTTAAAAAGCTGTAATAAATGCTAAACATAGTAAACACTACAAAACAAATCTAGTTATATTCAGCTGTTGAGGCTTCTGTGGGAATATGTGTTTGTTGCTGTTTCGTTTCTGATGCTGTACATCAATGATATGCACTTGTAAGGATGGATGGATGAACTTTGTTGAAGAGAATACAACACTTCAACCTGCCAAGTTGGAAGAATGACAGTCTTATGATCTGAAGATTAATCCCAGAACAGCTGAAATTGGTGTCCTTGAAACAATGGGCTCAAAGACACATGGACCCTACGTTTGGGAGGAAAAGCCAAAGTTGGACATTTGATGCATGCAGGCATCCAAGCATGTTTACACATGTGCCCGAGCATCTGTGATCACAAGTGAAAGAGGAAGCCAACACTGAAAGTACGGCGCTCGTAAAGGATGCCCCGCTGCCGACCAATGAAATCCGAATGGAAATAATTGAGTTTGTAATTACACGGACTGTCGTTTTATTACACCCCTACTCTGCCTCTACATCTGGATTGGCAAATGGATGATCATTAATAATAATGAAGCCATTTAACCCCATGGGCCTTTTACAAGGGGAAAGATGCCATTTTTCACTCAAAGGTTGGACACGACCATCAGGTGGAAGACGAGGCCTACTTTTCATTCTCCTGAAGCCCAGAAAGGCCACTTACTGCGGGCCAGACGCATTTTATCACAATCCCACTCCAGCTCTGCTGCCATATTTCATCACTGGTTACGGGAGATTTATTCTTTTCGTTCGGTGCTGGGAATCATATGATTTTGAAGCTGCTTTCGCCCATTAGATATTCATAAAGTCCTGAATGTATAAATGTACAGTAGCATCTAAAACATGACACGCGTTAACAAATATATATCGCAGGCCAAGGTCACACGATACACCGGCAGCGGACATACATTACAGAAGTGGCAGGCTTCGTGCGGTCGCCAACAGATTTCACACAGTTCTAGAAGAATTTCAACAGCCTTTGCTGCTTCACAGTGGCGAGTGAAGTCGTTGCTTTTTTGGAGTGGGCCGGGGCTTTCTCAGTTGTAGACTTAAGAGTAACTTTCTCTGACAAAATCAATATGTTACAGAGGCTACCTTGCCAAGGCACACAGGGAGAGGGCTCGTTGAAAGCTCTGAGGATTAATAACAAGAATAATGGCCTTAAAAAGCTGATAGAAATTCAGGAAATGAGATTGCAGCGCTGCGAGAAGAAATTGGCCTCCTATTATTAGCTAAACGCCTAAAAACGTGTTGACTCTGACTTGTTATTAATGGGCGATTGAGTGAAGCAGAGTTATGCGCCTCGGTCCTGAGGAATGCAGCACGCTTTTGAATAATGTTCCTCCACACACGTACACATCCCGCCATCTGTTGCCGTTCAGTGAAGAAAGGCCAAGGCAAAAAACAGCAGGGCAATGCATGTGTGCTTTCTGTACTTGAATGAATGCTCTAAATCTGTCACCAAATCTGTAGACACAATGTCTTCTCATGAAAATGAATGGTTTACAAAGGGAAGCTACTTGCTTGAGGCACAATTACATTCTCCAGGAAACCGTTAAGATTGAACTGACTGCCGAATTACTTTGCACCTTTTACAAGTACGTGACAAAATCGGCTTACAGCATGTGCTCACTGTTAACTACAGTAGCCGCCACAGTCAAAAACGCTGTCAAATACAAAATGGCCTCGCACCACAAATCCAAGGCTTGAGGCATTTTCTATACTACCTGCTCGGCAACTTCCAATAGCCTGAATAAGCCAACGCTGCTCTGATAGTTTTCTGTCTACAGGTGAATTAAACCGAACATGCTAATTTGATGCAGATGGTCAGAGCTGCGTGAGGAATTTACTTTGGAATTCATACTTGTGAAGCTTGAGGTGTTAAGAAGCAAGACTGTTGTAAAAAGAAACGTTCTTTCACGTCCGCTACTGTAAAGCTGGAGAGATAAGAGCTTGGGTAATGAGTTTGATGGCTAGGCCGGAAAATGTTCTATTGAGAGTTCACTGCTTTGTAGGTCTATTATGGAATATGCCTAATTGCTTCTCCTGTGTAGCAACTCTGGAACCTCCTGTGACACTGTAGCTGCTACTTTGCAGCTCCCAAGCCTCGGCTGCAATCTCTGCAAGAGTAGGATAGCAGGAGTCCTGGTGAAACGTCTGCACTTGTTTTGTACTTTTAAAATGCAAGAAGTGTCAGTGTTCAAATAGAGATTGGAATTAATAGTATTAGATTTATATAATAATATTATTATTATGAACTCTTGGGAAAATCTTTATTACTGACAAACTGTAGAAGTAGTTGGGCAGTCGTGGCCTGAAGGATAGGGATCTGGTCTTGTGACCGGAAGGTCGCCGGTTCGATCCCCGGGATCCCCCAGGCCACGACTGAGGTGCCCTTGGGCAAGGCACCTAACCCCAACTGCTCCCCGGGCGCCTTGGATAGGGCTGCCCACCGCTCTGGGCACGTGTGCTCACTGGCCCCTAGTGTGTTCGTGTGTGTATACGTGGGTGTTTCACTGCACGGATGGGTTAAATGTGGAGGTCAAATTCTGCTGTGTGCAAAATCACATGTGGCTAATTTGAGTGTCAAAATTCTAGAACAAATTAGCACATCTACAAAATACAGGTGAAGAGTAACATATGTGATATTATTACAGAGATGCACATAAAATAGAGTCTAAGCTGAGTCTCGGGATCCAAGTCTGAGCCAAGTTTTTAGTGGAGAATTTTAGTTTACCCAGGTCAGTAGCTAAAACCTGCCAGGTTTGACTTGGTTTCAAATGATGAGCTTCCATTACAGAGGAAAGTAACTGAAACTACATTTGTTTTAAAGGAAAGAGCTGAAACTATTCATAATTGTTATAGTTTTAGTTTCTATTGCAGGTATGCTAACTAGCTACAGCAAGAGCAAAGCCAGCTTAGTGGCAATGAAAGAAATGTGGTCTTGCAAAATGACATTCTTATTGCACTAGCTAGTGTACTTTTTTTCCAAATTACATCTTAGCATATAGTTTTTCTCTAGAGTTATTTTCCTGCCTTCAGGGGAAAAACCTCTCCTACTATATATCTATCATCACAGTTCAAAGACGAACATATATCATCATTTCTGTCCATTTTAATTTTTTTACATCATTTGACAGCTGCCATTTACATTGTGTGTAAATTTCATGATGACTGAACTGATAGAACTGCTTCAAAACAGCTTGGAAAAAATTCTGGTTCCACTCACTTACACTGAAGGTACAGAGAGTTTTTGCCTCTCCTGTAAAGTTGCAATTCATAATAATAGAATAAATATTTTAATATATAAAATGAATGTTATGTTTTTTTTCCAAACACAGAATTACACTATACCTATACCTATACCCCTCTATGTAACAGTTCTTCAAGAATGCATAACTAGCCCACCACTGCACAGACTGGAAGAAAAAAAGCGAATTGAATGTTTCTGCCTGGTATCAAGTGGTTGCTGTCAAAGTTCTGATATCATGAAGACCCCATTTCTGCAACATCTTTGCTGATAAAAGGCGTTTCACTTGACGCTCGTTGACATGCACGCTTCCTAAAGGCTTAGAATGAAGGATATTACAGATTACTCAGATGTACAGTGTCTTACCCTAGAAAGCTAATTCCAAATACAGTTAAGCTATTTAACTGTATTAAGCTGCATTTTTCAGGAACTGTACAACAGACTGTAATAAGTTGCCAGCATAAAGATGGCAGTCAATTTCCTAATCTGGTGGCCGTGATGTATGCAGGCTGCGCCTCGGCCATGAGCATCTTGATGGCTTTTCACTACGGCAGAAATTAAAGGACATATTTCTGGAGCGGAGCAGAGAAAAGGTGATTGATTCCACGGAGGAGGACACACTTTAATTTGTTGCCGTTACAATGACGGATTAACAGTGGAAAGTGAGTCGGCCCGTGTTGCGCATACATCAGCCCGTGGGTGCGTATATCAGCGCCCGAGTCCCTGCCTCGCACCTTTCCTAGCCTGCCCGAGCACTGCACACAGCACATCTTTTCTTTCTTTTTTTTCACTCCCCCACCCCCTCTATCTCGCTCTTTTTTTCCTCCACGCTCTCCCTCTTTCTCTCTGTCCATGTCGTGCTTGACCCGACGCAGCTGAAAGTAATTGCGGGCCGAAAACAACATTTAATGATTACTTTATCTGAGCCCAAAGAGAGAGAAGTCACAGGCGGGCACTTCCAACAAAAGAGGCGGACTTTCTTTTTTTCTTTCTTTTTTTTTTTTCACTGTCTCGCCATTCTCCAACAACAAAGAATATTATTGACTCAGCTGAGATTAAAACACCAAAACAAATAACGGAGCAAAATCAAGGACAAAGTGCGGGAGGAAGAAAGCGTCCCAGGAACATGACGGGTCAGCGGCTCTTCTCTGTCTTCCCTTTTGTTAGCGTTGATTAAAAACACGCACCGGCTAACAGATTTGATTTCTCACCTGGATATAAATAAATATATCCTTCTCCAAACTCTGACCTGCCACTCGAATAATAAGCCGTTGATATATTGTCTTCCTGCGCGTGCACCTCTGTATGCATAATGGATGGGAATAAAAAAAAAGTAAATGAAATGTATCTTCTTTTTTTTTTCGCCTTTAGAGTGCAGGGGAAAAAAAAAAAAGTGCCACACGGCCGCACTCAGTCTCTGTCTTCTGACTACTTGACTTTTTTCACTTTCTGTCTCTCTCTCTCTCTCTCTCCCCCTCTCTCCTTTTTCCGGCCGGCTCCTGTGGGCTGATGGGCCTGATTGCGGCGTGTTCATTATGTCTGATGGCCCCTGCTTCTCCTCGCTCCTCTCCTCCGCTTAGGCCTCTCCTCCATTAGGGGCCCGGAGGAGGGGGCGGCAGCATCAACACAATCAGCACTGCCCAAACACACAGCATGCGCTGAATAGAGGAGAGGTGCAAACACCATAACAATCAGCAATCAGCACTGATCATGATAATAACACAGAGAGTGCTACAAGATCCATGCTGCGCTCTCCCAGCTTGCCAAGAGCAGTTATTGTGTTGATAGGTTGGCGTGTGAAGAGAAGTAATAAATTCAGCCATAATTTGAGAGGTAAAAAAGAAAGGAACGTTGGGGGGGGGAGAGAGAAGGATAAGATAAAATGAAATAAATAGCAGACATCTTGCTTGAAAAGTAAAAGATGGCATTCCATATGCAAGTGGAAAAATTGACAGCCGAGTGAACCATTCCGGGAATAATGCTTCTGGAAATTTAAAAGGAAGGAAACAATTTCTTGGGGGGCAAAATATCCACCTTGTATACTGAGAGGGTGCTCTTATGAAGAGATAACAAAGATGGATGGAGCAATATGTGTGAGAGATTAAGGGGGAGCTGTGAAGGCAAGGGCACTGACAGAGCCATGCACTGCCTGTTCTCAAACCCACTCACCATTCATATCAGCTGTTTGTAAAGCCGGGATGTTCTCTATGGTGGCCGGTTTTAACTCGGTCAGCAAAGGAAGCTCGCGGAGAGCCGGCGGAACAGGAAGAAAAAAAAAAAAAAACATTTCTGCCAACAGATCACGCAGTATGGTCTGTTGGTGAATGCGCCCTTTGATGCGATACAAAATATGAGGAGTTTCGGGGGGAAAACCAGAACAAAGCCATATTCATATCAAACACATGTTTTCATGTCACATGCAAATGTCCCGATTTCAACCGCTTTCGAACGGCACGCCAAGAAAACGCGGCTGCAGAAGGCCTGTAACTTCCCGAGAAGTCTATAGCCATCCCCGGTGGATTCCTCAGGGCAAAGAGAAGGAATAAACTATGCCTCTGGATATGTAATATATCTGTTAGTCACTTGTGATTTGTTCCTCTTGCCTTAGCCATATATTGTGGTAACTACTCCTATGGTCAGGCAGATAGTGAGTACATGGCCTCAAAGGAGGCAATCTTTCAAGCCTTTACTGGCAGGACAGAAAGCCAGGTGCCACGGCCTCTTCATTGTCTGGGAAAATGGATGCCTCCGAAAAGGATGGATGCTTAAGCTTTGTGACGCGAGTGCAAAGCAGTCTGTTAATTGTCTGTTAAAAAAATGTATAATTAAAAAAAAAGAAGAAACAGATACGCTCTTAGCTAATTTGCGTGATATATCCTTGAGGGCGACGTACTTGCTAAGAGCTAAGAATAACTGGAGCCCCCCTCAAGGCTTCTCACTCAGCAGCTTCGTGCATTCCCAGGCATAACCTTGATGAAGTTTGTGCCATGTTACCAGACGCATTGTTTCATGAGGATTAAACTTGGATTGATGTGCGAATCATTTGGCTGTGCTTTTCGTCGCAAACAAGATTGAGGGAGCAGATCTTCTGCGATGGCTTAACATGCCATGTGGCAGTCACAGTCAATGCACTGAATTATTAAAGGTGGTCCTGGAGATCTCGCAGGAAATGGAAAAATCTATAAATCAAATCATGGCAAAAAAGATTATTTTTCACCCATGTTGTAAAACTGTCATAAAGCGTTAGCATTGCTGCTTCTCTCGCCCTTACAGAGGACGTCCACGTGTTCACCTTATTATAAGGAAAAGGAACACATTTCTTTGCCGCTCTGAACCGGGAGCTTTTATTGCGTGTCTCTTTCAGAACTCCGGAGAATTCAAACCCTTTCTGGGAGAACTGTATAATATATTGTTGCTCAATGTGGTGATATTGATATCGCAGAAGTGTATTGTATACACATTAGAGCTGTAATGCCTTTTCACTCTTTGTATAAGTATATTTGTTTAGTTGTCTGAATAGCTGTATCTGTATATTGATTTTAAAGTTCTGAAGTAGATTTTTTTTTATTTGTATTTATGAATTGGCAACAAATCATATTTTTTATAATCAGTCACATGCTAGTAAACTTGGAAACATTGGTAACTATGAATCCTGTATTACAAATGCTTTGTAAACACATATAGAAAGCATTATATAGCAAGCATAATACACTGTCTGGTGTAACCATATCATTGCTTATAGGTACTTTAGTTATATGACATGTTAGGATTAATAACACATTATGCCATTCACTCATTAGAACACTGTAAACATGAATATGGTAATGCACCACAACAGGGTTCTGGAATATTTATTATACTCTTGGACCCATCACAGCTGTGACTATGATCTTAGCCAAAAAGAAACAGCACTTGATGAGTATGTTTTGTAAATTGAAAAAACAGTCAACTTTTATATGTAGTATGAATCTGACTGAGTTATGTATGTGTAGCTAACTTGTAATTGGAACAGATATAATCTATAATGAGCAATGGAACTTTCTAAAATCAGGCAGTGCTGTTTTATATAATGTTACACATGCAATTATGACTATGCTTGGTATTACTATGCTTGGTATTATGAAGCAATATGTTTGGCATGTAATGCTATAGATATGCAGTATATAGTGTTATCAATACAGGATTCATAGGAAGAGTTAAGCGAAATGTTTGCTGGAGAGGTTATTAGAATCCATAGAATCTACTTTAAGGCTGGAATGCAGTCTGCTGATCAAAATGGGCTCCTATAGGCAGCATTCCAATGAAATGCCAATATGATTTTCAAGAGAGATCATTTGCAATTAGTGTACACGTCAGCATGGCTGCACTACATTCCACAGTGGTCCCTAAGCAGTACTGTTAAATTCCCTACATCAGTGAAGGGAACCGCAGTTGCAAAATACCTTCATTCATAACGTTCTACAGTGTCATAATCTTACAGGCGTCTTCAGGAGGGGTGCAATGGCCAACGGGTGAACTTACCTGCAGCCCCTACAAAGTGATAAATCGCTGCTCACTACTCTCTGTGCAGTTGAACTTTTTTCCTCCATATAGTTTGGAATCGTCCTTTAATCGTCTGTGCAGTCTGCTTTGCAGGGAACAGCTCGAGCTACTGTAATGCACTTAATGTCTCCCCCGCCTGGGAGATGGACCTGCCCCTTCTGGAATGGCTTCCTCCCTGGCTCCTCCCGTTCATTATTATACACACCTGCAGCAGGTTCATGGACTTACAACCCTTTCACGGGAGAAGCTGCGTCCAAAATTGCCTAAGAAGTCAGTAGGTACTACTTTGGAGCCAGTAGGTACTGATAGAGTGGTAAAGCAGTCAGCTGTTTCATTACGCGAGTGTTTGGTATCCATACAACCTCGGACGCTTACGTCCACCATCTTACCACTGTCCTGTGATGCAAGACAATCAGACCACCTTGGTAAAAGTCCTGCTATTCATTAAAAGCCCCATTTACTGACATCATTTTAGATAAGTATTGTGTGTATTTGAATCCGTACTCAGACGGTGTCGAGCTGTAGCTCAAAGAACACGAACTGATTCATTCTTTTTATCTCAGAAGAAATGTAAACATAGTTAAAACGTAGTTGAATCATGGGAGAGCAGAGTGGGTTGCAGTTGGACTTGAACTTGTCTCCCAATTCAGTAGATCATCCGGGTAACGCTAACATACTGCTAGACGAATACTGAGTATTTGGACACACTAGTCATACTCGCCGACTGATTTGACCAATTGAGTAGTGGGCAAGTGGGAGATATGGAACATCCCCCCCTCATAAGCGGAGCCATGGTTTCCATGTTTTCTTGTTCTTAAAACCTTGTTTGGGTTTTGTGATAAGAATTTAATTAGTGTGTACTTGCTTGTCTGTTTTCTGACCCCTGCCTCTAATGAGAGCCCCTAACAAAGCTACTTGCGCATAGGAGCCCTATAGGTTAAATTAACATATTAATAGTAATAATTTAGTCAAAAGACATATGAATTGAAGGTTTTTTTTGTGGCTATTGTGCCAGTTTGTATAGAAATGTGGTTCAATTTTTCCCTCAGTAAGCTTTTAGTCCAGTCTGCTGGAAAACAGCTGTCGAAAGACACTGCATCTGAAAAGTTTAACGAGGCTTCCTGTTTCTGTTTTCCTTCCTTGATTTGGTTTGATATGGTAGCCATGTGGGTCCAAAATCCCAGTCAGCTCTGCCAGTGTGTTTACTGAGGCCACTGCTGTTTTGTGTCTCAAATGGTGCAACTTTTCTCAATAAAATCTAGTACAGCAGTACTAGACTTCTTCCCTATCACCATTCAGCCCTACTTGCTCTTGTATTTATATAAAGATCCTGAATGGCTCTGGACTTGGATGTGGAGTTCTAGGAAAATCATACTTGTGCAAAACTTTTCCATAACATTGATGTTCTTATACCTTTATATGGCCAGGGCCCACCAGCAGGCCCAAAGTGTTACTACACAAGGATAACCCAATCAATTTGCATTGCAGACTTTAAGGTTACTGAATAATGTGTCTTAGTCTGGAATATCTGGGACAGTAACAGGGTTTAACTTCACACTCTATGGCTCTATGGCACTCTAAAGAATCTTTGCTGCCACTTTTATTTTTAAGACTGTATAGTAGTGATCATAGTGCATAAAAAGACCCGCAATCTGCCCATCTCTGACAGAGCTGAGTTACTGTATATTTCTCTTTGAATGTTTTTGATGTGCCCACACTGCAGACAGCTGCAAAGTTCTGTCCCCATAGATGTTCTTTTTTTTTCCCCCTCCACTATCTCTTCAACTCTCCACTGTCTGCCTGCCAGAAGCCTGTCACCACTACTGCTGCAACTCCATGACATTAGGCTTAAAATAAATACATACTGTGGGTTAGGAGGGAAAAAAAACACAAAACAAAACAAAAAAAAAAAAACAGATGCTGATTTCTCAAAGGTAATCACACAATAGGCAGCCTACGTGAGATCCATCCTTCTGAGATTTCTACCAATGTACAAGTTTCACACACTTATCCCTCAAAACACAACCCCCCCCAACACACACCATCATACACATTCTAGGAGTACGGCAACAGCTGTGGCAGGCAAGTGGAGAAAAATATTTCAGGTTTTTTTTTTCCTCAATATTTTTTTTTGCTTCTCATATGTGCAATCAATGCAAGAGCGCTGCCAGGGGCACTTACTGAGAGATGCTGAAGAATTTCAGCAGCAGAAAGTGAAATGGCTTTTTATAGAAGCACGGTAACAACAGGAACTAATAGGCAGCCCCCAAAACCTCTGACAGTTACTATAAAAACGTGGAACATGCCAAGATTTTTTAATATTGTATTTTATTTTTGCATTCACCTAAACAGCTTATTAGGCCAAAGCTCTGTTTGAATTGTAGTAGTTTAACTACATGGATATTTTTATCATAATTTGTACACAATTGGAATAATAAGGTCTTCATACAATGTCCCTTAATTACTAATGTCCTATTCTAATGTCCGCAGAGAACTCAGATTGATACTTCTTACCTCAGATTTTCAAATAAGCATTTTTTGACATGCACCGCATTCAATAACCATAACAACACAGTGCACAACTGTATCTATCTATTTCTTGAGGCCAATTTGAATACAATTACAGGACTAGCATTGTTTGGGGGTTGTAGGTCAGTCACTCCACAGTTGGTACTTTTCTTTGGTTTTTATGTAATTCTTAAGTTAATAAATGCATGCAACGTCTGGGCGTCCAGGAGAAATCTGTAACTAAACTTTATGCTTTATAATATTTATTTTAATATTTATTTATTAAATATTATAATATTTATGTTACTTTGTATTGTAGTTAAGTTTATTTATAACTGTGTAGGATGTTACTACTGGTGAAAATATTTTTTTTTTTGCTAATAAAAAGTCCTTTAAACAATAATCCTGAGTTCATATATATATAGATGGAAAGATCGATCGGCTATGTATCAGTATCGGCCGATTTTTAATCAAAATATGCGATCGGTGATCGGTCGATATTTCTCCAATTTAGCCGATCTCGAAAGCCAATCGATGGCGTTAAACAAATAAGCTTAATTTCTGTATTTCCAGCTAGCGTTTCGTTGACCCCCTCCGACCAGGTCCTTGCAATTCCTATCTGAACCGCTAGGTAGAAACACATACCCTTTCATTTTCGACAGACTGACTGAAGCGGCACGCCTCGCGAGAACAGCTTTCCTTTGCGTTGCGTTGCATTCCGTCCATCTGGCAGCTTGTTGCTGTATGTGACACAGACACATGCAGAACGTTTTTAAAATCTGTAAAATTAACAGTGTCTCGTTGAGGAACCAAGACAAAGACATTAAACACTACTAATCTGATACGGTTTTTAGAATACACCCGCGGCTGAATACAGTGAGTATCAGCAAACATAAATAACGTAGAACACCGTGCAGAACATATCTGACCAGTACGAACAGTACAGCAGCAACAATTAAAGATCTACATTTAATGATTGCAAATTGTCGTTTTAAATAACCAGAGTCTGCGTTTAATGACAGTATTTACTGCATTTATTCAATTTGCTTTTTTCGTTTTAAATTAAGGGTCTAAACTGAATGATTGCAGTATTGGGGATATTTGATTTATTTGTTTATTTACTGCTAATTTTGTTTAAAATATTATGCTGTTTCATATGAGCTAGTTAAAAATGGTAATAAATCAGTTTAGACCATGTTTCATGACTTGCTTGCGCTAATAACTATATATAGCCCCGCCCTCGATGCGCTGAAAGGTGATCGGCGATCGAAATCGCCCTCAAAAAAGCTGATCGGTCCATCTCTAATATATATATATATTAGAATAATATAGTATTATTAAGTACTATTCTAATTTTGGAATCTACTATGAAACAAAGTGACAGAGGAACTGTCGCATACAAGCCTAAGGCCTGAGGTCTACAGGGTTAAAATTCAATGCGTCAACAAGTAAAACTAGCCCAGCTCCAACAGGGATTAAGTCTCATATTGTCATTTTCATGGTTATCACTCTTGTAAATTTCACCACCCAAAAAAGCACACAATAATAATGAACGACAACAACAAAAAAAACCTCAACATAACAGAAAAATAGAAAGAGGATGTGGCGAGTCTGCATGGTGCAACCCCCGGCTAGCGGTAACAATGGGAAGACTGCTGTTTGATGTTTTTCTCTTGTTTGGGTTCTATGCCTAGGACAACAGGGGAAGCGGGAGGAAACAGCGGTGTACCTCCCTTATAAATAAAGGATATTTGAATCTTTCTCTTTCTCTCAGAATTTCAGATCTGACAGCATCCCACCTTGCATGAACTGAATTACTATCCAATGCCTTTCAGAAACACGGCTCCAACATAGTTTGTATTGATGCGGGTAAGCGACTGCGCTCGAAACCTAGCCTCAAATAGCCCTTTGTTGAGTTCTTAGGACAAGTCAATGGTGACGGAGGCTGCGCATTAGCCAGCTATGCGTGTGATTTCATAAGTCTTTACAGTGATTGCTCATCAGCAGCGAGCTGTATAGCAGCCAAGGTGTGTGCTTTGAGAAGCAGAAACATTACATAATTATGGCATGAAAAATCGATAGATGAACGATCTCCAAAGGAGCAGACGCACCGGGTTCCAGGAAAAGACAAACAGCCACGATGCAGCGAGATCCAAAGGCCAGGACATCCAGTGAGTGAGAAGAATTGGAAATAGCCATGGGGCTGCGCTCGATAGACTGCCCGAAACCTGTTGACCTCATTGCCTTGAATTTTTTGCGTCTCGCCTCGGGCAACCACTATCAAACATTAACGACATACACAGTGGATTCGTGTATATATACAGGCCTAAAGCAGGCCTAGCCGTTAGTTCTGCTTTGGCCAGAGGATTCTAGAGGTGGAGGCTGGAGGTGTCATCCAGTCTGGGCTTATTTTTCCCTTCTCCCATAACCCTCTGTCTGTCACATTTCATGGTTGGCATCTCTTACAGCTGTAATGTCAGGACCCATTAGTGCGGCGTGCTGATGGCACGGAAAAGACAGAAACTCCACAGACCAAATGTCAGGGACTTTTGTCATCGTGTTGCGCGGCCAGACTTCTGGCTCAGCGTCGCTGTTTGTTGTCAAAGCCCATTCTGCTGTTTCTGTCCCCGGCCTGCTCGAGGTCTGCGACAATCTCCCGCACGGATACTGATATTATATGTGTGATAATGCCATCTCACCTATAGCAACAACCCCAGACTTTACGCCCCACGCAATATAACCCTGCTCAGGCACGGTGAAGCAGGTTCGAAGGCAAATCTGAACAGACGGCTGCTTTTCGATTATGTTCGTAATTCCTTGGGATTTGTAGCCGTGGCATGAGGACAAGAAGTCCGGGCTTTAAATCAGACCCCAGATTAGTTAGGCACTGGTCAACGTGGCTGAGAGAGGGGTTGAGAGTGCACTCCAGCACATAATATTCAAGGTGATCCTTTCATAATTTCTCACTTTCCAGACCCTCTGCTTTCCACTCTAATATTTGATAATTAGGTGAACCCATCAGGTAGACAATTTCATTTTCAATTAAAACTCCTCTCCCCTCGTGACCTTGAGAATAACAGGGGAACGCTCTATATAGACCAGTGCTTGGCATGGACATTTCAGGTGCCATTTAAAAATACATTTTAATTTAAGCTGGACCCCTCAGCATCTAATCTTAATGCACGTTCACCTTCATGGAAACTGTGGGGGTACGGTGGGGTACACAGAGAGAAATGTTAATGTAATTATTGAAACTGACCCAATTAACCTCACAGATATGACTGGACACCATCTGAATGACATTTTTATGGCCTCATATTGTGCCAATGTTTCCCAAACACTGGTTGTAAATTTGCAAGACTCTCTAGACTCCAAAAGTGAGGGATGCAGATGGACTAGCATAATAATGCACAATGGAATTCAGGTATTGGGGCTCTACTAGCACTTAACGAGCACATTTCAACATAGTGTACGCATTTTTGTCCTTATTTTACTCCAGGTGTAAAGTGTGTACTTGTCTTGCACTGTCTATAGTTACGTATTTACAAGAAGACTCACACATGTGTTTCTTAGGCATAGCATAGCATAGCTGCACAAGAAAATCCTTCCAGGTGTTAGAAATTCGGGCTCCAGGAATCAGAAGTCAGGAGACCTTCAGCGTAGACTTGAGTTTATTGACACACACAGGAAATGTGGGTACAGCTCAGTCAATCACAGCCGGTCTGTTAGCGATTGGGAAGCAGTCTTAACCATGTGCATGCAGAATCACTTACAGGGGCACATCTTCTTAGGCCATCGGTCTGTTGCTGGTCAGTCTCTTGAGGTTCAGTCCATCTCTGACTCAGTCTAACTTAATAACTCCAGTGTAAGTAGGAGTTAAGGAAGGGTAAGCGGGGGAATGACGGTGACGGTCTTTGCATGTCACCCTTAGGGGGGTTGGTATGTTGCCACCATGGGGGTGATTAGTATTACCTTATTAAAGGACAGACGTGCCGACTCCCTGCAAGGATGGTGAACATCAACACTCAAAGGGCCATACCAACAATGCAGGGAGTTGACCACCTCAGATCGGCAGATAGGACAAACAATGGAGGGGGTTGACCAACTCTCTGCAGAGAGAGTGTTGCATGAGATGGTCATCTAAGTTAATTTGGTAAGTCTCCACAAATAAAGTACATATGATGATAATTATTTCTCTCACAGGTAACAGCTAGTATTATGTGTATTAGTGCTATGTCTATTTTTATACATGCCTTTATGATATGTAATGTTGGAAACCACCCAAGCAAGCACACTGCTGTTAAGACACATTAACCATACATATCTGATGTAACACTAAAGTAGCAAAACTGGCCTCGGTTGACTAAACGTGAGTAATTCATTTTTAAATGATCATTTTAATGTGCTAAGAAGTTGAAAAAGTGCTAATTAAGTGTTAATCTAGTTACTACTTTTAGACATAATGCTTTGTGGTGATAATAGGTTGTTTATAGTATCAGAAAATCAACACTACACTTACACTCGTAACGGTTTTCACTCCGAAAAAAAAGGCTCTGAAATGGAAACCCGAGCTACTTTGCGCCAGTATCACCCAAAGTGCAATCAACAAATGAATTCCCTGGCTTGCTTGTTACTGGGATTGAAAACTTTGATTGAGAACATTGCTTGCAATTGGCTCCAAGCAGACCAGCGCGATCGCTGCGTGTATTTAGTTCTGCCCTACAGCTCACGAGGAGCTCAAAAGGACTGCATCCAGAGCATAGGAGTGCCCCACCACTGGGACTCTTCTGGCTCTTCTTCTCTTCCGCCTGTGCCATCTGTAGCCATGGGGGCCTCAAGAACTCAATAGGCCGTGTTCTCATTAGGAGGGGAGTACAGCAGGGTCCCCGCCATCATTAACAAAATGAAGCGACCAATCAGGAGTTTAGTTGGTCATGTGGCTCACTTAGCTGATTAGCATTCTCCCTGCATAGCTGTGCGGTTGTGTTGGTTTGGAAAGGTGCCGTACTGGTGGCAGGCTTAATAAGGCACTCTTTCTTTCTTTACTTGACAAAAGCTAATCCGATCAATAATCAATGTTTTCTTTCCTGTATGTAAACTCTTTTAGTTTCCAAAAAAGAAACAGTTCAAAACAGCAACAAGCGTCTTATTTCATATTAAGCACAATAGCCATAGACAAAAGCCATGTGTTATTCCATCTCCATACCAACGGCACGGTTCTAATATTTCCTCTAATATAAATAAAGTTGGGAGTAATGCTGCAAATTGCTAATATAAAAATGCTGTGCAATCAAAGTGGCCTCCGACAGAGGTGCCAATCAGATGAATGTTTATTCAGCCAGCCGCTGCTTTTCATTTTGGAAATCAGCAGAGATGCTGCGGTGAATCATCAGTCAATAGCTCTGAGCTGATAGAGAAAAGGGGGAAAAAAAAAAGTTGATTTGTGCCGATTCCATACTCTGTGTGGAATCCGCTGTAAGCCAGAACCTGAGCTACATTCCAATATATCTGTCCACTAAAAAAAAAAAAAAATAGCCTACCTACATAAAAGGGGGAAGCTTATATATTAATTTTCTACACCAATAATGCAATGAAAACCATAAAGACAGGCCCGGATTGAGATAAAGTGGCTTTTATCTTTAAGCTTCAAACAGCTGAAAAATTTGCTGTGTTGAGGTGGCCAGAGATATGAAAATGGTTTTGCTAACTGCAGTATGACAACATCATATAACGGCTCTTTTTCTGCCGTGATTGGACTGGGCAGATAGGACAAATGGCAAAGGGAGTATTATCTAAATGCAGTAATTGACTATCTGAAAATCCTTACTTTACCACCTTTCGATCGATGCGGCTCTCGCAGATAAGAGTCTTCATTTTCGATCCCTCAGTTTAGCAATAACGTGAAATGATGCGCTTGCAAACTGCTTGTGACATTAATTTCTCAGAGCCTTTCTCTGCGGTCACTGCGTGCACCTGAACGTGCGCTAGGACGTTGCGTTTTGCAGTCTATCTGTGTCTCTAGCAGAATAATGCGATTCGCCTAATCAAATACATTGGCCATTAAAAGGCCGGCCGCACTCGGCGCGGTTGTTTCTGCGTTGTCCGTTGTTTATGTGAAACTCGAGATGAATTCATTGAGTTTGACATTTTTACTTCTTCCTTCTTATCCTCCCCTCCATCGTGACATTGCCGGCGTCTTAAACCTGCAACGGCTGGTTCATGACCAGAATAATGGAGTGCGATCACTGGCTGCAAGTACAAATGATCATTTCGGCGGAAACGTGTTAATGTGAATTCATGTGAGGCAGAGCCGGGTAGAGTCATAATAGGCGTTCGCAACCCACAGAAATGTCAAGCACGGAGAGGACAGTTACGACAAAACACAGATTTCCTGCAGAGACACAATACAGGCCCTGTGCGAGCTGCCTTATTTTAATAACGGAAATGTCTTGGCTCAGACTGTCAGGAAATAAACTATCAGCAACTGGCAGCAAAATGTCAAGGACAACAATTACATATTTAGAAAGAAACGTTATGATGTATAAATGGCCGAAAAGAGCTGGAACCCGGTGCAGAAGTGTCTTTGGTAGCACTTTACCGAAAGGCAGGGTCCGTAGGGCTACATGACAACTCTGCCTTCACCATCACTACTGCACAATGTGCTGTCTTACAACTTCTAGGTTGTTTTTTCAAACCAAACATTGGGCAGAGCCCGTTGAAAAGCCTGTTCAGAAAGCCGTTAAGAACAGGGTGTGCTCAACAGTAGGGGTGTGTTTAAAAAACCGATCTTCATTTGAATAATCCGATATCGATTCGTATAAACCTGAGATCGATCTTTAAAATTAGCATTACAGCCCCCCCAGTCTCGCGTAATCAGCCATTGTTTTTCGCGCAACGAGATCTGGCTGGGGTGCATATCAGTTAAGCATGGCTGGAGCACAAGTGAAGGCGCCCCAGAACTTGAAAGCAGATCTCTGGTTACATTTTGGATTCAGAAACCATGATGGTATATAAACATATAAACACTAATGTTTTTAGTAATGGTAGGTTGAGTGTTCCTTGTACATTTACCACATTAGTTCTCTAAAAATCTCTTTTCATATTCGAACAAAACATATTATTGTAACTGAAATGTCCCTAAATGAATTGATATTGAAGCGGATCGGAAATCAAATTGAATTGGGACCTTGTGAATCAGGATCGAATCGATCTGGGAAATCAGTGGCGATACCCAGCCCAACTCAACAGCTTCTCATCTAGCTGTGCTACAGAGTTATAGCTGACCTGAGTCATTAAGGAAACCTCTTTAAGCACATGTAACTTGCATTTTTACTTTTTTAAAAACAATTACTTTCATTTTATTTACTTCAACTAACAATATCTTATTTTACTTTATATCTTTTGGTTATCTTTATCTACTGGTGAATGGAGGAGCAGCAAAGTAAGAATTTTATTGTACAGTGTGACTGTGTTTCTGATGTGCATATGAAAATAAAACTCTTGAATCTTGAATCCATAAAATAAAAATGTTTGAATCCATAAAATAGCACGTTTGATTTTTTTTTCTACAATTCTATTAGAACCTTACTTTCTGGTTGCGATTGTGTCTGGAGTTTGAGAGGATTAGCTAACATTGGCTTGCTACAGTAATAATAATGTTTGACGCCCCCGTAGACTTTTTTAGCCAAGTAGATATAAAACGCAGGTGTGGTGTCACCTATTGTCCCCGACTACTGTAAGAAACAAGGAAATTATCCCATAGTCCCTTCACCCCCTTCTTCACTCCTAACCAGTCTGGACGAAACACCGCAACTTCAGGCTTCAAACTTAGTCGTCAAGAACATATCCAGTGGTGGAAAGTAACGCCAACATCTGTTTTGCTTGTATTTATAGCACTTCTTTTGTTCTCTGCCAAAGAGCTTCATCGGCTGTTGCATTCAATATTCCTTTAGTTGGTTACCTGCTCTTAAATAATCTAACCAGGAACGGAACCTTCAACACGATTAGAGGTTTAACATGTTAACATGACTCATTATCATCTTTTGAGGTACAAATTGGTATTAAAATTGCTATTTCATCACATTCTGTTAAGTTAATTTTGGAATTTAAGTTTTCAGTTTAAAACCTTGCAATTGCAATATGTAGCATAAAAATAGAAATATTTTTTAAAAATCAAACAAAATGTAAGACAAAAATGGTAAATATAACCAACTATGGAGTTGAATATTAACACAAACTGTAGTGCATCCCTTATGACCCAGTGGTCTGACATAAACTGACTTAAACATTTGTAAAGGCCAATGACATCACTTGTTGACTCTTTTTGGAATAAGCCTTTACAAACGATTATCGATATATGTGACTCATATTTGCCTATTCCTAGCTGGGCTTGCTGGGTCCCTTCTCGGTTTTTGAAAAGCATTCTTATCCTTTCTTTGTTTTCTCCTGTTGTTTATTTGCTTGTGGGCTGGCGTTCATCCTGACACTCTTCTGCGTGACTTGTGTAGGTTGGTTAAGGCCTATCCATCTCCCTGGCAAGCTGCAAAGTAATTTACTAATTTGCTTGTGGGTGACCTGGGTCATTTTTATTTATGATCCATTAGTGAAATATATTCAGACATCAAACCTCACGTTAAGAGAATGATGGAGAATTATGTAGCCGAGCGGTGGCGAAAAAAAACCCCACGCTCCTCCCGGACGTTTTTGAAGGAGGAAGAGGCGGTGACAGGCACCCTTTAGAGCTAAAAGCGGACGCTGAATAATTTTACACAGGCCTGGCTTGGCAGGAGCATGTGGGGAGAGGATCTCACCAAAGGTCTCATTTATAAACTGGACTGCTTTTCATACAAGGCACAGTAGTGTAGGACAATTACCATTTATAGTGGTTGCACGCCCTTTTGTAGCACACGCACCACCCCCCAGCTCCGAACCCCCCCACCCAAAAGGCTTGCTTTTTTATATGAAAAATACTATACATTCTGCCATTACCTACCATATTGAGTGAGGGTACACAGGGAAGGTAGGGTGGGGTATTGAACTTTGTAAATGGGCACAGATTGCTCCAATGCTTCAACTGTCAACTCCTTATAAACTGAGAGCAAAGTAAAACGAAGTCATTAAAAACTGCTCCAACAAGAGTTTTATCTTCATTTATATCGAAAGCTGCTGTTCATCTTTTAAGCGGCGCTTTACGCCGTGTTCGTGCGCTCCTCGCTGATTTATGGAACATCTGCGACGTCATCCATCACGCCACTTAACAATCTGAAGCCTAACTGACTGAGGGGTTTACGTCAAGAACACAAGCATTTACAAAAAATATACAAGATCAGAGAGAAGCCTCTGGGCGGAAGGTCAGAGGAACACGGAGGAGAACCTCGCCTCTCCTCATCGCTCGTGTGGCCTTTTCGAACACGTGCTAAAAGCTGTAAACGCGAGAGACAGGAACACTTACAGTATTATTAATTTTCCTGAATATTTTAGCAGCATGTCTGTCTCCCTTTGAGAACTAAAGAAGCCTCTGAAGTGGATAATTCTCCTTTCAGTGGGAGAAAATGTTCTGCCTCCTTGTGTCAATACAACTTCTTGCGAGGTGTGCCTTGCTGTCTGCACAGCTGTGATAAGTGTCTTATTCCGAATGAATAGTAATTCACCACAGCAGCGTGTGTACACACGTTTACTCCATATTGTAAATTAATTCATGTCCTCCTCAATTTGTCTTTGATGTTTTCTTTTTTTTTTTTCTTCCTTTTTTCCCTCCCTCCATTTTAGAGAACCCAAAATGTGGCGAACAATGGAATGGGATGCTGCCTGCGGATTTGTGGATAGAGCATAAATTAATGAAGTAAATAAATAAAAAGTGTCCCTTAGAAATGAAAGGAAATGTGTTCAGCAGAAAGAAGAAAGTAAAAACAAGTAAAACAAGACTAAAAAATATATATCAGTAAATAAGGTCTAGCTTCCAAATTGAGTCCTTGTGCTGTGAAGTTTGTGTGAGATTCAGGTTGTCTAACTGAATCACTGACTGACTGACTGACTGATCATCACTAAGTGTGTTTACATACGCTTAATAATCCAATCCTAATCAGGTTTTAGTGCTTATCTGATTATTCCAATGAATATTCAGCTGATTAAACAGCATTTGTGATTTCTCAGATTAGAATAAGGCCTAGAAATATGATTACAAATCCAATAATTTAGGCTAAGTAATTGGATTTCACTGTGCATGTCACTCTTACTCTGATTTCTTTCTGATTTCTACTGTAAATAAACAAACAGCACTTAACACTGCAACCGCAAGACAGCAACAAATCGCTTTTGATTAAAGCTGAAAACAATTACACGCCGGGCAAAATGAAGGATTTAAATATCCTTAGTCTTCTGGCCGCTGTATGTTAATATTTGTTCATATATTTAGGAAGTTTTTTCCTTGCCACTGTCGCCTCTGGCTTGCTCTAGGGGGGCTGGCACCTAGATACTGCTTTTCTGTAAAGCTGCTTTGAGACAACACTGGCTGTAAAAAGTGCTATAAATAAATAAATAAATAAATAAATAAATGTTAATTGATTAACTAAAGCAAATCAAGCGTTGTTTATATGTTAAGTTTACGTGGCGTCTTATTCTGTGAGTTCATTGGACAGTTGCAAAGCAAAAATCCCATCAAGACTCAACTTTATCAAAGTGCATGCAAACATATTGATTGGACTACCAACAAATTCTGCTTTTCTGCCGTTAACGGATTAATAAGTGCACATAAACACAGTCATTGAAATTCTTGAAATACACCTGCGCAAGACAAGAAGAAGGTGGCGCTATACACTCTTATACCCTGCCAACTCAATTGCAGTTACAGTTGACAATACAGTCTCGGAGCACTAGCACATGACCAATAATTGCCCCAGATTGTGGTAAAACCTATTTATAACTATAACTACATATTCTATCACTTTAAAGTTTCATTTGTTGGTCAGCGTAAAGTTTTATGTCTATCATGCCGGTTCTATTAGCATGTATGATAGCAGCTAAAGACAGAGCTCATAGGTTTTAACTTGATTACTGCCCTACAAGTTTGTAGGCACCTAAGCACATTATTTCAATTGATGTATCTCAGCAATAACACCACCCATCAACCACATATCATTAAACCAGACAAACACAAATACAGTAAAATGAAGTTTCTTATTTTGTTAAGAAGTTTCTTATTAAGTTGAGTCTTTCATGTGAGTTTGCAGGGCAAAGTTTGGAGCCAGGCTACTTCGTAATACCTCCAGCTGCCTTATTGGATTTATCACAATATCAGCAGCACCCCCGATTACATTTAATGAAGTATTGATTAGACAAAGTAGATATAGAATGATAACTTCATACAATACTGGGCTTCTATAAGAGAGATTTGGAAATAGTTCAGCAAGCGCACTGTTAGATATAAAATAACTACTTAATGTGCTATTGTTATTTGTGTTTATTGTAATATTAGTGTTTTTCTTACTGTACATGCCAACAGCTTTTTCATTTTCTCAGGTGCCTAAACCATTTGCACTGCACTTTGTGTGAAAGCAGAAATCATCTTAGAGCCTGACTGAAATGTTTGCCAAGCTAATAACAGTCTGTTATTATTATTATGACACAGCGGTAGATATGCCTTGTCAGAATATTGAAATGAATTATCAAATGAGTCTAGGTTTAGCCTCTACTGCTTTTTTGCGGTTACATTAAACTGAGCAATAAAGAGAAGCAGTACTGCAAAACGTCATCGCTGTCCAAAGAAAAACATGTCTCCATTTTTTGTCTATTTTTGTTTTTCTACATCATTTGTACACAACAGCTGCCACTTACATTGTGTGAGAATTTCATGATGAATGGACCAATAGAAATAGTCCAAAACAGCTTGGTAAAAATTCTGGTTCCATAGACTTACATTAAAAGTAAAGAAAGTTTTTGTCCTCTCCTGTAAAGTTGCCATTTTGGAGACTTGTTTTTCATTGGACAGCTCCCTGCTGAACTTATATTACCTCAAAATTACCAAGTCGTTTGAATATACACCGATTAGCCATAACAGTAAACCCCCTCTTTATTCCTACAAATGTTGTCCATTTCATCAGTTTCATCTCTAGGGGCACTTTGCAGTTCTACAGCTACAGACTGTAGTCCATCTGTTTCTCTGCATACTTTGCTGTTCCATCTTCACCCTGTTCCTCAGTGGTCAGGACCCCCACAGAACCACCACAGAGCAGGCATTGTTTGAGTGGTGGCTCATTCTCAGCACTGCAGTGACACTGACACCGTGGTGGTATGTTAGTGTGAGCTGCAGGAGTGTTTAAACACCTCAGTGTCACTGCTGGACTGAGAATAGTCCAGCAACCAGCAACATCCATCCAACAGCGTCCTGTGGGCAGCCTCCTGTGACTACTAATAAAAGACCAGAGGTTGACCAACCTATACTGGGCAGCTACAGATGAGTCATTGTCTATGACTTACATCTACAAGGTGGACCAGCAAGTTAGGCGTGTCTACTAGCACGGACAGTGCGTGGACACAATGTTTAAAAACTCCAGCAGCATAGCTTTGTCTGATCCACTCATACCAACACAACAAATACTAAAACAACATTAGTGTTGTTAGAGAATGATCCACCACTCAAATAATACTTGCTCTGTGGTGGTCCTGTGGAGGTCCAGACCATTAAGAAACAAGGTAAAGTGGGCTAATAAAGTATTCAGAGAACAGATAGACTGCGGTCTGTGATTGAACTACATGGTACGTTCAGCTGATAAAATGGGCAGATGTTGTAGAAGGTGGAGGTTTCAATGTTCTGTATGTGTTAAAATATAACTTTAGAATAGAAGCGTGTGAAGGCGAGTACATGCTGTTGAATGAACTGGCTTAACAAGGATAGAAACCCACTCCTCCCTGCAGCCTACGGAGGGCGAGCGCCTATGTGCGGACAGTGTGACTGGACCTCTTTGATCAGCGCGCAGCTACTCCTCCTGCTGAGCCCTTCCATCCAGTTCTCAGCTTGATCAATGAAGATGAGTTTCTCTCCCTAATGAAATCCGTGCTGGATCATGGGTTTGTCAATGACCACCATGAAAGGTCAGGCTTTAAAGAGCCTGCAGTTTTTTTTTTCTTTGGCCTGCTAGAAAAAAAAAACGAAAAAAAAAAAAACACTGTCTGTAATGAGTTTACATTGCTTTACATGAGACCTGACACGAGCCACTCCATGAAAAGTTACGCCTTCGCTTTTAATCAGGTCAATAACTTAATACAGCCTGAGAGCGGCCCGGGTTAAAAAATCGCTAGGCTAATTTAGCTTGACCCATGAACTAATCAAGTCATTAACACCTTCGTCAAAATGTAGTCCAGGCTCTGACAACATAGGGTTTTTTTTTTTTTTTGAACGCTCTGAACACAGGGTCAGTCGATAGAGACCTGTACAGGAATATAATTGCACACTCATGTTTATAACCTCAGGTTTTTCTGCATTCGCCTTTCTGCCCGTTTGCTTGGAGGGCCAGCCTTTGAAAAAAGAGAAAAAAAAAAAAAGGAATTAAATGCTGTGTTTGAGTGCATAAGTCTTACTTAATTGAAAAATCACTTATTTTGTCCATTCAAGGTTTGACGATGGCTAATTTTGGCTGCTACATCTCTGTCGATAAGGCTTCCGCAAACGATTTGTGCTCCACGAGCAAATCAAATTTACAGTCCTCATGCCGCTGCGCTCTCGCGAGCCACAACGGTGGGCGTAATTCAAAGGAAAAAATGTTGCGATTTGCAGGAGCGGCCTGTAAATATTACAGACCCTCTCTACTTAACGCTCATAGGGCCGCGAGTGCCGGCTTGGGCGATTCATGGCTTTTTCGATTCTCCCGTCATTAATATTTGAATGCCGTATGAAAGAAATATTACGACATGCGGGGAACAAAAGGGAACAACCTCTCTCCCCCAGCAGAGCGGCGTCGAGCTTTTGTATCCAGCAGCAGACTACATGGCGTTGCAGAATGGCGGAACGTCACGGTGAATTTTTCGCACCGCCGTCTTTCTTTCTGGTATCTGATGCAATGCTTATCCATCACAGTAAGACATCCCTCTACCAGTAACATCTGGCACGTTGTGTAAGGCATCATTCCGCACTTCTGAGAAGAGGCTCAAACCGTGAAGACGCCGATGCCGCGCCACACTACAGAAGCTTTCGATCCCGCATATCCAGCGGCGCATCGCCATATCCATGACCTTTCGGTGGGCTGTATCTTCTAGCAGGTTCCGCTGCTTTCAGAAGCCAGTGCGGACCGTAATAGGGTCCCACTTGTACAAAAGCATGTACGGCGCTCGGAGAAAAGGCATGCTGTGAGGGTCATAATGGAAGAGAGCTGCTTATCTGAGGCTTAGAGAATGAAACCCGGCCGTGAAGGCACTGTCTGTAGGGACACTGAGCAACAGACGAAACCATATTCCCCTGATCAATGGGCAGATGACTCACTGTACAGTAAACAGGAATCATTCTTTATCAGCGCAGCCTTCAAACGCGATCACTCCAGCCACTACTCAGCCGCGGCGTGGCGTCTCATTTCAGCAGCATTGCCGAGTTCAGCCGCGCTGATGTGATGCGGCACCCGGGGAGGACGTGTGCAAAGTTCGGATGAAGTTTATGGAGCGCATTACTTGACTTTTTCAGCAGCCAGTAGAGGGCAGATGATATCTCCTTAAAAAAGCTGTTTCTTCACTGCTCTGTGCCTCACTGGATATTTACACCAATCTTGTACTGACCTGCACCGTCCGTGTTGTATTTACCCGACCCCCGACCCACCCCCAAACCCTGCCCAATCCCTCCAGCGCTCTGGAAGTTACTGTGCATTTAGTATTTTTCCCCCTTTGCCCGGCTCTACAGCTGAAAAACAGAAGTAGTAGCTGTGCTCACAGAACCTGCTCACAGTTAATGAAACAGATTAGTGATGCTTTAACCTGTTCATCTCTGAGAACCTCCCTGTTTGATGTTCATAACTACATATTAATTTCACTGTAGTTACTAAGAAGTTCATAGTTGCTTCCAAAATTAAAATAATAAGCTTTAAGATTATTGGCTGAGTAATTGGGTCATACAAGTATTGCAGTTACATTGCTGCATATGGCCGCTGTCCAATGGTAAAACAAGTATATAAACATACTTTTCTTTCAATGTAAGTGAATGGAACCAGAAGTTATTTTTGAGCACATCTATTGGTCCATTCATCATGAAATGTTCACACAATGTGAATGACCATTGGTGTGTTCAAACGATGTAGAAAACTCAAAATCGACAAAAAAAATAGAAATACATGTTTTTCATTGGACAGCGACGATATGGAGATTCATTGTGATATGCATTTGTTTGCTTTTATGGATCATAATTCAGGACCATATTCCAACATCTCTTTATTCCATAGAACAAAACAGGCTGTTTCTGTATTTTCCACCTTTAAGACTGAATTAGCTCTGTTCTGATTGGCTGCCTTTACAGTAGGTTGTTTTTGCAGTTTATAGATTGAGTGAAAGAGCTGTTTTGAAACTTTCAGCAGTTCTTGTAGAGACATCAAGCAGTTTTACTTCAGAAAATTGATCTGAATCCTTTGGGCACCCTTAGGAAACAGTTGTTCTTCTCCAGTGGTTCTTCTCGGAAGCAGCCCTAAGTTTAAGAGTGTAGAGTTTAAAAGGTTGATTGTAGAGGGTAATTATCAAGTCCCCATGTGACTTTCCTCAAATACCTTTAACCACAGATGCACCAGGTACACGGGGCAGACCTTGCCCGAGTCCCTTTCACTCACGCAGACGGAAAGGCTAACAAAAAGAGGACAGGGTGACGAAGGACGCAGTGTCACTAACAGGTGTGATAAAGGTGCCGTGAAGCTGTGAGCTTGTAAGACACCTGTTTAAAGTGCATTCCAGGCTAAAGTAAACAGGCCTCTGTATAAGCGTGTGTGTGTTTTTGTGTATGTGTGTGTATGTGTGTGTGTGTGTCCTCACTGCAGGCCTGACTCCGCTGCGCTCCAGTGCTGGACGTGACAGCGTGGCCCACGGACGGACCTGGATTAACGACTTGTGACAGTCTCACCAGCCAGAATATGAAGTGACATCTTGCTGCCATTATGTAAGTGGAAACAGCTGTTATTTCTGGAGAGGCTACGGCTGGTTAAGGTCCTCAACAGACAGGGAAAGGAGCCCGGCCCATTTGTCCTCTCAAACACGCATTAAAAACAAGATGCAAAAAAAAAAAAAAAGAGGCCTTGAATAAAAACAGAAACATACATATTGCAGGGCATCCATTTAAATGTGGCTGATGCAGTCTGCTCACTGCATTCAGAGTGAATTTTCTACTACTGCCCTGGTATTTTCATTTAAACAATGCTGCCAGGAAGACGTTCTGTAATCAGGCCCGTACCGGTTATCTGGATGTGTTTTTCTTGCGCTGACTGCTGTGTAATTGTGACCAAATTAATTGCGTTTCTAAAGAATTCCGTAAATGCAGGGATGCAAGATTATACCAGCGCATAGAAAGATGCCCCGGCTGCAATTAGATACAGCATCTTTTCTAGGCATTCATGGACAACAACGGCTTTGACGCAAAACAATCAGAAGAAGATGCTCTATTGTGATGCTCTCCTGCTTTGACGGTTAATGTAAACACTGTAACAAAACACCTTGTTGTCCAAAGAAAGACAATGGGCCTATTTTGTATGCATCTGCTGGTAATGTGTATTACAAGCGCTTTATGCCTATTGTATGTGGGTCATTCAAATGAGGTGGAATGGAAGCTTATGAGAGGAGCCACAAAACCCTATTTTTAGGGAAGGATGAGCAACGAAGCGCTGTAATGATCGTGCACCATTCAAGCCACTTTTTGTTCCTCTCAAACGCTGTTCAGGGGAATGAGTGGTATTTCTCATCGGTCTGTTCAAGTTGAGAATGTACAGCTCTACAAAGCAATCTACTGCAGAGACAGTGTATTGTACAGGCTGGGACTCTATACTAATGGAAAATATGACTGAGAAAAAAAATGAAACTATAGCGACCTTATGATATATATATATATATATATATGTAATATAATGTTGCTGTCCAGAAAGAAACATGTATCTCACCCCAGTTTTGAGTATGGCAATTTTGAGAATTTAGTTTTTCACAAAGTTTGCTGCCTCAGTTCTTATGGTGGCAATTGGTATTACCTCTAGTTTTTGAGGAGTGATCAGATCAACTGCAATTAATGCATTCCCTGCCATAAAAAATGACCTTATCACAAAAATGACTGCATTTCAGCCACTGCATTTCAGTCCTACACAATGGCCTGAAAACATCATTTCAGTGATGATCTCATTAGCTCAGGAGAAAAGGTTAATGAGGACATGACAGCTGATATCACTCTGTCATCCTGATTAGAAGAGCAGATTGGTTGCTTTAAAAGGTAGTCGTGCTTTAAAGTTTTCTTCTGTTAACGGTGGGTACCTCCAAGGAAACATGTGCAGTCGTCATTGCATTGCATCACAGGCAAGACCATTGCTGCTTGTAAGATACACCCCAATCAACCATTTATCCAATCATCAAGAACTTGGTTCAATTGCAGTGAAGAAGGCTTTAGGCCTTCCAAGAAAGTCAAGTAAGCGTCAGGACCATCTCCTAAAAAGGCCGCAGCTACAAGATTGGGTCACCACCAGTGCAGAGCTTGATCAGGAATGGCAGAGGGCAGGTGTGAGTGCTTCTAAACGCACAGTGAGATGGAGGTTTTAGGAGGATGGCTTGGTGTCAAGAAGGGCAGCAAAGAAGACATTTCTCTCCAAGAAATACATCAAGGACACACTCACATTCTGCAGGAAGTATAGGGATTGATGAAGACCCCTTCAGACTGTTCGGGACATGAGGAAAAATTATTGTCTGGAGAAGAAGGTGAGCGATATCATGAGTCCTGTGTCATGCCAACAGTGAAGCTTCCTGAGACCATTCATATGTGAGGTTGCTTCTCAACCAGGGGAGTAGGTTCACTCAAATTTAGCCTAAGAACACTGCCATGAATAAGGAATGGTACCAAAACATTCTTCAAGAGCAACTTCTTCCAACAATTCAGGAGCAATTTGGAGATGAACAATGCTTTTTCCCAGCATGATGGAGCACCATGTCACAAGCCAAAAGTGATAACCAAGTGGCTCTGTAAACAAAACATTGAAATGTTGGGTCCATGGCCAGAAAAGTCCCTAGATCTCAATCCTAGTGACAACCTGTGGTCAGAGTGGACAAACAAAAACCAAGAAACTGTGATTATCTCCAAACACTGATTAGGCAAGAATGGGTTGCCATCATTCAAGATTTTGCCCAGAAGCTGATATCCAGCATGTTGAGGTGAATTGGAGAAGTCTTAAAGAAGAAGGGTCAACACTTTTAATTACTGTAATAACATATAACATATACTATGATCAAACAGTAGGGTGCATGATAATAGTAAACACTTGTTAAATCCTAAATAAGATAATATGAAATAGGACTTATATCCAATCAGGTTTTCAAATCTGTCACTGTTCAGGTTTTTTATGTCCCTAATTTAGTCATGTCCAGTTCTACCCACTAGTTAGACCTCCTGATCAAATAATGCTAACAAGCTGGAACAATGAAGGCTTACCCTGAGACAGGCAAAGCACCACTGCATCTTTTTACATTTGGACAGCTTTGGACTGCTCTTGAAGAACAACGCTAACTGCCTGTTTTGTTATGTAATCTGACAGCTGACAGCTTTATATAACTGTGGCAACAATTAAAACTAATAATAATAATAATTATTATTATTGGCCAGGTGTAGCAATCTTTATTTAAAGTTTCTATATAATATTGAGTTTTCAGGTAAAATACTATGTACATACTATGTATGTAAAATACTAAGGATAACTTGAGTTGGAGATGACCACTTTCTTTCTGGCCTTCTGCAGGTGCTCAGGTTTCCTCCCACAGTCCATACACATACAATCAGGTGAGTTAAAGGTGCTAAATTGCCTCTAGGTATGTGTGTGTGTATGTATGCGGATGTTAATGTGTATGTCTGTGATAAACTGGTGGCCTGTCCAGGGTTTTTCCTGCCCTCCACTGAACAAGTACATGGAGAGGCTCCAGCACCCCCGTGACACAGGTTATATTAATGATGCCTATATATCGAAATGTAGATACTTTAAATAAACAACATGAAAATGACATAAATAATACATAAGAAATTCCAAAATTTAAATTTAAAATGAATAGGCGTCTATGTATCGTGTTGAAGAGATGTCTGCTAAAGTTAGCGTGCTAGCCAGCTACCGTCTTGTAATTCCAATTCCATTACATTCCACTCCTCACCCATACATTTACAGGTCAACAAAAACAACATGAGATTAGACCATGACGGACCATGTTTTTAATCCAGGATTGCTCGTCAGGACTATGAAATAGTGAGTGCATCACTGAGTACAGTGTCCTTGCTTAGGATTCAGCAGATGGAACCAGGGGATGGAGGTTATCAGGCATTCCATCTCCCTCTGGACTGTAATTCAGCTACAATGTGCTGCAGACCCTAAAGGCCTGCCATCTGCTAAAGTTTTTCCTTTCCTAAGGTGAGAGAGTCTCGACCTGGAGTTTCCAGAGTAAGTGTGGGCATGGACATATACCACAGCACGGACACACACACAAATACACTTACACAAACACATATACCAGTACATACACATGAACATAACTGGACATGAACAATGGTATAAAGCTAAAGCATTAATTGAGATAATATATATATATATATATATATATATATATATTAAATCAAATATAATTTAAAAACGGGATAAAGATCCTAAACACCTCAAGCTGAAGGCTTACCCTTTACAAGAATCTCACAGAACTAGCAATCTTTTTAAGAAAAAATGGACAAAAAAGTATTTACAAGCTGTTATACACACCAAAGTGATTATGCAGTGTGCCAAAACTGCCCTGTTGCTTATTGTTATTTTTAAAAACTGTACTAAATGGGATCAAATATATAATCTTGCTTAAAATATAAAGAACTGCATCATCTTTAACTTTATACCTTTTGGAAATCGACTAAGGAGTTACTCACTGAACTCTTCACAATATCAGAAATTTTGACCCCAAACCTTTATATGCCACTATATATATATATATATATACACACACATTCTTAATTAGGCCTTATAACTTCAATTCCTCATGATGCATCATAACACTGTTATACATAGAACACATGCCTGTCACACTCATGTCAATACAACACAAACAGCTGTTTATGAAGTATAGCTTTTGAAATGTTACTGCACGGTGAAGTTCCTATGTAGCTAGTCTTCAAATAAAGTTTTTCCCCCAGCACATTAACACACACACAGCCAAAGCATACACACACGAGACGCAGACACACACACAAACACACACACACACACATACACACACACACACACACACACAGCCCACAAACTCAAAGAAACTGCAGTGAAATGCTGACGTCTGCCACAGACCGCTCAGCGTCAGCGTGAGATGACAGGAATTCTGCTGTGTTTGGACCAGATTAATTACACCAATTGAGGAAATAGCAGTGCACTAAACAGCCATTAGGCCCTACAAGAAGCATTTACAGCGAAAACAGAAATAACAATCAGGATGCCACCAAGCCCTGATCAGACTGACAGGGTGGGGGACAGACAGAGAGAAAGGAAACATCACTTCAGCTGGCTGGAGTTTATACCGGAGTTTCTTTGGTTCCTTTTTTTACAGTGAAGATATGAGCCTATCCCGCTAACCAGGGTAGACACCAAAGAGAGGGAGACAGAAGGTCATCATTCTTTCTCACCTGACCTCTTTCCCCATTGGCAGGAAGATTTATCTCACCTATCAATCACTGTCTGCTGCTCCTCCCCCTTCTCCTCACACATGATTTCGGGAGGGATTTGTCACGCTTTGAAAAGCCTGAACTTGGCTTTTGAAAGCTGCCTGCGCTGCATCGCTTATAGTGTCAGTCTCTCCAGGACGGACGGTGCAGGTTCGACAGGCTAATCTGTGAACTAAGGTCTGCGGTCAAAACAAGACATAATTCGATATGTGAAAAAACAACAGACTTACAGTCGAATTTGCAGCCCGGCGCAAGACGTGATTCAGTAGTTTGGGACACGTAGGCTTATGGTAAAAAACAATAACGCGATCCTGCCCAGCGTCCATGCTCTAAAAAGCCAGTTCCGCTATTATTAGATTGCTCCCATTAAAGAACTTCCCGGAATTTGGAAATCATGATTAATATGCTTCTTCCAGGCATTCTGTAAATATTGGTAACATTAATGTCCTAATGTTGTTTTAACCTCATATTCATCTCGGGACGTTACATAAATATGAACAAATTGTAGTTTAGAGTGAAATATTATTGAATATTCCTTTATAATACTTTTCTTTAATAAGCAGGGGAGAGCGAGCTTGGGATGCTCTTTTCTCTTATATCCCAGACATGCCATGTATCAAGATAACAAAAGCAGCCGCAAACAAAAGCTGAACATATTAACAAATAAAAAAAAGAGATAGAGATGGTCAGAACTTTACATCCAAACCAAACATAAATAAACCTTAAATGCAACCAAATTTTTTTTTTTAATCAATCAAACATCATTATATATGAAAACAACTGCTTCACCCCAGAACAGAAGACAAACACTAAAGTAGACAGTATATCAGTATCCTGCGTCTGAGTGTCAGGAGCCAGTTCCTTTTGTTTTTTGTTTTTTTACATTATACATGAGTGCATTTAAAGTTTAAAGGAAAAAGAAATCACCCCCTTTTCCTATCCCATATAAATGAAAGCTGTTTACAAATACAGCCTGACAGGTTAGACGCTGTTTAGCTCTGTTTTCATGTCAAAGCCTGACAGTGACATTTAACAGGAAGAAAAGTACTTGGGCTTAAAAAAAAAAAAGGTCCTAGGAAAATACTATACTGGCTGATATTTGGATGGAGACATGACCTTCTATGACATGTGCAGCATAATAAGGAAACATATTATTGTTAGGCCGCGTCTTATTATAGTTTAATATGTCAGAGGTAATTGAGGTACAATTCAGTTTGAGTCGAAGCTAAGAAGTCTAGACAGCATAATGGGTTTGGAATGTCATAATATCATTGATAATGAAATACGTACAATGTCAAGCCAACCTCTGTCATTTAGCCTCAACCTTGAAAATATAGCCTAGAGGAACCTCATCAGGCGGCGGGTTAGCGAGAATAATTAGCTGTCTAGCTAACCCTTAGCTGTCTAGTTAGCACTTTGGTCCTTCCTTTTTTTCTTACTGAGTACAGCAATCAGGAACTAATTACGTCATGGCTTTTATGAGCTTTTTTTGAGTTTCTTTCCAGCATTTTTTTAAGCTAGAAAAGTTTAGCCCGCCCGCCCGTCGCCTCTGCCCGTTTGCATGCAGAATGGCGCGCGCATTAAACACCAGAGCACACACTGCCCCAGAAATGGCCTGTGGCTTCATGAACTAAGCCGGGCCCGGAGACTGGATGCAGTCACGCTGGGGCTTTCTCCATTAGAGGCAGAAAGCTTGGGCATAAAACCGTATATTACTGCGACATTTAAAAAAGGAGAGAGTATATATATATATATATATATATATATATATATATATATATATATATATATATATATATATATATATATATATAAGTGACTTAAGTACACAAGGAAGCAGATATGACAGACACGGTCAGAAGACTTCAGTAGACGAGAGATTGCATTAATTTGTCCATCAAGCAAGCTTCTGTTTTAATGGGTAAATAGCCAACCATTAGGCCGTGCCGTTGCCATGGTGCCGTGTCAGATCTGAATAGCTGGAGCCACTTTTGGAAGACCGGCTAGGTCTTCTTTTTTTTTTTTGTCCACAAAAGCCTCAGAGATGACACTCACCAGCGAGAGGAGGCGACTCTAGTCCCGCTGTTGTGGACGATTCTTGGGCTCGCAATCCAATCCAGTCTGGTTCGGGTTCAAGACACTCTGCGGTCAATGACCTGAGCACCATTGCATCCAGTGTGCTAAGCATTTTCTCCCGCAGACAATACAATAACGGGTGAGAAAAATTCACAGATTTAGCAGATGTACAACAAAGCAGTGAAAGGCCTCAGATGCTGTGCGGCACACGGCGTAATTCTTGGTTATTAAGAATTCACTGAAGTACTATAATTAGTAGGTGAATGACAACAGTCAATTCGCCGAGCTCTAATGCAATCACTGAGCTGTAAAAGCAACACAATACATGGGTCTTTTTTGGACTCAAAACTGTTATAAACATAATCTTTTCATTACAAGTTAGTGCTTGAAGAAAATATGAGTAATACCACAGAGGCGCTTTATGGTTTTGATTAGTTTACCAGCTCTGTTAAAGCAATTAAGAATTAATGACAGAATTCCACAGGCCAACAGTAAAAACAGTTGCTTACTGGGAAAAACAATACAAACGAGATTGCTGTGAGCATGTGTGTGTGTGTGTGTGTGTGTGAAATAGCTAATATAGCGGGAGCTATTTCTTGTGTTTTTGTGCATCTCATGGTGCGATTTGGAGAGGCACCATATGGCGTCAGTAGACATGCCTGTGGCAGCTGGAATACGATCAACTGGTACCGAATCTGAGCGCAAACACTTATCAGGAGACAAAGTTTCCGCTAAGTAAACACTGCCAAGCAAGATCAGCCATGTCAGGGGCGTCAACTGTTTCAAGGGTGAAAGGGGTTGGTGGGGTACTCACTCAGAGCCAAGCTATGCAAGGTAGACCACGCGTGGCACATGATTAAAAGAAAAAAACAAGAACCAATTAAACTTCACTCAATCTCAGTCCAAATCCAGGATACCCAGACTCTGATAGATAAACAAATGAGGCAAGTTCATGAGAAGCACGACTGCATTCATTCAGCTCCTTTCTGCCGACCACTGTGGGCCAAGGTTCTGACACCGCAGCGTTAAACAGAACACAATAATATTAATATGTCATGTACCGCAGCTCTTCCAGGGGCGAACGCAATGAACTGCTTTTGTTCAGCTGCATGATGCAATCAGATAATGCGGCAATACATCACTGACATCATAGCTATCAAAGCCGCACATTTGGCAGGTTATACTCCAATCAATCATGTCAGGGCACCTCTGCAAAGGCCTCCTCCAAGAGTAAACGTGGAGGAGAACATTACTGAAGGGTAGGATCAGGGCGTGCATAAGCCAAGTAACAGTCAAATCTTGGCCGCTGTCGGCAACAGTTAAGGTCACGGAACAAGAGCCCAGCAATTTTGATGATGGGCTTTTAAAGCCGTGTGGTGTCTATCTGGAAAATCTTTGAAAATGTCTCTGATGTAACTCTGAGGTAAATTGCTGCTGCGGAAAAAAAAGCCCAACAAAAAAACAACACAAAAATGATAGTGCCAGATATATATAGAGTTCATATCTTTATATATAGGGATGTTAGGGACATTTTACATTTGCTTTGCCAAAACACAAGCCTGAATGCACACACACACACACATTTTAAATATATATATATATATATATATATATATATATATATATATATATATATATATATATATATATATATATATATATATATACACTGCATGTGTATATTTAGCTCTGTGGGGACTGAATGTCCCTAAGATGCATGAAAATTTTATCACTGTAGAGACATTATGAAAGATAGTTCTTTTGCTTTTTTATGCATTTATATTAGGGTCACGTATTTGTTGTTGTTAAACGAATGCAAGCATTACTTAGTTAATGCAGTGGTGCATATACCGCTGATGAGACCGATTTGCTGCATATACAACCAAAAAAAAAAAGCTGAACCTGTTTGTGTGTTTCTGGTTTTGTGCTTAGGTTTGATCATGACTGCCAGGGGCGAAGAGCTCCCGCCCGTCCAATCATGAGCCAAACAACCTATGTGCTTTGTGTGTTGCTATAATGTAGGTTAACGTGCTTTGTATCATGCTTTACAATCACCACCAGGACCACTCACAGTATTATAAGACTAGTGTAGGAAAGAGGCAAACATGTCAAAGCACACGTCTAACCTGACGACTATAGAAACACCAACTACCACATTCCAGTCCTGCAACTCGAGATCCATTATTTTTCCGTCACTCTTTTCATGAACGCCACACTTGTATGCACGTATGCCTAAATTAACCCACTTCTCGACACCACCGGCTACAGTATCACTGTATAAGCTGATGGTATAGATGTTGCGGTAAAGACAGGAATAGAAAACTTGTCACTTCATAATGTTTTTCAAAAGATTCCTCGACTTCCAGCAAAGAAGCACCATTAAAGTGGACGCTGGCACCTTATGCAGTACATCTGCTACCTAATGGAGGAAAAAACAAAATCTTTAGCTGTCTCACACAACAGTAATTTAGCATCAGTCTTTGCCAGTGCCTAATGCCCTGTGGGCCCTTTGAGCGGCTTCTCAGCCCCAGAGCCTATAGAGTTAATTTGTTGCATTCTTAAAGCACTAGCTGCTAAAATTGCATGTTTGGTGTGATTTTGCTTGCCTTTATTTTGGCTGCCTGCAGAGCGCGGGGGGGGTTTACTGATGAAAGGAACATGACTTCAAAGAGATTAGCTCATCAGCTGATGCCAATAGAGGAACAATAAGGCAGCACATTTATGGAAAAGTGGTATATTTCTGAAGGCAGGGTGCTTTTTTTCGTCATTTAATTACATTGGACCTTTGAGCTCAGTGCCATTAAAAGGTGAAAATGATGAATGCTCAGGTGATGACACCTGCAGTCGCAAGGTTGAGAGAAACTCTATAAATGTGCGCTTTTCTGCTGCTATAATTATTATTAAGTCATTACTGCATGTCTCACTAGAAGGGAAAACAACAGGAAAAGTAGTGTTAACCTTATGACCATTTATTGCAATGACATGTAGGAATGGAGTAAGTGCTGTGGTTGGAAGTCAGTGGGAGCAAGGGAATGTAAGACTTTTTTCTTTTTTCTTTTTTTTTTTTTTGTGAGACACAAATGTGCAGCTGGGTCCCCGGTCCAGCGCAACCCCTGGCTGAACTCGCGTCTCGGAGCTTGTTAAAGAGGCCCGGTCATGTGATGTGTTATTTTAACGGCCGTTCCCCTAGATTGGTCTCGGTAGCATCGTGAAGGCTCATAAAGGCTGATTCATCACCTCGCCTGTTCGCAGAGGGCACGGCTAGCCTGAGACAAGCTTCTCGCAGGTACGCTAAAGTCACTCCCAGTGAAATTTGTCAAGAAACTCTTCAAAAAAAAAAAAAACGGCTTGACTCTCATCCCTATCTTGCTCCCTCCCCGAGGTGGGAAGAGGAGCCAGAACCCATACTCAAGTAAAACCATAATGACTCAAGAACAGGTAAAAATATCTTTCCAAAACAAACACCTGAGCAGCAGTGCAAAAGTAGCAGGCCTTAAGTAGCAAGGTTCATATGGAACCGCACAGCTAGTACATCCAGCATCCATCAACTTTGCAAATGTACACATTCTTCATCTGAAATAACAGCTATCAATATTGGGTTTTCATAATACATAGAAAAATATATATTTATGAACAGAATATGTCCATGTTAATAAAATTACATATGACGTTTTAACATTGCATAGAAACTAGGGCTTAAAACTAAAACGAGGGAGACTGTTTCCCATTAATAACTCTGTAATGTAGCATCCTTACTAAGAAATGGAGTCTATAAGGAACCACTCTATCAGTTTAAAGATATATGTCCTCAAACTTTATATATATATATATATATATATATATATATATATATATATATATATATATATATATATATATACTACCAGTAAAAGCTTGGAGCTAACTGAAAATATATAACTATAGTTATATTTATGAAGACACTTTAATCTACCAACTGATTTTCAGAAACAACAGTCCTGTTAGAACAGCAGCTCGTGTGGCTTCTCATGAAGCTGCTGGAGAGAATGCATCACAGCAAATGAGGACTAATTTCTAAAAGAAGCTATAAACATTCCTTAAGTGTTATTTTATAGTTTGTCTTCATAATTACTCAATAATATTATTACTGAATATTAAACATGTGTATCCAAACTTTTGACTGATGCAGTGTTAATTTTGTTAACAAACTATTTTCGTCATAGTTTTCATCAACAAACCATTTTTTCATGACGAAAACGAGACGATAACTACAAAAAATCTATAGAAAGGATAAAAACTATGACGGAATTGATTGACACTTTAGTCAACGAATAAAAACGAGACAAACATGTTTGGCGGGGATGACATCCAATCAGAACTGATTTAGTTTTGTGAAAGGCGGGGACAAGTTAGGAAAACATCCAATCCTAACTACTTCGGCGTATATGGAGAGGCGGGACAAGTTGGGTAGCCGTCAATCAAACGCACACTTACACAAATTTGGTCTAAACCTGGGAAGACCATATGAGCCTGTGAACTGTCGCTCATGATGGATCTAAGTTATCTAGACAATGTCAGCAGAGAGAAAGAGAGTTTAGCGTTTGTGTTTAGAGAAAATCACCACACTGTGTTGGACATCAGCCCTCCAGCACCACTGAAACGCTATATGTGCAGAGCCAGAGTCGGGAGACTAGCTAGCTAACTCCAACTGTCTGCGTTTGATGATCATGTCCCAAATCTCTCCGTACACACTAGAAAGTGCACGAAACAGATTAGCTAGTTTTATTTACAATTTGTTAGTGCACGTAAACACTGTGACCTGGAGATGTGGCAGTTTTTCATTCATTAATTTACTGTTATGCTAAAATTTATTTGAATTGCACAATTAAAAATATTTTCATAGCAAAAAGTGATACATGCAATTAATGTAGATTAGTTAACCACAGAGCATGTAATTTAAATAAATTGACAGCACTGGTAACAACTATTAAATAAATAAGAGATAATAAATAAAAAGGTGATACAAGGATAAAATAACAGTTTTTTCTTCTTCACTTTGCAGTTACGGAAGACCTCAGATGTTGTTTGTTAAATCTGTTTGTGTGTGTATTGGTCTTTCAAACATGAATAATATTCCATAACTGGTTAATAGATGTTTCATTTCATGTAAGTACATATAATGGCTTTGAAGGGAACTGAAGAAAAGCATTACATTTTACACCCTTTATATTTTAGTCGACTTAATGGACTGTAGATTTAGTTTAGACTATATTCTTATGATAATTAGTCGACTAAAACTAGACTAAAACTAAAAACAATTCAGATGACTAAATTATGACTATAACTAAGTGACATTTTAGTGAAAAGACTACGACTAAGACTAAATCAAAATTTGTTGTCAAAATTAAAAATTATATATATATATATATATATATATATATATATATATATATATATATATATATATATATATATATATATATCAGATTATACTGAAGTACATGGACCTGGGTGAACGTAACAAGTCACCACCAACCTCTGCTATCCAGATCCAATTTCCCTCAGGATGCTATGGAGACTGCATCCGGCTCCGGCAGCCTTTAAAAATGATCGCCAAATAGCCCCACTTGATTTGCGAGGTCTGCGCTGTGCACAACCCTAACATTATCTAATCAGTGTGAGTGATGTCATCAATATCGCAGTGATACATCCCACCCATATAAAGTGACAGTGTTCTGTATGGCTGTGTTACTGTAAGCTTTACTGTTCATTTTATCAGCTTCCCCAACTATCAGCAGGTCATTAGCATTTGGCAGGAATTATGCGCGATATGCTGAGGCTGACACCCTTGGGATTATGGGACACTTTTTTCCCATAATTTAGCGCGACAGACTTTTCCCAGACGCAGCAGAAAGCACGCGCTAAGGGCCAGATAAGGGCATCTACAAATCTCGCCACTTCAGCTGGCATGGCAGGGTGATTGACAAACGATAAAAAAAACGCCACTCAATTTTTTTTCTTCTGTCTCTCCCCCCCCAGACACCGGACAACCCCGTGGACCAGTAAAGGCTCTGATGTCTCCAAGAAAGTGCCAGCTTCACGAGTGCCACATGGCGGTTAGTTTGGTAATTAAATGATAAACAGTCCGGATCCCAAATGGTAACGAGCAGTTGAGGTAATATGCATTCAGTCTTCACGGGAAAATGCACAGCGAGTGGGCTTATTTTATGAACTGGGGTCTACAGGGAATATAAAAATATGTTTTCCTATATGTCAAAAATGAATGTTATCTGCATTTTCATCAGGTTTGCTGAAGACCGGCCTCAAGTTTTCAATTCAGACTAAATTGCCTTTTATAAGAGAAACATGCAATACGGCATATTAATATAACAGTATCCTGCGTGGGCCATCTTGGAATACTAATTTCTCTGGATGTTGGAGAGATCCAAAGAGATTTTTTGAGTAGCCCGGCCCCTGTGCAAAACGGAATACGCATTTCTAAAGCACACAAATGGAAAATTCCGATCTAAAGACACCAGCTGGCACTCGGTTAACGCACTTTGTGACTAAATTGTAGAGAAACTGACCAATTATGTTCAACCATTTCGGTGTCAGAATGGGCATCTGTTGGTTCCTGTATGCTGCAATCATTACGATCGAATTTCTAATGAATTGTTTTGTTGGGTTTTTTAAAAATGCAACGGATTTCACGTCCATGCAGCATATGGAATTGTCCCCTTCCAATATGGATGGCATTAGAGAAATTAACGGGTTTGTTTTTTCTTTTTCTTTTTTTCTTTCCTCCCTCTTCTCTCTCTCTCTCTCTCTCTTTCCTCCTCGGATTGCATATTCAAAGGCAAGCTGAAATGCATGTAAGAAGTTTTGTCTCCATACAATTTCTAATCTTGACAGGTGGAGCCTCCAGAAAATGGATTGAGTCTGGATTTAGAGGGGAGGTGTGTCGGCCTGTCTCGTGCTATTTTTTTCCCCCTCAGCTCTGCACCAATTTCATATTGATGAGCTCTGCAGCAACTCAAATGGCATGTCTTCTTTAAACATTTAACTGGAGAAGAGACTGATCATACACTTTGCTCAAATCCCACTCGTATCCCAATGCAAATCCTGCTGCAGCGAAAAGATCACGATGAAAGAAATTAACAAAGATTCATCACTTTAAATATGGTAAGCACACTTTCAGTACAATCCGAGACTCTTTCTTTATGTTGGCTGATTTTTTCTTTTCCCAGTCTTTTATATGTTTGCAGTCGGCCTTTGTACGATCTGTTGAACACTGTTTTGATATCTGATGGATTATAAGGACTAAGCAATGTTGTAGAATACTCTAGAGTTATTATTCTCAAAGGCTTTCTACAGGCAGAGAGCAGAACCTCCTTACACAGGCTCCATACACGCCCTCATTTACAAGCAGACTTGAACCACAAAGATATGTTTATGTGGCCTTTAATAGAAAGGCACTATCATTTTGTTATATAGTAACATTTGACCCAATTTCTATCATCTTTTCTATCCTGACCTCTTAGAGTTGGAGTTCACTTACACAGTCTTTAACCCAGGAGCCAGTTTGTGTAGGTTAGTACCCGAGTTTGTGTGTAAAGTCAAATCGGTAACACTTTGCTGAAGCCCTTGTAAGACTATGTGACACCTACATAAGCCTATATGACACAACACACAGATCATTATATTGAACTGGTCCAAACAGTACAAAACCCAACAGAGATGTTAGAATAAAATGATTTTGCTTTAAGAGACTCTAAAAGACTCTAAGAGACTTTATTTCATTAAAACAAATGACTGAATATTCTATTTTCTATATTCTATATTCTGTGAAAACCATCATATCACTAGTAGTGACTCTTTCAGTAGTGGCAATTCAAGCATGACTCAAAAACTAGCCTGAACAGTGGTACACGCACAAAATCATAAACATTTTTTAACTAGAGATGGAAGAATCAATCAGCCATGTATTGGTATCGGACGATCCGCCAATTTTTCTCCAATTTAGCCAATCCCGAGAGCCGATCGATGGCGTTAATCAAATGTGCTTAATTTCTGTATTTACAGCTAGCGTTTTATCTAGGAGGAGGAGAACACCCTCCGGCCAGCTCCCTGCAATTCCTATCTGAACCGCTAGGTGGAAATACATACCCTTTTATTTCAGCAGCAGCCTCGCGAGAAAAGCATGCGCTAACAGAAAGCATGTAGTTCGTCTGGCTGTTTGTTACCGTATGTGACACATCCAGGACATTTTGTAAAATATATAAAATCAATGTGTCTCATGGGGGAACCAAAAACGTTTAACACTACTAATCTAATACAGCACTTAAGAGTACCCCACATGGCTTGCAGTTTTGACTGCATGTATTTTATTAGCTTTTATTAGCTTGTTTTAAATTTAAATGTAATAATTGCAGTATTGTGATATTTGTTTGATTTACTTTGTTTATTTACTGATAATTTTGTTAAAAATATTTTCACTTGTTTCGCTTGTTAAAAATGGCAATAAACCAGTTTAGACCATGTTTTATGACTTGCTTGTGCTAATAACTACATGTAGCCCTGCCGTGGCATATAACCCCACCCACAATCAATATTGGCTATTGGCCGATTGTGCTGAAAGGGGATCGGCGATCGGAATTGTAATTTTAAATAACACACACAAAAAAGGTAGAGGAACATGTTTCTAAATTTCTGCACACTTTGTGGTTAATGACAGAAAATTTGTTTCGAGAGATTTGGTGTGAAATGCTTTAAGAGAAAATTATAGTCAGAATTGTTCACAGTTGCAGTAATAGGAACCAGACACCCACCTCTAAAAGCTCCCTCACAGAAAGATGAAATGGTTATGAATTTGCTGGATGACGCCTGATACATTGTTTACATTAGTTTTGTGACACACTTTTGGGCTAAAATGTATTTGAATGATTTTTGGTTTAATCATTTAACCAATCACGGTGGTGGGATACACAAAGGAAAAATAGCCCCCGCAAAGACAACAAACATTTTTGTTCAGTTTAACATTTTCCTTTCCTGATTATTTTACCATGACCAGCTTTAAAAAAAAATAAAAAACAAATAAATACATAAACAAAAAATTATGTGTAGGTTAACTGGTGGTTTTGGATAGTAAACAAAATGGCTATTTTGCATTGTAGACATTTGAACTATAAACCAAATAAACCTTATTTCAAATTAAACCAAACTGAATGACTTTATCTATATCTATATCTATATCCCGCCTACTGAATTACACAGAACGTTGTAATAGAATTTACCCAGACATATGTGTTTTAGTTTAGACAATTCTAAATGTTATACAGTGTTTTTAAGACTTTGAAACACATTTACTTTAAAACAATGAGATTTAACAGCTTAACAAGGATCCAGTCGCACTCCCTGCTCTAAAATGTAGGGGTGTGTCTAAAATGAGACTCAGTTAGTTAGGCTCAACTAAAACTCTGTGTTTGGGTGGTGGCATAAAAACATGGGCCTCGTGTTTTGCAGCAATGTTTTTTTATTTAGTACATATTCAGCTTAAGGTAAACACTTTTAGTGTAAACGTAAAACCAGTCTACCAGTCTGAGTACAGGTGGTACGACTTGCACCCTGAACATCTTGGGTATCAAATAAGTCCCCCCCGATTGCCAATTTTTACTGTTGGTTCCTACATCAAAATGCTTTCACAGACAGCTTGCATCCTAATGAATGTTCACTGATAATAACTGGCCTATCCACCAAGCCCATGCTCCGTGTCCATACCGTTACTTTACGTAAAGTAGTCCCATTTCTTTTTTCCATCTTCTGCTCTAAAAAAACGCCGGAAGATATTATTTGCACTAAGACCTTTGTTAGGCAGATTGGTAGCTGAGTAGTTTCTAAAGTGCTTGAAGTGCTGGCTGAGGAGCTTTGGTTTTGCCATTTTAAGTTGACATGGTGCTCAAAGAGGTACCTCTGCTTTGAAAATGGAGCAAGTTGTGAAAAAGCATGGCCATTTTCTTCCTGCCTGACTCAAAACATCCACTTGAATTTCTTGAAAGGAATCAGCTTAAAGGTGATAATCAAGGAAAAGGACGAGGGAATCTCACTAGACCTGTCCCGAGCCTGCCTTTAGGCCTATTATGAATTCTAATGCTGCTTTCTGGAGGATCGTTAGACTAACAGCTGCCGGTCCTCTCCTGTTTTTAACATTTAATAAAGTGAGTGTGTGTGTGTTTGTGTGTGTGTGCGTGCTTTTAATATGTCATATGGGTTTAGTGCTAGACTGACTTTAAATGCTTCCTTCCATACTGTTTCATAGCATAATTACAGAAAGCATAAGTGCTCAATTACACAAAATAACCTTGCGCATTTTAAAGCTTCTTAGTGGTATATGTTATTAGTCCCCTGTTTGATGTATAGAAGCAGTTATGCCTTTTTAAAGTAATTCTATAGTCCCATCTCTCTGGGTGCATAAACCGCTGATGGTTCTGACGAAAACCATGTACTTACAGGAATCTAGGTATATGCTTATTTGGTCGCAGCAGTAAACAGCAAACAGCTGGGTATGCTACATGGCTTCCTGTTGCCTAGACGGAAAGAACTGAACCTAAGCCATCTACACTAAGGTCAAGAGCTCTGCCACGTGCCAAAGAGGCATGTTAGGTGTCAAGACAATCAAAGTACCCATTGATCCTCTGGAGGCGAGCAACAAGAAGCAATAACACAAGTCTCGGCTTTCCTCTAGCATCGCCGATGGATGTCTGGATTCAAAAATATGGGGCAGTATACTTTCTGTCCCTTAATTACTGCGTTTGTTTGCTTATGTAATAAGTAATTTATTTCTTCATGAAGGAGGAGGAAGGAACACTATCGACAGTTTTATACATTTCTGCATATCGTGATCATTACGGTATAGACAGTCTTTCAGAGTGCATTGATGTGAAATGGCTCATTGCAGTTGAACTTGTTTACAGTGGTGGGGACAGAAACCAGATGCCTGAACAGTTGAACTGCTCTCACTGGAAGATGTTACTATTCTATTTTGTTTTAATCTTTAATCTTCAGGGCGAAATAAACTAAAAAAACTATTTTCTTCTGACCTACCATTATTTCACAACTTTCAATGTCTCAGTAGTGTTGGACGTAACAAGTTTCAAAGTAGCCCACTACCTTGAATCTAATACAATTTATCAGTAAGGAGTAAAGATGGAAGGATCGATCGGCTATGTATCGGCCGATGTTTAATCAAAATATGTGATCAGTGATCGGCCGATATTTCTCTAATTTAGCCGATCTCGAGAGCTGATCGATGGCTTTAAACAAATGAGCCTAATTTCTGTATTTCCAGCTAGCGGTTCATCCAGGAAGAGGAGAACCCCCATCGGCCAGCTCCCTGTAATTCCTATCTGAACCGCTAGGTGGAAATACATTTCCTTTCATTTTCGAAAGATTGACTAAAGTAGCGGCTTCGCGAGAAAAGGAAGCGGTTATAGAAAGCATGTGCGTCTGGCAGTGTTTACCGTATGTGACACAGTCTCATCTAGGGTGTTTTTAAAATGTGTAAAATCAGCGTGTCTCTTGGGGAAAACAAAGAGATCAGATACGACACTGCACGCAGCTGAATACAGTGAGTATCAGCAAACAGCAGAGCTAGCACACAAAGCTAGCACAAAACTAATAACCCAGAACACCTTGCAGACCAGATCTGACCGGTATGAACAGTACAGCAGAAACAATTCAAGATCTACATTTAATGATTGCAGATTGTCAGTTAAAATAACAGAGTCTGTGTTTAATGACTGCAGTTTTTACTGCATTTATTTAATTTGCTTTTTTCGTTTTAAATTAAGGCTCTAAATGTAATGATTGCAGTATTCGGGATATTTGTGTGATTTACTTTGTATATTTACTGCTAATTTTGTTAAAAAAATATTATGCTGTTTCATATGAGCTCGTTAAAAATGGTAATAAACCTGTTTAGACCATGTTTCATGACTTGCTTGCGCTAATAACTACACGTAGCCCTGCTGTGGCCTATCGGTATGGCTATCGGCCGATCGTGCAGAAAGTTGATCTGCGATCGGAATCGGCCTTAAAAACGGAGATCGGTCCATCTCTAGTAAGGAGTAATGCATCTGACGGCTTACACAACTACAATTATTGAAATGCAAATGGACTCATTACTTGTTACTTTTATCTTGAAACATAAATATGCTTATACATATTAATGGCCAGCTACAGCATATATCTTCCAGTTTCATGCTTATAATGTAACATCACTCGGCCTCACGGTGGAGAAATGATCAATTAGCATTAGCCCACACAGTGACTGACAGTTCAGACAATGCAAGCTTGAAGAAGGCTGTATTTGGCAACGGCCTTGCCTCACACATGGAATGCTTTTGCAATGCTTTTGGTTTTGTTTGCAGTCATAGACTGATGCTGATGCTGAACACAGCATAAACAGACAAGCAACAAACGGCATTTCCACCATTTCTGAATTAACACAGACAATAAATGATGGAAACAAATACCTAAAATAACTTGTGAACTTGTTTAAATAGCTATGTGTGCATTAACCTGAATAGCTATGTGTGCATGAGACCTGAAGCAACTATTTAGAAGTTACTTTCCACAGTAAACAGTTATTTTTAGAAGCAGTATCTGGTAAAGTATTTCAATTACTTAAAAAAAGTAACTATTAACTGTAGCTAATTATTAGGCACCGTAGACACGTGTAGATTCACTGGACTGTTTATATTTGTGCTGTAGACACTGAGTCTGTAAATTACCCTTCACACCCTACATAAGTCGGTCAGCTCCTCCACGATGAACGATTTCACTTCAAACCACTTAAATCCTAATGGCTGAATTATACAGCTATTCTCCTTTAATCTCTGTTAAGCAAAACTTTCAGCAATTAAATACATTAAACAGTGAATACATTTTTAAGCTTTGTTTGTTCTGGCCTTTTAAAAAAAATCAATACAAAATGCCCTTCAGCCAGCACCAGAGCGCGTTTCTTTAAACCACGTAAATAAATAAATAAATAAATAAATAAACCTTGAAGAGATTACCTCAGAACCTGAGAGCGAGTTGTTTTCTGAGAAAAGAGGACTGAGGTGTGTATAGGGGGCGAGAAAGCATTGGGGAGTTTGCCCGCAGTGCATTGTGCTTGGACATTAACAGAGTACTTCTAATCATTAGGAGTCACCCTTAGCGTTTGTATTTTTATGGAGGTACCTTTAATTAGCAATGAAAATCATAAGGATATGACCCAGCGCCGCAGCGCTCCTCTGCCCTCTGTGAATAATTTCCCAGCGTAAATCACGCCCTCGCTTCTAACATATTAAATAAGCCCTTTATCCAAATTAGGCCAAGGGGAAGAAAAAACAGTAAGGGAGAGAAGCGAAGGCAGGAAAGCAGCAGCGGTTCGTAAGGGTACGTGGGTGCATCCCTACAGCAAGAGCGGTCTATCATAACGGCCGGCGCTTTGGGATACACATAACAAATGGCCGCGCCTGCGATTCGCTTTCATTCACCTACTTCCATTAAGAGGCGATAAACTCCAGACGGGCTGAATGCTACAGTTTGACGTTCCGTCTTAACTTACCGCTCTGTCAATATTTATTTGGCGTCGTGATGACTGCGAGCTTTCTCTCCGCTGCGTGCGGCCCTCGGCCTCTTTTAAGGATCGCCTCTTCTCTGGCACATGTGTCAATTTGTCTGGTGATTTATGATGTTGACTAACTGAGTTGGTATCACCTAACTCATTCGCGGAGAGAGCCGGTGCGGGGCTACTTGGCGGCCGTCCATTCCGTAATGGGAAAAGCAGTAGGCAAGCAAAACCCTCATGAGGGTACCGGGAAAGATGAGAAAATAAGTGGGTCAAGCAGCAGGCGCAAGGGCACGAGCCGAGAGAAGAGAGGACCCCCTGAAATCGATGCCGGCTTCTTCGAGGGGCTGCTTTTGTGGGATATCGAACACTGCAAAATGTGTGGCAAAGTGGCGAGTGACAGGAAAAGAGGTGATATCTTTTATATCTGCCTTTGATTATTCCATCCTCTTGCGCCGGCAGTCATTTAAACACATAACAGGCGACAAGGATCATATTGTTTCCCCTGCAATGCCATTCTTTCCCGGGCTTAGCCGCGTGCGGGGTAATCGGCCATGCTTGCTGTGCGCGAGCTTAGGTTTTTGGTGCACGGCGGCGAACCAGCACTGCGTAGCAACACCTTCTGTCCTTATGCGCCTCTACTAACGCTCCCCCCAGCCTACGATAACAGAGGGGTGAACAGACATTTGCATATTTAATAGAAACGAGGCGCTTCCCAAAGAAAAGCCACTGTCGTGGCCGCGCCTATAGAAGCTCAAATGCCTCACCTCAGTGACAAGATGTCACTGTTCCGAATACAAGAAGCGCATCAGACACACAGCGAGTAACTCCCTGACAGTCTCAAATCATTTATTTAATGCATCCTGGCTGAGGGCATGTTGCCACTAGTGCTCTCAACCCTAAACGCACCCGTAGCACTGCTTTAAACATTTCTCCGCTCACTACAGGTGTGTTTCCTCACTGATAAGCCATTTTGCTCTAGGTTAACCTTGTTATCTGCCACACATAGCAAAGTTAGCTTTATCTTGACTTAGCACTTCCTTTGTTGCCTCGAGGTGTCCTGTGGGCAGGGGAGCAAAAAAGAGAGCGAGAGAGAGAGAGAGAGAGAGAGAATAAACTAAAAAAAACATGCCTGGCTCATCAACTGTTTACTCATTACGTTTCTTTTAAGTCACAACACAATATTGCGCTGCCTGTGCTACACGCTGCGAAGACATCGCACAGCCTAAAGCAGTGTTACTTTCCGCGCCATTGTTTTAAAGGGCTCATATGAGAAGCCCTTATTTAAATACAATTTTTACTTTCTTTTTAAATGTGGTACATAAACAGTGTCACAGTGTCACGATGGGCCATTGACTCTTTGGCCCACATTTGGATATCACGCAGTAAAAAATAGCCACTTTTTACATCATCACAGTTCTGATGGAACATATTTACATATGGCTGCCTATTTGAGGGGATAATGTAACAGTGTTACGTTATCAAGATACTAAAGACACCTGTATTCTAGTCTGCAGACTACATGTTACAAACGGGGGGTGATACCCCAGCAGGATTAGACTATAACTACACATATGCAAATATTTGGCATTTTAAATTATAAGTATGTCAGGAGTTTTCATTTTGTAAAGGGTTCGGAGTAGGGCTGGGGCAACGCATCAATGTAATCGATTACGAAATTACATTGATTAGCATACTGTGCGTCGATGCGTCCCAAAGATGGCTACGCCTACTAAAAGCATGGATTTATCTGTGCATCTAAAGTTGTGGGAGTATTTCACACAGAAACACAGATTTTAAAATTATATACACATGTAAAGGCTGATTTAGCAGCCACTACGCACATACTTCTCTGCGTCAGCTCCGTTGACATGGTTATGTCCAGTAAAGGGCAGTTCGGGTTCGAGTAAATCAAACATGGCGACGGCGGCTGAGCTTGTAGTTCTTTATTTACTTTGAAAACTACTAAAAACTAAAAACGTTTGTCCACGCACAGAGGAGATGGTATTTCGGGGAATTTCTAATGAACGTGCAGAACCTCTCTTCAAAAAGTTGCACCATTTCTTCTCTGTCATGTATGTGTGGAAGTGGCAGTCTTGCACTGCCCCCACGGTCTCCAGCCGTACTCCTCCATCCCATCTGTAACCGTAAGCTTTCCGAAAATGAATGTATGTACGAAATGAACACAGAGTACGGACAGAAGGCTCCGTGCGTATCTGTATTTAATGTTCAGCATAAATGAGCTGCAAAACATGTTTCTTTTAGTAGTGTCACTTGCCTATGCATTGCTAACCGTTTCTTAATCATCCAGTGTAGAACCTGAGACTGTTCTCGAAACCGCGGGAGCTTTAAAACACACATAGCTGCTTCTCAAATGGCTCTCTGCCAAAATATATAGTCAACAAACTGTCCAAATTCTTGTGCGTGAGGCGTGTAGGCTACGTGTCATTTGTGCCTCTAAAAGTCCTGTCAGAGTGTAGACTTTTAGTCTTTAATCATTTAGAGATCACGTGCGTTTGAGGTACCCTTTAATAAAAAAATACAAATTATATATATAATCTAATTCATCTATTGGTTACAAATCCATAACAAAGTAAAAAAAATCCCTAACACATATTAGAGTAATCTAAAAATAAGTCATTAGAATAATCAACTAATTGAAAAAAAATCGTTAGATTAACTGATTATGAAATTAATCGTTAGGTGCAGCCCTAGTTCGGAGTGTTGCCAGCAAAGAGTTCCCCCTCGCAGCCTCAGTTGTTTCATTAGGTCAGTCTTTAGAAAAGATAGTAGGTGTTTTATTTCTAATGACAGAACTGAGAACTGCGGGATGTCCCTGTAGATATCTGGATCGGGCCTGATCTGCTACTAGATAGCGCCGAGTTTTGGACGTGTGGGAGGCACGGGCTAAGAGAGACTTTTAAATCACCTAAATAGTTCTGGGGGTCGGTTTAATGGTGTATATATGTGCTGCATGCGTTATTCTGTGTTGGACTGTGGGGCTGGTTGGTGGTGCACTGTTAGAGAGTTGTGTAGGTTGTGATGACCTACCAGCTATCTGGGCTGTTGAGTGGCGCTGGGTGGGGGTCTTCACCACTGCTGTGTTCAATCAAGAGCACCAGTAAAGAGCACAATGTTTCCTTCACCGCCAAGTGGTCACAACACGTTTCTACACTTTGATGGACATTAAATCAATCTTTTTGTTCAATGCTGATGCGAGCTACCATTAACATTAACAGTCCATATGGTCAAATGGAACCTTTGTGGAAGAGAAGAATAAAAGATGAAAGGAGAACGAGAGGGTGGTAAACATTGTGTTAGTTTCACATAGAGCATCGCCTTCATAACTTTTGAATGATTGCTTCAGAGTGGATATTACTGGTAACTCAAAACAACACATTCCCACACAGGTTTTTTAGCATATAATGAATGGCGTGTAAAACTTCTAGGACACTGAACGATTTCTGTGGACTCACAACACAACTGAGAGCTAAGCGACCATCAAGAAACAACAGCGGCAAAAAAAGACAAGGCCTTTTAGCAGATAGAGCACAAACCATGGCCTGTCAGGGCGTTAAGGAAGGCTTCTTTGTATAATTATTGTTGACGAGGGGTCTCAAACAAAGGCGTCTGCGCCTTTTGGTATAAAGCCCAGAAAATTAAGTCACTCTGTCACAGCTCCTCATTCCGGCTCCTAAATTGGTGTCGTTTTCCTGTTTACCTTACAAATTAAAGCAGTCTTGTTGAGCTTGTTTTTCTCTCGCCTGTAAGCAATTATATGGCTTTAAAAAGGCAAGTGATCAGATCGTGTTACTTTAACGTGGTAATCCTTTGGATTAGGCTACCGTTTACAGTGTTTAACAGGTAATTAGTAATTAGAAAAACATTTCTAAATCTATCCTTCTATTCATGCCTTTACATGTTGAAGTTATAAGGAGTGTTTCAGCTTGCACTGCTTTTTGATCCACTCACAGTACACTGGAACCAATAAAAACAGAGGTAATTTACATTTAGTTGTCTTTAAGACACAAAACTAGATTCTGGTACTCTAAGGGGATGTAAACAGAGGTTGATTAATGGTCATTGAAAAGTGAATTATGACTATACACACATAGAACTGTTATGAGTGGACAAAATAAACTGCAAAAAACATGACTTTGCTTTACAAACATGCAAGAATCATTGCAATCAGAGTCAATTATCAACAAATCCAATGTTAAAATGTACTCAGCTTAAAGGTTTAATGGGAAAACTAACCAAAACCTACAAGCTGAATGTAGGTTTTTACATTGCAGCTTGGTTTTTTCCGAGCGCCGCAGTAAACAAGAGGCCGTGCTAATGATATGCTATGAGCTGTGTGGCTTTTGGATATAATGGAGGAAATAACGCTGTGTAATTGGGCTTCCAAAGACATAAAAGGCGCTGAAAGTTCATCGCATACTTCCTGTGGGTTTCAATGTGGCACAGCAACGCTAATAACTGACTCATGACTGAAATGAAAATGAACCTGAAGTAAAAGCTGAATCAAGCAGATGCGGCACTGAATCCAGCCGACGGGACGTTTTTTAACATGACTTGTGCTTAATGTTCAACACCGCTCAATTACGGCATTACATAGATTCTAATTAGCATACATTAAGTTGCTTGGGAAGCTCTAACCTATAAACACCATCAAATAGGATTGGAGACGGTGAAATTAATAAAATGATTGCAATTATTGCTCTCGGAGTAAATGAATTCGAAGCTGAATCAGCACAGACAGGAGGAAGCGATAGCATGTACGAGCGCTTCAAATGGCCGTGTGTTAAGGGGAGGGGGTACGTAAAAGAGAGGGGCACGCACATACATATGCGAACGCAAAGCAAGATGAATACTGAGGAGCCGCCGCTAGTGAAAGATACCGCAGTGTGTGCATGACTAAAGGGGGGGAAAAGGAAAACCTGTAAAAGAGTAGACTGCGGCAAGCCATCTCACATGATTTTAGTAAATGCTTTAATTTGATATAAATCATCTCAGGGCTAGATGGGGAAATATCTCATTTACAAATTGTGTCCTCGTTTGTTAGTGGCACGGCACCTCAATTACCCGCCAAGCAGCTTTTTATTTATTCATGCGCACAAAGTCATGTATTCATGAGGATTAAGCAGCTACTCTCACAGAGAGTGGCAGCCACAGACAGCATATTTTACCAGAAGGGGAAAATCTGACACAGATTAAACTCTAAGTAGATGGGGGAGAATGAGAGGCCTATGGCTTTGTGCATTCATAGGTCAATGCTTGGTCAGTTTCCAGCAACAGCTTTATTCGGAGAAATTATCTCCAGAATGGGAAGAAAAATAAAGTTGGCATGGGCTTTACCGCAATTAAAGCAGACAAGGGGCCTAAAGCTGCGAAATGATCTACTGGCAGCGGGCATGGCGAGGTGTTTATATATGATAATGCATGCACCGTCGCAATGGTTAGGCGTCAAACTCGATATAACAAATTCCTCCGTGCAAGGTGTCCCCCGATATAGTGCGCGCTCAAAAGTGGGGGAGAAAATGAAATGACGCTATGCCAGAGAATGAATTGTTTCGATATCTTTTCGCGTGACTAATAGTCGTAATGAACCGTGGCAACATGCCAAAATGCACAATAGTATTTGAGTCAGGCCAACGGATTACAAAGTTTTATTCTCGCCGTTGTAAATAAATAAATAAATAAATAAATAATAATAAAATCAACTTCTCAATTTATCTTAATGGCGGCCCTCATCAGCATTGCGGAGGGGAAATCCTGGGTAGTATTTATTTATTTATTTATTACATTTTTTTTGCCGGCCCTTACCCACGACCGCATTAGACACATTTATCAGGATCCAGCAGCAGCATTATGATGAACCTTATCAAATTATCTGCTGGCGGAGCGGCTGTGAGCGAGGAATTAGAAACACCGACTTCACTGAAGAATGCAATTTGCCTAGATCTAGCGTGGCGAATGCTCACGAGCGCGTGTAGCCGGGCCCAGTGGAGCATGGACGCCGAGAGTGGACGCCGCATCCTGATTCGCTGTCTGTTGGGACAGATGTCCTCATGTCTGTGTGACTCGTGAGGTGGATGTCCCTGCAAGCCATGACAGATGCTCCGAAAGGTAAAACAGATGGGAGCCGACTTCAGGACGGCGCAGCTATGGGCGCTTTTAAGCTGGGAAATAATGGGGATAATCATTCCGGAAAGCAAAGGGAAAAAGCATTGGGGGGGGCGTGGAGCGCGTGCCGCCAAATAGAGCGCACCCCGAGCCCCAGACAGCCTGTAAAGTGACGGGACATGAAAGAGTGGCCCCGTTGCCGGCGAGAATGATTTACTACGTCTCCCAGCATTCTGAGCGGCCGACCGCAATCAGGCGCTGTGCTCCGCTATGCTGTGCTTCGCAAATGGGAGGGTAGTTTGGTGGAGGTGTGGGGTGGGGAATGGGGGGACGGGTGGGGGGAGAGAACAGGTGTGCGCCATCACAAGCACATCCTGATATGCGATCCTGTTATGGCGCTCCAGAGTGTTTACCCTTATTGTGAAGAAATGGAGTGTAAAATGCCTAATTAGATACACCTTGTACAACATATTTGCCCAGAATTAAGAATTCACGATACCTCGGGCATAATAAAACGCCTAATCCTAAAAGCTAATAGAATAATCAGCCAGGGGACAGGCTATTTTTTAAAAAATAAATAAATAAAATAAATAAATAAATCTTTTATTTTTCTCTGCTTTTAATGCTTTGATTTAGTGCAACTATGCTAAAGCGCATCTGTGCTGCATTTCTATTTTTTTTGTTGTTGTTTTTTTTGCTATGGAATCTGTGCCAAAGAAGAGGCGTTACAATGCTGGATTGAGTCTCGCTGGGACTTTGTTTACTCTCCTTGAAGTCCTCTCATTATTAACTTACAAGACCGTCTTGCGGCAGCAGTGTTTAAAGGAGTGAGCAATGCAGACGGAGAGAGAGCATTTCCCTGAGCCGAGAGACAGGCCTCGCCGAATAAACCGCCTCCCAGGGACGTACCTGGAGGTTGCTATTGGAGACACTGTGTCGCTTCACAGACATGCATAATTAACTGGAACTTTAGTGCGAGGAGGTGGAGGTGGAGGGGAGATCTATGGACTGAAACACATCAAGGCGTCTCTATCACCACAAGAGCTTTCGCACATCATTAGAATGCAAATCTGCCATTTGAAGGACAAAACGCTCATCCGCCACTACAATGGGCCTCCTCCTCGTTTACACAGCTCGCCTGAGCCCTGGTGTCACAGGTACCCGCGCCACGCGCTGGAAGAAGACGCGCTCATATGCCTGTTTGTGTTTCTCCTTGCTAGCATGCTATCTCCCGTATGGACCAGTGATTTCTTACACTGACAGCAGGCCTGATCATCAATTATTATAGCTCACTGGGTCTAATGGGCATTTCCCCCCTGCTCTGACACTTGCAGCCCTGGCTGCTGGTGAGAGAGAGAGAGAGAGAGAGAGAGAGAAAGAGAGAGAGAGAGAGAGAGAGGTACTTTGCTCAGAGGCACTGTGCACCTGTATGCACAAATGATACCAACCAGTGCAGCGGCAGAAGCAAACGGCCATGCCGGAAGACAACATCTGCTTCCCCTGGTGACCCACAAGTTAAGCCAACTGCACAAGCAAGGGCACACGCGGAGACACAGCCTCGCTGACAGCTAACTTCATCTGAATAGGACGGAAACGCAGTCCCGCCTGCACTGACCCATCAAAAAGTTTGGAAACACCTCGCCACCTTCTGAAATTCAATTTTTTTGCTATTTTGTTTCAGTTAAATAAAGAAGTAATACTTACTCACAGCTCACAATCAATACATATTAATTAGTCATGAATTGCTATATTTATATTTAGTTTAACTGCTTTGATTCTGTACTTTTACGTTTTTTTTAGTCAATAAACAGTTGACTTGAGGCAGAAGACAACTTTACAACTTTTTGTTTTTTGCTCGTGTTCATGATGAAACATTGCCACCACTTTCAGAGATGTTTGCAAGCTGTGCAAGTCTGAGTCCTGAGTCTATGCGTTATGCATGCAAGCAAAATCCGAAAACTTTGAGCAGAGAAGTTTGGTGTTGTCTCATTATTGGCTGCAAAGCATTGCATTGTAGAAAAATAAATCCCAATTAAAAACTGGTCAGGCTCGACACGGCTTTATATAATGAGCCTTTCAATCTAGAAGGACGTTCAATCTACAGGACAATTATTGTAGCACATGCAGTACATGCGGTGTTTAGCAGAAAGAGGAAAAACAACTTCTTTTTGGGTGAGCAGTGGGTTAGTCTGGGCTTTGTAAAGCAAATATGCTAACAGCTAATATATTAGCAATATATCAGTGACAGCTTATATGGATTTTAGCTGTAAAGGAATTTGCTCTGTTAAATGGAACCTGACAATTTCATAAATAAAAGATGTTCTCGCTGTCTGAACTGCATGACAACCAAACACTGAAAGTTGTTTTGCTTCTTTCTTAAATAGTTCGTTTACAGCATGTAGCACTTTACGCTGCTGATAAGACTGAAAGTTTTTTTCCAGAATGAAAAGCTTGATATTGGAACCGGGTGCTGGAAACCACCACTGCAGCTATAGTCAAAATCACATACAGTTGGAAACAAAATCTTTTTTTTTTGCTTGTTTGCTTTAAATTCTGATTGAGTCGAGTCATTAGTCAGTCACTAAACAAGTCCAGTCCTCTTCTTTATCTTCTATTAATAAGGGAAAAAATTATATAAATTAAAAGTTTGGAGTTTGCAATTCTTGGTTTAATAAACTACAAGTGACAACACCTTTTTTTTCTTATCATTGGCAACAACAACAATTTTTAAGGGTTAACATAAAACAGCTATTTAATTTTAATGAAGCTCTCAGCTTCACCTTCACCAAAAGATCTTTTTTAGAATAAGGAGAAAAAAATTGGCTAGATAATGTTTTTTTTTACAAACTACAGAAGATGTTTTGCTGCAAAAGTGATTGAAACACCTGAAAGGTCTGCGTGCTGATATCACTAGCGTCCAAACACAAATTGACATGCAGTTCAAATAAGAATCCATTCTTAAGCACTTGAAATAAAAGCAAACAGCAGTTTCATATGTGGATCGTAACGAATGCTCTTGTGATGAGCACTCTATTAAAGGAGGAGGATTTTTTGTCAAATGTCCCCTAATTAACACATTTACACTGTATCAACACAGGGGTAATATAATTTTCCATGCAGTGGCTGTGTTTTAAAAGTGAGGACCGAGCCCGGATTGACAGATGTTGGACAGCTGAAAGCCTAGGGAGTTCCGCTCGAGTAGAAACGAGGGCAAATCAATGCAGCCGAGCAGGTGTGCAGAGGAAACAGGGCAAAGGGACACTGGTGAGCGGTGTGGGTGGCCGCTAGTGGCTCTCGCTGGTGGCCGGCACGGGGTGGCAGGCAGCTGACTGACCTCCCCGGCGCTCCGTCGCCTGGAGGTCCCACAGATGCTCGGGCAGCGGCGAGGCGAACTTGACCATGGCAAATGTGATGAATGCGCCGGCCCGTCTCGGCGGAGGCCACACCACTGCCAGGTCTCTATGTTCAGTGTCAAGCCCTCAAAAGCTCCTGTCATATTTGGTTAGCCCAAACATTTCCTGCGAGGGCAAGTCTAATCCATCCTCGCCACGTCCCAAGTGAACCCCCCCCCCCCCCCCCTTCTTCTTCTTCCACTCAGTAAAGCTCCCCATTGCTTCCCCACACTCCATCCATCCATCCATCTATCCATTCGTCCGCCTTAGCAGCCCCCGAGCTCTTTCTTGAAGTCATCCATTTGTCTGAGAATAGCAATTTATCAAAGAATCACAGCACACATTGATCACTGGACTACAGGGTGCCACCGAGTAATCCAGCGCTCGCATGCACATGCACACACACGGCGAGATTAAATCCTACTGACCTGTGCAAAGATAAAGGAGTGGCAGCTCAAAATAGAGGAGGAAAAAAACCCCTCTCACATTCGATTGTCTCATATTTCCCATGGTGGGCTTGTCATAGTTTTCTGGGGGAAAATCAAACTATTTATACTGCCTCTATTTACCAACATGATGTATATAATGTAACTTGGCCCAGATGCTTGGGGACATTAAACTAATACACCAGCTTGACTGAGGCATGTAAATGATTTATAACTCCGGTTGGCTTCCTGGATGACTTGTTTAAGTGTGGTGTTTGAGGAATGTTCAAACTTTTTTCCAAAACTAATCTCTGCCTGCTGCAGCTGTACTGTATGGTTATTAATGGCAATGCATTTCTCAGTACTTTCTTCTCAGAAATGAACTGAAAAAAAGGAGCCAGTAGGCTGCTACCGAATTCCAACACTAAATTCTTGACATGTGTGAAGATGTAACACAAATTCTAAACACTAATGAGACAGATATGAGAAAATGTCTTACCAAGATTGTTCGTTTGAAGCTTTAACCAACTATCAAACATAGGACACGGTCAAGAGAGTAACGTGCTGTGCAAAAGTCAGAGGCCACCCTTTGTTTACTTAAGTCTAGTACATTACTAAAGGTATATGTTTTTCAGCATCCAAAAGCAACACATTTAACATCTATAATTTTAGTATTTAGTGCATCTGCATTCGGCTTTATTACAGCCTCCACTATTTTTGGATGACTTGCTTTCAATTAAAAAAATAATAATAAATTGCAGGGATAAATTCTAAAGCTCAGTTTTAGAAGCTGGTTGCAGCTTCATGTTGAGTCTGTTCACTATGGAATGATAAAAGGAAACACCTGTGTATTTCAGATCTAAGGCAGGAGTGGAGCTTGATTTCCCCCTCATTCTCTCAAAGATGAAAGCTTTAAGTATAGCAAGCTTTAAGTAATGACCGTTTTAACTGGAAATTAAATAAATGAAAGGCAGTCTCTAACTTTTGCACAGTACTACATTTTCCATTACCTCAGGTTTTCTATTATTCATGTAGCCTTTGTGAATGAAGTATCAGTATCAAATCAGTATTTTTCTAGGTAGAGAATTTTTCTAGGTATCGTGGTAAACACTGATATCATACCTACAATATTAGGAAAAATACTACTTTTCCTCATGTCAATATGTTTCATTAAAAAAAAAATTATTCTCAGCAGTGTACTGCTGCTCCCTCAATCCTATGGCCCAGTAACACTGAGATTAGTAACTGATCATCATATTGCTTTATCAGTCTAGTCAGGCTTTAGCAGAGCTTAGTAACACTGAGATTAATAACTGATCATATTGATTTATCATTCTACTCAGGCTTTAGCAGAGCTTAGTAACACTGATATTAACAACTAACTATCTCACCAGGCTTTAGTAGAGCTCAGGAACACTGAGATTAATAACTGATCATGATATTGGTTTATCAGTCTACTCAGGCTTTAGCAGAGCTGAGTAACACTAAGATTAATAACTGATCATCATATTGGTTTATCAGTCTACTCAGGCTTTAGTAGAGCTCAGTAACACTGAGATTAAGTCTACTCAGAACTATATGCTTGCTATATGATAGTCTTTCTTAAGAAGGCATCTTAACCTACCTTGCACTGATTTAAAAGTAGTTCATATTAAATAATAAAAAAGCTTATTTGAATAAATTTGTTATTTTTAAATATAATGGCCAATTATTCATAAAGTATACTTCTACATTTTTTAAAGGGAACTGAATCCTGCCTCTAGAAAATGAATACTTCTGTCTTTTGAATACTAATGCTGAACATCTTGTCTACAGATTTAGAAGATTAAGTAAAAAAAGGACAAACACTCACTAGCGCATTCCTTTATGTATTAAAGTCATAACCGAGAAAATAACACAAACACTATTGACATTTACGGAGGGAATCCAAAACATCACACCACCATATTGCTCGGGTTTGCGGGTGTCCACAAGCCATATGAATATCCAATAATGTCCTCATAACAGAGGACTCCTCTCGACAGCAAACACTTGAAAAATGGCGACAGCATATGTTTGGGGTGATAGGTGTGCTGTTCGCAGGATATAAGCACAGCACAGGTCAATAACGCTATGGTTTGTAGTCACCGAAAATACAACCCTCAGATGTTGAGTCTGTTCAGCCTTCGGGGGACGTATTGATGCTCAGTTATTTTGGTCAATAAGTCCTTCTGAGCAGACCCATCTTTATCCTTGATACTGCCTGCATGTGAAAAATGAGAGCAGGATGAGGCCATGCATTTTAATCAATTCGCTGTGGCATATCTTAGAGGAGAAGTCACACTCCTCCCGGTAGCCTCAGCTGTCCTCCGATCAGATGTTGATCATAAATTAGATATAATTCCCTCAAAGATCCATGACCTTTAGAATCAGCGGCGTCGAAAAGAAAGGAGGAGAAAAGCAGCGTTTTCCCCCTGATGTCAGATCAAGAAATTTTCTGGGCATAATTGGCTGGTAATGTTGTGAGCGTTAAGTGCAGATGGTCCGGCTATTTGCTGTTTTTTAGGGGCGCTTTAAAAAGCTGCGGCTGTCCAAAATGACAGCAGATCAGAAATGGCTGCATTCTGCCTGCAATTGGGAAGGCGAAGCGATTTTACTCTCATCTGGCGGAGCCATAATTTTAAGCCGTCTGAAATGAATTGCGCCGAAACCAACAGTTGACATAATTCGCAAATACAATCAAAACCTGATCGTTGTTATGATTGCAGATGTACAATCTATTAGAGGGAGAAAATAACAAAATAGTTTATAGTAACAGTTGACTTGAGGACCCTGTGATGACATAATGGTCTTGTGTTTGTCATAGCAGATGACAGGTATTGTCAGCTTGTGACATCACGGCACGGGCGTATCACTGTTTTGACTGATAGAGGTTATGACAGACTTGCAGGCTGACAGTCAACAGATTTTTGTAGCTGACCAAAGCACTGTGTGAAGTGTCACAACACAGGAACATCAGGTATAGTCATAAAATTCAAACTTGACATAGCCACTTTTCCATTCCCTAAAGACCCCGACAGTTCATTTTCACCCATGCATACAAACACACAGGCCCATCTGGAAGTCAGACTCCCCATTATAAACAGCACTAGTGCACAAGTTTTAGAGACTTGGGGACATGGTTAAAATTAAAAGGCTATTTTTGCTCAGCAAAACACTTTATTTTTAAAAAGACAGAGAGTATTAATACAGTTAGTTGTGTCAGTGTGTCTATTGAACCCTTTATAAGTGTTTTCTTGTGGCAACACAGTATTATTTACAGTTCTCATCTAATACCTGCATTGACAACCCAGTACTGGTCAGTCTGGAACATCCAGGAGAAATCTGGAACTAAACTTCTTCAAACCGGCACACAAGATATTATCTGCTACTTTTAACATAAAATATTAAGACTATTTTGTATTGTATTTATGCTTATTTACATCTGTTCTAATGATATATAGTGTTCTAACACACACACACACACACATATATATATATATATATATATATATATATATATATATATTTTTTTTTTTTTTTTTTTTTTTTTTTTTTTCAAGGAATTAAATTACTGTTAATGTTTCAATTTTAATGTGCCATAAACAACTGCATTTTAGCAAAGTATGTATATAATGACTCAAAGCTTTTTGGTTGAAAGCAGAAGTGGTGCAAAATTGAGTTAAGTTCATTCAAATTTTTAGAGGGAAAAAATCCCATTATAACTGTAAAATCAGTATGACACCACTCAACCTCAGAGACCTCTATACTGCCCGACTCCAAAAGAAAGCCAGATGTATATTAAAGGACCACACACTCACACTGGACATAACCTGCTGTCCCTCACTGCCCTCTGGCAAGAGATACAGATCAATCAGAGCCAAAACTAATAGATTGAAAAACAGCTTCTTCCCACCAGCAGACACCTACATAGCCCCTCCTCTCCTCCCTCTTCTCCCTAACAGTGAGGTGTAATAAACCCCTATCCCAAAGAACCGGAAGTGCATTAACCCCCTATCTCTTTCATTTTTCACTTTGCACTACTTCTTATTTTCATTTTGCACTACATGTATATATATACCTTCTCACTCTGGTTATCTTCATCCCCTTTATATCTCTATCTATCTATCTATCTATCTATCTATCTATAAATATATATATATATATATATATACACACACACACACACACACACATATATATATATATAGATATATAGATAGATAGATAGATAGATAAATAGATAGATAGATAGATAGATAGATAGATAGATAGATAGATAGATAGATAGATAGATAGATAGACAGATGTGTTTTTTAATTTTCCTGTAAAGTTACTATTTACTGAAGGGAAGCACATTTTTTTCTATTTCTTTTTAAGATTTTCTGAGATTTTTTTAAACAGCAAATGCATATATTTAATAATATGTTTCATATTGATTACCCACAATAAATCTACCAGCCCCCTACACACACACATCCACACACATATGTTCTGACCTTGATCAATAAGGCTTCATGACACTTTGGTCCTGGTTATTTTGCTGGTATTTCTATTGACTGTGATCTCTTACTCTACTCTGTACCAGAAAATGGCATGACATGATAAAAACATGTCCTCCATATACCTTCAACTGATACAGGAGTCTGCTAAGCTGATTATACAAACATATGTGGCTCCCATATAACAGGAAATTTACAACTGTCTGCGCTTTGGATTTTAGCACAAAACCTGACGCACTGCCAAAGGGGTAGAGTTAGCATAAGACTGCATCAGCCTGTTTCTGGTTGCGTATGAAAAAGCAGTTTTCAGTTTAATTTATAACCTGTTTTGCACCATCTCCCCACATATGTAGCCTATCCCCAAAGTCGCCATTTAATTTGATCAATAAAATCCCAGACTTGATTCAACAGTGCTGCGCCGGTTCATAGCGCTGTTCAAACCATAGCATTGAGCTTTTCTGGAATTACATTATGTGTAAGAGAAAATGATTCTTGTAAAAGCTATCTGTAACAAATGGCATTTAATAAAACATGGGCATATCAATTTTTCATTGCCTTCCCATGTCCCCCCTCTGCGTTTGGATGAGAAAGAGGATTTGGCAGCACATCGTTACGCCTCACACCATGCCCAATCCAGCTGCCTCCATTCTGCAGGCATCTGCCGAGAAGGCGAGTCCTTTGAACAAAGTTTCTCGAAGCATGATGGGCTTTCGAACAACATGGAGCTGATACATACACCTGGACTCTGCTTCTGTTCTTCAGGCAATTCAAACGCGCGAAAAACTGAAACCTAATCCAAGATATACTGCATGTAGACGCTGCATTTAAATGCTTTGATAATGAGCCGCTCAACATATTCCTTTGGCAATGATGCATGAATATTATCACTGAAAGCATGCCAGTTGGAATGGAGGTAAATCAAATTGCCCCTTTGTTGATGAAGTCTCATAAATAGAAGTGGCTTTGGCAGCTTGTCCAACTCTGGCAACTTGCAGACATGGAAGTTGGCCACGTTAGGTCTCGCAACCCTACTTTAAAATGTATGAACGCCGGATGGTTTGGTTGTTTGTTTATATGATACATGAGTAGGACAGCAAGTTGGCTCGAAAGCTGAATGCTCTTTTTTTTTTTTTTTAATGGAACTTTTGTCTTTTAGGAGAAGACGCGTCAATAGTGTTCGATTTAAAATGTATAATTTCAATCTCCAAATATCTCCATATTCTTTATTTTCAATGTAATTTGATTTAAAGTAATTTTATTCAAAGCAGTTTTGGAGCATTTCTGCTGGCCCAATCATTAAAATCCTTTCCCACAACATAAATGACAGCAATTGGGCTTGAATGATGTAGAACGTTGAAAATCTAGAAACGTGGAGATACATATTTTACGTGGACAGTGACGATATTCAGAGGAACACACCTTATGTATCGTTTGTTGGCCTATTTTCCCCTTATCCAAATGTTTGGTGCTTCTTCCCTCTCTCCTTCCAAAGGTTTGAAGGCATTTGGGGCCAGGTGATTTCGATTTTCAGAATCTTGTCAGAAAAATCAGACACGTTGGCTTGATAGCCAGTTGTTAGCAAGTGCTTCTGCACAGGGTGTTTGAAGTTCCCCCACAGAGTTCAGAATGCTTCGTCCAGAGAGGCAATCAAACGTGGCAGCTATTGATCCCTCTCCAAGCCAGACGTGAGATTTACTGAACATGTTAACAAGTTCGGAATAGCTGTTTTAATTGTAAAAGTCTTTGAAAGCCCACTCAGATCTTGGGAACCCTGGAAAGGAATTCTGAATTTTCATGCCGCAGCATAAAGTTGAAGTTAACCAGACTGTAGCCCTCTGCACTGCTGAATTATGAACCCTTCCCTTCCTCCTTCTAGAGTCTCTAAATAATGTCCTTAAGGACATGCTTGGAGTGATTGGTAGATTTAAGGCAGCGATGGATATTTTATCACTAAAAGGTAGCTGTTCCTCATTAAAGAAGTGTTTAATCCCCTTTATAAATGTTAATTTAAGAAATAAAAAAAGGAAAAACTAATCTCAGGATTTCTTTAAACCAATAAAGAGCTTATAGATATTCTCTCAGCGCAAGCCTGGTCGTGTTTTGAAGATCAAGAGCATATTAGCAGTTGCAACCAGTTGGAAAATATTTAAAACCCTACATTTATTTATTTTAATTGATTCTGCTTGTGTGCCCTTATTTCTCAAACTGTAGGGATGCTGTGAATATGCTAGATATTTCAAAGACTGTCTGCTTATTAACGTCAGACATATAGCTTAGCGCCGAACGGTGTTAGATAAGAACCCCACAATATTACTGCATTGTGAAATTGCAGAGTGCCTTGTGGTTTAATCAAGATTAGAGAATCGGTGATGTGGTCATTTATATTTGGACATTTTTGTTAAACGTTTTGAAGTGAACGTTTAGCCACGGAATACCTACAGATGTTCTGAATCGTCTTTCATTGGTCAGAATGCTCACGGTGCTCAATACATCTGTCCATACTCATCAAAGCTGCACAGTTGATGAAACAAGCGTCCAAATTTCCAATTTGCTAACAGAACACCATCATTTACTCACATATACACACAATTCACATGAAACATGCCCCAATTCATGCAGATGTTGCAGCCGAAAGCATTTGACAGATCTGTGAGTCAGTGGTGGTCTTCACAGGTTGATCTCAGGTGGAAGGAATAAAGCTTAAACAGTGCAAATGAAAAGAACAGAACATGTAAATAAGTTGTCTGTTTTATTTTTAAGTGATAGAGTGCTTGTGTAATTGTTTGGACAAATGTACAGGCACTCTGACCAGACGTGAGTTTGCTTATATAGATATAGATGAAATTTGCATACTTTATTTTAACAATAATAACAAAAGCAATAACTCAGTATTAGTGAATAGGCTCAAAATAACAAAGGACACAGGTTAGGAAACCAGCTATGTAACCAAAAGGTTGCCAGTTCAATCCTATACAACGTACAGGACATGAGTGAAGTGCCCTTGAGCAAGGCATCTAAGCCCTGACTGCTCCCCGGGCACTGTGGATAGGGCTGCCCACTGCTCCGGGCACGTGTGCTCACTGCCCCCTAGTGTGTCTGTTCACTAGTGTGTGTGTATGCGAGTGTTTCACTGCATGAATGGGTTAAATGTGGATGTCAAATAGTGGCAAATTGTTCTAGTTCTAAATTCTAGGGGTCTTTATTGGACCTAGGCCCTCTCACTTGGAAGCTAGGCTTCTTCCAGACTTCTGATGATATTGGAGGTATAACATCCCAGTTTAAAAGGTGACCTTTTCTTCTCTTCCAGTTCTTGCCTTTACCTTTATTGTGTTATTTAACTATTAGTACATGTAAACGGTCTGAAAAGTTGTGAAGCTCAAAATACACCCCGGGGGGAGAAACTCTGTCTCACAGAAACCACTTTTCCCGGCTGCCTGAAACACCTAGTTGAAACTCCAGCTCCTTTCCTTTGTTACAACGTGCTGCAGTCTCGTAACACAATCCTTACTGCCCACCTACTGAGCATGCTCTCACACAAAACACAGCAACTACTGGAGGCCAGGAACAGGTTGTTCACTTTTGCAGCTATATTGAGAAGACGCCATTGTGAGAACAGCCACAGCTGTGTTTACAGCTGCTCGGGAGAGAAGGGTTCATCTGCAGACTGCAAGATGGGGTGGAACGTGTAGGGCTGAACCATTCTGGTAGTTGAGCAATCAAAACAGAGTGGGCGAGCTAACCAATCAGAGCACACCGGGCGCACCAGGAAGACACAGGAGCTCTAACAGAGTATTTCAGACTGAGGGTGAAAACAGCATGAGAAAAGTAATAAAATTGTAAACACTGAAAATTTGTGTAATAAACCTCCTTTAAAAATACTTTCTGTGCTGAAGCACGAAACAACTTGTTTCAACATCAACTTGGTACCTGAGTTGTGCTAGTTCCAAGCGTTGCGAGCTCGACAGTATGACCACAGTAGAGAAAATAAACTTGAAAGCTGTGGGACAAAACTGACAAGAAATTCACTCCTTCATTATTCACCTCACTCCATTCGCCAACCATTCGCCAGTTTTACTTGAATGGAACAATTTTGTCTAAAATTATTTAGAAAAAAATCTACATCTCTGGCTTGCCCTAGGAGGCTTGGACCTGGATAGCCTTTAATTAATTCATGTTTATGGATGGACTCTTTTTTCTTTCTATTCTTTTTTATTCCTCTTTTTTTCCATAAACTGTTTTTTTGGAAAGCTGCTTTGAGACAACACTGGTTGTAAAAAGTGCTATATAACTAAATGTTGATTGACAGATTGATTAATTGTTGCATTAGCTTGTTTAACATTTTGGAAAATATAAAGTTTTGCTCCAACGGCCAAGGACTGGAGGTTAGAGAACCAGCCTTGTGACCGGAAGGTTGCCGGGTTGATTCCATGAACTGAAAGGGCATGACTGAAGTGCCCTTGAGCAAGGCACCTAACCCCTGACTGCTCCCTGGGTACTATGGATAGAGCTGCCCACCACTCCGGGCAAGTGTGCTCACTGCCCCTAGTGTGTCTGTGTATGTGAGTGTTTCAATGCATGGGTGGGTTAAATGCAGAGATCTTGGGATCTCTGTCTGGGATCAGTAAAGCATCTATGTATGTATCTATCTATCTGTCTGTCTGTCTGTCTGTCTGTTTGTATGTATGTATGTATGTATGTATGTATGTATGTATGTATGTATATGTTCATACATACTGTCACTCACAGATTAAACCCTATTCGAGCAAAAAGGGTAGCAACCTGGTACATGGCATCAAGGTTTCATGCTAAATGGACTAAAAGAGAAAGTTTAAAATCAGAACATTACAATTTGTTTGTACATCCTGATGAGAAAGAAAAATGGGGAAATTTTCTGCACTCATTAAGTACACAGTTCCTCAGATCACACCATTCAGCAGAACAGACAGCTGCTTAACTGACTCTGCAGGAGCTTTCTTACATGACACTCTTCTGTCTCTTCCAGGGAAATAAAGGAGATTTCAGTGCTTTGACTTGGCTCTCCAAATCAATAGCTTGTCTCCTGAAGAAGACTATCGATGGCATTTGAAGCAGACAGAACAAAGGTTCCCCTCCAGATCACCTTAAAAAAGCCGGAAGACTACTCTAAACCTCCGGCTGCTATGATGACCATTTCGAAAAACCCCATCTGGTGCGAGCAGAGACACTACCAAGTCAAAGTGGGGAAAAAAAAAAAGTAAAACTCAGAAAGGGAAGGAAACTTGCATGTGGGTTAAAACTGGTGGCATGTCATTTAGTTGGGCTGTCAAGCCCAGCGCAGCAGCTGGAGTAAGTTCTGTTTGCCTCCAGCACAAATCTGTTAATTTATTTATTTCGTTTTGGGAGAGAAAAAATAAAAAAACGGCAAATTAACAAATGCGATCTGGTGTAAATCACAGTAAAATAATCACTGTTGTCCCAGAGAAATAAATACATGTAATACTTGTATGGCTGTCTGGCCTGAGTACTTTGCTGTCATTTCTGCTTTTAGATAGCACAGTGCAATAATTAAACTGTTGCAGGTTCCTGGCCAACATACTAGAGCTATAAAGTCCTTAATTGCAGAAATCTGGGGTACCAAACTGACAGCCAAATTAATGATTGTTGTTTTGGGACTAGAACTATTTGCTACAGAGCATGGAAATGCAGAACGACACGATGACCGATATAATTAAAGTAATATAGCATTAGCTTAACTGCCGTTTCTGTCCTTGTAAAGAGCGACAGTTCCCTTGGTGTTCATAGCACTCCATCGCTAATTAGCATTGTCTTTGTGTTGGACAGATTTCAACTTTGTGAAATGCCATCATTCTGTGTCAAAATGTTTCCAGAGAGAAATTTGGTGAGCAATAGAGATTTACACAACCCAGTGTAATTAAGCACTACATTCATTAATGCTAATTATGAAGGGAAAAAAAAAGAGAGAGAGAGAGAGAGAAAGAGAGGAGACCAGCTTAAATGAAAATGTATTTCACAGAGAGCGCCAGCACTTTTCTTCTGTACCGGCACAGCAATCGTATCGACTCCGCTTCATTATCAGTACTAGATAGCTGCTTTGATCGCAGCCTCGAATAACTGTGCATGTGTGTAGCAGAGAGAGAAGGAAAGGTTTATTCTAAGTCCTACTGCATTGTTTATATCATCCTCTATTAAACACTGTGATAAAACACAGTGTTGTGCAGTACAAGTTGGAGAGCAGCCTTCACGGTTTTCAGTGTCTGAAAATAAACAGTGTTAATAAACAGCAATATCACAAATAACAATGTGTTTATTGAACCATTTTTAAACCTCACAGCATTACCAGCGAAAACCTCGTCTGGGTGATCAGTGCTTCCTTGCATTAAATCACATGAGCCGGTGATTAACTGTTACAAATCTAGGCGATGGCTGGAGGTTTAGGAGAGATCTGACACCAAAATATTATTCTTTAACCCCTTAAAATCCCTGACTCATCACTAGGGCTGGGTATCGCCACTGATTTCCCAGATCGGTTGGATCCGAAAACCTCGTCTGGGCGATCTGTGCTTCCTTACGTTAAATCACATGAGCCGGTGATGAACTGTTACAAATCTAGGCGATAGCTGGAGGTTTAGGAGAGATCCGACACCAAATATTATTCTTTAACCCCTTAAAATCCCTGACTCATCACTAGGGCTGGGTATTGCCACTGATTTCCCGGATCGATTCGATCACGATTCACAAGATCCCAATTCAATTCGATTTCTGACTCGATTGGATTCAATTCAATATGGATTCATTTAGGGATATTTCAGTTACAATAATATGTTTTGTTTGAATATGAAAAGAGATTTTCAGAGAACTAATGTGGTAAATGTACAAGGAACACTCAACCTACCATTACTAAAAACATTCGTGTTTATATGTTTATAGACCGTCATGGTTTCTGAATCCAAAATGTAGCCAGACATCTGCTTTCAAGTTCTGGGGTGCCTTCACTTGCGCTCCAGCCATGCTTAACTGATGTGCAAATGTCAAATGGAGATCGATTTGAATAAAAAAAATGATTTTTTTTTAACTACTAAGACTTATTAAACAGTAACTACAAGGACTGTAATGCAAACTGGTTGTTTGGTTTGGTTTGGTTAGAGTAGTGTTTTTGGTTAGATTAGTGTGTAGTAACACTTTGGGTCCAGCAGTGGGTCCTGGCCTTCAATAGGGTTAAACTAGCTGACTACAATCAAATATATTCTCTTGTTTTTGAGAAAAATATCCAAAAGAGAAATAAGTATCTCCAAAATAGCAACGTTAAAGGAGAGGACCACAACCTATTATATTTTTAATGTCAATGGAACCAAAAAATAAAAAATAAAATAAATATTAAGCTATTTTGGCGTATTTCCATTGGACCATTAACCCTGACATTTTCAGACAATATAAACAACAGCTGCTGCTGTGATTAACAACAATGAATATACATGTTTTTCTTAAGACACTGACAATACAAGCACAATATTTTCAAGTAAATGGCTTTAAACTAAGCGTAAGCCGCAGAAGGTGGGACTGAGCGGAGAGTGGACATTTAAAATTTGAACTAGTACAACTTCTCTCTGTACCAGTTCCCTCCCCCTCTGCTCTGCTCCAGTCCTGCCTCCAAAGCCCCTCCCCACTGGTGCAGGCTGGCAACCGTGGTGCTTAGATGTTCAGTGTCTAGTTTGTTTGATAAGAGAAAGTGTTGTAAATAGTGCTAAACAAGCAATAAACCCCCTCGTGAGAACAATTAGCCGTAAAAGCACAGACACACATAAATATCAGAGCAAACGCCAAACTGATAGAACTGCCTGGGCACCTCGCACAGACACTTCCAGCAACCTTTAAATCAAACAATGCTAAACAGCGAGACTGCAACATCACAGTGATGTCAAATATGCCCTATGGAGCGTTACCATAGCCATTATTATCTTAGCTTTGTGGTTAATTTGTAGAAAAAAATAAAATAAAACACAAATCAAGCAAGTAAATGAGCTGTTTAGCAGAAATTCAGCTAACTTGGCATCTGGTTTGAGTCCTTTCAGCTCCTGCAGCTCCATCCACTTTTGAAAAGCTGAGGCTTATCTGCTGTTAAATCTTTTCTTAGCTTTTCTTCATTCATTTTCATTCGTTTAGATTCAGGTTACTTGTCTGTGGTGTGTACACTATTATTATACACTATAAGAAGCAATGAGCGTTTCTTTTTTCTTGCTGGTTGTTTATCTGACATGGCGTTTACATTTTCTAAAGCTGGTGCACAAGCACGCAGCGGCCGTCCGCGAATCCACGAGCTGTGATTGACAGTCCGTCAGGCACTCTTCCTGGCTCGGTTGTTTTGATTCCAGCATGGTGGAATCTTTCAAATGGCATTAGGAATGCTAGACGGATCCAGAGCAGATTGATTTTTATCTGATTGTCTGTTCTATGTAATGCTGTTTTATTATACATGATGAAAAGTTATTTCTACATGGGTTACCTACTGCAGCTGTGGTTCTCACAATCCAGACTATGAGCTAACTTATGATATCTAGCTAACTTATCTATGTTGAGGTGGTCAGTCCACTGTTCTGGGAACACCAGAAGCTTCTTCCTTGCCAACTACAGACCTTTTCAGACAAACAGTGTTGTGTTTTTGCTACTGGCAGAGAAAGAATGGAGGTAATTCTCTCAGGGATGAAAGCTTTTAGTACTGTTTATCCAATGGTTACAGCTTTGGTGGTCTATCAAGTCGGTTGTTAGGAATCCTAATTTCTATATACTTTATAACCAGTTTGAGTTCTAGAAATTTCTATTTCTTTTTTTCCCTTTTGCCTTTCATTACTCACATAGATTATGTTTTATTTATAAACTTATCAGAAATATGTCCTGTAGAGTGAATAACTTATGCCTAATGGCAGACTGGAAATATAATAATCGAAGGGTGGTCTCCAAGGGCGTAGATTTGCTCTTGTCCTTGGTTTGGACCTATGAAACTACCCACCAGCCCTCCAGCAGCCAAAGTCAGACCTGCCACTCTGGGAGACAGTTGGCAGTTTGTTGTGTAGTTCATCACCAAACCATGTTATTCATAACTACAGACGATGTTAGCCTGCTGTATGCTATGCGCCAAGGTCATTAACATTATTATGATAGCTCTTTATGTCCACCTTCTTCTTCTTCGCTGCCATCCTCACTCGCCTCACCCATGTATTACCCATGCTGCACCTGAGTCTTGCACAGTGAGCCTCACAGGAAAGTTCTCCTTCCAGCTTTGGCGCTGCTAGCAAACAAACGTAGCTACAGAGTCTCATGTGACAGCAGGGACAGGCACAGCCAATCACACTGGTCATATGTGTTACGGGGAGGTAGGACTCCAGCAAAGAATGAGATTTAACCCTTTCTGCACCTCTAGTTTGACAGATTGTATTTTTTTTGGAGGGCACCAAATTATTGGTGGGGACAATTCAATAATCGCTGGATATTGGTGGGGGACGCGTCACTTCTGTCTATGCTAATTGTACGCCCTTGGTGGTCTCCAACTTTTGCACTGTACTGAATGTAAACCCAGCAGAATCTTTTGATCACAGCCCATCGCGCATGCAACAGAGACTTAAAAACAGATTGTAGGTCAAATTGCGGTGCTATGTGTTATTCTCTACTAAAGGCTGCAAGACAAAAAAAACAAAAAACAAAACACAAAACACAAAATAACAGATGAAGGCGCTTACAATAAAACTCTTAACCTAAACGTCTACGAACATTTGCAATAATCATATTACTCTGTGAATGAATAGAAAGGGATGGGTTTATTTTCCTAGCAGATTTAGATCTTAGAAAGACAAGACGTAAGCTGGGCATTGGAGGCCATATGCTCCAGATTAAGATATCTTTTATCTCTCGATGGCTGCCGCTTCGCTAACGACGAGCCAGTGCGTTTAGCCACATGCTTTAAGTCAGTGAAATGCGCGGCTCCTCCACAGAGCAAATCCCTCTGAATGCATATAATATTGAATTGTTGAGGCCATTACGAAGTGTCCAGAGAGCAAACTGCATTATTATCAAGGATCCTACGTGAGGGTTTAATGAGGCAGACTTTTTCTGCCCTTTAATCTGTGCGGTGATTTATTTGGTGTCATACGAAGCGCTCACGCCGTAAAGCAGCTTCATATGTAGCGGCCAATACAACGGCATAACAACATATGCCTCCGTTAGAAAACAACAAGCGGCGAGAGCAAAACCTACATTATCACTTTGTTATTTGCTCGCTCGCCTGGATTTGTTGTGTTTTTTAGGGACCCTGTCTCTCCCTGAGGCAAGTCTCTCCGTAACACAGCATACAACCCAGAGCGAGAGCGGTGCCAACCAACTTCACTAGCCAAAAGAAAAAAAAAAGAAAAAGAGGGGTTCCAGACGGTTATTAAAGATGTAAACGAGCACACTGCAGTAGTTCTGAAGGAGAGACCTATAAATAACTATTATGTAATTAATCTGACTTATTTGGACAGAAACAAACTGACTCATACGATCATGCCGCACGCCATTATGCCGTGTTAGCTTTAGAGCACACTCCTCTCGCTGCTTCTGAAAGGCGGGCTGTGAATGTAGCACTCCTAATACAATTAATGTGAATCCTGTTTTTCACAGAGCTTTTGTTTGACGGAATAATTTATGATCATCCATGAGCACGGCAAATGAAAAATGAAAGGTGGAATTCTTAATCCTAACCAAAAAAAAAAAACTGGAGGGCCAGACATACCAAATCAAGACGAGGCACATGCTTTCAGACCTTTTCTCAATTTTTAATTCATACAAGGACCTCGGAAATAAAGCGGTTTACGCTCTATTTGTAAACAGTGAGCCAACAGTGAGTTGTATTTTAAGTTACTCTGCATTGAAAAGTATTTAGGGTTAGGATTAACATGTAGATCAATTTTTGTAAAATTTCACTTTTCCAAATCATTTGAACACGCTTTTTTGAACATGCTTTTTTTTATATCCTGGGCAAGTTTCTAATGAATGAACCAATAGAAATGCTGGGAAATGACTCGGAATAAAACCTCTTTACGTTACCTTACATTGAAAAGAAAGCAGGTTTTTGGTCTCCCCTGCAAAGTTACTGTTTAGCAGGTGCTTATTTTCCTTTAGACAGTCGTGTGTTTGTCTATTTTGTATTTCCATTTTATTGAGTCAGTCTTTTCAGGGCAGATGTGGGCTGAAGGTTGGGGATCCAGTCTTGTGGCCGGAAGGTCGCCAGTTCCCCAGGCACCTAACCCCCCAACTGCTTCCCGGGCGCCGTGGACAGGGCTGCCCACCACTTCGGGCACGAGTGCTCACTGCCCCCTAGTGCATATGTTCACTAGTGTGTGTATATGTGGGTGTTTGACTGCACGGTTGGGTTAAATGCGGAGGTCGAATTTTGCTGTGTGCAAACACAAGTGACAGAATAATTCTAAACTTAAACTTATAGAAATACGAGCATCTTCTTTTTTGTTGATTTTAATTTTTTATAGCATTTGAACGCAGCAGCTGTAAAAGTTTTATGATGAACGAACCAATTGAAATGGTCTGAACTCGCTTGGAATAAAACCTCTTTATATTAACTTACACTGGAAGCAAAGGCGTGGACTGACATTGGTGGGGACCTATGTTCATTTCCAAACCACGTTATTCATAGCTACAGACGATGTTAGCCTGCTGTATGCTGCGCGCTAAAGCCTAGCATTGCCATTGATGTTATTATGACTGTATTCATTTCACTAGACTTCAAGTGACTATCTTGCTTAGTAAGTCTCACATATGACTGGAAAGTTCTCCTTCCAATCACACTGGCCATATGTGTTACTCCAGTAGAGAACATGATTTAACCCTTTCTGCAGCTCTAGGTTAATGAGATGTTGTCAGATCGGGGTTTTCTTTGAAGGGGATCAAATTATTGGTGGGGACAATTCAATAATCGCTAGATATTGGTGGGGACATGTCACTTCTGTCCAAGTAAAGCAGGTTTTTTGGTCTCTCCTGTTACTATTGTAGAGACACTTGTTTTCCTTCAGACAGTGATGATATGCATTAATGACGTATTTCCGTAAAGTACTTTAAGTGTGTCAAAATAAATTTTTCCACATCATATAAACACAACTGCTGCTTTGTATACCATGTGCCGGTTTCACGATAAATGGACCAATAGAAAGGCTCCAAAATCACAAATGTATTTGGTCTATTTTGCATTTCCGTCGTCGTTTTCAGCGATGGGTCCACGTAACAAGTGCAATCAAAAACTCTCAAAAGTTCAGGAGTTAATGGCTCAAACTTTAAGGAACAGCTCCACGTCCAATTGCTAAGCTTTCAGGAGAATATTAAAAAAGATCAGTATCTGCTGTTTCAATATAAGTCATCTCCAACTTCCCGCATTTGTTTGCTCAAGGCAAATGACATAGGAGCAGGAGCGCGGAAATCACGGAGGAGGCCGGGGACAACAAACACACAGCGGCCACGGTTGCCATGGCGATGGCTATACGAATCATGCACTTTTATGCATTATACTGTTTGATGTTAAGTACAAAGGTTTGGTTAGAGCCTGAAGGGACAGTTAAGAATTAAAATTGTTAATTGTTTGAGACGTGCATTTCCCCGCGTGCCAGCTGTTTGGGAGTGTGAGAGGAGGAGGAGGAGGAGGAGGAGGAGGGGAGGATGCGCAGAGAGCGCGCGAGAGAGAGAGAGAAAGAGAGAGAGAGAGAGAGAGAGAGAGAGAGAGAGAGAGAGAGAGAACAGCAGCCATGCTAATTCTGCCAGGGCAAATTGAGGCTTTTAGCCAATCGGCCAGAGGCCGTGGCAAATTTGAGCGGCACAGAGCAGTGTGTGGTGAAGATGAGCGAAAACCCGCACTGCTGACAGTCTGATAAAGTAAGCCCGAAGAAGGAAAGTAGGAAGGAAAAAAAAAAAACGAGAGCCATAAAGCCAACTGCCTCCTCCCTCGTAAATAACGGCAACATAAATGTCATATGAACTTTATTTCAAGAGCGGGTGGTCTAATAAAGATGCTGTTTTAAAAAGAGGAGTGCTGAAATTCATTGTCATAAGAAGGCCATATCCTCTGCTTCTCCCACTGACCGTTACTCAGGACCGGTTGACATGCAGGACCTTGCCACACCACCTCAGTAACATAAAGCCCAGGAGGTGGGTCTGCTTTTTTCTTTCTGTGTGAATCACTTTTTCCTTAGTCTCCGTCACTCTGCCCACAGAGATACACAGAACGTCTAATATTTACTGCATGTTCTTTGCAAACTTCTGAATTTCTGAGTTTACCACAAAAAAGCTGTGCCGAGCAGCTGACTGATTAGAAACCAAGAGTTCCATATAAAGCAAGTTTGCCAGATTCGGCGTATCACCCGCCAATACCAGACCAAGCTGGTCTGACAGGTTACTGGTAAACAAATCTCATTTAATTATGCTTCATAATGTGTGTAAATGGGTACAAGATTAAGTCTACTTATAGTTAATTGATATGCTCTATCAATTAGCAACAAAAAATAAATCAAGGCACCAACTAACTTTTCACACTTGGCTAGAATACGTATAAATCATATGTTCCTACACAGCTGAATTTGCACACTATATCATGGCCATAATACATTATACATTAGGTATTGCTGTATGGCTATGTTATATTAACATGCCATTCTTAATTCTAGCAACAGCAAACAAGCAGGCCTCATCAGTTAGCAATCAACTAAAAATAAAAGGTGTCAACAAAGTAACTTTTCACACATTGTCATGATATTATACATTACATTATAAGCGGCTACATGGCTGAATATTCACACTGTATCATGGGCATAATATATAATATTATATACGGTTGTATGGCTGAATTTTAACATTATATATATATATATATTATATATATTGCTATATGGCTACATTATATTTTCATGTAATTCTCAAGTCTACCAATAGCAAATAAGCAGGCCCAATCAGTTAGCAACCAACCAAGTAATCAAAGGGGCAAACAATTAGGGGTGGGCGATATGGCCCTACAATAATATCACGATATTTCTTGGTATTTTTGCGATAACAATACTCTTGGTGATATGACAAAACATTGAATTAAAAAAAATATTTCAAGAATACAATACTGCAACAAAATGAAAATTTAAGTCTATTATTGCATACGATATGATATGGCACACCCCTAACTGAGATATTAAAAAATACAAGAATTCTCACCAGATTGTTACAGAAGTCAATGATCCAGAATGTCACCATACAAAATAATGCACTCTAAATATCTCCATATATCCAGGACTGAAGTAAAATAAATGATACTGCACATATAAAATCTGTCTCTTGTAGATATATAATGGGAAATGAAGTTGAAGTGAATTTTTCGTTTGCAAAAACAGTAAAATCAGTAGTACCCTGATGTGATAATTAGGGATGGGTGATATGGCACGATATTTTAGGGTATAATATTGTTCATGATATTCAAAAATGTTGGCGATATTATTGTGTACGATACGATATGGCACACCCCTACAAACAATAAATCAATTCTTGCTAAAGCACCCTAGCCTAACTGATATTCCTCATGTCTGCATGTCATGGCTACAATACATTAACATGACCCAATTAATGTTTCCATGAACTGTGTCAGAATTCATTTAAACCCTGTGGGTTCACACGACTAGTTCTTACTAAACAATGTTCACTGTCTGGGAAGCGTCTCACTAGCTTCCCTGAAATGGAGAGTTTGCCACGGAGTTTGACTGTTTATAGGTCGGGTGACTGTGTGGTTGGAAGACTGGCTTATTTGTTGCTTTGTTTAGTTTCTTTCCTTAGAAATATGCAGCCTGTGCTGAAAAAAAATATGGGCTAATGAGTTATGTACTATTATTATTTGTGTCTCAAAAGCAAGGACCTTAGACTCGAGGTCTTACAATGAATACACCTGTAGACACCAGTGTTTTTCTTTATAAAAACATAACTTTAACAATGTGAATTCCATAATATTTCATTACAAACTCTGGGCCTGCCCCACTCATGGCTGCTTACACCAATTTTTAAAGGGTTTTGGTTTGCATGTGAAGGATTGTGGATGATTGAAGGTCTGTTAGGATCAACCAGTCACATCTTCAAACTCTCTAGAAAGAAGGATGCGGTCTCTTTTTGAGAGTCTAAATTGGACCCGATGGTTGATGAATGCAGCTTGCAACTGCTCCATCCTTGCCTACTGTATGCTAAGCTGGTTGCGAGTTCCATTCTAATGGGCTATCCTTATTTTATCAAGTTTTTATCTGTCCAATGGGAAGTCTTCCAGCCAACAATGTGTCTTTCACAGCCAGATACAGCCGCTGCATTGAAGCCAAGTTTGGGAAGATCACAGCATCTCCACTTTGGAGCTTATTCATGAGTTTTCTTTGGATTTTTTCAAGCGTACCACTTTGTTTCACACCGGTCTGTTTTTAGATAGCACTCTTTTAACGTTCTGCACCTACACGTCAAGCAGTACCAGCAGTCGGTGATTGATTATTTTGCATGTCAGTCAAACAGCTCCTCCCTGTCAAAGCAGACAGTTCCTGCCCATAGCGAGCGACGGAACACTCCCGACAAGAATAAGTCTGGCTTGCAAGACTACCTTCTCCCCAGCTCTGCTGCTACGATTCCTCACTTTTCTTCTTTCCTCTCCCTCTCTCTCTCTCTTTCTCTCCCTATCCCTCTCTCCCTTGTTCTCACTCTTTTCAAATTGAGACGACAAGATAAGCGATTGCCACAGCCACGGCTGCCTGCTGCTCATTGATAAAACCATATCTAATCCGTCTCGGGCTCCCCTACGCCTCCAATGCACTCGTCTCCCAGTCTGTCAACAGAGCGCAGATCTATCTCTCCTTTTGAACTCTCGACCGCAGTGTCAGGTTTTATCAGTGAACTTTTGGGCAAGAAAACGGAGGGCTGAATGAGCCGAGGTTCACTTCCATCTTCGCTGAGCACACACATCGCTGGGGTCCTGAGGAAGCCTTGTCAGCTGCTCTGTTTCAAAGGCCCCGGTGCTCAACCCAAACCTTATTATAAATACATGACAAGATTTTTATCAATACAACCCCCTGCACAATAGCAAATAATCTGCAGCATGAAAAAGTGTGTGACTTTTTCTTTCTTTCTTTTTTTTTCATTTTCAAGCAGCCCTGGATTGCTCGTGTTTATTCATGAGTCTGTCAGTTTGGAAGCTTTCAGTCTCTCGAATGCACAGTGGGCTCTCAACCATTGCTTTGACATTGCAACCAATTCTATATTTTGTGTACAAAGGAGGCGAGCGGATAGAATGCTTTTCATGAATTTGTAATTAAAAGCTTGGTTATGATTAAAAAACGAATTCCCTGTATTATTTGTCTTACTAATATTTACTCTAACCTGAAATCAGTTCACGGAGGGGGAAAAAAAGTAGGGAAGCTTGCATATTCCAGAATAATAAAAAAAAATCCATTTTCACAATTAGCCCAGTTCTCACATTCCTTTCGCTGACTTTACGGAGTGTTAGAAATGACCGTTGTAGAATATTAATAAGCTAGAAAGCATTTACAGCATATAAATCAGTGCCGGGGCTGTACTTTCCTCCCTTTTGCTTTATACAGTGAGCCTGAAAGACCTGATTATATGCCTGCAGCAGGGCGATGCACAGCAAAAGGTCATTATCATAGACCGCAGGCTGGTGGGACAACAGCTAATCTAAGAGAAAAGATTGGCGATCATGTGTATGGAAATAGCCGGGCAGGGGGAGCCACACAAATACATTCATCCTCTCACACTGACACCGTGGGTTCTGTCAGAGCACTGCTGCAATGCAGAGGGGGAGAAGACGCACTCGCAGTCCAGCCAGAGACGCTATTGTCTCATTTACGGCCCAGGCTGAAAGGATATCTGCAGGTGTATGCAAGGCAATTTATTCCTCCCCTGTCCTGTCTTTAAAAAAAAAACGAAAAGAAAAGCGAGTCGTGTCGCCTCTGACAAGCGGAGCGATGCTATGGTAATTCACCCATATCATTGATGTGTAGGCTGGCACAGGATGAAGATATCTATGCTGATCAGAGTCACCCCACTGTTTCCTGATTATGGCATGGAAGCCGGCACCCGAAATCAAAGCGTCCGCCGGTGGCTTCTGACAGCTCTCCCGTATTCCAGCCCTGATAGTGCAGTCTTCACATCACCAGGTTCTCGCAAAAAGCCCACCATATAACTACAGAGGGCGGAGGAGATCCGGAAAGCTAACACCGTGACACTCGGAGTCAGTCACATTAATGGCCGTCCGTTATACAGTATCTCAGTGGCACAAATACTAACCAGCTCTTGTGCGCCTCATTAAGCAATAACAACTTGAGCAAATAAACACCCTCCCCCTGATCGAGCGCTATTTGCTCGGCGCTATTACACAGGACCACGCGGCGCCGGCTAAGCACGGCCTGCCTGTCTTTGACGGGCGTCTGCGTGCTAGCTAGCAGAGGTGTTCAGAGACGCTGATGTTTGTGTTTGCATTGGTTCAACGGGCAGAATGCTTTGCAAGTGCATTCGGATGTAAACTGGAAGTGGGCGTCAGGACACCTTGTAGCGTTTCACTGGCGGCATTGTTACCATCAAACGCGCCTCCAGGCCTGCGGCAATTATTTGAGATGGTTGCAAATGTTTCTCATAGTTGCAAGCTCCCGCAGTCACATATTTACATTACAACGAGTTCTAGGTCCACTTTTAGCACTTGAGGCGCACAAATAAAAGAAAGCATCAACACATTTATTGACCCGCGTTGTGAGTCTTAAGAACAACAAAAGTTCCAATGCTGCGTTTATTATGACAGTAAATCAGACATTTCATCGTTTCCAATGGAGCTGAGAAAATCCCGCCAGTGGCAACATCCTGTTAAGAGTTCAACTTTTGCTGTCGACCGCAGCAGGAAAATAAACTGGATGCAAATGTTTTAGGGCCCAGGAAGGCTGAAGGTCTCACTGCTGAAGACCAATGTAAACCACTATTGGTCAACAAAAAATATAGGAGAACGTTGTCCTCCTGTATTACTCTTGGTTTATACCTAAAACAAGCAATTGACACTGCTGAATTGATACAAAGCTCTCGCCTGATAACCATTATTACTGTGTCAGACTGGCAGTGTTTCCATTTATGTATGCAGCTGTCGGTCACATATCACTATGAGGTTCTGAACGATGGTATACTTTTTGAACGTTGGGAGTCCGTAATGTTAGATAGCTCAAGTTGAGTCCGCATCAACATCAACATCAACAAAACAATACAGCTTATCAGTCAACTTGGACATGTTATGCTTGGGAACAAGAGTGTAACTACAGGGTGGCCAGAGGTGGCCAGCACCCCTCCAACATGATATATGGCCACCCTTCTCACCAGCCCAGTTTTACAAAGTGAGACATCTATCATCAATAAGGCAGTCACCAGAGAAACTTTCTTCTACCTACACTGTCTAATGTGCCCTCAGAGCAGATACCAATTAGTATCTGGACGGTGATCCCCATAATGATCAGCTTGTCACTGCTCTGAGAGTCTACTTTGCTAAACAAGCTGGCAGTGAGTGAATGAGTGAAACACAGTTACAGGCACCTGAATGCATTTCCACGTTGATATAGTGCAGCATTATTTTGTTCAATTAAAACAGGAATAAAACCATTTTCTGTTGGAAAAACGTGTGTACTAATTAATTAAAAACACAGTTATTTAAGTAACATAGACCTAAGGCGCAGAAGAATGTGATTAACTGCCATTTCATTTCCTTTTTAGTTTGCTACTGGATCTAACCTGGCCACCACACTGTAAAGGTCCTGGCTATGCCCCTGTCCTATTGGTTGCAAGCAATAAAAAAAGAAATAAATAAACAAATACAACCTGGAAGATAAAACCTACTGATCTCGACAGGCCTATGTGCTGTATTTCAGAAGAACATGCACATAAATGCATACAAGCTTATCAACAACGTGCTGAATGCTACAGTTGCACTGATGTAATAGAAATACTGAAACTAAGCAAACTACTAACATGTTACAAGCAAACTACATAACCACAACACTGACTATGTGAAGTGTGAAGCAACGGAAAAATCTGTCGGCATTTTAAATCACACACAAAATACAGTATAGTAAATATATGTAAGTAACAAATAACCAGATCAAACACATTATATGTGTCACTACTCATTATATGTGTCACTCCACTTGAGGTAACCACAGTTTTAGGGCGTCAGGCTTTCAGCCACACATCACCAAGCCGCTTAAAGGAAATATCACAAGACCAGCCACTTTCCCTTGAACATGAAAAAATTGCTCTCCTTGAACAAACCCCTAATCTCCACCTCCTCCCACCTTTGCAAGTGTGTGTATTAGGGCCGGGCGGCGGTTCACTGTCTGCACTTACTGGACTCGGGGTCAGAGTTGCCGTCGCCCTCAGTGCGACTATTGGGCGAGGTCTGCTCATAGTACTCGTCCTGAGGGAAGCCCAGAGGCAGGGGCTGGGTGGTGCTGCTGCTGCCAGGCTCCTGCTCCCCCTGCAGGCCAGCGGTGGCACTGCAGCTCTCCTGAGAACCATCCGGGAGGTGAAAGGTCACGCGCCGCTGCGTCTGCTAAAAACAGAAACACACAAACACATGATTCAGCCTGAGAAGCCAACAGCTTGGTTTGGGTCCACTGCGGTGCATCGAGCTGAAGATGTCTCAATGTTAGAAAACTGAATAAAAAAGAGAAAAAAAAAAACAATAATGAAATTCTATAATGCAAAAATAATCATGAAAAACGTTCTATTGCTTTATTGCCTATATTCCATCACTGTAAATAGCTAAACAGTGTTAGAAAAAATGTGTTAGAAAAATGTTAGAAAACTGAATAAAAAAGAGAAAAAAAAAATAATGAAATTCTATAATGCAAAAATAATCATTAAAAAAGTTCTATTGCTTTATTGCCTATATTCCATCACTGTAAATAGCTAAACAGTGTGTGTGTGTGTGTGTGTGTGTGTGTGTGTGTGTGTGTGTTATGCACAGCTTCAAAGGACACATATCATGCAAAAACATACAAACATACATAATAAACCAGTTTAATGTTGTATATAATCATAACCAAACTGTACTGCTCATCAGTCTATATGTCAAAAAGGAAGATAGCTGCTAAAACTCGTATTTTGATATTATTAAACCCAACACATATACAAGTATCTGTTTATTTAGGGTTAGTATTTTTCCTCTGTTCATTGTTGTTGATGCTATAAGGAAGCCTGGACTGCTTTATGAATTAGTGAGTGAGTCACAAAGCAGGGGAGCCAATTAGAAAATAAGTCATTTGCATATCATTACTGTTGGAACAAGACCTTGTGTCTTTGTTTTCATATTCATAAAAAGGTGCCCTTTTATTTTGTGTGTAAATTTTATGATGAATAGACCAAAAAGAAATGGCCCAAAATGATTTGGTTGTAACTGGTTATATTTTGCTATGTCCAAATGATCTGGCTATATTGACATGCATGAAGAATTTAAAGTATGTTTTTTTCCCTTTATTTTTGATTCTGTTCCAACAGCAGTCATATATTTTATACAAGCCTGGAATAAAAGTGGTTGTGAGATGGCCATGTCACAAATAATTAATACTGTTTTTGGTAAATAAAATACCACAAAACTAGAGATGGGAGGATCAATCGGCTATGTATCCGTATCGGACGATTTTTAGTCAAAATATGTGATATGTGTGCCAATATCTCGAGAGCCGATCAATGACATTAAACAAATGAGCCTAATTTCTGTGTTTCCAACTAGCGTATCATCCAAAACCCACTTCAGCCAGCTCCCTGCAATTCCTATCTGAACCACTAGATGGAAATACACACACTTTCATTTTCCAATGACGGACTAAAGCAGCAGCTTTGCGAGAACAGTTTAAGCGTTCACCGCATGTGCAGAAAGAAAACATCGTCCGTCTGGCAGTTTGTTACCGTGTGTGACTCAGACTTATCCAGGGCAGTTTGTATCATCTGTAAAATTATTAAACTCAGCGTCTCTTGCGGGGGAACCAAAACAAAGACATTTAACACTACAAATCTGTTACAGCACTTCAGAGACACCATACAGCTGAATACAGTGAGTATCAGCAAACAGCAGAGCTAGCACGCACAGCTAGCACAAAACAAACAACCCAGAAAACCATGCAGACCAGATCTGACCGGTACAAACAGTACAGCAGCAGCAACAGCCAGAGAGCTAAAAAACCCACAGCCAGAGTGATTGAGTTTATAGCTCTAGATAAGCAGCTCTTCTCGGCTGTAGAAGACGCTCTGTGGCATTCTTGCGCTTAATAGTCCATCTGGATCCACGCTCTGCTGTTCCTAGTAAGAACTACTTTTCAGATGTGGCTCTTCCGGAGCTGTACCAAGCGGTTTACACCCACATAGACCAACTTCTAATTTAGTTACAAATATTATGCTGTTTCACAAAAGCTCGTTAAAATGGTAATAAACCAGTTTCCACCATGTTTCATGACTTGCTTGCGCTAATAATATGTATCCCTGCCGTGGTGTATACCCCGCCCTCGATCGGTATCGGCTATCGGCCGATCGGGCTGAAAGGTGATCAGCGATCGGAATCGGCCTCAAAAACGCTGATCGGTCCATCTCTACACAAAACAATGTAGGACCCTTTAACAAAGAAAGTGAATCTAACTGGGTGTGATCCTGGCGAAATCAGAGATTCCACAATGCATTGATTCATTTCCCAAAGTCAGCTGATTATGAATCGTTTGCTTGAACGTCTACAGCTCAGGACTCACAGACGTGTTCTGAGGCACTGGAGTTCAGTAAGCATACAAGCCGGTAACAAAAACCTCCAGCAAGAACAGGAGAGAGCGATTAACCATATGTGATCTTCCGTTGTCGATGTACTCCAGCGCGCTGGTTACACTGTGTAATACGCAGCAGAATGCACAGAAAAGTGGTCGAATGCTCTCCTCTCACGTTTCCCCGCTGGGTATTCAGTATCTAATTGATAGAGACTGCCCACAGTCATGCGGAATGGTGATTCGTTTTCACTAGGCTCCAGTGCTTCCGACCCACTAGCCCAATTTAGCGGGAGGAGGAGGATGTGGATCAAGTGGCCTTAACCAGACAGGGCTGAGAACACTATGTAGATTTTCTCGTTCAAAGGAGAAGCGCTCCTGTCTCTCCTGGGAGTTTGGCTGCAGAGGTTTGAATGGGTGACCTTTTTGCAGACACTCAATTTGTTGGAAGTAGGAAAACAGCCAAAGGCAAGCACAGCTTTGCTTGATTCTTTATGAAACCGAACAGGCGGGGTGTTTTCTTTTTTACATCTTATAAGCATTAGGCTGCAAACGGAAAAACAACCATTTGTTTCCTTTTTCATTCTTTGTGTTTGTGTGTGTGTGTGTGTGTGTGTGTGTTGTTGTTTTTTTTTTCCTCAGCTCTGGATGGCTTTCTGTAACATTGTTATGGCGGGAATAAAAGTGACAAAATACATCCCTGCGTTCGCCGCCCTAAATTCATGGCGATGAAAAAGCAATGATATTGAGATATGTATTTGTGTTTACTTTTATGAACCATTATTTTCCGACAGAGGAAAATAAAGTCTGCGGTTTAAAGGGGGGGTATTTGGTGGCGAGGAAAAAAATAAATAAACCGCGATAGAGAAACGTGAAGCAGTTGGCGGGCAAAATTCTTGATTAGGGAGAGGGCAATTATTTAAAAACATAAAAAAGTAGATGTAACTTACGCACATATTCGCATACAGAGGCTAGATTTTTCTTTCTTTTTATTTTGTATAGATTTATGAAGCAGGTAAATCCAGAGGCGGTATTACCGTGTGTCTCAAAGCGCCCTTGGGTAATCATGGAGGCGGCGTTGTAATGCTTTAATGCTGTTCTTGCTTCGCTCTGATAGAGATAGCATTCTCATTATTCTTTGATAAAAGATAGAATATAAAAGAATAAAAGAGAATAAAAAAAAATTCTTGGCTCAAACACAAGCCACGTGCTGCCAAAACCGCAGATCTCCAAACAGCTTACCAGTTCAATTAAGAACTATCGGTGGATTGACTAAACTAAATCCTTACAATTAGCACTCGGAATGCTGAGTTGCGGTATTGGCTGCGTTATATACGGCGGTATTTGCCACCTCGGAGATTCATTCAGAAGCCGAGAGAAAGAACTCTCCCGCTGTAATCATGGATTACGCTTTAAAAGAACCTTTTATAGACTTATCTGCTGAGATTGCCTCTACTCTGCTTACTGCAGACTCAATTCAATTCATTTCATTCAAGTGATAATGATACTGTCTTGTTCTGACAATATCATAAACACTAATCTCATTTAGCATTTAGAAGCTTGGGGGGGAGGGAGGGATGTAATGAGATTGGAACCAAAGTTTGAGGAACGATGCGCTGTCTTTTCACGCCGTGTAGCCTGAAACCTTTCCTCAAAAGACCCCGCGCTGCTTCTGCAAGCTTTCCACGCTCCCCGATCGGCTGGCTGGGGCTGACGTTCCCGTGACCCGAGAGTCGGGCGTTGGGCGGACCGCTTTATCTTTGATCCGCGCTGACAGAACAACAGGATGCTGCTGTGGAATTACGCCGTCTATAATTCAGAGGTTATGCAAATAAAATAAGGCAACAGCTAGGCTCCGCCAGCTGCGCTTTCATATTTTCAGGGGCCTGTCACGGAGATAACAAAGTCAGAGATAAACAAAGATCCGCTGGCGGGGGAACTTTCGCAGATTCGGCCTGTCGGTGAGACGGCAGGCCAGGGATGAGCACCTCAGATCAACACAAAGTGCGAGAGAGTGGAATGATGTCTTCTTTCGCAGAGAATTTGTCTACTTATTGTCTGCTTACACAGATACCGAGGCTGAGGTGTGAGTTTGCATTGAGAAGTTACAGACCTGCTTTTTTTCCACCCCACATCATCCCTGTCAGATCAAAAGCTTATAACCTCGTTTTTTTTTTCAGTCGACAACACTCAAGCAGCCATGTGTACCTTCTAACGTACCAACGGGAGAATCCTAAAAACTCAGTACTTAACAGTGTTTTTTTCCATTGGCTAAAAAGTTATCATTTTGTGTAGATGTACACACTGTACTGCTTTGCTTCACACTCCTGTAAGTTCTAGCCATTAACCAGCTTAGTGTGAGGTACAAACTCTAAAGTAGTAGGTAATTATTATGGGCAACATGATGGTAGGTTCCAAGGCAGTTTAATTAAAGTCCACTGAAATGCCCAATAGCTTTTAGTTATCTGGGTATGTACACTTACTTAGTACTACATTAGATACACCTACCTTGTATCTACACTCAAGACCCCCTCAAATCCACCACAGGGCAGCTATTATATGGATGGTGGATCATTCCCAGCGCTGCTGTGGCACTGACATGATGGTGGTGTGTTAACGTGTGTTGCTGTTGCTGGTACTTATATTAGGGCAACACACTCTAACACAACACCACTTGTTCAGTGTTGAATGATCCACCACCCAAATAACACCTGTTCTGTGGTGGTCCTGATCTTTGAAGGGCACATTTAATGTGGGCTAACAAAGCATGCAAAGCAAACTACAATTTTCCTCTAAATGAATAAACATGTTTACAACCTTGTGGTTGGTATACTAATATGATTTACTGTGTATGTATTTACATGGAAACAAACATGAGGGCTTGTTTGAGGCTCCACACTTCAACCCATCACTCTCAACACTACTTAAAAGGTGTGTCACAATGTAATCAACCCACAGGTCTCTTCACAACACTGGATTCATGATTCTGGATTTTTACTATATAAAAACAAACAAACAAACAAAATCTACGGCTATGATCAGACAACTTAGTGGTAAGAGTAGAACTGGGAGGTAAAAGGACTGCTGGAGATGCTGATTGACATATTTTTACATGGAGATATTACATATATGCATATGCATATACATTTAATACATTAAGATTAGTCTAATAGCAAATCAGTTACAATAGTAATAGATGAACAGCTAAATAATAAGGAGTTAAACAAAGATAACATATAGATATCATGTTATAGATACATACGTATATGGATAACATGGTATAATAATCTTCACTCACACTGTTACCACACTGACCTTCGATAGCCATAAACACATCCTTAGTTAGCCAGAATTCGAACATGTCAGCAAAAAAAATCCCTAGATTCATGCATTTTTGGGTAATTAAAAAAACATAAGCTTGTTTCTATGTTGCAGCCTATTTCCTCAAGTAAAACCTGCCCGTTTCCACTCCTGTTTATGACCTACTGCTTTTTTAATAAATAATGAGCTGTAGAGTAAAATCACATAAAAAAAGAATAAATACATTCAATTTGATTCTCTATGCTTTTTTGTTTTTAAGCTCTGGATAACTTTCTGTAACAACAAACCTCACCCACCAATATCTTTCTTAAATTAGTTTTTAAAAAAGGTTGCAAAATAAAACCTACATCAGATGCATGACGCCTGCAGAACTGCTCACTGCTCGGTTATTACCTAAAAACAAAGCCCTCATAAGAAAACACTGGTGAGTGTCTGAATGCTCCTGAAAACTGCATAAGTGGGTTTTAAGAATAAATGTGTTCTAAAGAATGCTTGGTGACTAAGGCCCATCCTTATGATAGCAATAATGAAAGAATACTTAAGAAAGTACCGGCTTTACTTTATGGTACTTTATACTACCACAGGGTAAACAAGTAAGCAATCCACATCTTCAATAAATCTATTAATGATTTTGCTTTATACATGTTACCTAAATATTTAGCCACAGTGTTGGGATTGTTACTTAAAATAGTAATACATTACTTATGTACTTCTCATGGAAAGTAATTAGTTACATTACTTGTTAGTCCAAACTTTAACCTGAAATGTAGTTTCATGTAATTGCCAGTTAACAATAGCCTTTACCCTTTTATAGCTCCACATATCAGCACAAGGGTGTAGAATTAGCATGGACTGAAGTGACGTGTGCCCCCCAATATCCAGCGATTACTGAATTGTCCCCACCAATAATGTGATCCCCTCAAAAAAACTGATCTGTCAATGTCTGTTTAACCTAGAGGTGCAGAAAAGGGTTAAATCACATTCTCTACTCGAGTCATATGGCCAGTGTGATTGGCTGTGGCTTTGCTTGCTTTCACGTGAGACTCTGTAGCTACGTTTGGTTGCCAAAGCTGCAAGACTCATATGTGAGACTTACTGTGCAAGACTCAGGGTGACACATGGGTGTGAAAAGTGAGTGAGGATGGCAGCAAAAAAGCTATTTTTCAAAGAAAAGTGTAAGTCACTTAAAGTCTAGTTTCTAATGAAATGAGTCCATCATAATAACGTTGATTGCAGTGCTCGGCTTTAGCGCACAGCATACATACAGCATCGTCTGTAGTTTTAAATAACAAGCAGTGCTCCTACTTTATTAATGCTACTGTATTAGAGCTGTTAGTTGCACTATGGCTGAAAAAATGTTGATAAGTCTTTAGATGTAAACTCACTGTTTACTGGTTGGAAACTGGTTGAAACAAGTCTATGTCTTGTAGTTTAATGGAGACATTAAGAAAGATTTTATTGTTTTCTAGGATTGTAACTTTGATTTTGTGGACAACAGCACCAGGTTATTCAGTGCTTCATGTATTAATCCTGATGTATGAGACCTGTTTCACAAACGTTCTCGGGACCTGTTTTTGTTAGGTGGGCTTTTATTGACACATTGAGAGAGACTGTTTTTTTCTGGGATTGTTACTTTGTTGGTTTTGTGGAGATCATGCTGCTCCATCTACTTTTATTATTGTTGATGTATGAGACCTGTTTCATTTGCTCTGAAGTCTAAACTAATTCTTTGTCAGCCATTAGTTTAACATGAATTTAACATTATGTAATTCAATTCTAACTTATTCTGAGTAGGAGAAAGGAGGGGGGTGGGGAGGGGCATGGCGTGGTGAGGTGGATTCATAGGTCCCCACCAATGTCAGTAGCAAATCTACGTCCTTGTATCAGCACATCCAATAGACCACTGTAGTCATGTCTTCATGCTGTAGTGTGAGCCATGTTCCTAGGCCCATTAAAATCCAGGTCTAAGTGGAATTTCTCTGTAAGACTCTTGTCGTAAATAAAATGTTCCAAACCCAAAATGTTTTGTTCTATTAATATTTTTCTCTCACTAGATCCTTATAATTACAAATTACAATGCCATTAAACAGTCAAAACACTGAGTTTGCTATATGTAAGCCAACACTACTGTGCACTGAATTGATGCCATTAGACCAAAATCATCTGGCTGCCTAGTTAAAAACCAAGTAAACCAGCACCCTTTGCCGCTTTATTGATTTTAGTGATTTACAAACAACTTTAAGAACGTCGTAACTTTAAGAACTCCAATTTTGCGAGTGCTTCCCAAAAGCCTTCTTAGTCTCCAAACTTATGAACTAGTTTTAAGTAGCTCTTTGTTGACTCCACCCCCTGCATCAGTACTGAATAGGTACTGCCAGTCGAGAACTGAACCCTTTATTTTTTTTTCGTTTCGTCCCATTTGCTAATGTTTGTGACAGCCAGTCTCAGCAGCTGCACCATTTAGGGTGGAATAGAAAGATTTGAACAAAAAGCTGACTTTGGCTATCAGTATCTTTAATAAGGAATTTAGTCTGGTCAGAACCCTGGTCAGTGGCATTAACGCATCAGTAGCGTTCTTAGTATGACAACTCTTAAACATGCTTGTGATTCAAAGGATCCAGTGATGTTTCTGTACACTGAACCAAACGTCTCGGGTACTGAACATCTTGATTTGCCACATGGTGCAATAACCCTGTTCATTCCTGCCATAGAGAAACTGAGCTTAGACCTGGAATTCCTTATACGAGCATAAAACAGACTACAGAATGACGCACAAGTAGAGTGGTCTATGAGGAGGACATAAAGAGCTTCTGTCTTTCATGCTCTTTAATAAAGTACTACAGTAAAGTCGAACCCTTGTACACTGCATCTCTGTGTCTGCAGTCAGTGCATGAAGAAAACAGTGTCGAGCCTTTGCGAGCGATATTTCTTTGCAGTCTTTGGCGGAACCTGAACATCTTTGAGAAAAACACACTTGTGCCTCTGAAGCCCCGCGTGCCAGTGTCGGAGCAATGCATGTGCGTCACCTCTCTCATGAGAGGGTTAAGGTGTGTATGTATTGTAAAGCATTATCACTTGTTTAAAGAACATGCCAGAAATCCATAAGGCAAACACAAGCTGCTGGAGGAGATATCAAGACCAAACAAAGCCTGTCGAAGCAGATAAAACACTGCCATCGAAAAGTATGTGCGTAGAGATAAAAAAACAGGAGAAATAAGCCAAGTTTTGTAGCGAGCCAGGCCCTGCCAAAGCTCCTCGCTGGTGGCAACCCAGGCACTGTGCAGATGGAGGCGGGATTGGCCGGTGAGAGGATTAGATGGCCCTTATATTAACACACGAGACGAGAGGAGAGCAGGGGAGAGAGAGGAGAGAGGGAAGAACATCAGCCACCTGCACCAGAGGGAAGTCACAGATCAGTGCGTCGCCGTGTCCTCTATTCCGAGCAAAGTCAGAACGTCAGTGTTATTCAAAAGAATCCCCTTTTCATGCGAGCTGGCAACTGCAGGCTGTCCGGCCTCATTTTGAGTGACAAACAGTGGCCGCTTAGGAGTAGATCACCAGAGATTGGCTGCCTGGCTGAAGACCCATCTATCCTTAGGGCTGAATTGAGCTGTGAAAAATCTATTTAACTGAAAAGGGTAATTCACTGTCAATTGCTTATAATACGACAAGTAAGGGGGAAAAAAGACGAAAGTCTTTTCTGTCTTATCTCCATGCATGTGCATCTGATAATAGCAACTGGGGGCTGATGATAACCTTTTAATTATACGGCACAATGAAAGAAAAGAATATACGGTGTAGGTGGTTGACGGTTTTCTTCGTTTTTAATAAAAGTATTTTAGAACATTCAACACTTTGTCTTTATTGCAGCTGCCAGCGAGGAGCTTGCTTTCACTTTTCACAAAGGAGCCTGCTATGGTTTCCACACCACTAATCCAAGTAATACCCTGCACACATAAGGATGCTAGGCTCCGGGGTGGTCAGTCCAGTAATCTGAGAATAGCAGCAGCTTCTAGCAGCCTCTAGCAAAGTTTCCTTTTCTCAGTACTGGCTTCTTCTTAGCATTGGGTTGCCTTCTCACATTGGAGAGATAGACAGCAACACCTGTGGATCTGAAGCTTGATTTTCTTTTAAAGATGAAAACTTTTGATGTTGTTTATCTTATGGTGACAGTTGTGGTGGTCTTCCAGCTGTTGTCAGGAGTAAATAAACTGGGAAATGTTTTTTTATGTTTATTTCTTTGACGTTCTTCTTCTTCATGCAAGTGGAAAACATCTCCTGAGGAGTGAATAACTTACATGTTGATGTTATACTGTTGATTCATTACTTACACTAAGTAGATGTGTTGTTAATGTGTTAAATTAAGTAGTCTTAATATTTTAACATTTAACATTAACCCTAACCCTGGGCCTAACACTAACCTCAACCCAAACCCTTAAACCTTCTTCAATCTCGACCCAAAACCTAATCCTAATCCTAGCCCTGGTCCCAATCCTAACTCTAACCCCAACCCAAGTCCTAATCCCAATCCTAACCCTAATCCCAGTCCTAACCCTAACCTTGACTCAAAATGTAATACTATCCCTTACCTTGGCCTTATCCCTAAGCCCATCTTCAATCTCAACCCTAAAACTAATCTTAATCCTAACCCTGGTCACAATCTTAGCCCAAAATCTAACCTCAACACAAACCTAATCCTAACCCTCACCCTGGTCCCAATCCGGACACTAATCGCAACTTTAACTCAAAACCTATCCCTAGCCCTCACACTGGCCCTAACCCTAAGACCATCTTCAACCTGAACACAAAACCTAAATGTTAAACCTAACAGTCCTAATCCAAATCCAACCCTTAATGTAAAACCTAATTTTGATCATAACCTTAATCAAAGCCTTTCCAGGTAATCTCCAGTTACAGGATGGTGACAGTAGCATGTCTATAATAGCTTGTTGGTGATGTTTAGATGGTGTGTAATTTACCTGCTACATGTTCAGTGACTACAGATATGAATTTGGACCCACCAAATAAAATTAAAACCAACTAAATGCTGCAGATGTTTAATAAGTCTTACTAACACAGGTAATTAAAGGTCTCTTAATAAGCTGTTTCATCTAAAACAGACAACCTCATATGTGTCACCAGCATAAAAACTAGGCTGACCACCTAAATGGATGATAGGAAGCAGAAAAAGAGACCAACTTCTAAGAGGTGTGGAAAAATACCCCTGCAGATTTCTTTGAGAAACTAAAAGCAAGTCTCTGGAAAAGAATGGAAACTGTGAAAGTGTGATCATATTAAACACTGATATTCTAATAAAGCCTTATATTATATTTTGTTATATTTAGTTAATTTTCAATCTATCTATTATCCTGACACTGACAAAACACATAACTGGAAGTGGAATATATAAAAGTGTGGTCTCTGAGTTTTGCACAGGATTGTATATATACATCTAACCATTATTTCTGACAAACAGAACTTCAGTCGGTGTTGATCTTGTAATCCCAGGTTTGTGAGTAATGTTTTATTCATTATAGTATTGCGCTGCAGCATAACAATGGTACAAAAATGTAATTTTCCCATTCTTTGCCATCGTCATCTATTCTCCCGCATTGTAAAATTGACAATCTTCATGAAAAAAAGGAAGGCTTTAAGTTGAAATCTGGTTGAGCCTCAAATGCTTGAATAATTCATAGCTACCTTATGACTATTTTTAAGCCCTTTAACCTTATAGAAGAAGCAAGGATATAGGTTTCTGCCTCTTCTCAGCGTTTCTCCATGTAAATGTGTCCAAAAAACATAGGGAAAAAGGACATATATAAAATATCAGGACCTTCAACTTTAGTTAAGTTAGAAAGAACTTGGCCTATACATAAGGAATATATATATATATATATATATATATATATATATATAGGGTAGATACATTTATCGCTCTCTATATATAGATATACATTTATCGCTTTCTATATATAGATATATATCTCCATTTTTGTGAATTTTAAGTTTTCTACATCATTTGGAACACGGCAATGGTTGTTTACCTTGTGAATTTTATGACTAATGGACCAATAGAAGTGCTCCAAAATATCTTGGAAAGAATTCTGGTTCCATTGACTTACATTGAAAGTAAAGTATGTTTTTGGTCTCTCCTGTAAAGTTGCAATTTTGAAGATGTTGTTGTTTTTCACTGGACAGCGACGATATATATACACTGTAGTTATACTAATGAATATTTTAAAAAAATAACTATTGTGCTGAGCAAATGAAAGATTCCTGTCTGGAATTATACGCATACACACACACTATCGATTAAACATTTTTGTACACTACCAGTCCGAAGTTTAAAAACAGTTCTTAAACGTTTGACTGATAGTGTTCTAAATCTTTTGACCGGTAGTGTATACATAAAAAAAAGTATTTGGTATTATTTGAAATTATCATCTAATACCTGCTTTGACTACTTAGTACTTCATTAGGCTAAATCAAGATTGCTGCTAAAGGAACTGAATGCATTCATACAATGTCTAGGGCGTCCAAGAGAAATCTAAAACTAAACTTCTTTAAACTGGCGCTCAAGATATTATCTACTTTATATTCCAAAATAAAAAACTTGTGTTACTTTGTCTTTTAGTTATGCTTATTTGCATCTGTTCTAATGCTAAATGATGTTCTTACTGGTAAAAACACCCTTATTGCTAAGATTAAACAATGAGCTTTGGTGCCAAAAACTTTTGCACAGTACTCCCTCCCAGGTGACAAAAAATAGACTGAAGTACACTTTAATGCACTCATGATTAATGTACTAAAACTGTTATTTTCGTGTACTAACTTTGTACTTAGTATGCTATATCAAGTGTATTTAAGTGCATCTACCAATTCTGGATTTTTTTAAAACATACTTTGGGTCAACTTGGAGTATATTCTCATTCATCTAGTAAGATAACTGTTAGTATACTATACAAATATGAGAAACATATTTATAATTCAATAACAATATCTAAACAATACACTGTAAACACACTCTACGTACATTCATAAATATATTTTAGTGGAAACAAACAATATTAAAAAACATACTGAATTAGTGGAAAAAACATGTAGTTAAGTATATTTAAATGTGTTATAACGGTGTCTCAAAATATGAGTACAATGAGTTCATTAAGTATATTTTTAATAGCACTATAGCATACTAAGAACATAGCTGGTACACACAAATAGCACACCTTTATTAAATTAATCATAAGTGCATAAATAGCATAGATTAAGTACACTTCTCTGCTCTCTAGCTCTCTCTCTCTCTCTCTGTCTCTGTCTCTCTCTCTCTCTCTCTCTCTCTCTATATATATATATATATATATATATATATATATAGAGAGAGAGAGAGAGAGAGAGAGCAGAGAGAAAGAGAGAGAGAGAGAAATGCTAAGATGACATATAAAACTATATCGCTGCCATATATCAGCTCTGCACAGAATTGTGTCCAAATAATTATGAATACAGCATAAATATTGCTCTGCTTTTGCAAAGGCTGCATAGAAAGCATATTTCTCTGCCATCTCCAATTTATTCCGTCTTCTTAACTGTTCTTCATCCACTTCTTTCTGCTTTGAATATGGGATCACCATCAGTTTGATTTCGCTGTGCAGTTTAAAGCTCATCTCCATGAATAGGAGATGAGAGGCTAACTAATATGGGGGCGCTCATGCAGAGTGACCCTGAGTGCTGCTGGAGCCACTCTGCTTCTCGCCTCCACGCAGGCAGGCACGGGTGATCTCCAACAGTGGAGCACCGTGAAATAGCATTACGGTTAATTTTCTCGTTTGCTGCTGCTCAGAAGCCAGCAAGGCACCAAACAGGCATCTCTCCAGATCAGTCCTCAGAGCTACTTGGCTGAAAAAAAAACATATGCGCCTCAGCTCTTGATGTTTTTCTTTTTTTTCCTCTCTCTCTCTTTCTCTCTCTCTCTTTTTTCTCCCTTGCCTCCTGTTAATAAACTGAACAACCAAGGCCTACATGTCCTTGGCTACATATAAATCCTCCTTTCGGACCAGCTGTTATTTTAGGTACCTGCAGACATTGAAGTTTATCATTCCTAGCCCGAATTCAAGCTCCTGACTCAGCAGAGGGGGGAACAAAACGCAAGCGTGTAAAAGCCAGTGGCGACAGATAAAATGATATATATGCTAAACTAGCGCCTTCAAACGGTACGATATGGAGACAAATGACCTGCAGGAACCCAGATCAGATGTCAGCAATAGGCTTGTATTTTCTCATCTGTTGAATGTGAAAAACGAAAAACGTTTTTCTTTTTTTCTTCCCTTTCTCTCGCCACAGGGCCTAGCGAGATAGAGCAATGACATCAAATGCAGAGATCAATCTCGACCGGTTGAAAGAACACCGCTTCCACACCAGCGCGGCTTATAGGGACAGCAGGTCACCGCAGCTCCAGCAAAGCTTTTTTGAAAAAAAGCCATATTCTGCATGCTTTGTTGCTCTTTTGCTTGTTTGTGTGGGTTTATGTACCAAAACCCTTCATAACTCAGTCCGCACAATCATTTCCCAATGTCTCTTTATCCTTTTAATAACTGTTTAATAACTGTTAGTGTCTGTAGAACTGCTCTATGTAAATGACTTCTGCTCTGACTGGTTACCCTGTTCCAGAAGCAATCACAACTGAGACACGACTAATAACTTCAAAGTCATATGTACAGTACTGTTCAAAAGTTGTGATCAAGTGTTTGTTTGTGTGTGTTTTAATGTTATATGGAGTTGTCATAAACAGATCCACACTTAAACAGCCCAAATAAACACTTGGCTAATATAAGATGTTGGCACAGTACTGTATACATAGTCACATGCAAAATCACCTCCAGTTCAATTACATGTTTTGTTACAAGTCCGTTCCTCTACTAGGCAATTCTTTGCTGAACGTAATGCACCATTTTATCATACGGTAACAGATGGTTTAACATATTGTGCTGGAACTTTTGCACAGGCCACACTTTTTCTTTCCTATACATCAAACTGAGAAAATAAATAAATAATAAAACTTAAAGCTGCATATACATACACCCCCACACACACATGTACAGTATCTCCTCGCAATCCAAAGGAAAATCGTATCTCCATTTTTGGCAATTTTGAGTTTTCTGTATTATTTGATGGCAGCAGCTGCTGTTTACATTATGTAAAACATTTCATAATAAATGGACCAATAGAAATGCTCCAAAATAACTTGGTATAAATTTTGGTTCCATTGACTTACATTAAAAGTAAAGTAAGTTTTTGCTCACATGGGGATTTGTTGGGGCTGTGGAGCTGTTTGGTGGGGTGGTGGTGCAGTGGTGATGCCTACAGCCACACAGCGTTTTATGGGTATTGATGTAGTGCTGTGGTGTAGAATAAAAGCTTGTATCTGAAGCCCCACATCTTTATCTGCACTTAGATCCTAAATAAATTTTTAAAGGATCAGAAAGAATCTCTGAAATGATAGCCCTTGATTTAGACGGTAGCCCGCTCACCGGACTTGTGTGTTTACTAGACACGCCTGTAGTGCACGTCAGTTGTATCACTCAGCAGAGGCGTCTCAGGGCTGATATATGGTGACTCACATTGATATTTGCTGAACTCTGGCAGAGTGTTACACTCAGAGATGTAAGCAGAGTGAACAGGAGGCTTGTATGAAAAAAATATATTTTTAAAAATATATGGTTCTTATTATCAATTATACACACACACACACACACACACACACACACACACACACACACACACACACATATATATATATATATATATATATATATATATATATATATATATATATATATATATATATATATATGCATACATTTTATAACTTTTTATAACATTTTATAACTATATATATATATATATATATATATATATATATATATATATATATATATATATATACACACACACACACATATATATATATATATATATATATATATATATATATATATATATGCATACATTTTATAACTTCACTTCGTTATAGGGGGTCTTGAAAATACACACGCCACCCTGATCATGTTTAAGGAATGTGACGTTAACATGAACTGAACCTTGAGAGCAATAGAATTAACTAAATGCCTGAGATTAGAGATCGCTCTAATCATAACTTTGGTGAACGGCTGACCCCAGGTTAACACTCTGTGATAATGAAAAGACGCGGCCGTCTGCGCTGGAACAGGCACTTCAGAGGCTTAAAAGACAATCTCAACAGTGCTTAAGGCCCCTTCCCCCTGATGGAGCGCACTGAGTCACAATGCATTTGCAAGTGACATTTGCTTAAAATAAATGCCTTTTGATGGAACAGAAATCGGAAAATTGCTTGTTAAAACTGGGATAGGTCTTACAGGGCCTTAAAGGAAGACGGAAAGGAAAAACAACTGTCACTTCATTAAGCATCAGAGAGCTAATGCGCGGAAGTCATTACCCACTGCAGCTATTGCCATATTCTCCATTACAAACCGATGGTGACAGGTGAGAAAGGAACTTTTTTACGAGCGGGGTCGTCGACCCGGAGAAGTGAGCTAAGGCACGACGTACACGCACACGCGGACGTAAGGAGGTTGTTAGTCTCTCGGAGGCTTGCATAGTCATTTAAACAAAGGAGTAAGAGGATCAAGCCAAGACAGTTAATGAGGAAGGTCAAAACACGTGGCTCCAATTATCGTCTTGTAAGGACACAACGTGTGCCTGCAGAGGACTTGTTGGAACACTGACCATTAGATCTGAGACAAGTTACAGGCTGACTTTATATACACTCTTAAAAGTAAGGGTGCCAGAGGGGGAAGTACATAGTGGAAGTACTTCAGGATACCTAAAGAACCTTTCAGCGGATGGCTTTTTAAAGAACCATTTCTGCAAATGAGAGTGTGAAGACTTTTTACAGTTAGAGGAGCCCTCTTATATAACGTCAATGTTCTATACCAGTTAAAGTTTTTCTCCTTAGAACCAAACAGGTTAAGAACTATAAGAACCTTCATTTTAAATACAGTAGGCCTGCACAACTAATAGCTATGATCAATATTGAGATTTGATTGCCCACAATCCTAAACCTAAAAGTAGGGGTGGGCGATATGGCCCTACAATAATATCATGATATTTCATGGTATTTTTGTGATAATGACACTCTTGGTGATATGACAAAACATTGAATAAAAAAATAATATTTCAAGAATACACCGCTGCAACAAAATGAAAATTAGATGTTATTATTGTATACAATATGATATGGCACACCCCTAACTGAGATATTAAAAAATACAAGAATTTTCATCAGATTGTAACAGAAGTCAATGATCCAAAATGTCACGATACTAAATAATGTACTCAAAATATCTCCATATATCCAGGACTGAAGTAAAATAAATGATACTGGACATATAAAATCTGTCTCTAGGAGAGAGTTTCTCCCTCTGGCATGTACTTTTGGCTTCATAACTTCAAAGACTTTTTACATGTACAGAAAGCTTCAAAACATCCTAAAAAAAAAAAGAAAACAGAAAAATAGGTCTCCTTTAAACAAGACGACTGTTCTCTGAGTAACAATACTGGCTAACATTAGGGCTGGGTATCGTCACTGACTTCCCGGATCGATCCGATCCCGATTCACAAGGTCCCAATTCAATTCGATTTCCGATTTGATTCGATTCAATTCAATATGGATTCATTTAGAGATATTTCAGTTACAATAATATGTTTTGTTTGAATATGAAAAGAGATTTTCAGAGAACTAATGTGGTAAATGTACAAGGAACACTCAACCTACCATTACTAAAAACATTAGTGTTTATATGTTTATAGACCGTCATGGTTTCTGCATCCAAAATGTAGCCAGACATCTGCGAGACTGGGGGTTGGGCAGGAATGCTAGTTTTAAAGATTGATCTCGGGTTTATACGAATTGATATTAGATTATTCAAATGAAGATCGATTTGAATCGAAAAATCACTTTTTTAAACCCACCCCTGGCTAACATCACAACAAACCTGCACCATTTGGGTTCTTTTATTGGAGATTCTTTTATTTCACACATATTGACCGAATTTCAACTTTGTATTTGTATTTCAGTAAAGAGCCATACGTATTATTCAGACTACAACTTGTACTCCCTCACTAGTCTGTGACATATCTAGAGGGTGTAGATCATTATTATTCACACTAAATTGTTGTGTGGACTAGCTGAGTTCACTGTCAGTTCTTAATTAACTATATTGGTGGATAACACATTAGGCCTTCCAGTTTAGCTCCTGAAATCCCAACCAGTGGGTGAGCTTGGATGTACCTAGATGCAATTGAGACTGGATCATTTTTCTTTGGGTGTGTTTTAAGACCTTCCCTCTTTTGTTGCTGACAAAAATATAAAACTGTATAAGGATCACCACTATAACAGAAGTGAACTAATAATTACAGTTAACTGCATATAGTCAGTTACAACAACTGCATACTGTTTAATTAATTTAGTTTTAGTGCTTGTTGCTTAAAATAAGGGCTAGCTATGTTTTTTGTAGTGGAGTGTGTAGTGAGAACACTAAAACATGGTTACAATCCTGACAATGAAAGCGAGTGATGGAGTGCTGGGCACACTTCAACAGAATGAAACGTGGGAAAAAGTTTTGCACTGGTTTTGATGTGATGTGTATGATTACGTATTGATTTCAGTCAGAGAGCAGAGGCAGTCGGCAGCCAGCTGAGATTACAGCATTAGCGCGATGACATACCTTGTGGTAGGATACACTCGGCGCTGGCAGCAAACCTGACACAGGCAGCCACTGACACGCTGATGAAGACATCCCGGTATGTCGGAGCGAGAGCAGTGCATATCCAATGAATGATCAAAAATTCAACAATAAATAGTGACATGCCTCCAAATTGGGAACAAAAGACGCCTGTGAGGCAGCAAAATAGCTCTCTCTCCTGGGGGAGCCCATAATAGCTGGGAAAGAGATAACTGTATTTAATTTTTAATCATCTATTTCGCTTTGTTCCGGGTATAATGCTCCAACAATACGACATTCAGAAAGCCGAGGAAGGAGCATGACGGAGCAGGAGCCGCGCCGAAGTGGAGGACCGGCCAGGACCGCGGGAGGTGCCGGTGACGCTCATTGCTTTTGATCTGTGCGAGAACAGGAAGTATTCGTGTCAACAAATTAACAAAATCAGTGCCCATAGTCTTCAGAGGTTAGTTGCGGGCATGCACGGCGGTGACTGATGTGGCCTGTCAGGTCTTCAAGGCCGCGGCCCGCGTGTCATGTGGAACAACAGCGGCAAAAGCGCATTCCTTTCACACGCCGCCGACATAATCGCTTCTGTCGTGGAAAAACAAGGGGCGGGGAAATGTTTACATGGCGGCCTCCGCTCTTCCCGCGTATAGGAGGCGTAGAAAGACTCCGGCAAGCACAGTGCTGGCGCCACTGGCCCAAGCGGAACGGATGGTAAACGTTTCCACGAAGGTTTCCCATCCAGTGAGCTACGAAACGTGACGCCTTAGTGATGCTCCAAGCACAGAAGAACAGAGCAGATATGAAGTTAATAGTTTTGAATGAGCACGAGTCTACATTTTGGGGGCCGGAGAGAATTCTCTCCTATGCAAAAGCCTGTTGTTTGCTCGAGCGCGTCTGAAAAGGCAACATGGCAATATGCGCCTTAAGGCCTGAATCAGATAAACTTTAAACGAAAACGCATTGGTGTTTTCTGTGGGAGCTGAATTCCATTCAACGTGGAAAGTAGGACAACAGAAAAAGCCCGGCTGGGCAGATGATAGGCCAATAAACAGATAAATAACTAAACACGGCCATAGCGCACTGTCACAAAAGACCATTTATAGTTTCTCTGGTGCTCACCAGCGGCATTCTTCGCGCAATTACCTGCGATCATTTAGCAACCTGCTCTAATCAACAACTTCTACCCACGCAGAGAGGATTTATCTGATAGAGGGAAAAATTACAACCTATTTGTTTTACAATTAACTTGACGCGTTCGACGCGGGCCTGGATTGGTGTGGCCGGAGGGGGAAAAAAGGAAGCTTCCATAAACATTCGCCATCAATGAGCTGTCATTGCGGGGCAGGGGGGCTTCCGAAGACAGCGCTTCTTCTTCGCTGTCATGCGGACCGGATTGGTTCATCAGCAGCCACTGAGACGTCTTTGCTTTGGCAAATTTATTGCCCTTGAATGACGCGGTTGCTTCGAGAAGACAAACACTGCTGCTCCACAATCCATCTCCAGGCAGAAAATAATAATCAACAAATTAATTAGCTCATTAGGTTAAAACCATGAATGGAACTGTGCTCTCGCGGCGGGGAGCCCTTTTAGCGTGAGACGCGAGCGCCGCGAGTTAATGCAAGCTTTGCCCTTGCACCGGGGCGACCAAATTCCACCATTCAGATTTAACTGCCAGAGCAATGTGCTTAACGGCACCGCATAAATGAGACCTGGCTCGCCGACTTGAAAGAACTTTCTCTACGGACTTTCAGACAGTGATTTCACACACGGCGCATTGGCTGCAGTACATGATAGCATTGGTGGGGATACACCGCGGGATCCGAACCCATACAAAATGTGGGGTCTGGACGGTGATTAAAAAAACATTCGTCTTCCGCCCACATTCCCTAGGAACGGCGGGGGTATTGTGAGTGGATCAGGCCACGTAAAATTAATCAGAGCTCTCTACGGCAGGGCCAAGCAGCCTGCTCGGATTCAACGTTGTAGCCACCCCCATCACCTCTGTGCTGTATATTAGATCCGTGGCTAAAGAATGGGTCAGCGACCCCGGCCTATCCGTGGTGCCTCTCCAGACCAGTGCTTTCAAAGCTCCCACGCCTATGCCTGCAAGAGGAATGTGGAGATAAGTGCATTTGTTGGCAAAGCACATCAAAGAGCCGTGGTGTGTCTCAGTGTGCCGCGGCAGAGAGGCATGAACCGGGCCTTTGATCATCCCGAGCTTTCTGATCATTAAAATATTGGATTAATAATTGATTAAAAATACCAGGGCTTATTGTGTTGTGTCTCTAGATCCCAATTTACTCCAACCTTGAGACTGATTTTTTTATTTCTTTTTATTTTATTTCATTTTTTTTTATTTTTTTGGCCTTCGAACGAACCAACACACTGTATAGACGCGACTCGTCTCGGTCGGCGGTAGCTCGTTGGTGTAATCTTACATTGCAGCGAAGAGATTATTGTTTTTCATGACATCACATTAACCTTAAGCATTTATAGCCTTTTAAAAGAGCCGGCGAGAATGAGTTTGCTCCATGTCCTCTGAAACGATAATGGCGCGGTGGAGGTTTATTTTTTCGAGTAATCACAAAGAGTCTAGCAGGTCATCCCTCTTCTGTGTTCTCATGCTGCGAAAGTTCCATAAACATTCAAATGGATGTAATATTTTATTATTCTTGGTGGCTGGCTTTAGCCTCTAGGGGTCAGAACTTGGTCCCTGGTGTTCACGCCATATTGCAGGAAAATAATGGCAAATGTATTCTATCAAATAGGACCTATTCAAAAGCAGCAAATTATTCTGGCTACATAAGGTGATTTACACTGAATTACAATGGGCTAGAATGGACATGACCCTTTGTTCTCCGGCTATTTGGACTGTGATACTTTCCCAACGTCACTGTAACACCTTGCGGACAGTTCGCATACAGATTTTAGACCGAAGAATGAAGTGACGCTGTTTAGTGCGCTTGGTTTGAAGTAGAGATCGACCGATATGGGTTTTTCTGAAGCCGATGCCGATGTTTAGAGGTCAGGGTCAGCCGATGGCCGATATTAGCCAATATCGATATTAGAGCTTATATCTAGAAGTTTTCTGCTTTATTTGCTGCTAAAATGTCACACTAGTAATAACAAGTTGATGCACAACATTTCTGAACTTAATATCATTTATTAAACACTGACTTAACAAGAAAAATATTATATTTTTATCTGCCCACCCAAAAATAGTGTGACCACATTACTGCTGACAGAGTGTACCATACAGCTCTTCATACCCAAAACTAACAAGATATTAAGAAGTGCATTAAAAGATACTTCCACACAGCTGACATGTTACAGAGAGTGCCTTACTGCACGCTTGGGATTTTATAGCGTTATAGTAAAACTGCTGTTCTTTAAGGTGGATGAGGCGCTCGGAGAGAGAGAGAAATAGAAACGCTGATATGCTGTACTGACTCTCTTTACTCTTTCTTTAGTTCCGTTAGTCTCGAGTGCTGGAAACTGAGTAATATGTGGGAGAATCTGGCTGCTCCAGAGAGACTCTCTGTTAAGGTTAATGTGTGTATTACACTAGAGCAGTTAGCTTTAGCCCCGGAGCTAAGCAGTAAAACATCCGCTCTGGTTCACGTCTATGGCCCTAACTAGAAACACGCAACCGCCTCATTGAAAACGTCATTGTTCACTATAAATTATTCTTTTTCACTTGTTTGGCCGAATAGTTCCAAAGGTTTCCGCCTGGGGTCCTTTACATGCGGCAGCAGCACGTTTCACCACTACAATAACATGGGGCTGCCCACGGACGTGCCTGACTTTAAAACGGCGCTGCGAAACACTGATATCGGCCGATGCCAATACACAAAAATGTATCGGTCAATCACTAGTTTGAAGCCTGAAATGATACTTAGTATTTCAGAAGCCTAGTCAAATACTTATTACTCAGTAACTGATACAAGAGTAATGTAAACCAGCAGCACATAGCGAGCTTAAACCTAATATTCTAAACGTAAGGTTCTAAGCTTCTGTACTACAATCAGATGGGCTAAGCCACATTCAATGTATACAATGTATTAATGTATTAAACCCTTACATGACACCTATTCTTTCAAAAGGGTAATCGTGAGGCATATTACTCAGTAACTGCTGTATAACTAACAAGTACATTATGTGGTTAAATGAAACTGTGGGCCCTAGTGTATATTTTCAGGGGTAAAAACTGGGAAATGTAAAGTTTAAACACCAATATGATCAATATTGTGCTGAATTATCATTCATTAGATTCTGTTTACAGCGTGCATCCACAGCTACACTGCAACTACAAGGGTAATGTAAACACCAGCATAATAATAATCATACAGATTTGATGAGCCATGTTCAATAGACCTACATATACCATGTGCAAAATGTCTCGCCTTCGTTAGCTGCTGTTACTTTGTATGCATAATACTTGTGCAGCAACACAAAAAAAATGTAGAAGCACAGAAAGAAAGCACAGTTAGAAAACATTATTAATTATTACTCAAAAAAGGCTGAAAGCCTGAATATAGGCCAGATTGAATGATAAATAAAAAAACTCTGAAAAATATATATTTATGTTCATCAAACCAAAAATCAAGTCAGGAAAACCCTTTAGACATTGGTCATTAAGAATTATTTTTTTAAAAGCTTATTAACTAACTAAATGTTCTTAACATTAAGTTCTGCTATGTTATATATCAAACTAAAGCTGCATTTTGTAAACTTGAGCATTTGGAGAGCTCTCTGGTGGAAATATGTAATGACTGCAAAAACCTTGAAATCCTACCCAACGCCTCTGGCTATTAAATTATTATTTCAGACTTTGCTGGGTGACTCACACAAGCGCACAGACGTCACATTTTACTGATATTTCCTGCTGACTTTCTTTTTTTTAATTTTTTAACGAAATAAATTATACATAGCGCTGCTGTAAAATGTGTATTAGTAAACACTCTAGCCTAGATAAAGTTTAGCTTGTTCTGGAGCCAGCATAAATCTATGTAAGTTTTGACATGAAGTGAGTGCAGTCTTTATCTAGTTTGATCCAAAACAGTGTGTCGGAGTGATTTTTTCCCTGTAACACTGTTTATCTCTCTAATTGTAGTAAAAGTAATACATGTGCTGCCAGCACGGTTCTCAGAGCAGGCTTGTTCTGCAGACTGCCGATGGAGTTCTTGCTTTGAGTGACAGGGAAAGTGGCATGTTAAAACCATTGGCTACGAAGCATGTCAATCATTATTCATTTGTTATTGGTTTATTGCAATCATTATTAATGCTAAATTACATTATTGGACATTAGTGTATTATAAAAAATTGGATTTTGGTGCCATGTTTAAAAGCAAAGAATCACTTGACTGTACAGGACAGTGTCTTTGCAACAGTTGTGAGAGTCTTAGCATTAAAAAATTGCTGTAATGTTTTATTTAACACTATGTGAACTTTCTTTTTCTTTAAGAATTATTATTTACTTCAGCTCTGGTCAATATCTGCCACATCAAGGCCCGATAACTTGAGATCCTCGCTGGTAGCTCAAACGATGTTCTGTGAAACAGAAGTTTCTATTAATGCCAAAATCTGGTCTTCAGTGCAAGGTTTCTCCAGAACCTCTGTACAGTTCTTCAGCTGTGAGAAAGCTGCCGTTGTAATCGCTAGACATGTTAATCCATCTCCGAGTCTCCTGGTACATTTATAGCTCGGTGCATTATTCTGATGAATAATGTGTTAGCACCCTCGGAAAGTTTCACCACCTGAATGTGTTTACAGCCGGAGACACCTGGCATGCGTTTCCTGATTGAACTTTATCCAAGTTTTATTCACGTCAAAGTTGCTTGTACATTTATTACAGGCGACCATCGAGCGCTCGGTTTATTCAGCATACATGAATAAACATAGCCGGCGCGCTCGTTAAGTTAGCCATATGGTTGAGGTGTTTTCAGCATTTGTGGCTAGCTGTGTAAGGCTGTTGTTTAAGATGTCCTTGCAGAGGTCACAGCCCTCTCGCGATGTCTGCCATGCGAAGGAAACATTCACTTCGGGCTCCGGGTCCTCCAGGGACCACTTGTGTGGTGTTGTCCTTCAACTGCTCTTGCTCTCTCCCAAACCTGTCTCTCTGGACCTAGTATGTTGAGGTGCCATTACGAGCCAATTCTCCACACCCCCCACCCCATGCCATGCTCCCAGTGTGTGGTTGGATCAGCACTGTTGATGGCGGGACTAAGTTCATGCCACTGGGAACCCAAGTCCCTACTGCGCTCTTTACTTTACACGGCCATAAAGCCAAGCCCATTGGTGAAATGGAAACTCTTATTTATCTCAAAGTGGCCATGAATGTAGGACGAAATCTATAATGAGCCTAACCTTCTTCAATAACAGTCACCCTGCACTGCCTTTCTCTGACGAATGATGTTCTACACTGTTCAACCTTTCTAAAAAAAGATTTAAAAAAACGCTAAAAAATAAAAAAATAAAAAAATAAGGTCTGTGTGCAGCTCAACTCTCCCTTATGTTGAAGCGAGGACAAAGAATTGTTCTTTTCGCCCTGGAGACCAAATATAGAAGCTGAAAAAGTGAAATTATTGAATGCAAGCTACGTACATATTGATCACATCAGAGAAAAGACGCTTGGCGTAAATGGATCAATAGCGCAACAGCACTGGCCACAGCAAAAACAGTATAGCAAGGAAAGTAAAAGTAGTACTCAGAGAAATAATTAACACAATACTATCATTATCTGAATCTAGATCATATAAACACACCGTTTTTAATAAAGCTCAACTGTAAATGTACTGCTGCATTGCTGTTTTAATACACACACTTAAAAGTAATAATAATAATAATAATAATAATAATAATAATAATAAAATAATGAGGGCAAGTGGTATCAAGTGGTAATAAACTGCTTCAATGATTTAAATGAAATCAAATAAATAAACTAAATTACAATGTCTGTCCAAATGAACCATATTGCTTGTACGTACAATACGTACAATATGTACGTAAGTATGGTTTTTATATATCAAAGTCTCGATTGTCCAGTTAAGGACATATGAGGAAAAAGCAGTCACCACATCATACATATGATATGCATAATACTGTGCATCCACTGTACATCCATCCATCCATTATCTGCTGCTTAATCCCGCTAGTCTGGGTCATGGAGGGGCTGGAGCCAATCCCAGCATCATCAGGCGAAGACAGGGTACACCACGGATAGTTCACCAGTCCATCGCATGGCCAACACTCACTTATGTACTGGCAATTTAGAGCGACCAATCAACCTAACATGCATGTGTTTGGACTGTGGGAGGAAACCGGAGTACCTGGAGGAAACCCACTCAAGCACGGGGAGAACACACACTCTCCACACAGAACGACCCGGACCGGGAATTAAACCCAGAGCGTCTTGCGTACCACCGTGCCACCTTCCACTGTACATGTCCAGTAGAATGCTTTTAAGCATAATAATGCATAGAATTCATAGATACAGACCATCTTGTTTGTTTTTTGTCATAACACTTCCTACGAGTCCTGTATTTATAATGCACTGTTAATACCTTTATGAGACATTACATAGCATACATAGCACCTTATAATACCTGGTATAATTTCATCCAGGTGCTCCAGTTTCCTCCCCCAGTCCAAAGACATGCAGTCAGGCAAGTTGGAGAGATGCTAAACTGCCTCTAGGTGAGAGTGTGTGTGTGAATGTTTATGTCTGTGTGTCTGCACTGTGATGGACTGGCGACCTGTCCAAGGTGTTCTCTGCTTTCTGCCCAATGAGCACTGGGATAGCCTCCAGCACCCCGCCCCCAAAAACCCACATCCCCTGCAACCCACACCCCCTGCAACCCACAAGGATAAGCAGTTTAGATGATGAGTGAATAAGAATGAGTGAATATTGTATAAATTGTGTCTCTTAAGTAGTTATAACAACATGCTCAGCATTCATAGCACCTTTGGAGACACAAATGTCACACAAGAGGAATACATTATAACACTCTATAGAGTTTTATGGCTGACTATTACAGGCTTTTTCTTTAAATGTAAAAGGAATTTCATTTCATTATATTATACATCATATAACTTCTATGTGGTTATTACAGGCTCTAATTTAAACGAAAACTGTAATACAGGACATGGAATGTGAATATGCTGCTGGAGGGAAATTCAAGGCATCCAGTAGCTAATCCAGAAAAGTAAGGTAAGACAAAACAGGGCAGTTACAACAAAAAATAAAGATAGAATATAAAATAAATAAAACAGAAAAAATAAAAATAGAAAAAAGTGTGTATGAGTATTACAACCTTTATGCTTACTGTTCCTACTATAAACTGATTTTATAATGCAGTGTAAAACCTCCCATTATAAATTTGTATACTCTTGTTTTATAGTGTTATGCATGTAATTATACGTAGCTGTGAGTTATTATACAAGCTTATGCCAAATAAGGTATGCCATGTTATGTATATATACATATATGTTATGTACCTTACAAATGTATTTAGAAAGCACTAGATTCTTGGCAAATGTTCTCACTTTGTGCAGAATTTCAAGAATCCTATGAGCAAAAATTAATAAAATTATAAATAACATAAAATTACACAGTACATGAACATTAACATGAATGTTATGAAGTTCTCTACCACACAATTTTTTTTCCATTGTTCATGAAATTCTATTTGTAACTGTTGTTACGCAAACATGGGTCATTGTTAAATTATATTGCTCATGCATGATGTTGTTTGATGTTTTGTTTTGCTTGTTGTTTGATTCCATTATCTAACACCTACTTGCTTTGGTTAATCAATGCAATGAATACTGGTGATTATTTTATTTTTTTATTTTTTATGTATTTAGTTTTGGGAATCAGGTTGACACCTGCGCCAGGACAAATCCACATCTTCTACTAGCTTCTACTAAATTCTTGGGCTGCCTTCAGTTTATTAGTCTAAGCAGCAGCGAAGCCTGAGAAACAGTCTTATCCTGCCACCGGCGCAGGTTCAGGTAACTCCACTCACGACTGGGAGCTCTCTGGCAGGGAGAGCAGTGAAGGGGCTCGGCGCGCTAAAGCAGTGAAATGACGGTCAAGCACAAGCTGTCGTAGCGGCTCAGCCTTGCAGAACCGTCTGACAGGCCCTGGACTTCCACCTCAGCTGTTAAGTGGAGGTGAGAGGATCATGTGGCCTGCTATCAGACAGTTGCCCGGGGAGCCTTGTTTATGTGCCCATATTTGCTGATGTGAAATACGGCACAGCTTTGAGAGTGCAATATCTCACTGCACCTTGTGCTTACAGAAGCACGCACACAGCCACCCACACATGCGCACACACGCACACACACGCACAGATGAATGGAGCATATGCACGCGCATACATCTCCTCACGCGCTAATGTCATAAATAGTCATTTAGAAAAAAAAAATCAAGACTAATATGAAGACCTAATTCAACAGAATCCAAGGACAAGGTTTAGCATCATGCGCTCTAATTATCTGGCCACCATTGTCCTTTTTTGTAGGCAATTTTTTTTTCTTTTTTTTCTCATTCTCCCGATTTGCTGAGCATAAAATGTAAAGTGATCTGGAGGGTTCGGGTCAGTTTCGAGAGGCTGCGCTTAAAAAAAGGTTCATGCAGAAGTGCTGTCACCACACACCAAGCATTGAATCCATGCTAAATGAGGTGTTTTACCCTCTCTCTTACTTTCTCTCAAGTATATATCATTTCTCATGCTCATTGTGTTTAAGCACTTTGTTGGCACTTTTAAAGGTCAGCTTCTCACAGCTTTGCTAAGTATGTTTTGGCACATAGCCACTTCATTTTTTTCCCTCAATCTACCAAGGTACAGAAATATCCTTCCTCTGCTGAGCATTCATATCACAGCCAAAGACCGAGAGAGGGGTTTTGGTCACTTCTTGCATATTTTTCCTTTAAGAAGGCTCAGAAGTCTTTATCTCCCTGAATAATAAGGTCTGCCATCGTGATTGGAGGTTCATGGCTTTTGTTTCACTAGTTCTTACTTGTAAAAAAAAATTCTGGACTCTAAACTTTCAATCGGAACCACATTTGTGCAAGTAGAAGGAAAGATATTTTATTATGATTTGACGGTTATGATTATAATATTTGACAAAATGTTATTGTTGCACATATTGAAGAGGATCAATCAGTCAGCCTCTACCCAACAACAACAACAACAACAACAAACTAATAATCAACCAATGCTAATGGCTACATGTTAAATTCCTAGCAATGAACACTTACTGACCAGTTAAATAGCTTGTTAAATTGAATGGCTAAACAATTACTGACCAGTTAAATAGCTTGTTAAACTGAATGGCTAAACACTTACTGACCAGTTAAATAGCTTGTTAAATTGAATGGCTAAACACTTACTGACCAGTTAAATAGCTTGTTAAACTGAATGGCTAAACACTTACTGACCAGTTAAATAGCTTGTTAAACTGAATGGCTAAACACTTACTGACCAGTTAAATAGCTTGTTAAATTGAATGGCTAAACACTTACTGACCAGTTAAATAGCTTGTTAAACTGAATGGCTAAACACTTACTGACCAGTTAAATAGCTTGTTAAATTGAATGGCTAAACACTTACTGACCAGTGAAATAGCTTGTTAAACTGAATGGCTAAACACTTACTGACCAGTGAAATAGCTTGTTAAACTGAATGGCTAAACACTTACTGACCAGTGAAATAGCTTGTTAAACTGAATGGCTAAACACTTACTGACCAGTGAAATAGCTTGTTAAACTGAATGGCTAAACACTTACTGACCAGTGAAATAGCTTGTTAAACTGAATGGCTAAACACTTACTGACCAGTGAAATAGCTTGTTAAATTGAATGGCTAAACACTTACTGACCAGTTGAATAGCTTGTTAAACTGAATGGCTAAACACTTACTGACCAGTTAAATAGCTTGTTAAATTGAATGGCTAAACACTTACTGACCAGTGAAATAGCTTGTTAAACTGAATGGCTAAACACTTACTGACCAGTTAAATAGCTTCTTAAACTGAATGAATAAACACTTACTGACCAGTTAAATAGCTTGTTAAACTGAATGGCTAAACACTTACTGACCAGTTGAATAGCTTGTTAAACTGAATGGCTAAACACTTACTGACCAGTTAAATAGCTTGTTAAATTGAATGGCTAAACACTTACTGACCAGTTAAATAGCTTGTTGAACTGAATGTCTAAACACTTACTGACCAGTTAAATAGCTTGTTAAATTGAATGACTAAACACTTACTGACCAGTTAAATAGCTTGTTAAATTGAATGTCTAAACACTTACTGACCAGTTGAATAGCTTGTTAAATTGAATGGCTAAACACTTACTGACCAATTAAATAGCTTGTTAAATTGAATGACTAAACACTTACTGACCATTTGAGTAGCTTGTTAAATTGAATGGCTAAACACTTACTGACCAGTTAAATAGCTTGTTAAACTGAATGACTAAACACTTACTGACCAGTTAAATAGCTTGTTAAACTGAATGGCTAAACACTTACTGACCAGTTGAATAGCTTGTTAAACTGAGTGGCTAAACACTTACTGACCAGTTGAATAGCTTGTTAAACTGAATGGTTAAACACTTACTGACCAGTTAAATAGCTTTTTAAACTGAATGGCTAAACACTTACTGACCAGTTAAATAGCTTGTTAAACTGAATGACTAAACACTTACTGACCAGTTAAATAGCTTGTTAAACTGAATGGCTAAACACTTACTGACCAGTTAAATAGCTTGTTAAACTGAATGGCTAAACACTTACTGAACAATTAAATAGCTTGTTAAACTGAATGGTTAAACACTTACTGACCAGTTAAATAGCTTGTTAAACTGAATGGCTAAACACTTACTGACCAGTTGAATAGCTTGTTAAACTGAATGGCTAAACACTTACTGACCAGTTAAATAGCTTGTTAAATTGAATGAATAAACACTTACTGACCAGTTAAATAGCTTGTTAAATTGAATGGCTAAACACTTACTGACCAGTTAAATAGCTTGTTAAATTGAATGGCTAAACACTTACTGACCAGTTAAATAGCTTGTTAAATTGAATGGCTAAACACTTACTGACCAGTTAAATAGCTTGTTAAACTGAATGGCTAAACACTTACTGAACAATTAAATAGCTTGTTAAACTGAATGGTTAAACACTTACTGACCAGTTAAATAGCTTGTTAAACTGAATGGCTAAACACTTACTGACCAGTTAAATAGCTTGTTAAACTGAATGGCTAAACACTTACTGAACAATTAAATAGCTTGTTAAATAGGATGGCTAAACACTCACTGACCAGTTAAATAGCTTGTTAAACTGAATGGTTAAACACTTACTGACCAGTTGAATAGCTTGTTAAATTGAATGGCTAAACACTTACTGGCCAGTTGAATAGCTTGTTAAATAGGATGGCTAAACACTTACTGACCAGTTAAATAGCTTGTTAAATAGGATGGCTAAACACTCACTGACCAGTTAAATAGCTTGTTAAACTGAATGGCTTAACACTTACTGACCAGTTAAATAGCTTGTTAAACTGAATGGCTAAACACTTACTGACCAGTTAAAGAGCTTGTTAAACTGAATGGCTAAACACTTACTGACCAGTTGAATAGCTTGTTAAACTGAATGTCTAAACACTTACTGACCAGTTAAATAGCTTGTTAAACAGTAATTGTCGATAAAAATGTATAGATTTGTATTGTCGTATTTTCTGCTGGAAAATCAACAAAACAAATACAACTCTGTTTGTTTTGGGCTAATAATTAGTGACAATATAACAGTAAATCTTTATCACATAAAATCATATAAATATTCCAACTATTTCATAAACGTTTTTTACTTTTCTGTATGAACCATATTATATTATATATCTTGTGTAACTCTATTTTAGAGCAAAACAATAACACTAGACTTTTAGGGGTCAGTGCTGGCGAGTGTACATTTCTTTTGCTTTTTTTTCTGAGTTCTGCAGCCAAACCTGCAACCATTAGCCATGCACCGCTGCCAAACGTTTCGACAAATCTATGGGAGACCACTAAGCTCTAAGTGCATGCCCCCACTGAATAAGTATGCAGCTCCATGAGAAATAAAAAGAGAATGGTTCATACTGTTCAAATCCCAGGCACAGACTGCTCATAGCACTGCTCGTGTTCAGGGTGACCTATAGGGCGCACTACTGGGTACTAGGTGGCATTCTTCCCAGTGTACCACCAAGAAGCCATGCAGAGAAAAAAAACAGCAGTGCTTTTTTTGTGGTTTGTTTTTTTTTCCACAGGTCAGTGTTAAACTTACTGAACTAGCAGTGATTTATTTACACCATTTAAATGCGTTAAGTGGCACCTAATTCAAATGAGTTTTTCGGTTGCTGTTTTTCAGTTTTCTTCTGTTGGCAGAAACTGTGTTGATGTAACACATTTTATTCATGTGTGAACACATGGCACATTGGAATCATGTAAATTCAAAGCACACTTTTCTCAGTCCACCCTTTAGAAGTCTGTCAGTAGTTTTAAAACTTTCTGTTGCAGGCACACATATTAAAATGAGGCTAATAGGCTTCCAGTGCTGTATCTCATAAGTTAAAATGCAATGTAACTCGTGACAAAACTCAACCAGAGAGGCTCGGATCCAACGGTTCGGCAAAATAAAGAAGAAAAGTAAAGTGGAAAAGCCTTGAACATTGCATCAATGTACTTTAATATTAGCAATTAGTGATTTAATATTACCACTAGCCTCTTGTGTTACATATTGGGTCATAAAACTAGTGCAATCTCATTTTCACCTCCGTTTTTTTACTAATTTAATACAAAATCTTCAACGTCGTTTTGTTGCAGCCAGACTCTAAAGCGGCTCACAGCCACATCTTATTATGCAACTGCCTTCTATTCATTTCTACCTGATTCCAGTTTGATTAGTTCTCCTGTCATAGCTTCCAGCTGAAAATGTTCAGAATTTGATGGAGACCTCGTTCTTGACCTAACAGTATGTACGATGTTAGCTTCTGGAAGTTACATCACATATTAATTTCTATTAAAACGTAGTAAGGGATGGCTGCAGTGGAACGCTGTCAGTGCTCAGTGGTTACAATTTAAAAATAAATAAAATTTTAAAACCACGCACACTGTGACTAACAGCAATGATACTACATACAGAGGAAAGGAAGTGCTGGGATTTAAGAAGACCACTAAATATTTCAGAACCATGACTTGACAAAGTGACTGATGCACCTCCATCTCTCCAGCATCCGCCTGTTGAAGCCACATGGTTATGTAGTTACTGGCACCTATGTCATTACCACAGTAACTCATGCAGTTAGGTTAGTGATGTCTGGACACACAAATCTGATCTGATCACCTACAAATAACAGAGTAGACACTCAAGATCAAGATCTGATTTGAGAAAAAAGGTCTGAACACAGCCAAGCACTAATGCACAAGCACTGATTATTTGCTGTATTTACCATACTGATATATATATATGTGTGTGTGTGTGTGTGTGTGTGTGTGTGTGTGTGTGTGTGTGTGTGTGTGTGGGGAAGTGCAAAAGTTCTAGCACATGTTAAGGTACAGGGGTATTTAATTAGAGTTTAGTAAGGTCCAGTTAGATAGAGGACATTTCCTTAGGCCAAGCTCCGGACTGTATCCTGTTTACTGAAGAAGCCTAATATCCGCATCTTATGTCATCAGCAACTGAAACCGTTCAGTATATATCAGTATATTTACTGGCTATTTAGTTATTATTATATAGTTATTTATAAAACTCCAAATAAATGTTTTTTTCTCACTTCAAGTAAAAACAAGGACTACATTAAAAACAGAAAGATTTAGAAAAAAAAGCATTCGGCGCTCGCTCACTGGCTGCTCGATCTACGCTCGTTTAGCTTAAACTCTGCTCGCTCGGCTTAAACTCGGCTCGCTCGGCTTAAACTCAGCTCGCTCGGCTTAAACTCAGCTCGCTTGGCTTAAATTTAGCCTGTTCGGCTTAAACTCGGCTCGTTCAGCTTAACCCAGAAAAATTTCAGTTTGAGAATAAAATAAGTACTAATAAATACTAGATTAAAAAATATGTCACAGTGTTACACACATTTAAAATTATTTATTCGAGAACAACAGGACATTGTTGATGTCAGATTTCTTGTTTGCTGTTCTGCATCAGACTAAATATCTGCACAGACCTGATTGGCTGAGGACCGCCTTTGGTGATCTTACAACGCACTGGATTGGTCTGTTAGTTTACTGCGCCGCAAAGCCTGTATACTGTAAAGACAAGAAACTTTCCGCCATTTAAAGTAAACGGTCGAAATGAAATCTTTCTCAGTAGTTTATCGGATTGGGTCCGCATTGGACAATGTCTGGGTCCCAAACTAGACCACTGTCTACCTAATATTGACTTCCGTTGTAGCTCATGTTTTTTTATTTGCAGCAAATCAACTAACCTGGTGCACTAAAAGGATCAGAAAATGTTTTACATTGTGTGACAATTACATGATGAATAGACCAATAAATATGCTTCAAAATAGCTTGGCAAAAATTCTGGGTCCATTGATTTACATTGAAAGTGAAGATAGTTGGCCTCTCCTGTAAAGTTGGAGAGCCAGGGTATGCACTATAACTATAAAATGTCATAAAAATAAATAAATAAATAAAAACAACTGAATCATGGTTACCAGCTTCCGTCTCTGTATCCAAGTCACCACCAAGTCCCATCAATTCCTTTTCCAGCTCCACATGTTGCAAAACACTCCCCAAAAGCCACTTAAGGTAAGGAATTTCACGTTAAATTACAGACTTGGAGGGGAAAGCTCCCTCAAGCACATCCATCTCTGCAGACTGTCTGTGAACATGCGAGTTTGTCTCGATATGTTAGCACATCGGAGTGACATCTCATTTAGCACATGTGGACCTGTTGGCTTTTCATCAGCTTATTACTATTAAGTGGTTTGTATTTCCCTGAACAATTCCTCGGCAGGCCACGCTTAAAGACCTGTATTGATCCTCATGGTACACACCAGCCCCTCATTTCATTAGGCCTGGTGCTGTTAATTACTCCACACTCTAACCTTTCAGTGTTTCATTTGGACCGACAAATTAGGTGAATTAAAAAGGAGTTGAAAAAGCGGCAAAAAGCCTGACGGTGTAGATCCCAGCACTGGCAGTGTCAAATTCCCAAGCGGCGTAATAATTAAAAAAGTTCATCAATGTTCCCTTTGCTCATCACATTATGCAGAGGTTGGGCTCGCCAGTAATAGTTCTGGAGGATTCATTTAGGAAATTAGACCAGTTTGATCTGGTTCTTCATCAAGAGAACGGCCCCACGCTCCCTGAGAGCTTTTTTGTGGATAAACTGCCACCTCTTGCTTTAGAAAAAGGAGGAGGGGTGAGAAAAAAAAAAAAAAATCCCAAAAACATACAGTGAAATCTCCTTAATGATGTACAGGCGACTCTGTCCCTGCTCTGTGGACGTCCTCCAAAAAAAAAAAAAGGTCTCTCCATGGCCTTCATGGTTATCCAGCCATTCAGTACCATCACATCCAGTCTGATAATAACTTCATCACAATTGGCTTGAGATGCTCAGGAGTGTTGAATAGCCGGTTGCAGTGGGAGATGAACTGATTTATTGCTTGATTTAATTATGTATTAAAATTCAATTAGATAGGCTTTCAACTAAATTCAAAGTGAGTTTTGTCAAGCTGTCCCCTGAAAGCACACTCGGTTGAAGGACATCCCCAATAATAATGCGCTGTCTAACTTAATAACGGGCGCGTACCGAAATCATTGACACGAGAATTGAAGGTAGGGGATGGAGTGAGGCATTTCCGCCGAGGTATTGCGAAACGATCTCAGCTTTTGATGCGTCGCATTAATAGTCCGTTGGACGTCGGCGATATCAAACGGCGTTTTTCAGCGCGCAGAGCCACCTGAAGTAGAGCGCCTCACAATGGGGAGAGTGAGGCAAAAGGTGAAGCTTTCATGAAGTTATCGGTTTTGCTAGGGGCAAAAAAAGGAAGGTTATTGGTATGCTCCAGAAGAGCGTCTGGACCCTCTGTAACTTTTCGTCCCTTGGCCTTTCCCCTCCACGCATCCTGGATCGGCTCATCAAAAGCTGAAGTCAGACCTTGTTCTACATGTGGCACTGATTTATCCCACCAAGCACCTGGCTGATGTCATTTCTGCACAATAGCTAAGGAGAACGTCTGGAGGTCACGAACCAAACAGCTTTGACATGGGGAGGCGGGGGGAGGGGTGGATGGGTTGGGGGGGGGGTTGATGACGGGAGAGGAACGCAGCTCACTTCTGCCTCGCCTTTTGACCATAGCTTCTTCCGCATGACATTTAAATTGTTAATGGTTTAGATCTTTCTCCTATTGAGCGACCTGACACTTTTGTTCATGGAGAGTGGCACTGCCATTGTCTTCACTCGATAATGTGAAAAGCCCAGTGTATTAGGGCTCATGTTGGAACAAGAGGAAGATCACTTATCACTGTCACTTAGGCCTCGTCTGGCAAACAAGACACCTGACGGGGACGCTGATTAATGATGCCGGATAACTTTGTGAACGCAGCAAGAGCGCCACACAGGTTCCATCTGATTCCTATTTAAGCATATGGGCGCCATATGGATTCGGGTGTTTGCGTAAATATGGTGGCCCACGACGGCGAATCTGCAGGTGTCGTATTCAGGGTCTGTTAGACTAACTGTAGGTGGTGATTATCATTTAAATGATGCCATGTGTGGCAGATGTTTTCTCATAACAACCAAAATATTACATGATAAAAAAGATATAGGTATAAGATTTATATGTAAAATAAATAAGGTTTCAAGCTCATTGTGTACAACCACTGAATGAATAACTGATGGCTAGATGTGTTCACAATCAGGACAACTAACAAAATATGAAGTAAAATATCAAGGTTAGAACACTTTGCTATCAAATTGATATATCCTAATTTTGAATCTTAACATAATCTATTCCATTCAGTTACAACTGTGTAATATGTCTGAGAACCTAGTCTAATCTGTCTTACATCGCATTTCTTTCTTTTTTTTCTACTAAGTCATAAAGAACAGACTTTACAGAATTAATAACTCTTCTAAACAGGAGCAGTGTGCAAGATTTAGGGCTATCTATTATCAGAAATGGAACATAATATACAAAACCATGTGTTCAATGGTGTATAATTACCTGTAATCACTGTGTATTCACTGGTTTAGAATGAGCCTTTCCTGTCTACAGCGACGCGCAGACTAACAGACTAACCACACACTGACTGTATAAAGTGCCTCTCGAGTGTTGCATTTTTAAGCTGAAGCAGCCTCTTAAATTTGGTGGCGCTATAGCACCAAGGATGTAGAAAGAAGAAGAAATGTCCTTCCATAGCTCCGTGCTGAAAACCAGCAGTCTGAAGTCTTATTCACAGCTACTTGTTCGAATTTTCCTGCTTCACCTTATACAGTGCAGCAGTTATTCTAACACCTCAGACACCAGAATGTCAGTGCAGCAGCATTTAAGGTGGCACAAGAACCAAGAAGCTGTCTGATGACTGAAGCATTTAAGACTCTAGAAGCTACGTCTCACCGAAAGGTATTGCATGAAATGCAATGACTGATGCCTGAGATGTTGTTTTAGTTTTTAGATTTGTACCTAAATATATATATATATATATATATATATATATATATATATATATATATATATATATATATATATATATATATATAATATGATATATATCATTTTACATCATTTTAACACAACAGCTGTCATTGCCATTGTCCACAATTGCCATGATAAATGGACCAATAGAAATGCTTCAACATCACTTGGAAAAAATTCTGGTTCCATTGACTTCCATTGAAAGTAAAGTTCCTATTTTAAAGAAACTTGTTTTGGACATATATATATATCCTAAACAGTTTCTGTCTAATGAACCATTTCTTATTAAACCAACCTGAGTGACTTTGTTTACGTCTTAGCCACTGAGAAGGCCCATCATTAAAATAAGCCACAGGGCTGTTTAATGTAAGATATTAAATATCCACACAGACTATTTCAAAGCTCAGCACAGAAGTTTTTTGATTATCTGCAGCAAAAGTGCATCAAACGACGCGTAAAGTTTATTATTATTATTATTATTATTTTTTTTTTTTACAATGCCCCTTGACCAATAGTTTATGAAATGACACTTACTTAGTAAGATGCCATTCTCATTAACACTAATTGACTAGAAAATAACAGTCCTGTATCTACTCCTCTGAATGTATATGCATTAAATAGAGAATAACATACGCCAAAAGCCAACAGGCCTGATCATGCGAGGAGGGTAAGTAAGTGTTTGTGAATTAAGGCGAGTGCTGTGTCAGGCTGGATTTGGATGGAGTTGTTTGTGTGTACACAGAAAAAAGGAGAGTGTGCGTTTCTACCAGCAAAGGGGGCTTGTAGAAATGTGCCACTGAAAAGGGCCATCATAGAACTGTCGCTTGCCAGCCAAAACACTTGTACTCAAACTGCCATTTGAATATGGATTTGCACACTAAGCACCTGGCACTACTATTACAAACAGCATCTGATCCTTGGACAGTATTTCCACACTGCCCCCTAACCATCCTTTTGGAACTGCACTTGCTTGGCGTGATCTATGACACCATACATAACACTAATTGACTCTGGCCAATCACAGTCTGCCATTTATTGCAAATTCATGAACTGTGAATTCAACCCACCCTCCTACATCGCTCTGCTTGACAGCGGTGGACATTAGAGTTAGCAAATGTGGTTGCAAGACAGAGTTATGGTCACTCTCCTCGCTTAATTCTAAATAATGAGACCAAACTAAAAGGGCCTGAATGTTATTGTGGGTCTGTATTGAAGTTTTTTCTTTTTTTTTCTTCAGTTTTTCAGTGTTTTTTTTGCCTGTGGTAATTTCCATCCACATCCTTACATAACTTCTACCAGCAAAAGAATAAAACATAAGAATCCCACTAAGGTCATTCAGTTTTTGTATTGCTTTTTAACATAAATTTATGACCATGGATGGCTTTATGTGGAAAACATCAGATGTTTTTTTTAATCTGGTCACCACTCATAACATAATGATAATTCCAGTTCTATGGAAGTCCCAATGTTATGTTTGCTTCAAGAAATTAGATTTTCCAGTGTGGGAATGCTACATATGGCAGCTGTACACTGACATTTAAAGCCTGCAGTTTACTTTACTCTGAATGTTATTGGAGGAGCCTGTTAACTATGTGCTAGCAAACTTTGTGCTCTTCTGCAGGGGTTAATTCAGATAGTTTAAAGCCTTTTCCTTTTTACATGAGTTTAGATATTCATATCGTTGCTGTCCAATGAAAAACAAGGAAAGACCAGGAGAGACCAGGAGAGACCAAAAACATTTTCAATGTGAGTCAATGGAACCGGAATTCTATTCCAAGCTTTTTTGGAGGACGTCTATTGGTCCACTCATCATAAAATTTTCACACAATGTAAACGACCATTGTTGTGAAAAACACAAAATCGACAAAAATCCATTAGACAGCGACGATATATTTAAATAATTAAGCTCAAATATCCCATAAAAGAATTCTCTTTGGCCTCACAGATGTAAAACTGAGTTAGCATGATGCTATTTCCACCCTGCATCTCACTTGACAAAGACTGTCAACAAAGAGGGTGTGATAGATGTGCAGTGTGTTGTGTCTCTCACCCACAAAGCTGAATGAAAGCCAAGAGAAAAAAAAAAAAATGGAAAGTAGAAAATAACTTGTGGCCACTTTTGGTGAGAACGCTGGGAAGGTGGCAGAAATCGTTTGCCGAAATCTTCATCTGACAGAAACGTAAAAGCAGCTTTGCTTGGTCTTCTAAGGCTGAAAATACTGATCAAGAAGAAATGCTCTGCCGTAGCTTGGACGCAGAGTGCTAAGATTTGATGAGCTTGAGCTGACTGTCATTTTGCCCTGGCTGGTCCGAACCACTCAACTGTTTATTTACACTTCTGATACACTTAGAGGTATTGACTTGGCTCTAAGTCCTCTAACATTAATAGCAATGGTTATTGATTGCTAAGATTGATTTTGGGCTGATGGAAACAGATGCATAATCACGGTGGACTTGAGTAATTTACACAGAGAGAGAAAGCATGGCGGGGCGATCTTAATAAGCCCAGACTAATTAACACAATAACAGCCAGCCATGTGCAGCATTTCAAGTATTCATGGGCCGCTCTTAGTCTCAGCACAAGTCCTTCCTTATTATTTCAGTGTCTTTTAAGGCTTGTAATTGCAGTTGGCATGGAAAAGATGCCTGCCAAGAGGCTTTTCGATATTACAAATGAGGACCAACCTTCTTTTCAGAAATCTCTGCTTCGTTCGCTTTATTTACGCGCATTTGCGAGCGTCTCGTTGAATAGAGGGAAAAGGCAAAACAATGCAGCCCATTAAGCTGAAGGCAGAAAGAGAAGGTCATGTGTTTATATCTTCAAATGAATTCGCAGTAAAAGGAGAGTAACAGACGGCAAAAGCCAACAGGCTTGATCGTGCGAGAAGGGTAACTAAGGATAAGAAAAAAAGAGAACGTGTAAATCTGTGATTTCAGGCGAGTGCCGTGCTGTGTCAAGCTGGATTTGGATGTAGTCGTTTGTGTGTAAACAGGAAAAAAAATAGGGACGTACGCAATCCTACCAGCGAAGGGGGCTTGTAGAAACGTGACATTGGAAAAGGCTATCATAGAACTGCCGCTTGCCGGCACTTCACAAAAAAAAAAGGTACTCAAACTGCCCTTTCAATATGGATTTTCCACCCCAGGAACACTAAGCACATGACGGTAGTATTACAAACACCATCTGATATTTGGAAAATGCACTGGGATGGTCATGCTCGTATTCTGCTGGCCTGGCACTTGCTATTGCTGTGCGATGTAACCTCGGCTTTGTAGGATATCCCTTTATATCCCGAGAGCTGGGTGGAATCAGAAGCCCACATCAAGCAAAATGTGTCGAGCAAAAAAAGCATAAAAAGCACCGAAAGCCACACCTCACGCTTCCTGCAGAACAAGGCTCAGAAGCTGAATAAAAGAACTGGTTCACGCTGAGAATATAACACATAACACATCATATATGCCTTTTAATCCCAATGTATTACCCATATTACCCACTGTTTTCATTTATCTCCAAAATATCTCCAAAATAGCAACTTTACAGAAAAGGGCAACTACTTACTTTATTTCAGTGGAACCAGAAGTTAGTTTGGAGCAATTCCATTGGTTTTGCCCAAAAATGGTCAAAAATGGACATATGTAGACAACTGTTTGTATTGAACTGCGCCATAAATCAAAATTGTTACAAAAAAAGCCTAATACAGGTAATTACTGTAACAAAGACAACATTAGAGCAATACAATGAGAGCAGTATTGTGCAGTCCAGAGGTCCCAATTGTGGGCGTCTTGAAAATTCCATGCAGGGGCTATTTTCTCACCTCATCTTCCTCAGCAGTTTTTTGTTATAACTCCACAGTTCTAACTCTAAGCCTTATTTAGCTTGCAGCAAGCGGTCAATATGAATATAAGCAATATGACTTCATCTCAATATACTGAATCAATGTACTGGCTAAGTTTCTAATGCTTGTTGCTTCTCAGAAGTGTTAGCCTCTGGGCTATCGAAGCAGTATTAGATGGATTATTCATGTATTATTCCTACTGAAATACGCAAATCTATCCAGTTAAAGATCTTAAAGATCAGTCATGGAACAATAGAGATATTTTATTGCTGTTCAAAGAAAAACCGGAACGGTCATGTAACAGCAGACGGAAAAAAGCATGTTCAACTTGGTTTAGGCATGGTAAGTTTATTTTAAGAGGTTTCGTTGTAAATGATAGAAGCAATTCTATTCTTCCATTCAAGTTTATCCATTCCCAACGTTTACAGGACAACAGACATGTTCAAACATGGCAGAAGAAGAAAGTTCCCACTGGAGAGGTGGCCTAATGCAATATGCACTGACGTTGACATTGTATCTAAAACTAGTCTTCATTTATCATTTAATGAGCATTTCATTTAAGCATCTTTCAGTAAGCCTAAAACGCACATCTTTGATCCTTGTTGGACCCTGTCTCTTGGGGGGGCCTTGATATCTTCTTAATTCTACCAAAACTTGCCCTATTACATTAGCCAACAATCAACAAACAAGCCTATTTAATGTACTGTGTATCATAATGCAGTTTAAAATATAAAAATATGTTATTAACAGGTAACTGATACTTTAAATTTGATATTAAATAAGCTCTAGCAGATTAAGTTTGTTTCTGTTTTGTTTTGTTTTTTTTTGTCTGTGACCTGCTACAGTGCTACAGGGGCTGAAAATGAGGGCAAACGTAAAATAAATAAATAAATAAATAAAATAAAAAAAAACACACACACGAAACAAATCATGTGCATAAACACATGCAGCATCTTGTTCCTGCACACCATCAAGGACACGATGATCTTTGTGGTCGATTAATTTACAAGGACATTAAGGTTTATTTGAGTCACTCTCTGTTTACATTTTGATTAACACTGACTGGCCATTAATACCGTATGAATCATAATACGACGCCGTCGGGGCGAGAAAGGGTAGCGCATGAAAATGCTCTATTAAAATAGTGCCGTGACTCTAAATGTGGCCCATGGCTTAAGCGTATGCAGCGCAGAGAAACTCTGCTGCGCGTACTAGTCCAGACCCCACACTGTTTTCTGGCGGCCGCTAACCGCATCGACATATGTTGTTCGCTGTGCACAGCCTTATGAGCCTTTAGAGTTCAGTGCAGACTGAAGCTTTCCAGAGCTCGGCCGTGTTCATAATCAGCGTTATGTCTAGGAGCAGTAAACCACCAGTCCCTCATGGACCCTTTAGAGCTCAACCTGCGCAGGAATGTCTCCTTAACTCCTTATTATCAGCCCCACGCACACATGCTTTCAGTCAGACAGGGAATGTTAACAATGACAAAGTCAAAGCAATATCTGTTCCGGATTGGAGGCGTCGAGTCTAATGAGGTCACCGGGCAGTTATGATGTTTTATTCCTTTTGCTTTTGAACGCCGAGACTTCATTCCCTTCTCGCCATTTGTACAAGACCCAAAAGAAAATACCAAACTGAAATATTTAGAGCAGACGGAGAATTCTGGGCATGGCCATGCAGTCACCATCTTTTTATATTATTTATTTTTTTATATCTTTTTTTTTCAACTCAACTCTTACATCCTCTTAATGATCATCATACCAATGCAATTTCCTCCCACCCTTTCCCAATGAAATCTCCCCTCTGAGGGCTGGAGAGAGATCTCAGTATATCATAAATTCTTTGTATTAAACCGAACCGAAGCAATGAATTAAAAAAAAATAATAATAATAGCGCAAACAAGTTTCTCGTCTCCTCCGTCCGGCACGTCTCGGAAAACAAAAGGTGGTTGGGGACGTATTTAAGAATAGTACACAAATTATTTCTGAACTTGGCAGCGTGAGTCCCCATGAATAATAGCATAAAGAGGCAAGGGAGGGAAAGGTTGCGTGAAGGTGAGAGACATTAATTTGCTTTTAAGCTTATGGGAGATTCCTGCACGTTAGCCCACGCGCCGCCACCCACTGGAAGAGACACAGCACTGTTCAATGGGGTGTCTGTGACTCAATCTCATTAGCATTTCACCCCGCAACTGGAAAAAAAAATAGATTCACTGCCTTTTTCTGAAGACGGATCATTACGCCACTTTATAGGGAATACCGTTAACATGTTCTAGGGATAGCGCGTCTATAAGACACACAATGCATTCATAAGGCATTACAAATGTGGCTATAAATATTTATAATAAATGCATTATACATTAGCCATTAGGAAGTGTCAGTGTGATGGATTATAAACGCTCTGGTCATAACATGTTCGACTGTAGAAGACAGGAAACTCCGTCCCAGCTTGCATAAAGCTCACCTGCCTGGCCGTTAACATATTGGGCTACTGCATGATTGTTGTGGCTTAAATAAACTTTCTTTTGGTCCAGCTTGTGTCATTCTGTCACAACCTTACTTGAAGCTCAGAAAGACGCATTATAATAGATAAAAATAAATAAAGGATGTTATTTCATATGCTACTAAAAGAAATTATGGTATGGTTCAGTGTGTGTATATGATTAGGTTGTACCTTACAGGGCATCATAAGCTGGGTCAAAGTTTCTAGAAACAATTTGGATGAATTCTGTATTCATAATGCATTATACATGCAGATATTAGTCATTATATATTATATGCATGTATAGTGTACTATGAATACATGATTCACAATGCATTATAAGTGCAGATATAAGTCATTATATATTATTTGCATTATAAGTTATAAGATGGACCAGTGGATCAGTGTTTTTGAGGCCGATGCCGATTGCCGATCACCTTTCAGCCGATTGAGGGCGGGGCTATATGCCACGGCAGGGCTACATGTAGTAAGTAGCACAAGCAAGTCATGAAACATGGTTGAAACGTGGTTATCTAGCGCTAGAAACTCAATCACTTTGTCTGTGATTCTTTTAGCTCTCTGGCTGTTGCTGCTGCACTGTTCGTACCGGTCAGATCTGGTCTGTATGGTGTTCTGGGTTATTTGTTTTGTGATAGCTGCGCGTGCTAGCTCTGCTGTTTGCTGATGCTCACTGTATTCAGCTGTGTGGTGTACTCTTAAGTGCCGTATCAGATTAGTAGTTTTAAATGTCTTGTTTCCCGCACGAGACACATTGGTTTTACAGATGTTACAGATGTTACAGAACGCCCTGGATGAGTTTGCGTCACATACGGTACCAAACTGCCAGACGGACCACAAGTTTTCTATCAGCACATGCGGTGAACGCCGTAACCTCTCGTGAGGCCGCTGCTTTATTCAGTCTGTGGAAAATGAAAGGGTATGTATTTCCACCTAGCGGTTCACATAGGAATTGCAGGGATCTGGCCAGATGGGGTTTCATGGATGGCTCCTCTGCCTGGATGAAACGCTAGCTGGAAATACAGAAATATATAATTCACTATGTATTATAAATGCAGATATAAGTAATTATATCTTATATGCATGATAAGTCATTACATAATTTATGCAATATAAATGTCATTATATGGCTTACACCCTTATAATAACATCCTATAATATATGCTCAAGTGTACACTAATGTTGTGGTGCACTATAACACTTTCCAGAGCTTTCCAGAGGTCTGGTAATCACATCTAACTACCAATACAGGACATACAACTTGTGTGTTCAACAATACATATCATCGTTGTACAGCAATTCAAAATTCCTTTACTGTGTGTGAAACTTTGATGATGGATAGACCAACAGAAATAATCCAATACTGCTTACAATAAAATGTCTTTGCAGTGAATGACATTAACAGTAAGTAAATGTTTTCACCTTCTCTTGTAAAGTCATGAAAGCTCCGGTCACGAAGTGAGCTTAGTGAAGTGCGGCTCGGCTTCAAATTCTTACAAAACTGAAAGCAGAATGCATGCTGTGGGAAGATCACTCTGCAGTTCATGCCATCGAGGGGTCTGTCTTACACGCTGAGCCTCAGATGTGAGTATATTGCTCCGCTTCATTCGCCAATGCGGAATTGTTTTAGCCTTGACTTTGTAATGCAGACTTAAAGTCATAGCCAATTCTAGCCATATTTCTAAACAAGGCAGCTGGAATTATCATTAACTGGCTAACATAAAGCAGCTCTTTGTGTTTTTAACATTTAGCATTGGTTGCTAACTACTAACTCTAGGGTGACCTGACGTCCTCATTTTTCAAAAACGTGGACTGTCCTTGGTTTTGGAGTTGTCCTTGGAAATGTGCCTTTTTTTAACCATGAAAAACACATCAGGAAGTCCTAAGAAAGACCTGCGAGCAGAGCAGACAGGCAGACGTCTCATGTTGTGCTTGTTTTGGCCAACCGAGGGGGCTGCCGTCTCTTAACCACTTTCACAGCCTTCTTTTAGAGAATACTGCTGTATGAAACACTAGCATGGTTCAGAGTCAAGGGTCGTGTCCACAACATCGCCACAAACATCTTTTTAAGACATGAAGTAACCCAGAAGGTAGCGTTAAGGAACTACTCGGAGTCTCTCCAGAGCTGGAGCTAGTCCAGGGGCGTGTTTAGGGCCTGGCTAACTGGCTGTAGTCTTTTTCTGTAGTCACAGGTCTCTTTAACTGCCAACATATTTATTTAGAGTATGAGTTATGGGCTAATGCAACTAATAAATCTTTTGTGGTAAACATATCCGGCATTCACCATACCTAACAACAGTTACCATGGTGAAAATACAGGAAGTGTTGGCATACATGATACTTTTCAATGCTTGTATAATTGCCTATAAGAAGTTAAAGTGATATTATAACATTAAAGCATAGACCTTTATAATGTCATAAATGATGTAGTGTACAATAACACACTATAACAAGGTTCTAATATATTTTCTGGATCATAACAAACCACAATAGCAAAACAACAGCAAAACCATTAGCACACCATTTATATAACTTCCATAAGTGCAGATTTTATAGTGTTTATTTTTTGCTTACTGAAAACTAGAAACTGTAAGTCTAGACTAGCTGGTTACATGTTCTAGACTGTTAACAGTTAGCAACCAAAGCTAAATGGTTGGCAGCACAGAGAGCTGCTTTATGTTGGCCAGTAAATACAACAGCTGCCTTGTTTAAAATTATAGTTAATTTCATCAATGGCTTTAAGCTGCTGTGCTCAATTCTTATGAGTTCCGTATTAACAGTTAGATGTAAGCACCACAATTCACTGAGGGCGTTTTCACACCTGTAGTTCGTTTCTCTGGTCCGGATCCGTTATTGAGTTCGTTTACTTTAAGCGTTTCCTCCTCGGTTTAGTTTGTTTTCACACAGGCAAAACAGAAACGCACCAAAATGTGCCTCAACAAACCACGTGACCACATTGTCTCCTCTGATTGGTCAGAGCTATCTGGCGTGCGGGCAAGAAAGTAAACACGGAGAAGATCCGGTTTTCCCAAACTATTGCACTTTTCTTGTAGGGCGTAGCACGAAGCAACGGCAGAGACAGCATCTGTTCATAGCTGTAATAATAATCTGATAATAAACCAAACTACAGTCCACCTGCAGAACACCCAGCTCACTCCAAACATCAAGTAGACAACGTCCCTCACTGCTAGTCCAAGAGAGACCTCGCTTCATTGTCCTCACCCAGTTAGCTACTACAGTTATCCAGTTCTCTGTTTACACGATCTGCCACATCCCATAATGCAAAGCACACCTGGCTGCAGAAGATGTTTAGATTAAACTTGTGGAGTACATCTAAAACTTGGGTTGGATCCAGGTCGGATCTTGTTCTCACCACAAACAAACCCGCTCTGGAGTTAGTTTGGAACCGGTCCGAAACCATTTCCTCTCGAGGGTCTCGGTGCGATTGTTTCAGTTCGCACCCGAATGCGATTACTATTTTCACACCTGCCGAAATAAACCGCACCAAGGGTGCAAACGAACCGGAGTCTGGACTAAATAGTGGTGGTGTGAAAAAAGTCTGCAATGATCAGGCATAAGCGCTGTATAACAGCAGCGTCTACAATGTTCTTATGAGCAGATATTATACACACATTATCTTCTTCCACAGCTGTTGGGCTTTCTTATGAACAGATATTCTAGTGTTGAAGCATGACGTCCAGACTTGACAATCTCCTCTAGTTTTAGAAAGTGTTATACCTGCAACTTTAACTACTCATTAAATAAGCAACATAAATCTTGATTACATGCCAGTCTACTATGTACACTACCTCACAAACAATATTGTCCATTTCACAATTAATTTAAGTGTATCAGAATATTTTTTAAAGAATAAAAATGTTTGTATTGAAGCCTATTTTTGGCTCATTTTGCATATAGAAAGAAAGAAACAACTTTCTTTAGAGACCCGTCAGTCCATTGTTGTGTTAAGGAAGGAAGGCTACTCCATTGAAAACAAGAAAATTTCACTGTGATCCCAAATTTTTGAACGGTAGTGTATGTCATGCAAAAATGTCTTAAATAGGTTCCATGACTCAGATATTATAGTGTGTTATGAACAGTAATTCTATTGCATTATGTTAATGGTTATATATCAAGCGCTATAAACATGACTATACAGTGTAATTTTTTCCAACAAATAACATTCATGAATGCATTATAACATGCTACGACCTTGTTCATAGAATCTTCCACACATGGTCATTATAGAAAGTGTAAACAAATACTGAAGGACACTTTGTCCTGAGCTCTATGGTTTGCCTATTGGAAGTCATATCGGAGAAATGGGATGCATAATAAAATGTCAAGCCACTCAAAAATCATGAGCACAAATGATTGATTAATTGCTTGACAGTTGAAAAAAAGCTAAAAAGTGATAGTGGTCTGTGGTCTACTCATTTGGAGTTAGTTGAAATGATGCAACACAACGGTAGGGCTGAAGAACTGAGCCATGTTGCGCATCCACCACCCTGTAATTGAAAACGTAAACACTCCGGTTGAATACAGACGAGCATGGAGCTGCGGCATCTTTTCCGGTCAATATGGAGGATCAGGTATGTATTATAGGAATGTGATCACTGGAGCGTTATCTGCTTGTCTCCTACTTCAATTACATTTGGAATCAATGCAGTACCCATGTCTCTTCTTTTTCATCTATTCCACGCATGTGTCTCTTTTCATTTAGCTAGTCTTTGTACTGTTTGTGAGCAGTAACTCATCTATAGAGTGAGTCCCGCAGAACGTACATCAAGGACCAGAGAGCTCGTCTGAGTACAAAGAGTCGAAAGCTGACACCGATGTCAACTCATCGCATTGCATTGATGCATAATGAGGGGGATAAAGGACTGCTTGAAAAAGAACGGCACAGTAAAGAAGCTGAATAATGCTACGCTCATGAATGTTGTAATTAAAAGAAATATCTTATTTCCCCGCTCAAAAGGAATGCGAGCATTTGAAGGGTTTTTGTTTAATCCGGCTCAAACGCGCGCCCGCCAACACAACAAGACTTTGCATCTAGCTCTGCCTAAATTAGACTCTGATTAGGTGAAGTTATCCTTAGGAGTTCTTCTGAGAGCCATCAGAAACAAAGAAAGATGAGCGCATCATTAAAAGGCACGGGAGTTCATCTCTACAACCCCTCCGAGTCGGTCGTGTCCTGCATACAACACCATCAGCTATTACCAACGCCTAGGTATCCCAGAATTCTCTCGCCTCCCACCACAAATTATCCAATAATGGCATAAAATGAGATTACGCTTAATGCGCTGATGTTATGCTAAAGGTAGCTTGTAGTATCAAGTGATGTTAAATGCGTTTAGTAAGCAACGGCGTCGAGCGAATCATTTGAATCCTAATGGTCGGTGTAGTGTGAAATAATACCGAGCTTTCTGTGAGCAAGAGCTTTCAAAAAATTAAGAGGTTAAGCTGCGCAGTGCAGAGGCTAATGCACGGAAAAAGCCTATAGACCCTAGCTGGCGCAAAATCCGCCGAGAACAATGACACCCCATTAACGGGATGGAGGACACGAGGAATGCCCATCTGAACAAATAGATTTCCAGGTGGATAGCGCCGCGAGCCCCCGACTCCGGGCTACCTGCACTCTGCCAAACGCACTCATTTGACAAATGATTCCGTATCAAAGGGCCGCGCACTGATTCGGGCTTAATTGATTGGACTGGAGACGGCGAAATCCCTGATTGGTTTAACTAAAGAGAAGCTGAAATATGCCACGGCTTCTGAGACAGCCTGACAGTCTGAGGTGGGACGAAGAAAGCGAGGGGGGAAAAAAAAGAGAAAAGAAAAGAGAAAAGTGCTACAGCTTGCCGTTCACAAACTCCAGCTGATTAATATTGGAATATGTATGAAGAATGGGACAAATTAATCTTGTTCCAATGCCATAAATCACCCAATCCGAGCGGGTTTACAGCTGTAATTCCAGGGGTTAGCATTCCTTTCATCTCTTCATTAGCAGGGTCAAACTGAAGCAGAGGACCTTCCGAGGGGCAAGTCTATAAATGCAGGCCCAGCTTTAATATGGCTGTAAAAAAACGTTAAAAAAAAAAAACGTTAAAAAAAAGGCCCTATGCCAATTAAAGTGGAAGGGACAGACAGCACATTAACACTTTATGTTTAATTAACAGGAAGAGAGACGGCATGTACAAGTCTCAGAAAGCGAGGAGACAGATCAGATAGCTAGACCCGAGCAAGTGCTGAGGAAAATGTGTACAATTATGAAGTGAGAAAAAAAAACATAGGGTGTTACACACATACGACACATTGTATATGAAAAAGTAAGATTTGATTTACAGTGCTAAGAAAAAGTTTGAAACCTTTAGAGTTTAGGAACGATCAGTACCTGGACTTCAGTCCTAATATCTAACAGTACTGCTTCTTTAAATATTACTTACAAGTGGTAAAAGTTGTAAAAATAATTAGTACTGATTTCTTAATTTGTTAGGGAGTCATGGAATGAGTGGGCCAGTCATGGACTGGAGGTTATGGAACTAGCCATTAGGGGTGTGTTTAAAAAATCGATTTTTCGATTCAAATCGATCTTCATTTGAATAATCTGATATCGATTCATACAAACCGGAGATCCTGCCATAGGTAACCTCAGGCCTTTTCATATAATCCACCCACTGTGTTATTAACCCCGGATGAGACATTGTTGTCCCATTCGAACTTCTTATTGCTTGTCTGGTCTCCTACCATGTAACTGTATTCATTTTGGTTATTGTATTCCTGCGTGAAAGTGGGTGTGGCGAAATACGGTGAATATAAACATATAAACACTAATGTTTTTAGTAATGGTAGGTTGAGTGTTCCTTGTACATTAACCACATTAGTTCTTTGAAAATCACTCTGAAAATCTCTTTTCATATTTAAACAAAACATATTATTGTAACTGAAATATCCCTAAATGAATCAATATTGAATTGAATCGAATCAGAGATCGAATTGAGTTGGGACCTTGTGAAATCAGTGGCGATACCCAGCCCTACTAGCCATGTGATCAGAAGGTGACTGGTTCGATGCCTTCAAGCAAGACACCTAACCCCCAAACTGCTCACCCGGTGCCATGGATAGGGCCGCCCACCACTCACACTGCACACTAATGTGTGTGTTCACTAGTGTGAGTGTGTCTGTGTGTATATTTCATGGCATGGATGGTTCAAATTCCACTGTGTGAAAAAACAAGAGGCAAATTGTTCTAATTTCAACATTTGGTTATTTTTTAGAACATTTTACACACCACACAAAATCCAACCTCCCTCCGCCTCTCAAAACTGTCCCAACAACCGGCCTGTCACAGCCTGTCACCAGGGCATAGCATGAGCACGCTGTCATGTGTGTCTTGAAGGAAGCATATGAAAATGTAGGAGTCTCAGCAGTGAGCACTGTTTAGTGGGAATGGGAGGAAATGGGGTTTCTTACATGCCTAAGGTATATGATATGATGTTACTGTTTGATTTTATTGTAAATAACATGCTGGTAAGGAACTTCTATGTAGCCAGTGGCTCAGTGTTGACTCATACTAATAAAAATGCAAAGATTACAACAACAACACAGTGACAAAAGCCCTATTTCTCCAACAACAACTTGATGTCAAGTGAAGTTGTCCATGCCCCACGTCAAGTTCTGCTGTCCATGGAGGGTTCAAGTTCTCTGGCAGTGACTGCAGGGCTGCTAATGTTAGTTGCTGCGGCTGCTGTGGGGGACTTCCAGTCTATCAAATATGATACACTCTCAGCTTTTAGATATAATTTGTGTATGACCAGGCGTTTCCTCAGGTTAGATGTGCGGCCATGACCAGCTTTGCGGTTCACATTACAGACATTGCAGTCAGCACTGCCTGTATCAGAATTCGAAAAAAGTAGCCACAGTTGTTTTTGGCAGTGCCCTGTTGGGATTGTACTAAAGATTTGCACCCAACCCTAGAAACCAACCTTCAATTGATTTAATTTCCAGTCAAAGCTGCCATTAAGCTCAAATGCTTCATTTTCAGCATCTGGAAAAATGTTAACTACTTGGAAGTTGGTTATATTTTTCTGATTTTATGAACCAGCTATACCTAATTGCAAGTTCATGTTCCAATAAACTTAACTCCAGATCTCAGATGTCCAGTTTCAGAGCACTAGTTAAGATTTCTTCTCATTGTAGGTCTCTTTCTTTTCTTAATAAGACCTTCTTTACAATAAAAGGACCTGTGGATCTTTTTCAGGTGTGAAGAAAGAGTGGAGCTTAGTTTTCCCCTCTCTGCCAAGGATTAAAGTGATCCACCAGGTCCGGAACAGTTGTTAGTTCCATAAACAGTCCCATTTGCTTTATAACTTTTAATAATATATTGAAATACAGTGTGAAAAGCTTTTTGCACTTATTTTCCTTTGACTTTCCTCTTCTTTAGGCAAGTGTATATTTAATATCTAATGTCCTCAGTAATATCTTCAAAGTGCTGAAGTGCTGGGTAGTTGCTTGTATGATATCTGCAAAGTGCTGAAGTGCAGCATAGTTGCTTGTATGAACGTTAGTAGCTTTTTAATGTTGAGGTTGTCGGTTAAGTGTTTTTGAGGTTGTCTGTTAAGTGTTTTTCTGGGTCAACCCCAATATAAATTACTACAATCTACTAAGGCTGCGGGCAGGACACTGAGCTAGAAGTATGTCTTTAAGCCGTGGTCACGCCAAGAGATGTACATAACTGACATTAAAGCCTTTTTATGGTCACCCAGGCTGATAATCAGTGGACCCCTACTTTGTGGGGAAAGGAAATTTCAGTGACTTCTTTGGAAACACACATCTTTAACTGGTTGGGTTTAAGACAGAGATAAGAGGATACTTTGTGTTATTTTGTATGAAATAATCATTGCTACTTTTCATAATGCTGAAAATGATTAGCTTGGCTATTTTAACAGAGAAATACATTTGAAAATTGGCGTCCTCTGAATTTTGCATGGTAGCGTATATGAAAAGGAGAATTTGCTTAATGTTTGTGTTGGGAGCAGATGACGCAAGTTGGCCCATCATCTGTGTATTTGTCTCGAACAAATGGATAACCGCAGAATTAGAGCGAGCACAGAATTTAGAGTGAGTAAACCCTGTTTCTGGCTAGTACGTCAAACATGGCTGCTGTACTATGATCAGCAATATTTCCATGGTGACATGGCTAGAGGCTGGAAAGCGTTCAGCAAGCTGCTTGTATAAACAAAGCAATTTAATGTGCTTTCTCTGAGAAATGCTTTCTATTGAGCCACCGTCTCGCTCTGGCAACTGCTGCCTTCCATCCAAATCAAGAGGCAACATCTGTGGTGACTCAAAACGTTAGCTCGCTAGCTAACTAGCTAATTCGCTCATGAAATGTGACAACGGCCGAGGCCCGCTGTCAGCTCGCTACGTCGGATGCTCCAAATGATATATTCGCCGTGGCTGCGAAGTGACCCGTTTCCACAGCTTCCCCTCCATTAATTCTACAGCCATCAGTGTGTTCTTCGTTTCATCTATGTCATTTATGTCTGCGTACAGGTTTAACCTGAAGAATGAACAAAGCACCATATGAGTCAACCAACGTTACGTTACGTACGTCCACAGAACCACACAGATGGGCGCCCGCACATTCCAAGCAACCCAACACACGCCCCCGCACACAATGCAACCTGCTGTATGGCAGAGGCTGACTGGCAGCGCGCTGTACCTTTTCTCTGTTTGACATGGACATGCCGTGCGCTCTGGTGACAGGCTCAGTGCAGCTCCGCACCCACAGGTCACAACTGACCTTTCGGATTGTGATTCCTTTTTTTTTTTTTTTTCCAGCTCGGCTGCATGTTTGTCTTGAAGATGTCCGCCAAAGCATCCCCAGGCGCCACAATGGGCACCGTGGTGTGGGGGCAGGCATTTTGCTGCTTGTCTTCCAGGATCACGCCTACTCGCTCTGAATGGCGTATGCAAGCGGACCCCCCATCCACCCACCCGCACGCCCGCCCCGCCAAAACCCAAAGCCTGCTGCCTTGAGTTTTACATGCTCCGAAGCTTAATTGCTGCATGACTAGTCCCACTGTTTAGGCGCTGGAGGGATTTCCATTTATTATCTCGTATGAATCATTATTAAGATGTGCTTATTCACTGCCGGCTTCCACCTCATTGAAAATGCTGTTTCGGAGCCTGCGAGAGAGAAAGGGAGTGCACCAGCGCACAGTCATGCGGGGCAGATTTCAAACGGGAGGACGAAGAAGAAAGGATCTGGTATTACGGAGAGAGTGGCTCCATCAAAGGAAACGTGTTTGTTTTCCGAGACTTTGGCGGAGGGGCTGGGTATACGCTGGTCCCACCAAGCTCGGAATGGCTGCCGGTGCCAGGGTGCAGCATGCAAGCACACACAGGGAGGGAGGGAGGGGTCAAATCCTGCTCCATCTGCCATCTGATTTGTTGGCCCAACATGGGGGCCAAAGCTATGCGCTCCGTAGCCACAACTCCGTGGCAACGTGGAGGTTAAGCCTGGATAGAGTTCAAAAAGGCCTGGAATATCAGGCCGGGGTCGCCCGCCGAATTTCCTGGAGAGACGTGCCTCCTCTAATGTCGGACAAATGATGGCTTCCCTCAAGTCGGGAGCACTTCATCAGTGCTAAGCACCGAGGTGTGCCGCGCTTCACGCTCCGATATCAGGGCCGAAATTGGGAGTCTCTCCATTTCCACCACTGACCCCACTGTGAATAGCTTTGGCGGGGAATGAATTACCCGGGATAGGACAAAACGCATAATGTAAGATATTATTGTGTAATTTAACAATGCTCGAGCCTCAGGGACTTTTCACAATCTAATGTATAGCCTTTGGAGTACAATCGCTATGGAAACCGAAGGCCCTGGGTGACCAAGTTGCCCACCCACACAGACAGCCGTTAATCATCTTCACTGCAATACTGGCACAGCAGAATTTGGCCAATGTGTCAAGCAGCAATTATGTATACTTAGTGTTGTCTCCACCCCCTCCGCTCCTCTCTTCCTGACTCTCTCTCTCTCCCCCGTCGCTTTCTCCTGCTCTCTCCCTCTCGCTCCTCTCTCCAGGGTATCTCTCGCTCTCCTCTATCTCTTCCTGCCTCTCTCTCTTCTCCTCTCCTCTCCTCTCCTCTCCCCTACTCCCGGTTTTATATAATCACCACGCTTTTAAAGGCTCTCTGTTCATTAGCTCCCTTTCATCGAGGATGCATACAATACTGAGGAAGAAAATAGGAATGGTCTTAGTGCCACATAATAAGACATTCCTATTATATAAATCATATCCGACCATTTAGCCATTATACTTTCATTCTGGGCTGAGTGACACACCAAATTACTCCACCGCTCCATTGCTTTCTTTGCATATTGGTTTGTGCAGATCACAGACGCTAATGGAAAGCGACGAGACAGAGATTATGTTCTGCTGGTCGCGGGGAAACCGTTAACGCCGTCGCAAATCTGCGGCATCCCTTCATTACCTCAGTCCGGCTCGGTTGTTCCAAGGGGAGCTGACAGCAACACGGGAATTGCAACGCTGCCCATATTTCAAGGACGACGTATACGGACCCGGGCAGGCCGCCGTTGACTCGCAGCGCATCAGCACTGTACGGAAGGTGTCATTAGAGGTGATCTCGACAGGCGCAGCGCGGGCCCACGTGAAGGACAGGCCAGCAATTAGAGCCTGCTTCCGTGTCAAGCAGGCTCAGGACAAAGCTGATTGCCTTTTCATATCGCGCTACAGCGAGCGCCCGTGTCATTTCGCGTAAGGCGCGAGGATATAAATAGTCGGCGGCTTGCCGCGCCAACCCCCCCAGTCACTAAAGACGGTGGTCAGTGCATTAAGGCAGTACACTTAAGAAGGAGTTCGAGTTTGACCACTCCATGACAGGCTGTCAGACATGCCACTTTCCTCGCCGGGGTTTTTTTTTTTTCCTTCTTTTTCGGCAACTCCAGCAGAGTCTTTACTCTTGACCCTGCTAGTCAACCAGAAAAGGACATGAGCATTTTGACACATTTGGGGTTAGCAGACTGAAAATAGTGCGAGAATTCGCAATCTAGCACATTAGCACGTTCGCATGCAGGAAAGGCAAAGAGCTGAAGAAGAAAAAAAGAAAAACAGGGAGCCGGGTTTATGAAGAAAAAAAATGAAACAAAAACAAAAACAAAGGGAAGAAAAACAGGACGTGTGATTATTTCTACTCTTCCCCATAATGAGAATGTAACTGATTGTTATTTCTGTTTTGCTGAATCCCAAACCAACACGCATGAAATCACTGATAATCCTGTCGCCTGTAAGCCCGCAGAAATAAAGTGGTACAGTTCCAAATCTTATTTTCAACGCGAGCGTGAGATAAGACACTGCTGAGGAGGACATATCTGAGGTAATAGATTAAAACCAAGGAAACTCGTGCCCCACTTCAATGGCAAAGTCACTTTTAAGAGCATGAGGAACCGCCGCAAAGAAATGGCCAGCGTCCGCCGTGCCAGCTTCCATTAGGAAATTTCAAAGATCACAGTTTTAAAAAAAGGGAGGGGGGGGGTGGAGACGAGCATACAAAAAACGTCTCTTCTTGATGATCAGTGCGCGATCAATGGCGACCTAACTGAAGTTAAACCTTTAGTAACCCTTTACATGAGCCCTGCTACATAACACTGCCATAAACAGGTCATAAGGATGCCCGTATGCTGTCATGCTGAGTCTATGTCATGTTAAGCTGTAATGATACCAGACAGTATGGAATCTGTTATTACAGTTAAAGGAAGGGACAGCAGGATCTGTGTTATCTAATATCGTCGCCATCCAATGAAAAACAGGTATCATCAAAATGGTAACTTTACAGGAGAGGCTGAAAACTGACTTCACATTCGATGTAAGTCAATGGAACCAGAATTTTTTCCAAGCTATTTTGGAGCACTTCCTTTGCTCCATTCATCATGAAATTGTCCCACAACGTAAATGTCAGCTGCTGCATTTAATTGATGTAGAAAAATAGAAATCGACAAATGGACAAGTGAAGATGCATGTTTTTTCAATGGGCAGCGATGATGTGATTTTTGCTATAACATGTTTATAGCATGGGCAGGTCAAGCAGAGTTCAAGTAAAGTGTTACTCATGTTGGGCTACGCTGAATCACAGAAAGAAGCAGCGTACATAAATGGAGGAATGCGTAGTATAATGACTCACCTTATGGGGGCAAGTGGTAGGGACTGCAGGAAACGTCTTGTCGGGGGTCTGGCTCTGGTTCTGTGGGAGGGGACAAAAATAAAAAATAAAACACGTTAGCTAATCTCTTGAGCTATAGGCATGAAAGCGCTGCAATCAAGTGTTGTAAGACGAAGACCGTGTTGTGTTTAACGGAAACAAGATGATCTATTGGCCATACCTTCATTCTAAAGAATCAAAAAAGCCGAGAGAGTGAGTAAAGGTTAAGATCATTAATCTCTGGAGGTGGAATAAACCCTTAAGTGATGGTTACAGAGAGCCGTGCGCCGCTTCCCCTGTTTTGCCTCCCACATGAATGACTCCGCTAATAATTATAGCATTTCCGCACAACATATGCACCAAGTCCAAAACAGGAATTCATTAGGCAATTACCATTTTGTAAATACGCCTCTACATCAGACAGATACATGAAATACGACACTAAAAAGGTTACGCTTAGGTAAGCCAACAAGGCAACAACAGATGGTCCTGCTGTTTGTGATTATGTAGGATGCAAGGCCTTTGCACAGCGACAAAGGCAGCGGAGGGAAAAGCACGGCCATCTTTAAAGTGACCTCATGTGTGAGGAGGGGGGAGAGAAGAAAAAAAAAGTAGCAGGGAATGAGGGCCCCACAAACTTCTCCCCCAACTACCTCTGGGAGGCCCAGTTGATTCCAAGCAGGTGCCGCCAGTCATTTCCTCATATCCAATTATCTTCCCGTGGTACAACTAATGCACCTTGACACTATTAATGGCTTCCTTATGGTATCACCGAGAGAGATGAAACATTGAACTGTCCGGGCTTCAACATCTATATTTCAGTACCACTTAGAGGAGTCAGCGTGAAGTGTAGGGGAACTTAGCTTCACACCCACAGCCTCATAAAAGAAAAGCCCCTCCACAGCGGTCCTCAACAGCCCGCGCTCAACAAGGGGCTTTTTGTCCCCGCGTCCGCGGCGGCCAGACTCCAGCAAAGCACAGGAATGATAATCCAGCTTATTAATTTCTGTGCAGCTGACCAATTACTGCCCTGCACCTCAGCATCTCCATATGTTTCCCCGAGGCAGCAGCTTTGCCTTTAATGAGCATGTTTTAAACAATACCTGATATTGTAACCCGAGCAGCGCTGACATAGGTAGTCAAGAAGGCGAGGCTAATAACGTACACCTTCCCTCGGTCGCAAGGGCAGCTCAGAGGACGTGTTTATTTAAGAGAGCCGCTGTCAGCATCATTCGCACTGACCCGGGCCTGCTCTCTGCGCCTGCAGAACAAAAACCCGGCTTTAGCTCAAAGTGTTCTATCAGCCTGGTTACATACGGAGAAGTAAAGGACTGAATTCACTGTAAACATGCCCACATCGACAAAATCATTTCATGAACCTGTTCGGTCTTTTAGGGTTGCTTATTTTTAGGGTTGCTTATTTTTAGGGTTGCTTATTGCCAGGGATTGTTGGGTATAGCTCGTTCATTTGGGAAAAGACATGCACGTTTAAGAAAATTCAACATTCCCCCTTTTTTTAATCGCTTTTTCGCAGCGCAGTGCAAAAGTCAGAGACCACCCTTCAGCAACTTCCAATCCAAACTGCTCTAAGCCCTGTTAGTTGGCCTGTTACGCCAGATGTGCGATGAACAATAGAGATCCGGTCCGCTCAATCCTCTAGACCAACAGGACACAACCGATGTGCCCTTGAGCAAGACACCTAACCCCCAACTGCTTCCCAGGTGCTGTGGATAAGGCTGCCCAAGGCTGCGGGCAAGTGTCCTCACTGCCCCCTGGTGTGTTTGTTTGTTAGTGTGTGTATATGTGGGTGTAAGTGACTCCTCGCCACCCTATTTATCCCTTCTTTCAAAGATGAAAGCTTTAAGTAAACAGCACTTAACTTAAGTCCTCCACAGTTGGTAGTCCCATATACAGCCATATTTTCAGCAACACTTTCTATGAAGTTAGTATTCATACATATATATATATATATATATATATATATATATATATATATATATATATATATATATATATATATATATAAGCACATTTATTAGCTCTAACAATATGCCTGTAATAATGTACTGCCATCAATTCTTTGTTGGTCTATAAACATGCTGTAACATGTCACTATGTGTTATAATGCCTGCTACATACATAACAGAATCATATTACTCAATAGTTCATTTAATTTAGAATGTTTATTAATTTGTAAGTGCTTCATAAGTATGAAACAGATTATTACCAATTTTTACCAGGCCAGTAGAACACACAGCCATGTTTATACATGTTTATAAGATATCAAAGAATGATTTGCAGTGCATTATTACAGAATTATGAGTCATTATTACAGTTTATAAGTATACTTATAAAGAGCTATAAGCACATTTATAATGACCTATGAATACAGGCTTCATAGAAAGGCTTACCATATTTTCTTTAAATTAACATTGAAGAACATTTTGAATTTTCACCTTCAGTTCAGTTACTGACCCTGTTTACCAGTTGACCACTGTTGTGGTCAGGTCTTGCATGGCTGTTAGAAGTTTCACCAATTTTAAAAATTCACTCCACTGATTTCAACCTTCAGTGTGTAAGGGGGCCACTTTCTATCTACTCCTCCTCTCTCCTGAAAAATATATGACTTGTATTTAATGGCCAGTTTGACTGGAAATGAAATAAAGGAAAAGTCGTCTCTGACTTCAACATGATACTCTATGATTCCATCTCATTTGCTGCGTGATACTGTATTTATAAGGCCTTCGTCTTCTTTTATGATTCACTAATAAAGTGGGAGCTAGATTATGATTATGATCCTCATCATAATCATGTTGAAATCTCTCTGGCGGAAGAATTCATGATAATGCGTTACTTTTCCACTGCATATTTTTTGAGCAGCCCGTGGGTAATTACTCCATATGACAGGCACAGTGAGTAGAGCGCATTAAACTTGTTCTATATGTTTAAATAGTACATGATCCCATTAAAATATGACACCGGCAAAAAATACACACACACACACATGCAAGCCTGCTCAGACAGACACACACACACACACACACACTTCTCAGTGAAGTTTCATTCAGCTGCAGGTACACAGGCACCATTATCAGAGCCAGTGCTGACCTGGTGGGTTCAGTGTCATGCCCTCTGTCTGATATGCAGTGAAATTATATGCTGCAGTGAAAAGCTCGGGCAATGCAAATTCCAACTAGGCGGGTCAAAGCTGACATCTCCAGCCGTCGGCTGTTATTTCGAAGAGCTGTTAACGCCGCAAAGCTGGTGAGAATGGAAGAACTGTGTTGGAGGTCTGATTTATTAATTTATTTATTTTCTTTCTTTTTTTTTTTGAAGGGAGGAGGCATTTCCATTCTTGTCAACTCACTCCATTATTTATGCAGTGCCTGTAAAACTTGTGAAAACAGGCCATGGTGCAGGAGGTTCAACACGTAATCAAGCAAACAGAAAATTGAGTGCCTCAATATACAAAACCACTTTAACCCTGCCCCACATATGGGCCCACACTCTTACTGATAACTGCAGGACTTGCACACAGTGCGTTGTTAAAAATAAAGACAGCAATAAGGGATCCCGCTATAGAAGAACCACTTTTGGATTACCAAGGAATGCTTCTTCAGTGAATGTGAGTGTTTAAGAATCTTTTAAAGAAGTTTAAAGAAAGTTCATGTAATCTAAAAATTCTAGGACAAAACCATAAACTGGTAAAGAAGCTTCCTTAAGACTATTAAATCACTTTTTTCAAACCAATTTATCAATATACTAGCTTACATGTACTTAGTTACCTGGACTTCTCTGAGTATTTTCATCATCATCATCAAACTCCATTATGTTTGTAAGGAAAGTAGTCTGTTCTTTTTTTTTTTTTTTTTTTGGGGGGGGGGGGGCTTTTAATAAATACAGTCATATGTTATGCAGTGGTTTAAATGCCTGATTGAATTAACAGGAAACAAATGTGAATATGACACACGCACATAAGACTTCTGCTCAGTTTCACAGCACTCATTGCACTTTCAGTGGTTTCGTTCACTTGTTGCACATTTTGCACTCTTTCTACAATGCACATTTTTTTACTTTTATTTCTACTTATTTCCTTCTTCTTATCTCCATTTTTATTTTACTTTTTTCTACTATTTGTAGAGATGGACCAATTAGCGTTTTTAAGGCCAATTCCGATCGCCGATCACCTTCCAGCGGGATTGGCCGATAGCCAATAACCGACAGAGGGCAGGGTATATGCCACGGCAGGGCTACATGTAGTTATTAGCGCAAGCAAGTCAAGAAACATGGTTGAAGCTGGTTTATTACCTGTTGTTAAAAAAACAAAAAAGCAAAAAACAAACAAATATTACCCTTAATTTAAAACGAAAAAAGCTGATTAAATGAAAGCAGTAAAAACTGCATTTATTAAACGCAGGCTCTGGTTATTTAAAACGACAATCTACAATCAGTAAATGTAGATCTTGAATTGTTGCTGCTGTACTGTTTGTACCGGTCAGATCTGGTCTGGTTTGTTTTGTGCTAGCTGCTTTCTAGCAGTGCATGCTTTTCTTGCGAGGCTGCTGCTTTAGTCAGTCTGTGGAAAATGAAAGGGTATGTATTTCCACCTAGCGGTTCAGATAGGAATTGGAGGGAGCTGGCCGCAGGGCTCCACTTCCTGGATGAAATGCTAGCTGTAAATACAGAAATTAAGCTCATTTGTTTAACGCCATCGATTGGCTCTCGAGATCGGCTAAATTGGAGAAATATTGGCGGATCACTGATCGCATATTTTGATTAAAAAATGGCCGATACATAGCCGATCGATCCTTTCATCGCTAACTATTTGTATTAGTATTTCAGATATTCTATGCTCTCATACTGTTTCATGTGAGCAGTTGGGCAGTCCTCAAAGCATTTCACTGCTAGTTATACTGTGTATAACTCTGTATGTGACAAAGAAACTTTGACTTATACTTTAATGCACAATTTCGGCTTACTTGCCTACAGAGTCATCTAAAAAAATGGATGGCTAAACTTTTGTATCTGACTGTATGTAGTCTGATGCTTGAAACAATGTTAGTAGTTGGTAGTTTACAATGTTAGTTTAGCATGTAAGAAAAAAAAAATCTAACAACACAAAATGAAGATATTTTTGTACCCAGGCTGTCCTGTAGGTTTGGCTGCTGGATTGCTTCAGCTCTTCTGCAGTGGAGTAGGTGTGTCACTGTGAGCAACGTGCTAAAATATGCTGGACAGTGGGCGTCCAAGACCAGACATGGGAAAAAAAGCACTGTGCTAGGCCTCTCATACTCTTGCTTGAGTCATTATTTCATTCAGCTATTGGTTTAGACTTCTCTACCCACCTCTGCTTACACATTAACTATAATTTCTGCTGAAATGAGCGCATTATTTAAACCAGGAGGTTCTAATTTGAATGCCATTTGAAAGAGATTTGTGTGGCCAGCTCACCTTTAATTGCAAAACTGAAATATTATAGCTTTCTCAGCGTTATATAACAACAGGTACACTACTCAACGACAATAACCAAACTGAGCGGGGCTGTGCCTGTCAGCAGGTGATGTTATTACATTAATGCTATGGCGACGTAAAGAGCTCACCTTAAAGAGGTCAATTCACTTCAGAAATGAAAGCTTCAGCACAAGTTCTGCCAGGAAGACCCCAATGCTACGTTACTCTTTCATTCATTACTCTGACCAAACACAGTCCGCCAACTTTCATTAAAAGGATTCGCACTCTGCTGCTTTCAGGTAGTAACAATGCAATGTGCTCATCCCTCTTACCCACCACCACCAGTTTGGTCCCAGTCCTGCCAGCCAGGGAGTTGGTTTTGCCATCGCTGTCCATATCCATCAGGGTCTGTGAGGGTCTGCCTGCTTAAAGACCTGGGCCTAGAACTGGGCCTAGTCCAAAGACTCTTTATGCTTTACATTAAGTAACCTTCACATTGTACAGCCTATCAATGATTAAACCTTGTTTTACATCCCTTTACTTGACAGACAATTCACATCTATGCTGGATCTCCATTACTATCTTTTTGGTAATCACTGGAATGGAAGTACCTCCTCAGGTCAAACTGATTCAGCTCCAATCGGGCTTCGGTTTTCTATTACATAATAAAATGAATATTTAAAAAATAATAATAAAATATGCGATTAATAACTGAACAGTATGTCTGTAGTTCAAGGGATTATTATTATCTTCATTCCATGATGTCCTGAGCTTACAAACTTATTCGTATCAGGTGGGACACCTTCTTGGACTTTGTTTTCCGCAGAGATACACTGAACGGAATCATAATGTCCGTGCCAGCTGTGCTGAAACTGACTGATGCTCAGTGTGCCACAGCTACAAAGGGGGGGTGCTGCTGTTGGAAATGACAGCTTCCCACAAGTGCACCAGGACATGGAGGCTCAGTGCTCCTGGCGTGCTCATTTGCTAAGCAGTGTGAAGCCCTCTTTTTTTCGAGGCAGTGCTCTAGCGCTGAGAAAAGTCTCAATTAAAGCTCCGTAATAAGCCGGAGTTAGAGACAGGTACATGCCTTGGGCCGCAATTGCTAGTACAGTCACATCTGGCCTATCTACAGTAGCTGGAGTTGGCCAAGTAATTCTCACATTACCAACACCCATCACCCCGCTCCACCACCACCCCCAACACCTCCCATTATATTGATTTTTGAAGTAGTGCTGCATAAGAAACAAATGAATAAAATAAAAGCTAAAAATTCTCTCATTAAGAGAACCACATTGCAAGAGGTTCATTGGGACATATAGAAATGAACCGAACATTGGGAGTCAAATTATATGCTTGGGCTAGCACTTCAGACTGCGCAATCAAAGTTCTATGCTAATTTATGAGAAACCACTGAGCTCTCAGAGGGTGCAAACTGCTAGGTATCTGATTTTTATATATTTATATATATATATATATATATATATATATATATATATATATATATATATATATATATATATATATATATATATACACACACACTTTATATTGTAGTTTATGTAATATTTGAGGTACCACTTAATTTTTTAACATTACTCCAATAGCTGTGCAAAAGAAGCTGATCTGGAATCACTGTTCTTAAAGGTGAATTGATTCTGCAGTGATTTTTCTGCAGATGTAAAAGATATATAAAGTCATTTTGAGTGGTCTGATTTGAAATAGTCCATTCTAGAGAAATCTTCAGTGTTTTCAGTGGTGTAGCTAGAAACTAGACATGTTTAATAGCTCTTAAAGCCTTCCTCACAGAAAGCTGTTCCATGACATTGTAATGAATACAGTCACATGGTAAGCATCAGAGGCGTCAACTAACAAAGTACAAATACTTGGTCACCTTACTTTTATAGTCATTATGACTTTTAGAAAATGGGGTGCGACCTAAGCTTTTGTCCTTATTGGCATTTTTTTCTTGCATTACTTTTACTTTGATACTTTGAGCAGTACTTTTACACTTTCACTGCAGTAAAAAGCTTGAGTAGGTACTTCAACTTCTACAGAAGTATTTTTAAACCCTAGTATCTTTACTTCTACCTGAGAAATGTAATGTAAATACTTTTGACACCTATTGTTAAGCATAGGTTTTAAAATCTCTTTTTAAAACCATGCGTTTCTACAGGAAAAAACTGTGAACATAGTATGTAGTACTAATTGTCTATTCATTTAATGAGTTCAACATATTTGGCAAAAACATAACATCTAAACGGTGGCAAAGCTTTGGCACAGGCTACAACACCTTAACTTAGAAAATAACCAAAATGTAAACTGAACAGAACTCAAACTTTTGTTCCCCTACTCGCATTACACTGACGTAAAACACAACATTAAATCGGCGAAAACACGGCATAAAAACGTACCCCTAACTTTTACACAGGCCACATTTTTTTTTCTCCAACGTGTTTAATTTAGCAAACAAACAGCAATACAGACGATGTGTTCATCAACCAAACATGCCATCTGACAACGTGTCGCTCCCAGGGAGAGAGATGCTACTGGGTGGTTAGGTACTTGCCCTGGAAGCACACAGGAGACCGCTGGTGCGGTGCAATGGAGACCATTCATAGGGCTGGGGAGCACCCACACTCCACATCATCACAATTCAGGATAACATCAGTAGGCAGAACGTACAGGCTACAACCTAGAGCTAACCACCATGTGCATATACCTGTTGGCACCTCTACTCTCTCTCGTGTACGAGGATATACACTGTAGTGTGTAGTGTGTGACCGTCACACACGCATGGCTAAACTTTTGTATACAACTTTAAGTAGTCACGTGCCTGAGACATTGTTTAATTATAGTTGTGAGAGGAAGAGAAACCACTATCACCACCACATGTTTATTATTACCAACATATAAAAGCTCAGAAGACCCATGTAGGTTCACTGTTCACTTTTGTTTCCCCTACCTGGAACCTATCACCATGACTGAGAGGTGGTAAGTTTCCCTGCAATAGCCTTTGTCATATCAGGCCACTCTGAATGCCTTTGTTTACATTTCAAAGCTCCAAAAAAAGCAGAAATGCTGAAAATCAGTGGAAATCCCATTTAGGCGGAATATCTTCAATATGATGCAAACCCCCACCAGCCTCCCCTTTCCATCCATCCCCCTCAAACTCAAAAGGTTGTAACTGGCCTCCAGGCAATCTAAGTTTGAGACCTCTTGAGGAAATGCAGTAGGTTTTTCAAAATCATAACTTTTTCTCTGCGTGTTACAATGAAACGTGCGCCTCTCTTCACTCGTCTGGTGCTTCATACCTGAGATCAAATTTCTAATCATGTCCCTTTCCTGTCACGGAAGCTTACAAAGCTAATCCATCCCCGTTCACACGTACGACTAAGCACACAAATATGTTCTCTATGCGCAGGCGCACACAGACAGGCACGGAGAAACACGCATGCATGGGCCTCTCCTCGGGCGGTAATGAGTTTGCTATGTGTTTTAAAGGGATTAACGGCATTAAAAATCACATTTCATTCTCTCCGCAGAACAAAACAAAGCTGTTCATAGAAAACATGTTCATTTATTACTGTTTTGGAGAAGCTTAAATGTAATGCATGAATATTTTATCATCCGGCTAATGCAATCTAGCTGTGCATGAGATATGCATTCATTACGAAATCTGAAGAAAAATGACAAAGAGACACAGTGTAGACCGTCTATGCAACTACAGTAATGACAAACGAGCTAATCAATTTGTCATGCGATGGTAATGCTCCCGCGCTGAAAAAGCTCGGATTTTTTGCGACACGCCTTCAAAGAAGACATAAACAATTGCTAGTGCTTTTTTTTTCTCTCCTAGCAATCTCGGGCGAGACAAATAAAAAAAAAAAATATGGGAACCAAGACGAGCTGAGACAAAAGCCTGAGGTTTGAGAACTGGCGCCAATGAGCAGCAAGAGTAGCGCTTTTCTTTTCCCCCTCCCCTAAAAGCTATCTCTGGGAGGAGGTGTGAACACAGTTACATTAACTTTTCTTCTCCAACACGCACCAGGTGGAGCAGACTCCGCAGCCTCTCAGACGAGCCCCTTTAAAAAAAAACGCAAACAAGAAGGCCATTCACTGGAGGCCCAGAGCGAGCGCGGGCCCTTTCTGGCACTGCCGGCACTGGGACGCTGCCTGGCCCAGTAACATTCTCCTCACACACTGGGAGGCTTTGTACGTTCCACTTCCTGGCTGCCACTCAAGAGCGCCGAACATTAAATAAGTCGCATTCCCATCAACTTGCTCCTTGTTTTGTCACCTCTGTTTACGACAGACGCCGTTTAATTTCGAGAGCGAGAAAGAGAGCGCGAGAGAGAGAGAGAGGGAGAGAGAGAGAGAGAGAGAGAGAGAGAGAGAGAGAGAGTCAAAAAAAAGAAAGATGTCAGTATTTTTCAGTATTTCTCTCAGTGGGATTAAAGTAAGGCTGTATTTCAAGGATTATCAGATGCTTTTGATCATGTGACCCCCACTGTTTTTGATCTCAGAGAAATAAAAAAAAGAAAAAAAGGAAGGAAAAAAAAGAAACACGTAGCTCTCCCCGGATCCTATTGCTGTTGGCGTCGCATAATATGACAAGCGGAGATGACAGCTGGGAAGGAAATAAAAAAATAAAGTACGTAGCAGGCCTGGAAATAGCCTAGTTTACCATGAAACAGTCGCACAAACCAGGTTTTAGTCAAACCACCAGAGTAGCTGTCGGACGCAGTCTGGCAAACGTGGCCTGGATTGCTTCTGGATCGGACTGGGTGATGAAGTTCAACATTATGCTGCTCGTTTTTTCTTTTGTTTTTTTTGGTTTTTCTTTTATTTTGCCATTTTAGACATCCCCCCAATTTCAGCAAGAGAAATGGAGCAAGGTTCCCTAACACACAACAGCAGATCTGCTCCGGAGTCCCCAGGCATTGCTATCAAAGCGCCTCTCCACAGCTGATCATTAGCAATTTCAGAGCCTTAGGCAACTCCAGGCCCCCAGACCGAGCGGTATAATTTAGCGGCTGTCTTGGCCATACAATCAAAGGGCCATACTGTACATTTATCATTTCCAGCCAAAAAAAAAAGAAGAAAGAAAGAAAAGGGGAGGGCTATGGGGGACTGGCATGTGACTGATGTAGTTGAAAAAAAAAAAAAAAAATCTGCAAGGCAAGGAGCATTTTAGTAAACATCCACAGACGAATAAAACAGTGTTTTATTGCTCCCCAGGACCATTTCCAATTAATTCCACTGCCAAATAAAGTCCAGGACAAATCAAAACAATTATTTTTGATATGGCTTCAAGCAATGAAAGCTTTCTATTTGAGTGGTCTACCTGAAATCACGATAAGGTGTGGTTTCGGGCACAAACCATCAAAGCCAGATTGAATATCCTTTTAATAGCATGGGAAAAAAATAAATAAAAAAATAAATACTAGGCCGTCAAAGTACCCATCTGCCACATTCTGAAATGGGTCCTGTCAGTCACATTCAGTCTAAACTCATAGATTCAGCCTGATGTGGCCTGACAGGTAAGTTATATATTTCTTTTTCTTCGAGTCTATATTTTGTGTCTTGCCATTGCCTTATGAATATAGTACACTTGAAGAAGGAGCGTGAGGATGAATGTACATATATACATATGTACATATATGTATGAATCACAATTTTCCCTATGATGATGACCCAGTTTTTATATTAAACCAAAGAGTAACTCAAATATCAACTTCTATTCAATCACATGCAATATATATGCAGTAAATATTTTAAACATTTTCCATTTTTGCTGTTTAAAATGTGCAATTTTTAACATTTGCATTGAAATATCCTAACGAGCAAGATTTATGGATAACACAGGACGTAAAGTTTGCATAGTTTGTGTTGTAATCATGAGATGTGATCCATATATGATCACTTGGTTGACTTAGTGATATAACTTTGTGTTTTATGTATGTGTGATTTAACATGCTATGAAACTAAAGGACAACAACATTGCATGTTTCTTCACACGTTCTTCAGTAAAGGCACTAGTTCTATATAGAATTATGAACACTTCCAAGTATAAAAAGGCTTAATGATTCTATGAAAGGGTTCTTCTTTACAATGATGAACCAGATATATATTGTTCGATAAGAAACCCTTTCAAAATGGTTCTAAACAGCTTCAAAATAAGGTTCCAATGTTTTAATGTGTCAAAGAACCTTTCAGTACTATATACCCTTTTCCTTGTCAACTTATTAAGGAACTGCAAAGATTAAAAAAATAAATAGTTGTGTTGTCAAGTGATTTGATGCAAAATGCTGAGCCAGAATTGTTCACAGTGGTGGTGATGGGAACCAGACGTCTAAAGTTTGATGCTTTATGATGTTTTATGATATGTTTTTTTTTTTTGCTTAACATGAATTTTAATCAATTTACATTCATCCATTTATGGCAGACGGCTGAATGAAGGGCGATGTGAGGCAAAACAGTTCCCAAAGAAAATGTAATCCTATTTTAACATCGTCAGCATCACATACAATTCAACGCGTTAGTGAGGTGGTGGTTTTGGATCATAAATAAAAAAGACTACATTTGTGTTACAGATATAGTGCCCCCAGGTTATTTCACCACAACCTCTTATCACAACACTCTGATCTGAAGGATTTATTCAGAAATCAGTGGAATTTCCCTTTCTTTAGCTTGCTTGCTAAATATTTGAATATGTTCACATTTTCAATGCATTATATTCCAAGAACATGATATATAAGGTGACTGGAACAGCTGTATGAATGAAACTGAGCTGAGGAAAAGCTATTCTCAGACTAGCCAAAGGCTGCTATAAATGTTTAGTCTAGCAGCTAAACTAGCAGCTTACCTTTATACCTTACATGTGTATAAACATGACATGACCTACTACGCTACAACGCGCCCACACTTGAAAAAGTCAGTTGTTTGAAGTGGAGGAAACAAATGGCTCTTCTTTAAGATGAAGAACCAGCTGTATATTGTACTTTAATAAACCCCTTCAAAACGGTTCTAAACAGCACCAAATATATATATATATATATATATATATATATATATATATATATATATATATATATATATATATATATATATACCGCTCAAAAGTTTAGGATCACTTCAGAATTCAGAGTTGTCCATTTCACAATTAATTTCACAATTAACTATTTTTGTATAGAGGCTTATTTTGCATATAGCCCTATTATCAGCAATTCTCAGTCCTCTGCCTAAATCTCCTGGTACGGCAATCCAAGTTAAGGATGTTATTGGGCTACTTGGTTGTTAGGACACCCTTGCTCAATTGTGATGCACAGTTGAAAACCATTATACTAATATGTGAACATAAAAGGAAGCACAACATTCTAGGTTAGTTTAGTATCAACTTTCTTTAGAGACCCGTCAGTCCATTGTGGTGTTCAGGAAGGAAGGCTACTCCATTGAAAACAAGAAAATTTCACTTTTGAGCGGTAGTATATATATATAACATTTGAAGACTTTGTGAAGAAAGGACTAAGTGTATTTTCAAATATCAACCATTTCTGCTTAGACAACGCCATTCTGCTTAAGCTATATCAGCTGCTTGTATCCCAACATTCTCTGGTTCTAGGCTTTTTTCCACACAGGCCTTATTTGAATACTAATATGAGTCTGGATATCCATATTTCCGGATAACCAAGCGCAATTAATGAACAGATATTCAAAATTGCACGCAGGCACAACCTTGCATACTAAAGCAATGCTCAGGCTTTTCTATTTTTTTCCCCCTCTCTTATTGCTGTAGTACCAGATGGAGTGCATATATGCCACAAAGGCACATTGTCTGCTCCTGTCATGCAGTGTAAGGAAGAAACAAATCCCCATACAGAACAACCCTGGGGTTCTTGTAGTAGTACGCCAGAAATAGTGTCCAGAAAGCAGACGGGAAACAATTGCAGCGTAATTGCAGCAATGATAACAGCTCCCGTGCTAGTAAATAGCCTTATCACTCATACTGTTAACCACACTTGTTGAGCACTTTTGTTGCGGAGTACACTTTGTTTTCAGCGGCTGGGGACTCGCGGTAAAAATCAGACTACGTTTGATATATGACCACACAACTGCAAATTCAAGGATGTTCCGGGTGCAATACTTCAAAGCACTGGTTTTCCTGGTATTACGACATTCTTTAATGATGAGGTTCATTTGATGCCTGTTATTACAGCTAGGGCTGTTGTGCTAGCCGGCGCTACAGAAAACAGAACATGTTTTTTTGATGTTAATCAGGTTTGTGTTGTTGTTTGTGCTTATTTCTTCAGGATCTCTCTCCAGCACACTTTTACTACATCCAGCATTGCGAGCACAGTATTGTACAGTTTAATTAACACTTCATTAAAGCAATGTGCAGACGTTTCAAAGCAGCCATTATGTACGAGCTATTATTTTAAAACAGGAGATATTTCTGATGACAGATATATAATAATGGTTATATATGTAATAATAATGATCTACTTGTAGATGTGGAAAATCAGGGAAAGTTGACCAAAAAAAAAAAAAAAAAATTATATATATATATATATATATATATATATATATATATATATATATATATATATATATATATATATATAATAAAAACCATTTTAAAAGCTATAAAGAAGATACGCCTCCTAACAACCACGCAAGACCTGGTAGACCACCAAAAATGTCATTATCAGATAAACAGCACTGAAAGTTTTCATTTTTGAGAAGTAGAAGAAAATCAAGCTGCACTGTTACTTCAGATCTCAGAGACATCAATGGATGTTTCTGTCCAGTGGGAGAAGAGAACACTAAGGGTCTGAAAGGATGTGCAGCTGTCCAGAAGCTGCTGGTGCTGTATGAACGATGGACTGGTCACCTCCAATGATCATGAGAAACAGAAAATACAACCAATTTCTAAGACTGTACCCTTCAAGGTGAAAAACTATTCAAAAAAATTTTGAAAGCAAGTCTCCAAAAAGTAACAAAGCTGTAATAAAGGCAATAAGTAGACACAAAGTGGGCTTGTATTTGCCGGTACACAACACTGGCACTTCGACATCTCTCTCTTTGATGTATGGTGACTTTATCTTGTATACCAGCACTTCTCACAAGCTGTCAGTGTTACATCTGATTCAGTCTTCCCTCAAATTCAGAAATCCCATATGCATTTCAGGTCTTAGATGTGCATATATATGCCCTTACTACACAATAAAACTCTTAGCTTGTTAATAGTCTATATATATATATATATATATATATATATATATATATATATATATATATATATATATATATATATATATAGTTGCATATAATTATTTCAGAAGATTTTTAAGTAACTTTAAATTAGAAATGGATTGATCAGCATTTTTTGAGGCCGATAGCCGATCGAGGGCAGGGTTATATGCCACGGCAGGACTATATGCAATTATTAGCACAAGCAAGTCATGAAACATGGTCTAAACTGGTTTTTTACCATTTTTAATGAGCTCATGTGAAACAGCATAATATTTTTAACAATATTAGCAGTAAATAAACAAAGTAAATCAAACAAATATCCCCAATACTGCAATCATTCATTTTAGACCCTTAATTTAAAACAAAATCCTAAATGCAGCCAAAACTGCAGTCATTAAGCGCAGACTGTGTTATTTTAAACAAAATCTTCCATCCTTCCATCTCTACTTTAAATAAATAAATGATGAATGTATGTGATGAATATTAGCGATACCTCTTAGTATCTCTCAACTACAGAAATGTAGAAATTTAGGATCAAATAAAATTTTAGGATAAAACACTTGATATGCTGGTGCTGGCCGATACTGGCACTTTATTTAGATGTTGAGACTTCTGTGTAACTTTCTGCTTTTCCTCCAGCCACTGCAAAGTGAATAACTAACGATTAATGGCTGCTTTGGGTGGGAAAATGAAATAAACCTCTGACACACAGTGCGAATTTAAAACCATTTAAGTATCTTCAGAATTCCTTAATGTCATTAGTAACACAGCAAACCCCTTTTCCCTAATCGCTTGAAAAGTTTTGTCGCAACCTCATGGTCACACAGCACGTTACACCTCCAAGTGCGTTGCGCGTCCGCTTTACGTCGGGTGTTGCATAACGATGCGACTTTGGTGTGATTATGCATATCAGCCCTTTACAGTAATCGCATGCGTGTACCCACTGGAGCGGCGCTTGTGTGCTCAGCTTGTGTAAATTTAGTTCAGATTGCCCATTTGGTGCGTTTTTTCCTGGCACGTGCCCGTCAGTGTCTCCGACCAATTTGTCATTCCAAGCCCGCTTTGTGTGCTGCCAGCACTGAGATGATGGCCATGCGCTGCTCTGATCCTGGCAGCACCCAGGGACAAGGCCAAGTGTTCCTCGCGCGCTCCGCAGAGGGACGAAAGGGCTTCTGCCTGCTGATCCCCGTCTCCGAGGGAGAGGAACAGAAGAACCGGCTTTGCTGAACTTCTCCGAGGCGCCGGCTGAAGAGCTCAGCCTCTAGAATGTGTGAGACAAGATAGAACTGTCTCTGAATGGAGCTCAGGCCCTGCTGCGCTTTGGGTCTTAGCTGGGAAATGTTAACTGGCATTTGGACGCACTGTCTTAGGAGGTCCGTGAAGCAACATAACACTTTTCCGCTCATTTTCCTGCGGATACTAAAAAAAAATAGCCACATATTTTCTTGCAGGATAATACGTGCCACACAAAATGGAAACGGTCCATTATGAGGCTCGCCCCAATCCATTAAGGCCATTCAAGTCCCTATGTTGTACTTTAAAAGCTTAACATGAGCAGTTGACCGGTTTACTCTGCTTTACCAACTGGCTTATTGTTCACTGCAAGTGTATTGGTGATTCTGCATAAGTGGTGTATGTGGATGGTGTTTGCTCGAATCATTAAGTTCTAAAGCTGTCGACTTTGGAGGAGCTGCTGGTTGGCTTTACTGAAACCCCACCAAGGCCAATGTATGTCAGGTTCTAATAGCTGGGTATATATGAAAACGTTCTCTTTCTCAGCTGCTCCGGCACGTCCCCTGCTCTCACTTGGTTTCTATTCTTCATTGCTTTTTTTCTAGGTTTTGAATCCTTTATATTCAATCAAATGTCAGAGACCCTATCCAGCCTACCCAGCACTGCAAGTCTAAGGCAGTGTAGACCACAGCTGGCCTGATTAGAATAAAGATTCAATTAAGAAACAAAGGAAAAGTCCAACTTTGAAGTGAAATTAGTAACCACGTATGCAAATCGCTGCCTCCTGCCTTAATTACACAGCCAGTCAGTCCATTGGTGGCAGTACGTGTGAAATTATGATCTTTAAGTTGAAGGACAAGAAGTCCAGCCTTTTAGACCTTAGTACTTTACGTGCTATTGAGGCTTATCTGGGAGAAAATAAAGCTAGGGATTACGCACATTATCAAGCCACATATTCTTTGAATACTCTCCGATTTGGAGAGCAAACACAGAGGCAAGAAAGAAAAAAAAGAAATCAACAAAACAAAACAACAACTTCATTCTTCTCGGAATTTGCTGTGAAGCACATTGTTTTCTAAAAACATATCTTAAACCCCCTGAACAAACACTACACGGAGATCTTGTTTTCGTGATTCCTGTCAAAATAGAATGAAGCAGACACTGAGTTCACCTCTACCTCAAGCCGCAAGATTTTAAAAGAGAATTCGAAATGGTTTGTGGTGGGACTGCGTGGATGCAGCCGCTCATGCCCACACAAAAACAAACAAGAACACATTTATTGGCCTCACAAATTGATTATTTGATTCAAATAGCAAAAAGAAGAGGAGGAAATGGATTGTTATAGAAGCTTTGTTAACAGCAGTGGTAACACACTGAAAACATAATGTTGCACAGTGTCTCTGGATTACATGTCTCCACAGTACAATGTTTCAGTGGCCATCTATGTAGGTTCTAAGACTTGTGGAGGCACAAAGAAGACATTAGGAGCGTGCAAATAACAATAACACTACATTTATATTATAGCAGGTCAATATTCATGGCTAAGGCTTTACGTGCACTGGATCATGCAAACCAGTACTACTGACAATGGGTTGTAGAGTAGTTTGGCATAAGGGTCCTGTCTTATGCATATATAAGAGGCATTCTTAACTAAGCTTCTCAAATAATTATCAGTAGCTCAAACCCATTGTCCATTGTCACACTCTTAGTTGCGGTTATAAATAAATGTGTTATTCAATGCTTACGCATGTGTGGTGACGCCTTCAAGTAAAGCATGTTTTCTCACTTATTTGAACTTGATGAAAAGTTGCAGAACTATAAACATTCAGAATGGTTCTGTTATTATTATTTTTTAAATGATTATGATTATGAGTTGCAATATAAGTACATATGCCACAATGTCATACCGTTTGAATAGTACAGCAAAAAAGCACAAGCACTAACTTTCAACCTCTAAGGCAGGGGTCACTAATAGGCGGAGCCAGACGTTGTCCAATGCGGACCCAAACCGATAAACTATTCAGAACAAATTAATTTTGACAGTGTTTATTTTAAGAGGCGGAGCTTTTCTTGTCTTTGTGGTATACAGGCTTTACAGCGCAGTGAACACAGAGACCAATCGCGTACACTGTAAGAACACCAATGCCGCTCCTTAGCCAATCAGATCTGTGCAGTGCGCTCACACGGTCAAGGTATGAAGCGAGAAGCAGCAGCCGGAGACTAAAGCATGTCAGAAAGAATAACATAAAAACAGAAAAGTCAACAGTGAAAACTGACTGTTTAACAGGAACGGTTATGGAATGAACTGGCTCGTCTAGTTTTGGAGAATACTGCTGTGTAAAACCAACTTATTTACTTTCTCTATAAATAAACACTTAAAGGTGCACTTTAAAAAAAAACATTCTGTTTTTTTAAATGTAGCCCTTATTTTTACTTGAAGTGAGGAAAAAAACATTTATTAATTAAGTTTATATTAATTAAATAATTCATTCAGTTCAACATTTAAAGAGTAAATATACTGAAATATACTGAATGGTATTCGTAATGTGTTTGTGTTACAGTTGCTGATGGTATAAGAGGCTGATACTAGACTACTTCACTATACAGGATACGCCACTGAATCATAACACAAGTTAGAAATGATGAGGGTCCGGACCTTGGCCTGAGGAAACCTCCTCTAACTGGACCTTACTGAATCCCAATTGAATACCCCTGATCTAAGGGTTATAGACAGGCTATAGACACTCATATATGAGCTTAGGAGGCCCAAAAAGGTTTTATCTGGACATCTTTTTGGAGTGCCCATTATTCAGCAGTACTGCAGAATAACTGCAGCCCTCAGACATCACATACTCTTCTGCTCCCCCCTGTTCTTCTTGCCTTTTCTCCTTTTTTGAGAGCAAAATGTTATCTGGGAGCAGTGGTATTATTTAGCATCTGTTAGCAGTACATGGTGGTGAATGCACCCACACAATGGTGGGCTATTCAGAAGAGGAACTACAGGCAGCCTCTGGCTCCCCATATTGCTGCACCTTCCAGCACTAATAAAGAGCTTTTTATACAAAAAAAAAAAAAACACAATGTCACGCCGTCTCCAGTCGCGGCTGCATCCTTCATGATTAGACCAATTCCGACCGCACGCTCCTCTTAATCCTACAGCTCCACTCAACTGATCAGAGCCATCAAATCATGGCCTGTGCCCAGATGGAAACAGAAGGCTTTCAACACACGTCCACACATACACGCCCGCGCATGCCACCCACACAAATGAGAGGTGGTCAGCCTACAATAACCTGTGAGGTACTTACCTTTGTTCGCCGCTGCCATTGTAAGTGGGTGAGCTAATGGGTTTGGACAGGGCTAAGGGTGGGCTTTATGGGCCTCAGCACAGCGCAAATGGATCAAATCAGGTTGCCACACTGCCAAAGGTCGTTTATGGCCAGGGGCATTCCAGCACTGTGTGCCACTAGATGTAAACCTTTGACATATTTGGAAGCAAGTAATTATATTGATTCATGTTAAGAATTTGAAATGTCAAATATAGCCAAAGGAAGAGAAAGGTTAATTGTTTAACAGGGCCCCCAGTGTTAACTTTAATCATGGACGTGTTTTTTTTTTTTTTTTCCTTTCAGGGGAAACTACGTTGCAACCTTTGTGTTCAGCGCTGACAGACACATCAGTATAAGTTATGCTTTCCTCAGAAGACAGGAAGAGGCCAGAAACTAACACAAGTTGTAATTGACTCAAACCTGGGAATGCACACACTGCGTATATAAAAAAAATACTGATATTAATATACTATATGTGCAGTACTGTGGAATGTACTCAGTGTGACTATTAAGTAGTAGTAGAGTCAGTATATATATATATATATATATATATATATATATATATATATATATATATATATATATATATATATATATATATATTAGTTTTAAAAAAGGTACGTACACCATTGATGACAATCCACGTATTTAAAGCTATTAATTAACACAATTAACCTATAGGCACCCTTGAAAGTCACAAAATCACATTTCTTGAGGGGTCTCTTCTAAAATCTAGTCTGACTCTATGCTGTTGTTGTTTAGCTTCTTTGTCCAACAAGTGATGAGTTTCTGTCTTTCTGGGCATTCTAGAGATGCAGCACTCATTTGCCTCACAGGTTGCACTACAGCAGCATTTCCACAAGACTTTTATTAAACTATTAAACCAAATACTTTGCCATTATGGCAAATAAGAAGTCAGTCAGTGCTGGATTAATGAGCCAAGATGGAAGACCCCCAATACCAGACGGTGTACCGCACACTGATGCTTCCCAGCGTTCTACAGAGGCGCCCTGCTATGTGGTGATACTTGACACTACATGACAACATCCGGTGTCCAGTGACTTTTAGTTTTTAGTTTTATTTGTTTCTCAGTAATCCCAGTTACTAATATAGACTCCACACCCTTACTCAAATTTCCTTTTTTATTTTCTTTTTGCAAGTAGCCAGCTGACCAACTGAAGCAACCCAGCAACCAAAGCCTCCAGAGGCTTGTACAGTGGGCATGATGGGTAGATCGCTTCATGCACTTCCCTTCTTTCCTTTATCTCTCTGAAATAGGGTCAATGCGGACTCACCAGATCACATGATCTTCAATTGCACCAGAGTATTTAGGCTTTCTATCAATCTGTTTCTTATATATATATATATATATATATATATATATATATATATATATATATATATATATATATATATATATATATATATATACACAAATCTTTACATTATAGCAGAAGCAAAAAAAATGTTCTTAAGCTTGAATGAAAATTAATGTAACGAGTAATAATTCTAGAGCTCTTCCTTCATTCATCTTGAAAAGGAAATAAATATATAATGGACATATAAACTTAAGCAGTATAACCTGGAATTATTTTTGCATTTCCATTTCTCTATCCCTCTACCCTATTTCCTTAGATAGAATCCCCATCTCTCTCAAGCTGGTGTCCTTCAGATCAGTGGAATATGATGTATTATGTCTTGAAATATGATGAAACTATATTTCAATAAACCCTTGCCTTTCAAAAAAAAGGGAAAAAAAAGGAATAAGAAAGCAGGACATCCTGTAATAAATTCAATATCTCACTGTAGGACATCATCGCCCTCTGTGAATTCATTTTTTTAAAAAGATTATTACAAAAGGAACAATAGAGAGCGCGTAATAACAACATGTTGAAATTTACTTGTGTTCTGCTGCACCACTCGGTGGTCGACACAAATCCTTAATCCTCCCCAAAGATAATAACTATGTAATCCGTGCTCCCAGATGGAGCCGTTTCAGGAGCGCCGCAGCTAGCCAGCGGAGGTTCTTCTCAAGATCAAGAGAGGTGAACTCATTAAAATTCTGAGCAATTAGAAAGAGAAATAGTGGCTGTTCTGGGCCATATTGCATAAATAACATCCTCCGTTCGCCTGTATATTTATAAACGTGTGGCGGAGGGACGCTAACCTACAGCGCGCTCCAAAATCACCTCGGACCCTGTACGGCGACCCAAACACTCAGCAGCATTAATGAGCGCGCTCCCTGTGTCTCTCCATCGTGATGAAAGCTGATGTGAGAGGTGCTTGGCTTGATTCATTTGCTTGACATTATTCAGCGTTGTAATTAAGAGCCCCTGCAACAACACTGCACTGATTGTTATCTGCATCTCTGCGGCTAATAAAATCTAGCCGATTGTTATGCAAATCCATTTAAATAATGAAGATAATCAAAACACTGCAAGAGAATGCATCACGAACTGGAATGAAAGAGGAGAAGCGCGCGGCTCCTCGCCCGTCCGACTCGCTACGGCAGGAGTCTATTAAAAACCCATCGGAGGAGTAAATAGTTCTGTCTCTCCCACCGAAAGCACTGCTTCTGGGTCCATCTCGCACCACTCCAAGGCCTTAGCATACCTCCTAGTTGCTTAGGAGAGCAAAGACAAGGCAGCGGGCATGAGTGATGAGCCTCTATCCCTCTCTTTTTCTCTTTCTGTCCTTTTTTTTTTCCTCTTGTATTTTCTTGCCTTATTCTGGCTCACCTCTTTCTTCGTGCTTGTCTCTATTACTCTCTCTCGCTCTCCCCGCCTCCCTCCCTCTCTCTATCTCCCTCTTAGTTTCTCTAGCCTCCATGTACAACTTTTGTTGAGAAGTTCACAGTGGCTTGTCATATTAATAATAGTTGCTATTTCATTCAATCAATAAGAACATATACAGGGCAGACTGAAATATTATAAATTATACTCCAGAAGATAGTGGTTTATTTTTTTCTAAACAACAAAGTTATTAAATGATCAATATTAAAGTATGAAGGCTTGATGAAATCAGAACTGACCTTTTTTTCTACATTATTATTTTATGTCCGTGGCTATATTACACCGAATTCATCACACTGGATTATTTAAAAGACGAAAGTCTTGCTTAAAGTACACAAAAAGTAGTAACATTAGTTTAAATTTCAATACATGCAGGTACATAGTACTTACTTGGCAATATTTATACACCATAACACATCACACATTGCAGAAGCAGTTACTGATACTGTATTTTGCTGGAGCATTTAAGGTGGAAATGCTTTGTAGTTGTGACTAGTGTTGCACCGATACTGGCACTTACACACAGTATCGGTATCGGCAATAGAGAGCGCCGATACCATGAAGCTTATTGACTAAATGGCTGCACGTGTTTCTGCATTGTGGCAAGTTTTATTTTTTCATAGCTCTGAAACTTTTTAATGTGCAGCTACTCAACCAGTAAATGGAGTTCTTTCAAGGTTATTATATCTTATTCAGGATAAGACATAAAAAATACAACATATAAAAAGTGGAACACTATAAATATCAGGATTTATAGCCATATATTAAGCATTTATCGTAGTTAGAGTTGGTATCGGTATCGGTACTCTGTATTGGCAGATACCTGAAAAGCTGGTATTGGTATCGGTAAGGAAAAAGTGGTATCGGTGCATCCCTAGTTGTGGCCGTAGTTGATTCCAATTGAAGGAATTCCATTCACAATCCAAATATCTTACACTAAAACAAAGTCCTATAACTTAGGGATGCACAATGATATTGAGGCCTGAGGCACCAGAATGCACCTGCTATACCAAGGGTATTGAATTAGGATTCAGTAAGGTCCAGTTAGAGGAGATTTCCTCAGGAAAAAGACCCTCATCCAGACCCTCATCATTTCTAACTTATGTTATGATTCAGTGGCGTATCCTGTATAGTGAAGTAGCCTAGTATCAGCATCTTATACCATCAACAACTAAAACACAAACACATTACAAATACCGTTCAGTATATTTCAGTATATTTACAGTTTAAATGCTGAACTGAATGAATTTTTTATAAAACTCTAAATAAATGTTTTAACAAGTTAAAACAAGGGGTACATTTAAAAAAAAAAAGAATTCTTTTGAAAAATTTTAAAGGGTTTATTTATAGAGAAAGTAAATAAAACGTCTTCTTGTTAACTCGGCTTCACAAATCGATATGTTGGCTTTAAACAGCAGTATTCTCTAAAACTAGACAAGCGAGTCCATTCCAGAACCGTTCCTGGTTAATCAGTCAGTTTTCACTGTTGACTTTTCTGTTTTTAGAGCAGGTTATTCCTTTTGACTTGCTTTAGTCTCCGGCTGTTGCTTCTCGCTTCGGAACTCGCCTGTGTGTGTGCCGCACGCCCCTATCTGCACTGATCTGATTGGTTGAGGAGCGCCTTCTGTGATCTTACAGCACACACGATTGGTCTGTGATTTTACTGTGCTGTAAAGCCTGTATACCGTAAAGACAAGAAAAGCTCCTCTGCTTAAAATAAACACTGCCAGAATTAAATCATTCCCGGATCTGGACCGTCGTCCGCCTATTAGTGACCCCTGTGCTGTACCACTTAAGATGGACCGGGACAATTCCAACAAGAAGCTGGTGAATGTTCTTAATAAGAAAATGTGAGAGTGCCAATGAAAGGTACTCATATAAACGAAATTAAATGAAGAGTTCAGCATCGCTTATCTTGCTTGGTATCAGTTTCTTTTTACAGACTGGCTGTCTACAAGCTAAAAGGCAAGAACTGAAAAAAAGGGGGTACTATTAGGGTTTGCCTGTTTACCTGAATGACTAGCTGCCTTTCTCTGTGCAGATTTGATGGCACACATGACCCACTGTGGCTCTCTGAGGTCTTGAAATGGCTTCACTTGAAGGTTAAAATGGCAAAACACTGAGCAGCAGAATATTCTCCCTCAACGTGCACGCGTGTCACACAGCTATATGGACAGCACAGATTATAGCCAGCGTTTCGGCTACTCTCACAGTTTAATTGAATGTAATGAACTAAATATGTTGGTTATTGTCACAGCACTCAAGGGATTCCATGCCTTTCAGTCATAAAGATAAGTATTATGATAAGAATAATTACTATGGGACCAATTTAAACAGTTTTTAGATGCTGCACAATGCAGCACATGCAGTAAGCAGTGGCCTTTACAGAAGCCAGTTTTGCATGTGCAAGATGTAAAGATACGTATATGTAAAATATTGGATATCAGCATCGCCCCCATATGTATATGTCAAAATATCGCCCCTCAGCATAGATTCCTATGTTAGTGCACTATGAGTGTATTAAAAATTTTGTTTAGCTATGGTTAAAGTCTCCTTGCAGTCTGAAATCTCACACAGTGCGATCAGTTAGATAAGTTTTTATAGCAAATTGGACTTAATGATATTTTAGTTTTATACAATATAATATAATTTTGCATAATATAATTAAACTGCCAGCAATAAAATCTAAAATAGGCAAAGATGAATGTGTAGTATAACTTTTTTACAAATTTTCTACAAATCTACAAATTTAGCACCTATAAAGCTATACAGTGTTAGTACTGTATTAGAAAACATAATTCATGTATATCATTGAAATAAGTAAATAGAAACTTATTAGAATATAAACATATAAACATGATTAGTATTATTCTCAGTTCAACCTAAATGGTTACCACTATATACATTATTTTAATGGTAATAGCTTTTGTGATGCTTTATACAAATCTGGACACAAGGGGGGATTTTTTTTGCAGCTATATATATATATATATATATATTTGTAGTTATATAGATTTAAGCAGAACCTCCTTGTGTTCCAGTGGTAACATCACAACATCACATTTTGCCATCAATCAAAAGAGAGATTTACCCTAAAGTTTTGCTACCATGAAAGTCATTCTTTTTTAATAAGGACTGCTGAGTAATCTATATTTATGTATTCCCTGTCTTGGTGTCTGTAATGGAGTAGCATTGTGAAGCACAGCCTCCACATAATGCAGGTAGACCCCTAAAATTAACAATGAGAGAAGTTCATATCATGCAATATAAATTCAAAACATCTATCCATTTTTATATTTTTTATGTATGCATTATATATATATATATATATATATATATATATATATATATATATATATATATATATATATATATATATATATATATATTTGTACATTATTGTATTAGGTTAGGTTAGTTGAATTGCAGTCATGCCATTGTCAACTCAAAGATTCTTACAGTTGACATGTACACAAGATGAAGGCAGTATTAGGAGTCTTGCTCAAGGACTCTTATTGGTATAGTGTAGGCTGATGGAATCGAACTAGGGCTGAAACAATTACTCGAGGAACTCAAGTAACTCAATTACAAAAAATCATCAAAGCAAATTCTTTGCCTCGAAGATTCATTTAATCCATACAGCCATATACAGCGCACTGTTTCACACAGTTGACTTTTACTGTTGCACAGTGCACGCTTACGTTGTTGCCAGGTGACACGAAGAAGACATGATTTGATGGTGCGGATTGCAAAATAGAGAAAGAGAGAGAGAATAAGGAGAGGCGAACAGAAGAGACGAGTCAGAGAAAACCATACACAGTGCCCAACGTCTACTGTAAAACTGAACTAGCTGAGGGAGCCGTTACTGAGCGCCGACCTGAAGAAAGACGTGGCTGAAGTTAGCTTCTTATGTGAATTCTGCCTTTCCATCTTAAATGCTGCAGCAGTTAGAGGCGCCAGAATGTAACTTCTATATCATTTAAGGTGGAACGAGGTATTCAAATAAGAAGCTAACTTCAGAAAGCAGGCAACTGAGCTTTCTCAGTAAACTGATAGCGAGTCTGAGTTTAACAGTAACCCCTAGCCGAACATGACATCAGTGTCTCAGCATCTGAGCAGAAACAGTCAGTCCACACGTCCAGTCCACAGAGCGGAGCGACTCACAGTAACCACAACATTTATCTTAAGTCTGTGTGATGGCGAGTTGAGATGTAGGCTAGTAAAGCGTGTATGTTATGGTTACACACACTCGCAATGACATACACCCCTAACACACCCTCTTCACTCACAGTGATGCATAAAATACACAGTAAACTAAATATCAGTTGGTGTTTGTAGCAATTTAGAGCCTAAAATGCATCATAATCCAATACAGCGATAATATTCAGTTTAATTTGTTTACACTAAGTGGGTCAGCAAGTGTAGGACAAGCTTCAACATAGTAACTGAGTGTACAGTAGCCAGTCTTGTGATCTTATAGTATGATACATAGGTCTAGTAATAAATTTCAATAATAGTAATTATTAAAATGTTTTCTTTTAAACTGTACCATATGCAATTTAAGCAATAAAATGTTAAGAAACCTGTCTTATTTTATCTTATATATTTACTATTGCTCTTTAATTAAAAAATAGATTATCTGATTACTCGATTAATCGATGGAATAATTGATAGAATACTTGATTACTAAAATAATCGATAGCTGCAGCCCTAAATCGTACCCCAGTCTACAGTATGAAGGTCAATGTAACCTACGATACTATACAACAAGATTGATAGCTCGCTCTCATTGGTAGCCAAGATATGTAACTCACTTGTATGAAATATTGTTATTTTTTCTCAAATACTACAAAATTATTATGCAAATGACACAGTGTGTTATGTTGTGCACTGCTCTCCCCAATGGAAGTTTATCTTTGTATTTCAGTAGTTACAGACTGATTTGAGTGTCTTCATCTGTTTTTTTTCCCACACCCACCAGCATGGCTACACATGCCCAAACCTCACTTGGGCTGGACCGCTGGATGTAACGGAGGGCTGTTGGCAGATAAAGAAGCTGCTGGCTCTTCTCTGCTGCCAACTCCAGCCTCCAGGCCACCCCTCCCTCCTTCCGCGTGAGCACTACACCCCCCCCAACCCCCCCCCCCCCACCCCCCCCACCGACTCCCACCCCCCCGGGCCCCGGGGACACCCCCGAGAGGAGAGCGAAGAACAAGCCATGCCCACCCGCGCTCCATTGTCTGTAGGGAGGCAGGCTCAGCGCCCTTGGCTGCGACTATAGAGTGGTGCACTGGAGTGCTCATTATGGCTCTGTGGGGACTGTACTCCAGGGCATCCAATGTGTGGCTGAGGAGCTCATTACGGCAGAGACTGCCTCCGAGCCGCCGCAGCCAGAGGCGCGCAGCCTGGAGAGGAGATAGCAGAGAGGAGGGCTTCCAGATTAAACTTAATCAGAGCCACCTGTAGCCAGGAAGAGCAAACACACACACTGACCTCATCCTCACTGCTGCAATTTTGCCCCATCCACTTTCATTCCGCAAGCCAGGCATGCAGCGTGGGTCCCTGACGTGGATTTAAAACAGAATGTGTAATGGCAATTATGCAGTTAGCGCAACATATTCCCTCAGTTCTGTAGTTGTTTATGGAGTATTTTAGAGGATCTGGCCCGGATATATATATATATATATATATATTTTTTTTTTTTTTTTTTTTTTTGCAACTAGTTCCTGTGGTTGACACTTGAAAGAGAAATTCTGAGTGACAAATAAATAACGAAGGCCTGACAGAATAGCGAATGGACAGATACTTCTGGAATGCCAGAATGCCTTTGATTGTTTGGAGTCAATTAGAGAAGCCCAAAAACTGCAGTAAACTGGTTCACTTTTAAATCCAGAAAGTACTTCTGACAAACCTTTTGATTTTGTCCTATGTGAAAATCACAATAAGTTTGATTCTGAAACTCGCATGAGCTACAAATGCACCAAATCCATATTAATATATAAACCTCAGTTCCAAAAAACTTAGGACAGTATGTAAGAAAGCAGTGGTTAGCGAATTTTGTCCACATTTTTCATACATTTGATCTGTATTAATGATAACAAACTTAAAAACATCACAATAATTAAAAGCATTTGGAGACTGAAGACTCCATTTGATCCAGTTCTGCTTTTACACAACTCTTCTGATGTGTAAGTGTGAGAAGCCTTTGTCGCTGTATTTCAATCTTCGTAATAAATTACATATTTTTAGTTAAAGACATACTTTCTGAGCACACAGCCTAATAAGAGGACGCATGTGGCCTGGTGTTGTCATGTTGAAATAAGCATGGACGATTCTGAAAACTTTGGCATCTATAAGGCAGCATCTCCAAAACTTTACAGGAGAGTCCAAAACATACTTTACTTTCAATGCAAGTGAATGGAACCAGAATTTTTTTCTGAGCTATTTTGGTCCATTCCTCATGAAATTCATCATCAAATAATGTAGAAAACTCAAAATCGACAAAAATGGATATAACGATATATGTTTTGCTGTTGACCCTCTCAGGCCAGCATTGTTGCATCTCACATAAGGGCGTTCAGTCGACCAGTCAGGAACACAGCCTTTGATTGGTCGACAAGTCAAGGACACAGCCTGTGATTAGCCGACACTCCTAACCCAAGGCATCAGTAGCTGGCTAACAGCCATGGATATGGAGGAATAATCATAGAAGACACTTGGTGCTGGATTCATCATCAGGCCTTACAAAGTCTCTAAAAAGACTCCAAACGTGATAAAAGCAACCCTTACTGGAACACCACAATGCTACTCTTCCAGGAAAAAACACAACAGTAGGTATCTATGTATGCAGTCTTCCAGAGATATTTATTCTTTTATGTATGATGTGCTTTGATGTCACATACAATATCCTCAACCCATAATGGTACCTTTAGCAAGCTACTAATGACAGGATGACTTTTAGACTTTATGCTGGTAACAATTTAAATAGTCCTTTTTTTCTTTGGCCCGCATGGCACACTATAAATGATCTAAAAGTTGACATTTTAAACCGAAATACACAAAAGAACATTCCCATTTCTCAAGTTTTCTACATCATTTGAACATGCCATGGTCCATTGACTTACAATGAAAGTAGTTTTTGGTCTCTCCTGTAAAGTAGCAATTTTGGAGATACTTGTTTTTCATTGGACAGCAACTATATATATATATATATATATATATATATATATATATATATATATATATATATATATATAAATTAGTTAAATTTGTTGCATTTACAAATCACTGTGTTGTAATTTAACTTGCATTTTACATTTTACGTTTTTTAATTTAGTTCATATTGATCATTAGATGGTACATACAAAATGGCATAAAAATTGCAGCAGCTCAATACAGGATTTTGAGAAATATAAAATATTATAGATTGAATACATTCAGTTTATTTTGAATAAATGCAGACGATCGCAGCAAATCATGTCGGAAACGGCCGCGGACAGATCACGCAAGCAAACGAAATCTCTGATTATTTCAAATAATTACTTTTTCAACACCACACATTTTCTTTGAATCAGTCGCAGATAAAACAGGCGCGCCCTACTTTTCTGCTACAAACATAATCAGGTGACAAAGGCCTTATGTATCACAGAGTCCATCAAAATGTGACAAAGCTGCTTCTCGCAGGACTGTCATCACTTTGCCACATTAAGACATTGCAGATTGATAGCGGGTGAAACTTTTGAGCAGCTTTTGTTCTTTGCTGGTCCTGGCAAGGCGGTTTGCAGTGTTCAGAAGGGATTAATGAAAAGCGTGTGATGTGATTTGCATAACCGAATTGCCTCTGTGATTTCTCCTTCCTTGCACACCTCCCCTTAGGTATTGAAACATTCCGAAACATTCTTTGAAACAAACTGTCAGGCGGCTGTCTTCTTACCAGGAATACAAAGAGCTCACTGAGCAACAGTACGCCACTTCCTGACACACACTAAACGCAGGATACGCTTCTCTACCTCAGAATACAGCTCTTGCCTGTAAGCTTAAAATGAAATCAACCTAATACAGAATTACCATATGTAAATGTATGTATAATGCAGTTTGCACTGAGTATTTGTTTAGACACGAGGGGGAAACAAGTTTTGAAAAGTTTTTTTTTTCTTTTCGCTATTTTTTAACTACAAGAGCACCTGAAGTTGACAGGAATTGAAAAAAATCACTGTCAGTGGGAAACTAAATCCAGAGTAAAAAAAAAAACAACAAACACTCCAGGAAGATTCATGGGTTCTTCAGCTTGTTCTCATAAGGCAGTTATCTGCACAATACTTACACAACTGAGAAACCTGAAGTATTGAACAATACTCAAAACTGTCTGTTACAGCGTTGTAACGACTGAACACCCAAAAGAAGATTCTCTGGGTTTTACGTCCGACCATGTTTAGGCACTACAGGTGTGGACGTGGTAAAACAAGTTCCCAATTTCAAATGCACAGCTGTTTATTCCAATCATTGGCACACAAAAAACTAAAACTGGATCAAACGAAAAGGAAACGGAAGGTAAACGGTAGAAATAACTTGTGGCTTCACCGCAAGGCTCACCCTCGTCACAGTGGGTTTGTACACTTTCTTCTCTCTATATATACATTAGGGTTGTAAGAAAATATATAATAAAATATCATTGTGTGTTGTGTTTAAACCTCTGACATCTTGGTGTTGTAATCCATTTTCAGCTCCACTCCAACATTAATAAGCAGCACAAGAGCGCAGTGCTATTGTAAGCATTGGTAAACCTGTTCATATAGTGGTGTCTTTTTATTGTAGGATTTGAAACATCTCAGTATATCATTTTAATTGCAGTACCGTAATATATTGCGATATATTGAATCGTGACCGCTGTATCACAATACAGATACAATACCACGATGCTACAGGCAGCTAACAGCTATGCCTTTTAATGAGACATATATGGCGAGTGACCAAGAGACAGGAGAGAAGGCCCCTGCTGAACATACCTAGGGAGCTCTTATCGCCTTCCCGACTAAACCAATACCTCACAAGAGGGTCGACATCCCATGATGTTACATAGCATATATATATATACACACTGTCTCTAGACATTACCGGTAAGTATTTTTCACACATATACCTTTATTAATTCTTTTTTCTAACACAGGTTTTACCTACTAGGGCCCTCTCCCTCCCTGAAGGTGGACCAGGACAACAGGAATAAGCAGTCCCAGTTCCCTTTACCTGCCTTTTGTCCTGCATCCCATTCTACAACAGGACACAATGTAGATACATAAAACCTGCAACGCACTACTATTTCAAGTTACATATTCATACTGGTAATATTCATACTGCTGATAGGCTACATTGCATCATCACAAGTGCTTTATTAGTTTTATTTAAATGTGGATTTTAACTGTTTGTAAAAATCAGCAGCATGGCTAATGTTTATAAGCCTGCATTGCTGAAAAATAATGTAGTTATCAGCCAGAACAAAAGTTTCACTTGTATTGTGGCAGGTTGTGTTTAGGTTGCTGTACCTAATAAGGCTGGTTTAGTGAGATTTCACTAGCTAGGCTAAAGCTCTGCCCTTAATACTCTCAAGAAAATAGTTTATAAAGGGACACATTACTTTGTTATTACATGAGTAACAAGACATTTTAGGTCCAATATAACTTTCAGTTCTAAAGACAAGATTACATCCATTTTCAATATTTTATTCCTGAATATTTCAGTTCTAGCTTTGATTCTTAGGGTTGAACATTAACACTGTTTTAATGAAGGATGGAAAATAAAAGGTCTTGGTCATAGGGGGTGCTGAAGCCTACTCCAGAGCTCAGTGGGTGCAAAGCAGGAAACACCCTGGACAGGTCGCCAGTCCATTACACAGCAAACACACACACACACACACACACACCGAGGTTCAATTTAGTATCTCAGACTCGCCTGACCGCACATCTTTGGACAGTGGGAGGAAACCGGAGCACACAGGGGAACCCATGCAGACAGCACTACCCACTACACAGCTCTTGAAATCAACAGTGCTGCCAATCTTATCTCTGGTGTGTCCCAAATAAGTGACCCCGAGCAGGTCAGTTTCAGCAATGGTCAGTTGCGTGCTCATACCGAACACAATACATACCAAAGATGTCTAACAAGACCGAACCAAGAACCTCTTTGGCACATTGAAACGTTCCGGTGCTGTTTGGACACATGCATATGTTCTTTATCACTCCTTCAGAAGCTCTAAATCTGTAATTACAGATTTTAGTTTGGAAACAAAGCTGAGGCACACTTCAAATCATCATAAAAAATACTCACTGAACACTTTTGGCTGCACACATAAATTATACTATGTAATCAGGTGCCACGGTTTCTCCGTTTTGTAAAGCAGGAAGCCACTAGAGGCTGTGTTACAGGGGTTTCACCCTGCTTTGTATCATGCAATACCTTAGTAACACTGGGAGTCTCATTGCATATTGCTCTAATATCACGAGACAGATAAAACCAGACCTAAATAAAACCAACGAGCGCTGATAGAATAGAGAACAGCACAGTTTGGCGCATGTTGTCGCAGTTATTGTACATCATAAAATCGGCCCAATTAGTTGTGACCTTTTACTCGTATGACTGTTGTTTACATCTTTTGGTTCAATGTCTAATATGTTACTGTGAATGCGAAGTAAAATGCAACAGTGTGTCATTACTGGTCTGAACGAAGGGAACTGAACTAGAAGCATAAACGCATCCTAAGTTGTTGTTCTTGGTAAATCAGTCTTGAAATCTTGAAACCTTATCTGAGGAACAAAACTAGAAGGAAAATAAGAAAGTTTAAATGTTTAATAATGAAGCTCTTAAATGTTACTACATGGTGTATTACAGAAAGTAGTTGAGTCTCAAAAAAGTACAAACTTTCTAAGAATCGATCGACCATGTATCGGTATCAGCCGATACTTCTCCAATTTAGCCGATCAATGATGTTAAACAAATGAGCCTAATTTCTGGAAGAGGAGGAAGAGGAGCCCTCCAGCCAGGTCCCTGCAATTCTTATCTGAACCGCTAGGTGGAAATACACAAACAGTAGAGCTAGCACATGCAGCTAGCACAAAACAAATAACCCAGAGAACCAAGCAGACCAGATCTGACCGGTACGAACAGTACAACAGCAGCAACAGCCAGAGAGCTAAAGGAACCAGAGTGATTGCGTTTATAGTTCTAGGTAAGCAGATCTTCTCGACTGTAATAGACATTTATTCTGCCACTTAATATTCCACCTGGATCCACGCTCTGCCGTTCCTAGTAGGAAATACATTTCAGATATCACTCTTCCGGAGCTGTATCAAGTGGTTTACACCTACATAGACCAACTTTTAATTTAGTTCAAAATATTATGCTGTTTCACGCATATAGTCCCGCCCTCGATCGGTATCGGCTATAGGCCGATCGCGTTGAAAGGTGATCGGCGATCGGGATTGGCCTCACAACCGCTGATCGGCCCATGTCTACTTTCTAAAAAAAGACTAAAGTTCAGTGCTCCGTTACTGTCCACCAATGCTGCGTACACATATTTGCAGAACTCAAGAGAACAGGTCTTCTGAAGCCCTCACTATTTAAGCATTCATCAGATCCCATTCATATCGCATTATCTTTTCATTACGACGGCAGTTTGCAACTGTGTCAGTAGCATCACTTGTACTGTTCATCCATAATGGTTTAAATACTGTTGTAATACTCATCGATTTTTCAGCATTGATTGAGTTTGCAGAACACCCTGAGGAACCGTTCGAGAGGAAACGAGATTTTTCATAATAAACAGTACAAACAGACACCCACCACCGTCTTCAAAGCCAGGGAAGAAACTTGCATGCAATGGACCATGTCAGTAATGTCAGCTTGGCACAGTCTGCTCCAGACAACATACACAAACATAGTCCGGTGTTCGTCCAAAAGCGTAGCGCATCTGCTGCGTTTCTTAACTTGCATAGTATATCAGGCAAGAATTCTTTCCACGGAGTTGATCTATTTTTGTGTTTTGGGTCATAAAATACTCCAAAGCGAAACGGCAAAAAAAACAAAAACCAAAAAAAAGGCAGCTATTTATGACGCACCGATGCTTGCACTATTCATGGGGTGTGCGTGGAGACAATCAACATGCCAGACTCCGTCGCACAGGATCTGCCTGCATCTAAATCTATTCCCTGAATGGGACTTCATCTGTTCAAGCATGACACTTAGTAACAACAATGGAACGGGTGATAAGAAAATATTCAAGTGTATGTAAATGTATTCCTCCTCAAGCATTGTTTTACATGTCCTCATTATGTCCTCTTTGAGAACACCGCACACCTGCCACAGGACAAATTGTAAATAATTGCTAAACGTAAACAGGAAAGATTGCGCCAACTTGACGTAAACCCGCAGTCAGGGGCTCGTGTGAACTTTCCCGGGCCTGAGAGGCACGACCCATGTCCGCTGGGCTGAGATGAATGGAGACGTTCATTGTGCCAGGGGACTGCAGGCATCAGGAATAAAGAATAACATAAAAGGGCTTTTAAGTGCATGAGCGAAAACGCTTTAGCGCACATCATGTTCTTGTTGTAGATGTGATCTATTACACAAGTAGACAAATACAGTGAATTCTTTATGTACTAGGGCCGGGGCAATAAAAATCTCATCAGTTCACAGTCAGCGCAACCAATACGCTCACGTTTCCGCTCTGGAATCCCAAAGCATACAACGAAAACTGGGTAAATATGTTTACAGGGATTATAGACATTCATACGAAAGTTTGGGCAAAAGTTTGGGCACCCCTGTCAAATGACAAATGCATGCAAGTCAACACATCTCCAACACATTTCAGCAATTCTGCGTCTGTTGAATTTAATATATTGGCCAATAAATGTAAACATTTAAACGATAAATGTAAACATTTAGCCAATACATGTAAAGTTTCAAAGAGTGGTTATATCAGGTACCTTGTAGGGGTGCAAATATAATCTGACAAGCAAGAGAGACCAGCATTGAGAGGCTTTATCTTACATCCAATGCTAGCACTACATAACAGTAGCACATTTCATACAATGTCCAATGAAAAACACGTCTCTCCAAAATAGGAACTTTACAGGAGAGGCCAAAAACTCTCTTCACTTTTAATGTAAATTGATGGAAGCAGCCTTTTTCCAAAGACATTTTGGGGCATTTCTATTGGTCCATTGGTCATAATTTCCACACAATCTTAACAGCAGCTGTGGTGTTCAAATGATGTAGAAAATGGTGATACATTTTTCTTTAGACAGTAAAAATGTCCATGTTATCTAATACATTATGTGATGTAACATTAAAGATGCAATTTTTAAGACTTTTAGTTTCAAATAGTCCTAAAATAACTAAAATGATCAACTGAATGTAGGGAAACAACAGGTCTGGCTGTAAGTCAAATGTATGTCAAATGTATGTCAAATGACTTGGACACTTGTAGTAAAATTGAGACTCAGGATTTTTGATGTTCCAAAAACTTGGTCCAAAAACAGGCTGAGGTCAAAACCAAAACAAGTCGGTGAAAGCACAAGGGGGACATCAAAGAGCACTAATAAACAACAATCAAATCATAAGGGATAGGCCAAAAACAGGCTTCATTCTAGAACTATGAGTCTATGAGGTTACAGAGGGAGGTGCAACCATATGAGCAGTCTGTAGTGTATATAAACCATAATCCCATACCGCTGTACAGTTGAAAGCTAGTGGGATTAGCTGTTAGGCTACCTGCTTCATTAAGAGCTGCCTTAAGCTGACTGAGACTTTTATTTGCCAAAGATCAGTATGCACGCGCTGCGCATGTGTTTTTGTCCGTAATGACAATGCATAGATAGATAGATAGATAGATAGATAGATAGATAGATAGATAGATAGATAGATAGATAGATAGATAGATAGATAGATAGATAGATAGATAGATAGATAGATAGATAGATAGATAGATAGATAGATAGATAGATAGATAGATAGATAGATAGATAGATAGATAGAGCATAGCTTTGTAGCCCATTATCATTTACCAAAACCTCACATACGTTAATATAATGAGATGTATGTTAAGAAAACGTATAGTAAGGCCAAGTTACATTGGTACATCCATGAACTGCATAAAAACAGTATTTAAAAAGGAGTCCGATGGATCTTACTGTTACTTAGCCTGCCAACATAGTATTCAATCAGCATCTTTTAGGTGTACATGGTGGCCTATGAGAGATACAAGTCACCTGATACACTGGCAGCTAGAGTTATGCCGATACCGTATTAGTACTGGTGCTGATACTGGCGTCTAAAGACAGTGTTGGTGTCAGTGATGGTGATAGTCACTCATGTGCAACTGTGTATTCAGTTATAGTCTGAGTATATGGTGGTCCAGGTTCTTATTAAGGGGTGAATGTAGGGGAGACATATGAAAGAAGCCACCAGTCTCTTGAGGTAATGATAGCCTTTAGCTTTGGTTTAGCCTTTAGCATATTAGCCCGCCAGGCAGCCCTGTATGTCCTCTCGTACCACCTGCAGCGCACCTCCGCCGTTCAACGGCATCACGCAGCGGTGGGGCATCGTAACCTTTTGCTTCAACAAAGCAGAGAGATCCACGGCTCAACCGCTGTCAATGACAGCATGAGCGACGGTAATATTTAATAAACTCTAGCAGAGTCTGACACTCAGAGATGCAAGCACAAGTGAACAGGATGCTACTGACACAGAACCCTCTTCTATAAACTTTTAGCAAAATAAACTATTTTAATGTGAAAGCATAGAAATACCAAGACTTATAAGCTAGTTAGGTTAAATAAAGTTGTTATTTATACAGACATTTAGACCTATTTATGCCCATACTGGAATTTACATCAGTTCTAGGAGCTTCACTGAGAGCAAATCCACACATATCTATACATTCCAAGCAGTACTTCTTTATTTCCTGCTGCATCAAAAAAGTACAATAAGAAAAGGACCACATCCAAAAAAATAAACTGAGATGGAATAAAAGTAAAAAATGGTATCGCCTGATTCAGTCTAATCACAACAATACATCAACCAAAGAAAAAAAACTTCTCTCTATTTTTGTTGATTCTCATTTTTCTATATCATTTGAACATGGCAGCTGCCCTTTATACCCCATGAAAGATTTGTGATGAATGGACCAATAGAAATGCTCCAAAAACACTCGGAATAAACCTCTTTACATTAACTTACATTGAAAGCTAAGATTTTTTTTACACCTCTCCTGTAAAGTTACTATTTTGGAGATGCTATTTTTTTCTTAGGACAGTGACAATATGGGTAACTTGTAGGTACATAGACATTTTCGAGAAATAGAAGTCTAATGTTATGCTGTTAGCTTATCGTAGTCAGCTGATAATTGCTCATATACTTAAATATTCTTTCATCAAAGTAATGCAGGCTAACTATGTCATATAGCTGTGTACCATTACTCTACCATTATCATTACTTGATCACAGTTATTTGTTATCTCTGCCAATGACATGTTTACACTGCTGTGCTTCCATCCCTGGATTTAAGCAAATGCATGTAAATGTAAAAAAACAACAAAACCTCTGAATGATGTTAGTTCAGTTGGGTTTAGGCTGTGTCTTCCTTTGGCTGAGCGCTACTGAGTATTGACAGCTAAGAAGCAAGATGGCTAAGCAAGTTGACCATTTGGCCATGCTTGTGCTTTAATAGTGGCATACAATCAGCAAAAAGAGCCAATGAATTAGCTAATTGTGAATATTATATGACAATTAAACAATTAAATTAAATTATTGTGGCAGTCCTCCATTCAAACACACTTAAATTAGTTGACTTTATTTAAGAAAAATCATGCAGTCCCATTCCCGTGAGAATTAAATAGAGGTTCAAACTTAAATAAATGAGTTATAGAATGGTCAGTGATTTACACTCCTACAGCAAAAATGGTTAAATCAAGGATCATTTTAAATCATTCCAACTGAGCAGGAGAGACTTTTCTTTTTTAACCCCTTGATGCACCACCTCAAGTCAAAAGTGACCTGAAATTTGATTTTCTTTATCTTTGCAATAAATTAATTTCATCATTCAAGCTTCCATGAATTCCACAATTTCCTTGTTTTTAATCACCACAAATCCTCATTTCAGTTTTATTATTTTACTTTAGAATCATTATTGTATCACCGGCATTCTAACGCACAACATCGGTCAAAGAGGACCCTTATGTATTCACTATGGAATTTGATAGAAACTATTGACAAACAAGACTTTTAATGAACACTGAGAACATTAAATAATGAAATAAACTGATTTCAGTGTATATACCAAAGAGATCCTCAGCAATACATACAATAACACAGGAAATTAATACAGGTCAAGTTTGACCCCTGTTGTGCATTAGAAGGGGTTGGCTTAGCTTGTACATCAAAGGGTTAAAGTAGTTCTGCTTACTCTTTAGTTGGGCTAATTTGAATCAGCCTAGTGAGTTTAAACTCTCATTTAATTACCCCAAATAACACTGCTTTAATCAATGGAACTGCTAACTTACTGCCTTCATTTGTTTCAAGTATCATTATTCTGGAATTTTAAGTCTGAATCACCAAAAAATTAGTTTTTCCTTTATTATGCAGAGGCACATTTACTCGAGTGGGTTGAGTTTCTGGGCTTACCATTGACTAATGCTGCCAGGTGATTTGCATTTTATGGGTTTGCCCTTATTTACCCTCTGTGTGTTTCTGTCTCTGCTGCAGTACCTTTACAAGTGTAAGAAAGCTTCAGTAAAAAAGGCTGTTCCTGATTTAAATACGGTTCCTGATCATGCCTCTTCTATGCTGACACTGCAATATAACTACGAACAACAGTAACAGTAACACACTAAAAAAATACCAGGAAAGGTTTACTCAGAAGAACAAACTACATTATTCCCTGCACTTTACTGCAAATGTTATCTCTGCGTAATGTACTGGTATCATCTGAACCAAACTCCATTACTTTATTATGAGATTGTTTCATACAGTAATGAACAAATGGCTCAAATAAGACAAGAGTCACGCATTTCTGAGGATTTAAATGGCTCCTGCATCTTTGCCAGTCTGTAGAGAAAGTGCCTGAGGGCTGCTACTTACCAACTGATAAAACTTGATAGAATTCATGGCTGTAGGCTGAACCAGTAAACCTCAACACAATCAAAAAAACATGGTGGAAATAAGAAAAAAGAAAAGAAAACGTGTAAAATACACTCAAATGTAAGACGTAACGTGAGAATATGCTGCAACACAATAATGGCAATATGCAAGCAGAGCTAATAAAAAAAGAGTTTATTAATAGAAACCAACAAAACTGCTAATAATGCTGAGAAGCTTTCTGGGCAAACGACTCTACAGTCTGTAGGACTTCTCCAAAGTAATTGACCATAGCTAGCAATTATACACGAAATAGTGTGTCGCTGCTGTTGGAACACCACTGTATCTCCACCTTTGAAGTACTTCAGTATTTGACAGCAATAAAATCCATCCCTCCATTAACTTCCTCTTTATCTCGCTAGTCGGCATCACTGGAGCCAATCCCAGCATCATCAGGTGAAGGCACGATACACCATTTGGACACAGGTTGGACACCATGGATGCATGGCCAACACACACTCATACCTACAGGCAATTGAGAGTGACCGATCATGTCTTTGGACTGTGTGAGGCGACAGTGCTAAGCACTACACCACCATGCCACCCATGGTCTTTTACATCCATCCATTATCTTCCACCTTATCCCACTAGTCAGGGTCACGGGCGGCACAGCCAGCTAGCGGTAGGGCTGGTCGATATGGGGAAAAAGTCTTATCACGGTAACTTTTTTCATATCAGTCGATATCAATATATATCACGATATAAATCAAATCACTATTGCGGCTAGTATAACGCTAGTTTAGCCACTTGATTGGTTTGGGGCGGCGCTATTCCCGTTCTCATTGGCTATTCGTGTTGTCCGTCAAAACATGGACAGAACTTAATTCTATCGACTTTATATCAACCAAGTCTTATAGTTCTATCGAGGAAACGCTATTTCGCGATAATTATCGTTATCATTTTATCGCCCAGCACTAGCTAGCGGCATCGGGCAAAGGCGGGGTACACCATGGGCAGGTAGCCAACACACATTCACGCACACACACTCACACCTACGGGCAATTTAGAGTGAGCGATCAACCTAACATGCATGTGTTTGCATGGATCGGGAATCCAACCCCTGGATCGTCTTGCTGTGAGGCGACTGTGCTAACCACTACACCACCGCCCATTGTCTTTTACATTGCGTGTGGATTTCACCATGAACCAAACCAAAAAAGTACCTAAAGAAATGGTCCAAAATAGCAACAAATTAAAAGTAAAGCATGAACAGACAAGCTTTTCTTCCAACAGCAGTGATTTGTTACTAGTTTTTTATTAGTAAACTTACAAAATATCAGAAAGTAAACTAAACTGTTTGAACTTTGTTACACTTGCTATGTTTTGTATATATGCATTGCAGTACACATCAGTGGTTTTTGGGGCCAGTATTAATGGCAAGCACATTTGGTGCATGACTGGCCGATAGCCGATACTGATCGAAGGCGAGGCTGGACTGTGGAGATGATGTCCACCTTGCTTCAGCGTGCAATCTGCTGTAATTACAGCGAAAACTAACAACCACAGACGGTGCGAGGAGACATCACTCGCCGTGTCTCACACACACAGCTGGTCGAACTCCACAGACAAAACGCTGCACAACAAAGCCTGTGATTGGTCAGTACAAAGGAAGCGTACCATGTAGCAAGAATGAACGACCTTGAGGACCTTGTAGTTTGGCAGGAAGTAAGCTGAGTGCCTTGGCAGAGACATACAGCCATAAGCACTCATTTGTTAGAGAAACTATGAACACTTGTAGATGTCAAGTGGGTTATTCAGTACCAACTGGTAGTAAACACCAAAACATTTGATAGCATCACTGTCCAGAGAAACATATACCTCCATTTTTCTTTATTATTTGTACTTGACAGCTGCTCTTTATATCCTGTGACAGTTCTATGGCGAATGGACCAATAGAAATGCTTGAAAATCACATGGAATAAAACCTCTTCACATGGACTTGCATTGAAAGCTCCAAGGACTGTTTTTGTAAATACATGTTTGTTCCTGGAGAGCGATGATATCGTCGCTGTCCAATGAAAAGCAACTTTATAGGAGAAGACAAAAACTGTTTTCACTTTCAATCTAAGTCAGTGGAACCAGAATTGTTTCCAAGCTCTTTTGAAGCCTTTCTATTGGTCCATTCAACATGAAATTCTCCCACAATGTAAAAAAGGCAGCTGCGGCTAGGGCTGGGCGATATGGACCAAAAATAAAATCTCAATATTATTAGCTGAATAGTGTTATACTACATATATCTCGATATTTTTTTCTTTCCATAAGGTGATAACAAAAAGGCACTTCTGCGTCAAAGCTACACATCCCAAATGTCACACAGGCACTTTTGACTAGGGCTGAGTATCGTTTGAAAGTTTTTAATACTGATACGATACCATTTTTCCGAATTGTAACAAAAAATACACACATTTATGTATTTATTTAACAGAAAACATAATAACATAAGTCTCATAATAACATAATCTTTTAATTTTTTATCTTTTTATCTCAAACAATGAGCATGTTTGTGCTGCTTTATTAAGAACAAACATTAGCATTACTTAAATATAAACTATAAAACTATGCAATCCTTTAACAATAAAATTGGTTACTGCTCTGTGTACTTCGTCCCTTCTCTCGACCGACCTTCTCAGCTTTTCTGCTACAATAAAAGCGGTTGCTTCTCCGTGAACTCAATACCCAAGTAACTGTTAGTTAATGTCATACTTACAGAACACGAGCGACACCCAACAGCGTTACAGGCATGTTTCTAGCTAACTAGCTAATACATGCTGGTATTGTTTTAACGTTAGCTGAATCATAACTGCCCTTCAGCACTAACAGACGGCAGTAAGCTGACGATAGCCAGCCCTTCTTTCGACAGGCATCCTCTTCGATAGCTTCTTTCGTGTGTTTATCCGTCTCCATGCTGTCGCTGCCCGTTTACAGGTGAAGTGGTGGGGAAGGGGGGAGTTTTGTGAGGGAGAGAGGCGGGGCAGTGTGAAGAGAAAGGCGAACTGGTGGATCTACAGGTATAATTGCAGCGCAACACATACTATGTCGATATAAACAATGTTTTGTTTTCATCTTATATCTCACATAAAAATATATCGATATTTCTTAAAAACTCGATATATCGCCCAGCCCTAGCTGCTGCATTTAATAGATGTAGAAAAATAGAAATCGACAAAAATGGAGACGCATGTTTTTTTTTCCATTGGACAGCCACGATATGTAGGCTCCCTAGAGCTGAAGCTGGCTCTGTAGTCACCAGCCTCTCGTTGGAATTGCCCCGTTCCACCTTCTGACGGGCACGTCACTCTAGCTAGAAGTGGGTTTAGCAGTCGTTTAGCGGTAGACATTTAGCTTATGGTAAAATGTCACCGTGATGTTGTAGTGGTGTGTATGCCACAGGCAAAACAATCAAAGCATGCACGTCTGCAAGCTTTCAAAGTCACTTTCAGCTTCCTCCTGCAAGCTGAGTGCTTTAGTCCTCTAGACAAAAGTCAAAAGTCTATATTTCCGTGCAGCATAACGAGGAACTGCGGGGTCCTCCTGTGCCCATGTCAATACAATCCCAATGCTACTATTTCATCTACATCGTACGCTTTTCTTTTCTAATGCTGGCAACAACCATTCTAATAAATATCACCCTTAAAGGCTGAAAACAACGTTCGTCCTGCAGGTTCTTTGTCGACCGACTCCCATTTGCAATCACTGTACAGTTTAATTACACCTCGCTCCGTCAAGCCTTCCAGTAAATGAGTCTGTCTTCAGGTCGCCCGCCTAGAACAAGAGGCAAATAACTCACTTTTCTCCGAGTGGCTGTGGACTGTGTAGCTGTGACGTGTTGTACATCAGCTAGAGAAAGCTGCTTCAAAGGGAAGCCGCTTACTCTTATTTTTCCTCCCCGCTTCGATTTTTTTTTCTTCTTCCTCTCCTTCTTCTCCTCCGTGTTCTTCTTCTTTTTCTCCTCCAACCAGAAAATCGCAGAGACGAAGATACACAAACCACCACTGTTACCCGCTCTTCATCTTTCTATTCTCTCCGCGCCCTGTGCTGCAGGAATTCACTGAGTTTTGTTTTGCCTGCAGTGAGAAGGCAAAAGGTGACATGAAGTGAAAAAGTAAAAAAAAAAAGTAAAAAGAAAAAAAAAACAGATGCTTTTTGACTCGCGAGAAAAACATTGTACTGCCAACTTTTTTTCCTTGTTTTCTTTTTATGATCATAAATCAGGGATAGAATTCTCCAGAGGCCAGCTGACAGTCATGTTTGATAGGCCCCTATCCGCTTGCGTGCCTCAGAGAGGCAGTGTTAGCTGCCTCGCGCTTGTGCGTGGGAGTCCCTTTAGAGACCAGCGCGTCGTAACAACTTCCCAATCTTAGCAATCTGTCACTGACCAGTCACGGGCGTCATATCTGGATGGACTCGCACGTGGATAATGATTAACGCTGAATGCAAATTGGCTTCGGAGCAAAACAAACTGTCACTACTGCTGCCGTGACAGGGCTTTGCATAGGTGTGCTAGCAAACAGAGTTGTTATTGTAGACCGGCACCCTTAAGAATGAGTTTGCATTCAGATTTACATCGGACTTGCAAATGCTAAAACAACTGCTTGGCTGATGGCAGAGCAAAACAGAACACATCCTTCTTTGCAGGGAGCCCTCGGGCCAAAGCCAGGTCACATTCTGACATATTTCTAGACAGGCTCTATGCTGGAAACCTCTCTAGAAGAAGCCATTAACCACAGCAGCTAGTGAATCAACTACTATTTACCAAACCAGTGAACATCTATTTGCCTATGGTGACCTGCTGTACAGTAAAAATAAAACAAAAAACTAAAACAGAGCTGCCTTAACCCTTGTGCGATCTTAACACTCTGTTTACTCCTATGGGTCCTATGGGTCAAAAATGACCTGCCCTTCCAAAGCCCCAAAATAAAGCTGCTTAATTGAATTGTAAATCCAAAATTGATTTTGCATGATGAAACAACCTGATATTTTTCAATTCAACTCAATTTAATTCATTTATTATCATGTATGTATTTGTTACACAATACAAAAAGACAATCAGCAATAAACAGAGTTACACTTTTTTTTACCACAAACCAACAGTTTCATTTATTCAGTAAAGGTTTATTATGCTATTATAAATGTGAAGTAACTACTTCTAAATTAATTATATTGAAAGGTAAAAAAACAGTCAATAAACAGTTTATTCTTTAATATTTTTAGGAAGTGAAATAATTCTCTCATAACACAATAAAACAACAAAACGTTGCCAGGACCTGTTTGGCAGTGAAACGTCTTCTCGTGGCTTCAGCAAAAAACCAACTAGGGGTACTCTGATTCAGGGTAGCTTTATACCCCTCTATACTGAATTTGATTTTTATTATGTCTGAGATTTTTGTTTTGTCTGGGAGATTGTGTGATTGGGTTAGCTGCAGACCAAGAGTGCAGGTGCAGGTCAAATGCAAGTTCCAGTTTCTTTGATGTGTGTGTGTGTGTGTGTGTGTTAGAGAGTTTGCGTGTGGCCTTTGAACTTTTTTCTGGTGTTTAAATGCTTTTATAATTCACGGGTCAAAAATGACCCATAAGACAATCTTTGTACCCTAGTGGTGTACAGCCCACATGGAAACATAGACAAAAACAAAGTTTCACTTTTTCTAATGATGGGGTCCCTTTAGGAAAAGTCATAAAATTTTACGTTGGAAAAAGAAAAAGTTTAAGGTATTTTTTTCTACAGCTAAACATAGTAGCTGGTCACTTTTGACCCGCAAGACAACACAAGGGTTAATCTCGGACATCATCGTGACCGGGTAGGGATTGTGCAGTCCGTGTCAAGAACAATCCCACAGATTCCTCCGAAGAAAAAAATCACTCAACCTTGGATATTTCACTGTAGATCAGTTTCACGCAACCGATTTGGGTTGGCCGTGCCGCGGCTAGGAATAAGCAGTAGCTTAAACAACAAACAGTGACAGCATTGCCTGCAGTTGTTCGGAAATATTCCCATATATACATGACATTTGCTAATGCTATTCCAGCAAACTGTGTGCTAACCAACAGAGCGGACATTAGGCACTGTAATGTGACTCAGAACCAGATCTGGCAGTTCCTCCACAAGCACAGATAATTACAAAGTCTAGAGCGGGCACACTCAGAAAACAAGGAGAAAACAATCAACAGAATGGGGGGAAAACTAAAAAACCAGAGAGAGAGAGAGAGACAGAGAGAGAGAGAGAGAGAGAGAGAGAGAAAAGAGAGTGACATTTTGAGGTTGTAAATACAGAGCAAGCTCTGGGATGCTCGCTCTGTCACTCAGGAAGTCAGTCCCTTTAAAAAAAGAAAACACACACAAGGCGAAACCTTCTCTCCGTCTGCCTGATGTACTGGAACTAAACAATAAACGCCGGTGCACCAATTGTCATCACCATTACTATTTTATTAGAGCTGCCTGCTCCGGCACTGGCAGCCTCGCTTGGCATTGTGTGGAGGATGGCAGGGGAGAGAGAGGGGAGAGATTTGCGCCTTAATTTGGGTCAACTGCGGGCCCGCGCGGGATGGAGTGACAGAACCCTGCCGGATCTAATCGCAAAAACACATATGTCGGATCGCGATTCCGCTCGAATTAATTGGCCTAATTATTCGTGCTCCAGAAGTGGCCTGTCAGCACTGGCCCTGCGAAGACTTCGAGCAGACGCGCGCTTTCAGAAGTGCATTTAGGGAGATGGAGGCCACCTGTCAGCATGACAGGTTAGGCTCTAATTGCTTTAAATGCAAGTACATGTAAATGGTCTGCGGCGGGGAAAGAGAGAGAGAGCTGGGGGGGAGTGGGAGGCCGCAGGGGAAGCGGGGCAGTCAGACTGGCCCGCAGACGGGACGATGAGTACAGACAGGCGCCACACAAAAGGAGCCAAGAAAGTCTCACCGCAATGCGCGCCGCGTTCTGACAAATGCCTTTCCTCCCGCGCGCAACAGCGAATGGCTGAGGAAGAAACGATCAGCCCGGCTCGCTCCAGCTGCCTTCTAATGCTCGCTAGGGCTTACTTAATATAAACAATCTTCGATTTTAATCTTTTTCTATAAAACTGCATCATGATAATGCATAATGGACACGTACACAGCAGCATATATCAGAGCTTCTGGGAATTTCAAGGCCGCTCAGCGCAAGGTGTCCCGGAACTAGCGAGTAGGTAAGTAAGCAAGTGAGACTTTTACAATAAATACAATAAATACAACCAATACAAAACATAATTAAACACATTACTTATGATAAACACTAAAAGAGCTAGAGAATAAAAGTGGGTCTGTAGATGTTTCCCAAAAGTAGATGTGGACCAATTACCCATAGTTTAGATGCACACACATATAGCAACACATCGCTTCAGTTTAGTTCTAGGAAGAACAAGAACCCTTGTATTAGTGGATCTCAGTGACCTAGTACTTTTCTTAGTGATGATTCAGTTTGTCAGACAAATGGGTACCATTTTAGTCATATATGGGTTGTTGTGCAAAGTGTTACTGCATCACATGATAGGCTAGCCCAGACATAAAGCCCTGCATGTCCCCATAGAGCCTAAAACAGAAAAACTTAAATATTTAAAAATAAGAATAAAAAGAATAAAAAGAATATATTTATTGGCTCATGCCATTGCTGTTCATATATTATTTAGCCCGCTAACAATGTGGCATAGCTGCATCATTCCACGTTTCTGTTCTCTCACAGTGCATGAGGCGCAAATATCTTCATTAACCCTCAGATTAATATAAACATCATCTTTTACGCCAATCATAAACAATCAATTACAGTACATTCTGAGCATAGTTGGTAAACGTATGTGAGAAGCTGACTTGTCTTAGCTATTCAAAGTTACACTATGAAGGATGCAATGATATGGGGACCTCTCTTTGGGAATGTGTAATTGTACGCAACACGTTGTGCTTCGAACTCCATTGCGAGCACATTGACTAGACTAAGACTATTCAACGAGAACTCAGTTAAATCTTTTTGACAAATGTGTTATCCAAGGATGTGCGTGAATTATATAATATTATCCACCTCAGTTTTGAGCCTGTTCACAGAATAAAGATAAAGACATCCATCCATTATCTAACACTTCATCCCGCTAGTCGGGGTCACGGGTGGCTGGAGCCAATCCCAGCGCATCGGGCAAAGGCGTGTCCATCGCATGACCAACATTCACTCACACACACACAAAATTTCGAGTGACTGATCAACCTAACACGCATGTCTTTGCACCGGAGACCGGAGGAAATCCACTCAAGCACGGGGAGAACGCCCCGGACCAGGAATCCAACCCAGATCATCTTGCTGTGATGCGACAGTGCTCACCACTACACCACCTTGCCGCCCAGATAAAGACATGACATGACAAAATAAAATATTGAATGGAACTCCATCACTCAGTTCCACTGCTCCACAGCTCAATACTGGGGTCTTTGTACCCTTTTATCTGATGCTTGACATCAGGCTCATAGGTGGCTGCTCCAGAATGTACCTACTGAAAGCTTTTCTATGGAGGTTATACAAGATACTGAACACCTGTATCAGCACCGGGTTTATGTTAATAACTGAAATACAGAAACTGCAACTTTCACTCTATACCACTGGCAATGTAAGCTGGTTGAATGCTTCTTTCGATATACTCAATACAAATTTTTAACATTGTATTTTTATTTTTAAATGTATTTATTATGTTTTTCTTTTTCTGTAATGCACTTTGGAAGACTATGCATGGTTTGCGACTGTTCAGGTTGTGCTGCCTCTTATAAAATCTCTGATTACTCCATTAATAGTCAAAACTGGGGCTGTGTATTGGCAAGAACCTGACCATACAATGTATATTACGATAGAGGGCTTAGGATTTATTATATTGCCATATATTGCAATCTTGTAAGCAAGGCATTAAATTGCAATTGATTTAAAACTTGTTTTAGGAAAATTGCAGTATTATAACAACCTGAACACATAACAAAACATAGTATTGCGATATTGCATGTTTTTGATACTTTCTCAAAACAGAATCTGCAGATATTAATCATATAATTGTTAGTGATGGTCTTACCGGCTTCTAATGAGAAAAGACCTATGAGATTTTTAAACAGGCCTAAACTAAAAAACCTACTGGGAACAAATAATAATTATGACACAATGAAAATTTGGCTTTGGAAAGCTATGCATGGTCTTCCATTGTTTAAGTCACCTGGTCTTTTGTTAAAAACTCAGATTACTCAATCAAAACAATCAGTGGACTGTTCAGTTATTGATATAATCAGTAGCGGTGGCCATACAGGCTTCTAATGAGAAAAGAGCTAATGAAGAAAGAGCTGGAAGTAAAACAACTACTGAAAACAAATATTAATCCTGACCAAATAAAAAGGAAGTAATCCGCTCCTCGCAAAATCAAAGTTTTGCTCGTTAATTATGCATAATTGCAAATATATGTTGTTTGAACTCGCACACTTGTTTTCCGGTCCGTTCAAGCTCGTTTGAACACCGCTCAAGGAGGCAGAGCGTTTTATATTTGTAATATGGCACCATTGTTAAACATTCATCTCACTTTATGCTTAACTGGTTATGTTAATAGGATTTCAACTCAATTTATTCAAGTGCTGATCAATGGCATGCAATCATTGCACCTCATGCATTATGTATTTTAATGGGAACCTACTTGCTTTATAGCTGCATGGCGTAAGGTTAACAGTCCCGGTAGGTGCAACTCCCAAAAGACCAATTTCAACTTGAAACACTGCTTTCTATCACTTCAAAATGAGCAACAGCTGAAAAGTGGCGCCACTTTTGCCTGTGGAAAATGATTACTTCCCCTTATCCTTAACCCAGAACGATGATGAGCTATCATTGTATAAATGGCTTACGGAACATTTTATACGCCACAGAAAGCACAAAAAAATGAGAGAGGAGGAGAGAAGGGAGAGTTTTCATTTACCACCTTCAAATATTCGACAGCAGCAATACCACAGCAGATATGGCATCTCAAACCATTTCAGCATCGCGCTCCCGTGTTTTGAATGCAGCGTATTGCCCTCATGCCGTACATAAACCCCCTCTATTACATAAAACGTGTGCCCAGAGTATTACTAGCGGATCTCTAAGAACTCATTCAGTGCTTAGTAAATCCACGGTTTTGAGAGCGGCACCGTCAGTGGGTCATATGGAGATGCGTCTTACTGCCGATTCGTTATTGCCGTTGGCTTTCAAAGTTGATGAAAAGGGAAGCACACTTGCATCTCTATGGAAACACAGCTAGAAAAAAAAAGGGTACCATGCAGGTACATTTCTCAATCACCAAACTACAAACAGCATAACTGTACCCTCAAAGGTACAGCAGCGGTGTTAAGGTCCCAGGTGAGGCGTACAGTTTGGGCACCTTCAATTGACATGACATTTTGAAAGAGAAGTATAAAAAAAAAAGTCTAGAGACAAGACAGGGTGGATGGAGTCCATGCAACATATATATTGTTGCTGTCCAAAGAAAAAGATCCATCTCCACTGTTTTCTACATCATTCAAATGCAGCAGTTGCCGTTCACATGGTGTATACTAGTGTTGCACTAGTATTGGTGCCGATACTAGCACATACACAAAGTATCGGTATCGGCAATAGAGAGCCCCGATACCATGAAGCTTGTCCGCGGTGTGGGAGTATTTCTCGGTTGAGACGGGCAGCAGCAAAAATGCCTGCTGCAAAATTTGTAATGCCAGCATTTCGAGGGGTGGCACGACCAGCAAAGACTTCAATACGTCAAATTTAATTAAGCATTTAAAGCGAAAGCACGTCAAATTACACAGCGACTTCATTCAAGCAAGCACAAAGAAGCTAGCTAGCACAAAATACAACATATAAAAAGTGGAAAACTATAAATATAAGGATTTATAGCCATATATCGAGCATTTAAGTCAGAGTTGGTATCGATATCAGTACTCGTTATCGGCAGATACCTGAAAAACGGTATCTACACTCATTGTACAATTTATCAGCTCTGCGTGCCATATAGGTGCACACTGTAGTTCTACAAAACAAACTTTATAACCAAAAATCCAGAGGAGGATAACTTTATTATTCTACCAAAAACAGAATCGCTAAACCAACTCCCCATTCGAATCAACAGAGAGCCGACCGCTATGAGTGAACATAAACAGTTGGTAAACAGTCCTCAGCCTAAACTTAAATGGCCAGCAACAGCCTGCTTAACCCAGTGTCTGTGTGAATACTGTTTATAATAATATTGCCCCATATATCCATATGTGTGTGTTTAATTTGTGTAATTTTCTATAGTACATCTTCTGATAAATCAGGATAAAAAACAATTCAACAAAATGTTTACATTTGATATCTTCACTTCTCACTCTAAGTAAATAGGCAATAGTGATTTGATTTATATCGTGATATATATCGATATCGACTGATGTGAAAAAAATTATCATGATAAGATTTTTTTCCCATATCGCCCAGCCCTAGGTGGTGGTGTATTACAGTGTGTTATGCTATCTTGTCAACAGTGTCCCATGGGCACCGTCCCGTGACCACTGATGAAGCACTAGAGGACGACTAACATGAACTGTGCTGCAACAGATGAGCTACTGTCTCTGATTTTACATCTACAAGGTCAACATGGTAGGAGTGTCTATTAGAGTGGCCAGTAAGTGGACACAGTGTTTCAAAGCTCCAGCAGCACTGCTATGTCTGGTCCACATGTACCAATGCAAAAAAAAAAAATAACACAGTGTACAGAGAAACAGATGGACTACAATCTGTAGAACGATTGTAGAAGTGCTTCTATAGGGTAAGTAGAGCCAATGAGTGTATAGATATGGAGGTGTACCTAATGAAGTGTCCAGTGGGTGTACAATTTCAGTGAAATATGGTAAAATATGGTTCCTTAAAAGAAGACATACCCTTGAGGGTTCAACCCCAGTGATCTATTTTGCATGAAATATGCTGCTTCTCTATATGATAAAGCAGAGACATATGTTGCTACCGTTATACCACAGCCATCACAGTATTTTGATTATATGCTTATTAGGTTCTCAATGTGTGGGCTGGCTTATTGCATCTTTTTTTTTTCATTGTAAATCAGATATAGGAGGCAGCAATGTCAATAAGAAGAACATAAGGGAACATAAGACTGAGATGTTCACAATAACCAAAGCTATAAAAGAAATAAAATCCAGTAACACCCAGCAAAACAGGTTTTTCTTGAGTTAAGCAGCAAGCTGAAAGTCTGACAGGTCAGTATTTAAAGTCCACTGTAGCGAGCTTGCTTGCTGGGGGACATTTGTCTCTCTTCTTTTGGTAGATGTCAACTGGCAACTGTCTTGGAATCTCATGAAACATTTCTATCACCCAGCTTTGCAGGAGAAATCAAAATGATTGCAACCTTGATTCCTCACCGCCGGCAATGTAGGCTGCTTGGATACTCCTTTTCAACGGCAGTCACCGAGCGCAGAACACATTTTCTTCTGAACCCTGAGCTGTAGCTGCAAGTTTAGTCACACAAAGTGAAAAAAAAAACGGTCAGGCTGAAGAAAGAGATACTGCCCGACGATCTCCGATGCGATTCCCATCAAGAGTTAAATAATGAGCAATGAACGCGTGAACCAACAAATGATTAACCCCTCGATTCAAAGTGCCATCCCGTCCTATAAACAAGACCCTTCGGAAAGCTGCCAGTGCCACAGTGAGACAGCTAATAACGCCCGACTAGATGGAGATTGGTGGCCTGCTTGCTCCGATAAAGCTTAGGAGGGGGCGTCTAAAATCTGTTGGAAAATCACTTAGTCGACAATAAAAGATCCCAGCTGGAAACTGGAGTGAAAGCTGTAAAGATGCACTTGTCTTCGACACAGCTTGAGCTCCAGCCAGCCATTTTAACTGGCGCCATCCGTCTCCCCTCCAGGTAATGCAATTAGGTGCCACTAATATCTCGAGATGCTCTTCAAACTGCAAATGTATTTTGCTAACCAGCAAACCATAATAACCAGTGACAGCACTCAGAAACAAAAATTTTAATCTCACTTTTAAAAGCTGTTGCTTCAGATTGTTTCAATTGATTTTTTTTGCAAAGAAAAAAAAAAGGTTAAAAAATGACGCCACGTTCCACAAGACGGTACAAAAGGCATCAAAAGAAGACAGCTGACGTTACTAGGCAACCAGCACAAGGTATGACCATATTGTGTGTATAAACACACCCAGATGCCTTCTGACTGTGGGCAATGGTGGCATGTATACGTGATGTCTTCAAACATTCAGTGTTGAGAGTAACAGCACGTTCTGCACGGTGCGAAGACACCGCAGCTCATGAATAGCACACCTTGAGATTGGAATTAATAGGTGATTGATTAATTGTTCCTTTAATAACTACTGGGACTTGGGACAAGACTCACAGTCACTTTTCAGTCCTTTAGTGTTCTGTGGAGGTGCTAACGACAAGCCATGAGCCGAGAAACACAATGAGGAACGTGGCGGTACATCTGCGGGACATTCTAAAGAAACTGTAGGGAACGCAACAGGGGGAGACATCGGTGGGTCTCTCAGCAATCAAGACATGTAAGGAGTGAGAAGTTTTCTTCTTCAGTTGTTCAATGAAGCAACATGACTATTACAGCAAATGAGGCATCTCCAACACAAACCTTAAGAAGTATCCATGGAAGTCTGTCAAATAGTTTTTAAATGATTGAGTTTGACATAGTTTAATATAGGGACCTATGAATCTACCTCGCCACGCCCCCCACATTGCCTGTATTTGTTCATATTTTCTTATCTTTGCTCCGTGATAAAATGATAAAGGACTGATATACTACATATGCTGTTCTAAATGCTTTTCTCATACTACTCAGAATAACAAGCTAAAATTGAATTCATAAATTATATATAATTTAAAATTCATGTTAAACTAATGACTGACAAAGAATTAGTTTAGACTTCAGAGCAAATGAAACAGGTCTCATACATCAACAATAATAAAAGTAGATGGAGCAGCATGATCTCCACAAAAGTAACAATCACAGAAAAAAAAATCTCTCTCAATGTGTCGATAAAAGCCCAGCTAACAAAAACAGGTCTCATACATCAAGGTTAATACATGGAACACCTGGAACCCAGAAAATATTAAATCTTTCTTAATGTCTCAATTAAACTACAAGACTCGTTTAAACCAGCTTCAAACCAGTAAACAGTGAGTTTACATCTAAAGACTTATCAACATTACATTTGCCATAGTGCAAATGACATCTCTAATACAGTAGCGTTAATAAAGGGGGCACTGCTTGTTATTCATGGCTACAGAAGATGTTAGCCTGCTGTATGCATTGTATGCTGCTGCGTTACCATTAATGCTATTATGATGGACTCTTTTCTTTAGCGAACTAGACTTTATCATCCTACCCATCGATTGGTCCTACCAAGGCATATTGTGCATGTGCACATAACGATTACGTCAAGATTTCGATGGTTGGCGCGTACATGCATAATTTTATTCTTGTTGTTTATAATGTTTTAACTTCTTTTTTAATGTTAATTGTTTTCTTTAAGCTTGTTATCTAAATTCTCTTGAGTGTCCCAAAAGCGTTCGTGGCAGCTCATAATCGTTGAATTATGCAGTATTATTTTCCACCAAGGTAGCACAGATCGACAAATCTGCGCCGCGGTAGGACGTTTCGACAAGGTAGGACAAATAAACAGAACAACGGTTCCTTGAAAAATAATCCTCACTCGCTTTTCACACCCATGTGTCTCCCACCTTGGACCTGAGTCCACAGTGAGTCTCATATGACTGGAAAGTTTTCTTTCAGTTTTGGCGCTGCTAGCAACAAAACGTAGCTACGGAGTGTCACGTGACAGCAGGGAACGGCACAGCCAATTACACTGGCCATATGACTCGAGCAGAGAACGTGATTTAACCCTTTCTGCACCTCTAGGTTAACCACATGTTAAGGGATCGTACCTTTTTTCAGAGGGGATCAAATTATTGCTGGGGACAATTCAATAATCGCTGAATATTGGTGGGAGCACGTCACTTCCGTCCAAGCTAATTCTACACCCTTGATAGTATGTACATTTTGTTAACGCTTTAAAGCAACCATACAGTCACATTCAGAATCATAAGAAGTTACAAAAGCAGCCCATTTTAAAGTCAATGTTATTGTGATGTCACAAAAAACAAATATATTAGCTTATCCTTCTTACAGAGTTATAAAGAGTGTTTCACACAGGACTGCTTTTTAAACAAGGCACAATATAGGACAGCCTATCAGAACAGAGGGAATTTACATATGTCAATCATAAAGGCACAAACATAGAGCAAGCATCAAAGTTCAGATGCCAGTTTAGATGATCTTAACACTAAGGTTCTTTTGGAATCTCTACACTTGGAATGAGGGGGAATTTATAAATGGAAAAACTGAAAATGTGATATATATATATATATATATATATATATATATATATCATTGCTACAAATATAAACATAAGCTTTGTTTACAGCACAACAAAAGTGGCGTCAGTCCAAATGTTACAACAAACCCTATAATCAGAGTTAATTGTAACAGATGGTGGGGCTAGTTGTAATGATCATTAAAACACTTTAGAAAATTGATGCAAGACACAATTCATTCAATACAATTCTATGTTGGTTGAACCAAAGTCGAGTCATAATAATAAAATATCTCCCATTTACATGCCATCCGTTGTAATTTTCTAATCTACAAATCCAATTCTGGAAAAGGTGTGATCGAAGATAAAATGCAAATACAATACAAAGCGGTGATTTAGAGATCTACTTTGACCTGTATTTGTACAAAGGCAAACCATATAATGCTTTTTCTTATCTTATTAAAAAAGCTGGGGCGGGAGCCATTTAAGACTAGGAACACTGTGCCATACTCAAAAAAAAATCTGTTACACTTCCTCTTTCCTCTCCTGTCCTAGCCACAATAACGATTCCCTGCTTTACCCAATCAATCACTTCAGTCATCCATCCATTGCATAAACAGGTGATGCAATTGTGCTTGGATATAAAAGAAGTACAGAGAAAAAAAATAGTCCTGTATGAGTGTAAGTTAAGTTAAGTAAGCTAAGACTGTATGATAAACAATAGAAGTCACAATGCTTCCCTCTCTGGACATAAGCTCATCTGAAATAGACTACTGCACACTGGAAACATGTAATGTGGCCTGAAGACCTTTCAGCTTGTTCATCTAAATAATGGACGTGCAGGCCAAATATGGTACGGAAAGGTGAGTGGAGGGGTAGAGGGTATTACTGGGTGACTTGTTAAAGCTCCATTAATGTGAACACATTTCGGAGCTGTGTTTTAGATTACGTTATTTATTTATTTTTTTTAGAATCACCCATGCTTAGTTCAGCATGACTAAGTGTTACAAGAGCATGGCTGCATCACCAGAGAGTGCAGGTGATAGACTGACCAGCCTATATTCCAGTAATGTCTCCCCCTGAAGAAGGTTCATCATCTTCATAAGCTCAGAATTTAGAGTAGCCATAGCGAAAATGTATACGCTTTTCAAAACTTGCCTCTTTACTTCCCAAAGGATTTTGAGGAGCTGTTCAAAGGAAAGGTGATGTAACACATCGGTAAACATGCTCCTGGAACAAACACATATTTAGAAAAGAACAATGAAGTTCAGAAGGTTAAAAATAAAATATTGTGTTTTTGTACGGCTTTCAATTCAGTACAGGTTAAAGAGAAACGACCAACCACGGCTTTCGGATTTAATCAGCATTTCAGGTTGTGCTCCAACCGTGTTGGAATTCCGGTTGTATCTGTGCACGGAGACTTGTTTTTGAATTTATATGGTTTGATATGGACTTTTTTCATTTACTTTTGGAGGGTTAGCAGTAAATCTGTGTTACAACTAATCCTGCTGTATGGAGCCTGGTCAGCTCTCAGTGTGAGTATATAATTCCATATTACATAATAAAGATGTAAATCACTTGACATATGGTACAAAAAAGAGTTTGCAGGTTTCTTTCTGATTGCTGTCAAAACTGATGATGTTATGTTTAACGATAATACAAGACGATGGCCTGACACGTGTTCTACTGCAAGTTGTTCAACTCCAAGAAAAAAATGTATGTTTTTTATCCATTGTTGGGTTAAAGTGCCCTATAAATGTGATGCTTCACAAAACTTTTCCTTAAGGAGAGACAAAAATACCATTCTGCAGCGCAATTAAAAATGATTCTGTGATAAGAAAGAATTATACATGCAGAGCAGAAGTCTCCACAGAGCTCATTTGGTGAGGCTTTAGAAGGACTGGCTTGTAAATGATGCTATTGGAGAGTATAGAGTAAGGAGCGGAGAGTTAAAAGGCAGCTGGACTCTTAAGTGGCTAATCTAGCATTGAGACGCTAAGTGCTGACGGTGGATATCAATCTTCACATTTATCAAGAGCCAATCACTCTGGCCTACTTTCAGGAAGGTATAAAAAATTAATTACAGCGCCACGCTACTAGCTTAAGACGACTTCACAATGGCGCGCAGCTATTGAGCAATTCATTAAAATCCAGGAAACCAAATCTTACTTATCTGTTGTGCTCATTAGGATCGGGATGGGAAAGGCTGCGCTAATGGGAAATCCTAAACCTCCCCACTTCAGACCCAGCCAGTGCCAGCGACGCAGAATGATGACATCGCCTCGGGAGCCCCGGCGCGCTTACAAGAGTGTGCATCAACCCGCGTTCTTAGAAACAGCATATAATCTCGGGGTTAAATCTTTTCACTTGAAGGATTAACCGCAATATCAAAGAACAGAATGCAATAGCACTAAACAAGAGGATAGGCAAAGCAGATAACAGTTGTGAACTCAGCCAGAAGGAAGAATCAGCTTCCTTGTTCTATTCCCCCCCTAGGCTAGTTCAGGGTAAATCGTGTAAAGGATTACTCTCGTCGCATAATGCTCTTTTTTTTTTTCTTTTTTTTTTTTCCTACGCACACACGGCGTGCTGGTTTAAACAGCACTGATATATTAGATATTCACGGATGGATGAAAATCGGAGACAGGAAAAACATTCCTCGTGCCTCACTTCCTCCTTCAATCTGATAAGCAATATCAAATAAACAATATTTACATGAAATATTTGTGACTCTGCTTGATACAGTGTGCTGCTATCGCCTTGGGCTGCCTGAGATGGTCTACACATTTTCGGTGTCTGTTAGGTTTAAGGCGAGCAAAAATTGGTTTGTACAACATCCGCCCACCACCCACAAACGACACCCTCTCCCCCTCAACCTCGCTTCAAGCGATCAGCAATATGTTGTATTTGGTAAAGCATTGCATGTCATTAGGCAAATACAACAACGTCTTCTGTTTCTGGACCCCAAAAAAAAAGAAAAGACAGTCCCAAACTTGCGAGCTAAACGATGTTGCAGAATGACTCAGAAGCTCTTTCGGCACCGTATACTGTAATTATCGTTCTCTCTTACCACACAAGTGATTACGGACTTCAATACGAATCTTTGTTTTTTAAAACGCTCACTACACGTCGATTTCAAAGAGGTTAGGGACAATTAATTGCCTTCTTTCAGTCCCCGAATCATTCTGCCGGCACTCAGGCTCTTGAATCTTTAAGGCAAGCCAGTGATTGGGGACTAGATTGGATCTGATTTGTCCAGCATCCAACAACTGTGCATTAGTCAGTCTTGTATAGCTGCCCAGATCCTATTGTTCGGGACGACGTGAGTGTATTTGTATTAGACTCGCTATTTTAGCCTGTCACCCAATTAGACTGTATTATACTGGGCATTCTTATACAGAGAGTGGGCTTTAATTGGTGTGTTTGAGGTTAGTCATATAGGCAGCACAGTTTAATCAGATTACGGGCTGGGAGGGAGGCAAAGTTTGAGTATCTTACCAGAAATGCACTTAGGGGCTGGACTGGATTCAGACTCCAGACAGATTAAACCTAGTAGCTGACCAAAAAAAAAAAAAAGATTTGAGTGGAGATTCTCTGATATCTTGGCACAGTAAGACTGGTCAACAAGGATTTCTTATATATTATACTATGTATGTTACAGGGTTGTAGCTGTTTTTGAGTACTTTTCGCTAAGTCAGGCATTTAATTAAATTGGTTTCTAGACAATGTCTAATTAGGGATGCACCAATTCTACCAATTGTGAATGCTGATAACACCAAGCACTGATACCAATCCCAACTCCATCAAACCTGCGCTATGCTATGCTGTGCTATTTGGCCTGGTTTGTCTTTAAGTGCTTTAAATGATATCTGACGCATTGAAATCCTCCACTCTGAACACTACAGTCACAGATGAGCACTTTTACTACCGCTTGTCTCAAGCATGAAATAATCCCACAACATCTGTCCATGTACCGGTGTCGCTCAGTAGGCGTGCGCATCAGAAATTGCTTCACGGTATTGTTATTCTTGCTTTTTGACAATAGGGATACTGTAGTTTTCAGACTAGAGCTTTTTTTTTTTTTTCGGACCCCAGGACTGCATGCTCTGTGAGCTCAGTACATTTGGTCAAGTGTGAAAGCTGTTTTTAAGCCCGGAAGTGGCCCAGAGAAGTGATCTTTGATCCTCCGGAAATCACTCCCGGTGTCACGTGTGAGGTTTTGTGATAGGTTCATCTTGTAATGTGGCGGTTTGGACTTATTGTGTTACTTCTCTTTTTCCAAGTTTCGTGATGGCGTACTGGTTTCGGATAAAAAGACCTGCACTTTGCTGCTTGAGTGTTTGAAAGTGTGAGGAAAACCATTCTGCAAACCTGTGCACAGAAAAGTGAGATATGAAGTCGATCCACGGTTCAGATGGTATCAGCCCTGTAACAGTAAAAGTCCTGGATGAATGCCCCAAGTGTCAGTATGTGGGGCCAACATTGATACAATATCAGTACACCACTTCTTGATAAGTCTTCAATAGGAGATATATTTACTATGCCTGGCCCTGCCATTAAACAGCTGCTACAGACTGCTAACATGTGGTAGCACCTCACTGGATACTGTAAGTTCCATTACCAGCCCTGATTCAGATTATACGATTCTCTAAAGAGAAAAAAAGGGAGCTGACACAGCTTTGAGCACAATGAATGCGGCGCCTCTAATCTCTCCTGTGACGTTGTTTTTAAAACGCCGATTGCGGCTGGGAAAATCAAACCGTCTGCAATTATGTGAAGTGTCATTGCCAGGGCAACATGATTGCTCACCTAAACAAAATGGCTTAGAGATGCTCCGAGAGACAGAACTGCGGAATGTGTCTGCCCGCTATCTGGGTACTTTGTGAGAAAAATAGCTTCAGCTCCCCGTCCCTTCGCAACCGTTTACCAAAGTATGCCGGTGTCGGGACGTTTACTTCGGCAGAGGTCGTGATTAGGTCGTTAAACGCTTCTGCTGAGACGCTCCTCTCCCTATGAAGGCCCAGGAGAACTCAGAGCCCTCAGCAAGATGAGGGTTAAGGTTGGGAGTCTGTCCCTTCGTTTATCCTCATCTGAGACTTTGATTACGGCAGAGCCAGAGGTTCGTACGACTATTGGTAAAATTTAAGAGTGCTTTGAAGAAACAAACACCAATTTAAACGCCTTTCGTTTTGATGTTGTTTACACGCCACAATTAAACACAAAAGCATTGCTTTGGATGGTTGAGATGAAAGCTCCGAAGCTGTAAAACACTTTGCAGGCAGTGCACATTTATCTACATTTAACTGTGGACAGCCAAACTGGTGTAGTTCCTTAAAATCAGACAAGGAGATACCACACGCGGCCACATTTGTTAGTGTTCAAAGAAGAGATTTAAAAAGTTGGTGCTGCTTCTTCTGTGTCTTTGGAACGCAGTGGGGATGAGCTTCACAGAGTTAATAAACTGTGCTACACGGCGGCTATGAATATTCCCAGTTTCCAAGTCTCAGGTTGATTTCGAGAAGAATAGCTTCAGTTCTGGAAAACTGTATTTGCATGGTGCTGTGCCAAAAGTGGGAATTAATGGAAACGCTTTGGAAAACCCACACGCAACTGTTGGCCACCAAAACGACCCTGTCCGGCTTTGAAGTTGCGAGAGAGACTGTCTCCTTTCTCTGCCCAAGATGCTTAATTATTCATGCTTTTTAATTCATTTTGGGAGGCCTGGCCAACCACCCAGTTTATATGAAGTGACAGAGAGACTCAGTCAGATTGAATTATCCTCTCTGTCTTATTCACTGCCATCGCTGCTCCCCCCGCCATCCGCCCCACATTCCCCTCCCACCGCCCTGCTCTAGCCTTCCCCTGTCTCTCTCTCTCTCTCTCTCTCTGAACCGTGCACGGTCACATGGCTTTGTTTTAGCTCCCCTAGCCTGAAGCGCATGTAAATGAATTTGGCACTCGGTGTTCGAAGCAGGAGATGAAGAAAAACTCCCCTAGTGCAAAATCAAATAGATAAGAGGCAGGTTTCCTTACTTTGCTGGGAACGTGCATCTTGACTCGCCTCTGCCTTTTATGTCCCCTCTTTATAGCTAAAGCAGTCAAGGACGGTCGGCTTGGAGTCTCCAGAAGTCAGGAACTGGACAAGCGGTCATAAATGTGCGACACACGCTGTTTATTAGGTTCGAGACCCACGTATAGCTCCGGAATAGGCCTCCGCCACCAGCCACCGGTAAATAACATTACACAGCGCAGCGCAGACTCGGAGAATACCTTGACGGAAAACAAGAACAGCTGAACTCGAGAGGAAATGTCAGAGTCGGATTGGGTGCCGGGCCTATTTTCCCAAAAGCATTGTACTTCTAAGATCACGTATTAAAGCGATACTTGCTTCACTGTCTTACAACAGGCTTTGTACTACGACCCTTTTGGGAAACGCACCCCTGGGGTATAAACTTCAGAGGTGTAGAGTGCATGCCTACAATAGCTTCTGAAACTCAAACCTTGTATTCAGATGCTCGATTCACCCACCCCCAGGTTTCGTCTATTATTAGAAAGAGAAAGCAATGCCAACCCCAGCGCACTGATCAAAAATTGGCTATTCAGTCTAGCGCTAAGCTATAATTTGGCACAGATCAGTATGACTGTCATTTGGTTTAAAACTGGGTAACCGCCACGCCGCTGAATACGCTAGCAGCGCACGGGGAGGATATCATGGTGGTCTCCAGTGTGACAATACAAGCGTTTCACAGTCTCCAGGATTTGCCCCCTGAGCATGTACCATAGACTCGTACATTAACGTACATCAGAACATTGCAGCCTGCTTTTATGGCCATTTTGCTCAAGCTGAGGTAAAAACATCTTTCCTGCTGTAATGAAAAGTTGTGGTCTCTCAGAGATTTCTAGACGGCGCGAAGTCTTTTAAGGCCCCGCTGAAGGAAAAGCAGGGGGAGCGAGATGGAAAACTACTCGGCGCTTGCCTCGGCCTCTAGGGGTGGTCATGATCTCATGTTATCCGTGTTTCCCTCAAGCATAAAAGCATTCTGTGCCATGCCAATGAGATCCAGACAGCAAAAAAAAAATCCTCTTTTGACTTATCTATTTAATTATTAATTACAGAGAGAAGCTGGTCTTGACTGAACAGAATAATATTGCCTGAGAAGTGCTTTCAAAATATTTTGCATCTGGCTGCCTAGAGAGATCATGTTTTTCCTCCTAATGAAGATTTTTAATAAATGGAAGTCTGTTTTTGCCAGTTTTCTTTTTTTTCTCTCCCCCCCCCACCTTGAGCTTCGGTGCACCGTCACTGAGGGCCCTAAGCTTGGAAGGGTGCGTGGCTACAGCATGTAGGCCAGACAGCGGTACAGAGTCCCGTGTTGTCAGCACGGAGAAAACAATGCTGGTTGGCGCAAAAGCTAGAGGATATTGTGCTACGGTCATCAGTTATATTACACCGCCGTGGCCCGGCCCGCTGGCCAGCGCGGCCGGGACAGTTAAAAGTTACAAAAGCGTGACTTTCAAGCGCTGACAGGGTGGCGAGATCACAAGCATTGAAAGTGAACTCTGTGTAGGGACTCATAAATCTCCAATTACAGCCCATATTCAGCTGGGGGAAAAGCTCGGGACATGCTGCAAACACGGGGGTCCTTTTTCATGGGCGGCCATCTTACTAATTACTCTACATGCCACTTTTAGCACTGTGGTCATGACTGAGTGCCTGTCCTTGCTAAGTTAGTGAGTAGAATGGTGAGCGTTGTAAAATCCCTCCGCGAACGTTATCAAGCTGTCACGAATAAATAGCAAACAGAAAAAAAAAAGAAAAGAGAATAACGTGGAAGCGTTCCTACAGGAGCATCTCATCGTGATGGCCTCCAGCGCTCAGCTAGCAACCGTGTTTGCATTGTGACGAGTGGCACAAAAGGCTCCCCGATGGATTCAGCCCAGTGCCTGATGTGAGCACAAGGTCAAGCAAATGCGGCGTGTCTGGGTGACCTTAATCACTTTCGGGTTCAGGTCGGCTCCGGTTTCACTCGTGGGCCTTATTTCAGGTCACTGCCTCAAAGTCAAAGGAGGGCGCAGTCATTATCTCCGGCAGCAGGACCCAATCATCCACACAATAAAATGAGCTTTGTTCTCACAATGCACTCGAGTGTTGCCCGTCTCCTCGGGCTGAACACATGTGCTCTCCCCTGCTCCGGTACATGTTAATCTATGGAGTCGTGGAATCGTGACATCTCAGGCTGCCTATAGTATAGAGTCAAAAAAAAAAATGTAAAAATAAAAAAAAAAACAATGGAGAGTGAGAAGGCTCAGGCAAGCGGATAAAAAAAAATGGGTGGATAATAAGCTTTAATTGTTTTGATCCTGTTTTATGGTGGGTGATTACCAATGGCCTGGAAAAGCGTCTTTGAATGTAACTGTTCATTACACTATGAGCACGCTCCAGGTTTTTTTTTTTTTGTATACGCTTCCCATTAATAACGCACCATAAAGCCTCAGAGATGATCCATACCAGCCTTTCATTTCCATTCTAGTCAGGTGTGTAAGTGCAAACAATTCAATATAAGCAGAGCACCGTTTGTGGACGCTTACAATGTACATCTGATTGGCCCTTAGAGTCTTGATTTGGAATTAGCAGGCTCTAAATCAAGTTAGACAAAGCTTGACAGTTCGCCAGCGCGCTGGCCCGTCCCTTTTAATTAGTGCAGATTGGCTCCACACTCGCTCATCAGAACAGCGCACTTCGCTTCCCACAACAGGACCACGAATAAGGCCTGTCTTTCTTTATCAGCACACAGTGGGGTTGGGGGGGGGGTTCACCAAGCTTCCACAGTACCCACGCTTCTGTGCGTGCTGGAAATACATACTACAACCTCGTACATGAAAAAAATGAGACGCCACCACGTCGATTTCTCGAACGCACATCCAACAGAGCGCGACTCTTGCAAAGTGACGGCAGTTTGGAGTGAGACCTGAGGTGAAAGCACTATCACCTTATAATGAACATCTAAGCAGCCATCCAACACCCGCCACCAGCGCTGCAATGGCACATCATAATCGGCGGGGATGATCTAAAGAACGCGCGCACCTCCCCAGGTACATTTCAGCAGCTCGCTGCATTAATCATTCATGATCGCGAGTGACTCCTTCCCTAACAACCGTCTGACGCCGCTCTAAACAATCGCGAACAATTTAATTGCGCTCCTTGTTCGGCTGCTCCGTTGTTGTTGTTTTTTTTTTATTATTATTTTTTTTTTAAGACAGTAACTAATTGTTCGGAGGAAGGAATGGAATTATCTGCGAATGTGCCTGGCATCTGCTCACTGGGATGTGTCATAGACACCACCCATGGCACTCCATAAGCACTGTCCCATGCAGACAGATTGCTGAGCAGCCGAAGCCCATTTGCATCTAAACCTCTTAAAAACATGGCAGGATTTAAAAAAAAAAAAAAAGAAGAGAGAGAGACAGAGAGCGAGAGAGACAAAAGCGATTCAAAGTACGCTTAAAAGCATGCCTCACAAAAGAGAATAATACTGTCTTTTATCTGGCAACACAAAGAAATAAAATTAATACAACACCAGAAACAGCAAAGACCATATGAGATTTTATTCATGGCTCCGTTTTTTTTCCTCATGTCAAAAACATCAGTGAGGACAAGAAGAAGAAGCTCTTTGCTCCTGTTGGATGCTCATATAGTTCTGATAATATCTGGTATTTGTTTGTTGTTAAAGTTTCCAAAAACCTGATCCAAGCTGTCCTCTTCCAAATATTACAATACCTCCTGCACTGAAACCTGTTACGCACACCTGTGTCACAAATATCTCTCCTTTTGATATGTTTTTAATTGGTTATCAATCAATTCTTATTTCTTCTTTGCCTTATGGCATGTGACGAGAACAGAACATTCATGATTGTGTTCTTTAAGAGAGCACCGCTACACCGAGGTCGCATGTTCTAGTTTTTAATAATCTTTTTTCTTTTTTTTGTTCTATTGATTTGGAAAATACATCTGATTTTCCACAGCTGTCAAGTGTGACAAGAGACTCTACACGGGGGGAGAAAGGAGAGTGTGGTAGGGCATTAAACAATAGCTTTCAAAATGCTTACTAGGCAAGAGGAAGGCACTGGGGGTCTAGCAGGGCAGCTCTCTGGGGTCGACAATCTGTAGAACAGTATGCCTCCTCCTGCTCACTCTTGCTTGAACCTCATGCTTGCCTTTCCAACAACCAAGCGCCTGAAGCCAAATCTAATATAATGAACGTGTAAGACTAATGGTACTGAAAGTGTCCGGCAATGAAATCTCCTCTACTCTATTTTGCAATATAATACCACTCTGACATGTTGTTGACAGTAATATATATATATATATATTGTTTTATATATGTTATATATATATATATATATATATATATATATATATATATATAGTGTAAACCATGTTTTCAGTCTGGCTGAGAGATTTATCACAGCACACAGTCAGCACTAGTCAGGGTGGTTGCAGGGTGGTTGCAGAAAAGTCTCTTTTCTGGTAGTACAAGCTTTTGATACAATTGATATGATGACATTTTAATGGTCAGGCTTAAAAACCATGGGTAGTTTAGATTAGCAAGAGTAGAACTGGGGAGGCTTCTGAAAATCAAAATGTGCCATATGGTGTTCCACAAGGCTCTGTTTTAAGGCCCTCATTGTTCTCCCTTTATTTAGAGCCCTTGAGGGAAACAGTCTGTAAACACAATGCTGCTTTTCACTTTTATGGTGATGGTACTGTTATATGTGTCAGTAAAACGTGATTTCAAATCAATAATTTGCATCGTATGACATTTTATGACAAATGGACCAACAAAAAACGAGCCACAATGACCTACAACAAAATCTTATTATATTGCCTTACATTAAAATCACATTTCCTTCAAATGTACCATTACAGAGATCCATGTTCCCATTATTACAGAAAGTGTTCCATTTCAAAATGCTGCAGATCCACTTGTAACAAAAAGATGTTGGACTAGAATGCCTGACCTATAACACACTTTGTATACATAGCATAAGTAGCTTTTGATATTGCTTGTATATATAAAACCCACTTCCAACAATATATATCCTAAAATAGATAAGCCATGAGGGTGGCACTTACTTTACTTGGCTAAAATAGGAAATGAAATGCATACCTCTTCGTTTAGTCCTAAGTAGAACCTCAAATAACTCTTCTGAAGCTACCGCTCAGCCAGAAGAGATTTCGTCCCATTCCTCTACAGTAAACTGTTTCAGTTGCTGTATATTTTTGGGTTGTCTTGCTTGACTGGCCTACTTCAGACCACGCCACCGCATTTTAATGAGATTGAGGTCAGGACTCTGACTTGGCCACTCTGATATATGAGCCGCTCTGTTGTTGATTTATTCCTGCATTCTGAATCATTGTCACGCCGCATGACTCGACCCCCTTTAAGTTTTAGATGCACCGACATTCTGCCGTTGGATTTTCTGGTACTATGTGCAAGTTACTGATCCGTTAACAAAGCGGTTGTTAACATCTTCATACTCCCGCCACCATGCTTCACAGTTCGAATGGGAACGTTTTAGGGATATGCACCGCACATACTTTAACATGTAATATTTTTATTTACCTATTTATTTCATTTGTTTTTCACATGGTGGGCTCATCTACACAAGACATCAATTGCAAGAGATGCACTTGAAAGTGATGAACACTGTTTAAACTGGCTTTCTTTCACTTGCTCAAGGACTTTACAGTGTATCCTTGCCTTCACATTTGTATGATGCCTATCCCTGTGCAGTTTTAACCCTGTTGAGTTTCTTCCATCTGTCTGTGTGTGTTTAGAAATGACTTCCAGTCCTGAGTTTCAACTTTTCTTCAGAAGTTTTCTAACATTTATGTTGATTTGCCTACTTGAACAGAAATGACGAGCAACTTACGAACGTTAATGCGATTCACTTATTTGCAGGGTACATCAAACCCACAACTGAATTAATCTAACCACCAGGGTTTATCCTAAAGGTTCACATACATCCATCAAAAACTACTTTTTTATCCACTTATAATTAACTAAGCATTTAGCTTATTCATACATTTGGTTTATAAATATTTTGTATTATTAGAAATAATTCACATGGAATTGATTTACCTTGTCAATTTCCATCCAGCATTGGCTAATCTTCCATTTTTAGCTAAAAATGAGAGTTTTGCAGACCACTTTCTTTTTTTATGTTGACCCTGAAAGAGATTAGCCAGTCGAAGGCAGAGCACTTGAGCAGCAATCAGTCTAGTCTCTAATCACCCATTTTTCTCCTAATAAAGCCAAACACCAATTCAATTAAGCTTCAATTTGCATGACTTCAACGAGGCACACAAAGTTGATCTTTTCTGTTAGCATGGCTTCAATACGGCACAGAATTTTTTTTTTTTTTCCTTTCTCTTCTTTTTTTTAGGTGAAGTTCATTTTCATAGTCTGTAAGCCAAGTTCGGCTTTCTAAACGTGCATTACAATGGCCTGCTGGCTACATGACAAACAGAAATCACTCACTCCGGGGCCTCTTTTGCTGCTCTAAGCTCTAATTAGTCAATGTATTGGACTAATTAGGCAAAAATGCTTTTGTTGCAGACGTCCACCTCCTGATGGATGAGATTGCTGAAGGCAGAGGGTTAGGATTGAGGGGTTAAGGAGCAGGGATCTGGAGGCTTAAGGGTTTATGACATTGTGTGCGTGTGCCCGATTCTTAAAGGTAAACCTGCGTAGGCACAAAAGATCCTCGTAGCATGAAATCGTTTTAGTTGTACGGTATCAAAGGCGACACAGGTGCTACAGCGGAGCGCTCGGATAAAGAGATACAGAGGAACGAGGCTTTCAGACAGTGCTGTTGTGGATTACTCTCCTAAAAACAAAAATGCTAAAGAAGCTTTTTGGAAGGATGCCATAGAAGAACCACCTTTGGTTCACTAAAGAATGCACAAGATGTACGAGATTGAAGAATCTCCACGCAGAGTAAACTTTTTATTCACCCAGAACCGTACGCCCAAGCCAAGAACCATGTAGGAACCTTTATTTTTAAGAGGGTGTTGCTAAAATGCTCTATATTACTGCCTTTTCAGAGGCAGCTGAGGCTGTTTTTGCTCTGTACTGTGGGCCAAAGAACGTGACAGCACTGCGGAGCAAATCGCTTGTCCATTGAATGGTCAAACATTGTTCTGAACAGAGTTCAAAGCTTGTCCTAATTGGGTCTCACTCTAGGGACGTCTACTCCGTGTCAAGCGCGTGGTGTCCACTCAGCAGCCGAGCGGAGCAGAGGTGTCTGAGGTTCAGTGATTAGCACCCTGCCCAGTTAATTTTAGCAGGGTTTGGAACGGGACTAATCAGGAATTAATAGTCGGCATCCACCCTAAACCGCCTTCTTTACGCATTTGCGGGGTTGGGGTGGGGTGGGGGGTTTACGTTCAGGACGGGGGGAAAAAAAGGCAATTGTCTGGTGCCTCCGATTATCCCCAGGAAAGCCTATAATCTGGCTGAAAGTACTTAAGGAGTCAAGCAGCAAAATAAACAACATTGATTATCATCCACTGTTCTTTTTTGCCGTCCCTCCCCCCGCTGGATGGATGAGGAAGTTTTGGTGGCTCCAGCCCCGCCTTGCCACCATCTGCTTCGGCAAATGTTAAGGCTGGATAAATACCTCTGAGTCCTCTGTTCAAACCAGATTACCAGCTATTCTAAGATGGGGCCGGCCTCTTATCATCTCCCAATCTCTTTTACGAACGTAAATCAAGGATGCTGTACTGGATTACCCGGATTACGGTGGCCAAAGACAAGGCTCTGGGCCGTGTCTGCGTGTCAGCACCTCGCAACCTGCTCAGCCATTTACTCAAGCTCCCCTGCAAATGTTCTCAAACACCCAGCGCTCAACGTTCCCCGAAAGGCGCCAAGAAGCTCTAAGCTAGCCTTGGAAGACAGCAAAGAGGGAACTATTGAATTCAGCTTTGGTGTATATTTTAGCACTAACCTCTATCACCGTGTATCTAGGTGAGTCAAGTGAGAATTTGGAGAGGTACAGACTAAAACTCTGCTATTTATTCCTGCATGAGTCATTACCGAGCACGAATGGAAGATCAAGATGACCTAAAATAGGGAAACTATGCCTGATGCATTGCGCTGGTGCAATAGAGACTAATCTGTGTCTACTTAACCCATAATAGAAATAAAATAGAATAGAAAATATAGTAAAAGTAACATCTTGAGCTGATTTGACACAAATATACAAACGTGCCATAGTGGGCAAAAGACCTTCATTCATTTACTTCCCGGTGAAAACAGCCTTAGGTAGAATATAATGTAATAGAATATAATAGCTCACGTTTCAGGGAGGAAGTTGATACTTAACAGAAGATTACACAGATACCACAATGCTTGTGTTCACCTGCTTTCAGATTTTCAAACAATTCTGTAGTGATATTTACACCAAAGTGCCGTCTCAGAGATCAGTTGCATTCTTACTACATTACTAACCCTAACACTACTAGTGATGTTGAGGCCTGGACTCAAGTGGCCAGTAGGGCTGGGTATCACCACTGATTTCCTGGATCAATTCGATCCTGATTCACAAGGTCCCAATTTAATTCGATTTCCGATTCGATTCGATTCAATTCAATATGGATTCACTTAAGGATATTTCAGTTACAATAATATGTTTTGTTTGAATATGAAAAGAGATTTTCAGAGAACTAATGTGGTAAATGTACAAGGAACACTCAACCTACCATTACTAAAAACATTAGTGTTTATATGTTTATATTCACCGTATTTCGCCACACCCACTTTCAAGCGTGTGTTTTTTCCGCTTTTGTGTTAGAACTTCAGCTCAGCTAATCAAAATGAATACAGTTACATGGGAGGAGACCAGAGGAGCAATAAGAAGTTCGAATGGGACAACACTGTCTTATCCAAGGTTATTAACACAGTGGGTGGATTATATGAAAAGGTGGTCAGAGGTTACCTACGACGATGTTTTTAATTATATAAGTAGTAAAGCGTATCAGTACCTGCACAGTGGGAAGGTCGGTCGTGTACTCCTACACAAAGACAGTGAGTTTATATTTCTGAAAGCCGGTTAAACCCAAGTCAAGCCAGCTGCCCGAGCCACTCTGCGTGGGTGTTAGCTACAGCCCAGATAGCCTAGTGCGGTGGTAACTGATCAGAAAAAAGTAACTTAACGATCTCGGGTTTATACGAATCGATTGCAGATTGTTCAAATGAAGATAGATTTGAATCGAAAAATCTATTTTTTAAACACACCCCTAGTGGCCAGTCTATTAAAAACCTATCAGCAGCAAATTTGCAAATTCTCCTTTTTTTGGTCTGTTTCCTTTTTTAGTACCAGTTATTTGACAGCTACACATCCTTTCACACCCATAGAGTTGAGTTATCTTCTCACAGTGGACAGATAGATAGAGAGACTGAAGAAAATGAATGTTTTAATTACTGTTTATCCGCCGGGGACAGTTTTGTTGGTCTACCAGGCCTCGCATGGCTGTTAGGAATCCTTTTTTATTTTTCCAGTTTTGGAAACTCTCTTGTATTCCCCTCCCTTAAACAAGTAGATTATCTCATATCTAATCCAATATAAATGAATATTTACTGCCAGGTTTGACTGGAAATGAAAGAAGTGAGGAGTGTTCTCTGACTTTTGAGCAGTAGTGCAATTATTGGCGTATGTAGATGGAGTGGAAATTCGAGGCGCTACTTTAGTAAGTGCAGCGAAGACAACGAAAGCATCCTGTTTACTCAAAAAGCAACACCACAGTCAACATCTGTCAATGCTGGACTGCCTTTGCAATGCTGAATATTTCCATGGCTGAGACCGGATGCTCTGAAGTTACCTCGCAAGGGAAAAACAAGCTCTCTGAATTGAATTTCAATCCCTTGTTGCAGTGGAATGTATTTCTTCAAAAGCTTCCTAGCAAAGCTTAGCGTAAAATAACATTCTCTCTGAATTGCATGTTAAGAGTGTGTCATCCTAAAGAGGTCTAGCTTTTTATTTTTTATTTTCCAGTGAACACAAAACATCGACAACCTCCTGATCCCTGATGTACATGAGTGACAATCATGATCAAAAACAATCCTTAATCTCCGGAGTTCAACAAACACCTACAACAGCTATAGCTAAGCTTTTGTGTTCTTTAAGGTCAGCCCAAAGCTGCTCAATAGGGCACAGCGGAGGAATGTTTTTGTCTCTGGAAAGGAAGATAACAACCTAAAAATGCTACGTTTTATGTTATCATGCTTGTTGTCAATGTTTTTTAATAACGCACGAGCAAAACACATCTGTCAAGCCGCCGAATAATGAGTAAAACATCCGTATTTCTAAAGAAGCGCTGATTTATCTTCTCCGACGGAAGCATTCGTATAATCTATCACGCAGCAATTGTATGGAAATCTATGCAGCCCCAAAATAGTTATCACTGTGTGGCCTAAATGAATATTTATACTGCTGCACTTTTTAACCAGTGGGCACAATTTCAACCAGGCTGTGGAATCAGCTGTGTAGACGCCCAATATCTTTGAGAGTGGTCCTCGCCAGCTACAGCACTGATTTGATTGTTGGACACACAAAGGTACACTGCAGCGGCAAAGGGATGATTGAATTATTCAGTTTGGCAGAGATTTGGCAGGGCCTGTGTGCAGCGCTGCCTTGAGTGCAAGAAACAGTGAGCATCTTCCTGCTTCCTGCTCCGCTGCACACACAACATGCATAAATAGCACTACTCCGGCCATCAGCAGAGCTTTCAGGCCTCGGACACATTACTCTCAGTCCACACTAACTGCCTGGCTAATTCCCCAGCGCGGCCGATCGTTTATAACGCAGGGCGACTTTGCCCCGTCCACGATTTCCCCGGCCCCGTTCCGTCCATTCGCGTGATGTAACACAGAGGACACAGGATATGATCGATATGAATTATGAATATGATCTCAAGACATATGTTTTGTTGCACTTTCTCAGCAATCTGATAGCAGCCTGCCCTCCTCAAGATACATTTTGTCATCCCGAAGTCCAACCCACTTATTAATTCATGACTTCTCAGAATTTATACTGCAATACCCCCCAAGTCAGCAGTACCTGCTCGAAAGAAGCCATGTTTCTAAAAGCCTGGAGTGAATCTCTTGCTAGGTTTCACCTTCATTTCACTAAAGCCTCGGAGTGAAAACGTTTAATAACAATTTCTTCCTGCATGTATTTGCACATGTTTTCTTAAGCAAAGTAGAATTAGAAGGCCTTTCCCTCTTATGTCCAGTAAAAATGGTGATACAATAAATACTAAAGCCAGGTATTTCTAAAGCCTGTGCTGATATGGGAATTCTGTGCTGATACTGATGTATGATGTTGTATGGGAAAAAAAAATCTCTTTTCTATTTCACATAAAATGATACAATGTTTACTATTTTTACTTTAGGCAATATACTTTCACAGCAGACAATAAAAACACGATATGGTCAAAAGTATATGGACACCTCTATTGCATTCAGGCGTTTCAGCCACCCTCGTTTAGACAGATATATAAAAATTAAAAGCCATGCATGTAGCCATGCAATCACCATAGACAACCACTAGCAGTACAATGGATTATACCAAAGAGATCAATGACTTGTAGCAATGTTATTGGATCCCACCACCTTTCACATATGTTTGTAAAATTTATGCCCTGCTAGGTCAAAAGCTTGGCTATAAAGCAACAGACCATACAAAGTGGGAACATAAAGATCTCCATCTCACTGTTGCACCCACTACAGAGTTCTCCTCTGCAAGCATCATCAGAACATAAGAAGAACTGCGTGCTGCGAGCTTCATAATATAGGTTTCTACAGCCGAGGCAGCAACACACAAGCCTAAGATTACTACGTGCAATGCCAAGCATCGGCTGAAACCGTGTAAAGGACGGAAAAAGTCAGGACACTGGAAAAAGTCTGAGGGACAAATCTGGCTTTGGCAGCTGCCAGGAGAAAATGTAAAGTTTGGTGGAGGAGGTATAGTGGGCTGTTTTTCAAGGTTTGGACTTAGTTCCAGTGTTGTTAATGTTACAGCATATAATTATATGCTTCCAACTTTGTGACTACAGTTTGAGAAAGGTCCTTTCCTCTTCCAGCATGACTGTACCGCTGCACACAAAGAGAGGTTCATATTCTCATGGTTTGATAAATACGGTGTGGCGGAAGTCCAGTGGCCTCCACAGAACCCTGACCTTAATCCCATTGAACACCTCTGTGATGAATTGGAATGTCAATTGTAAGCCAGGCTTTCGTGTCCCGACATCAATGCCTGACTTCACAAACACTCTTTTGACTAAATGGGCTCAAGTCCCCAAAGACACACACCAAAATCTTAAGGAGGACAGCCTTCCCAGGAAACTGGACACTGTTACAGCTGGAAATAGGGGGTCAAATACAAGTTAATGCCCAACAATCTTGTATACTAGGGGTCATGGTCCACATACTTTTGGCCTTATAGCGTACAGCATTAAATATCAGATTGAAACATTAGTCAATAAGAAACTGCCTGATCTGTCTGATGGTATCTGCCGATACCGATATGCTTCCAAAGACATCGCGCATCCTTAGTATTTGAGTGACGTCACTGTACTCACGCCCACACTGAACTCTCTTATTTATGTGGGGATAGAGTGTGAGGTTACAGTTATCTTAGGATAGATTGCAACCGACTGCCACTGCAATCATTTGAGTGCACACATTAACATTTTCAAGGTTGCACAGTGGGGCTAAGCGGTCATTCCTTAAAACCCCCTCCATTATCTAAGCCATTACATTATAGGCGTCATTAATCAGTCTCCTTATCAGCGTTCGCTGATTATAAATGCGTAAGATTCAGCAAAACCCGTGTCGCACATATAACGTACACGTCATCCACATAAATTAGGACCATCTGTGCTTTTGTGTTCACCTAAAAAAAAAAACAAAATGGGATTCTGCTGAAATTCGGTGCTCGATTGTAAATTAAGATAATAAACTATAGAGGCTCCAGCAGTTTCATCTGGCCAATTGTTTTTAAAAATATTCAGGTTATGTTAGACTTTAGTGGGCGAGAGAGATTGAGAGAGAGTTAGAGAGTAAGAGAGCAATGGACTCGTATAATTAAAATTACAATACACAGTATAACCAGCTTCCTGGCATGTTAGATGAAAACGTATACACGAACCTCATAAATAATGCATCGGCGTGTCAGCAATGTAACATTCTAACAGCTTTCTAGCACTGACGCGCAGCAACTGTTGGATAACCTCTGAAAGTCACCAGATAAAATCAGTGACAATTTACTCCACTCACTTACAGGGGATGAGAAAAGGATCCTGACACAATATCCCATTGTATATTCAAAGAGTTACAACAGAAAAATGACATGTCTGTAAAAAAAAAAAAATAAAAAAAATCCCACCCCCCTTCCCTCCCCATAAAAAAAAAAAAAAGTTGTTTGCCAGGAGCCCAGATGGAATCCAATCTGGAAGAACAAGCGAGACGATTTTTTATATTGAACGATCTAATGGATGATTTTAGGAACAGAATCTACTGTGCAGCCTATAGGGACCAAGATACATTAATTAAACACATTTTATATTTAACCGGTTATACAATCTGGTGCTGAGGGAGATTCGAAACGAGGTAGGACTTCAATGGAGGCAGTCTTGTGCTTCAGTAGTAGAGCTGAGAGTGAGTTCGTCCGGGAAGGTGTTACTTGCAGGGTGACAGTTTCATTTCACAAACGTGCGGATAGTCACGAGCTGGTTGATAGCACTTACGGAGGGAATTTCAGGTTTACATTAAGCTATTAATAGTAGGCTGACATTTGCACACCCTTTTGCGAAAAAAAAAAGAAGAAAAAAAAAAGATGAGCGTACTCGACGCCGCCATGTGCACCGTTTTCTCTAATCACCAAGGACACACTTCCCTCAAGGGAAATGATTAGCTCTCCAGCCTCGCAATATAAAGTAACTTTGATAAGCAATTAAATTGTTTCCCATTGCCTCTTATCCCCCCTTCATAAGAACTCTTGGAAAAGCAGCTTCGAAACCACCAACAGAACAACGGGCTCCAATATCCATGAACACATGTACAAACTCAGTTCCAAAAAGCTGGCCCAGTATGTGAAACACTAATAAAAGCAAACATGGCCGACTGTGTATTGAGATGAAAGCTCTGTACAACACAATGAATGTATAATCGAATCAAACTCATTTATTTTTTTTGTAAATATATGCTCATTTTGAAACTGATGCCTGCAACCTTTTTCAAGAAAAGATGGAAAGCAATTGAACACTAGAAGTACTGTTAAATGTTAATCATTTTAAAAGAGGCGAGGCTATTATTCTTGGGTATTTAAGGAGCACTCAATATTGGCCTAGCTCTTTATGAGCAGGGACGGGTCGAGATTAGACGGTTTGTGATTGCAGCACTGTGCTCCTTAACAGGTGTTTGCAAGGTTAGATATTTCACCCTCTGTGGTACATACTATCATCAAAAGATTTAAGAAATCTGCAAGAATCTGTTTTATAAGGCATCAACTAGACATCTGTGACCTCCTCTGATGACACTATGTTAAATACAAGCCTGCTTCTGTGATGGATATTTCTGCTTTGGATCACCAATGCCCTCATAACCTGTTTTCAATAAACACGGTTCATCGCTGCATCTACAAACGCAACTTAAGACTGTACTGGGCACAGCAGAAGCCGTAAGTCTCTGGACTCCGGCTCTCTCGCAGTGGAAACATATATATATATCGCCACGACTGGCGAGTTAACCTTTCAGATTGTATATGAAAATAACAGACTGAAGAAGTGAAGGGTCCTCCAGATTGTTACCAGCGTAAAGTTCAAAAGGAGGTGTATTAGTGGGTCACTTGCATACATGTCAAAGTTAAGAGACACATATGCTACGTTTTAGACGTTGTCTTTTTTTAAGGATGTCTCATTTCTCAATAAGAAGGCCAGGAAAGCATTCCGCACGTTACAACAGCATGGCTGTGTGATCAGAAAGCACTGTGGTTAGACTAGGCTGGCTGTCTCATATGTAGCATATTTAATACAACATACAGCAAATTTCCTGTGTGGTCACATAACTAATAAAAATGGCAAAAAATCAACCAATCAGTGACTCCTGCCCCCAAACCATTATTAAGTGTTATTTAAACTAAATATGATGTAATACTGTGATAAACATGCCTCTATCCCAACAAGTGTGTTGCAGACATCATTACAAATATAAAAAAATAATAATAAATTAAAACAAGAAACAATAAACTTCATTTGCTAAAACACCTCATACCATGTACTGTTTTCACCTGCTTTATGACATTTACATACTATACCATCACATACTATATTTTCTGGAATTAAGTTTAGGGATTGATTGGTTACACAGTAAAGACTCCAAACAGGTTGTAGACTTCACTTGAATCCAACCCACAAGTATACAGCAGCATCAGTACTGCTGGTACCCAGAAATGATGCACTACAATCGTTATCTGCATTACTTGTTATCTTACGAGACCACGTGATCTCAATTCTGCCCTCTCATTATCGTGTAACCCCATAGAACAGTTTTCATATATATATATATATATATATAAATATATAAATGCATATTTACACATATTTTCTCTGTGGCGCTTTACACAGCGCCCACCAGTACTACAAAACAAGCAGGTCTGAAAACAGTAAAACTTGTGAAAATGTATGTTGCTGTATATGTCAAAATAGAAAAAAAAACACTGTGCATTTATTTGCAGAACTATAAAAGGTGTCACCACTTCAACTACAGGGTTTCCAAGCTATACTTATAAAAGGTGCCAGCAAGGGTTCTTAAGAGCAAGAGCCACAGGTGAAGCACCTCTGGCTGCTCAAATACAGTTTTTGTGAACAAGATTCATGAGCATGAAGAACCTAGTATAGAGTTTTAGGAATCTCCCCATAACGTAATGGTCCAACAGCAGTAGTTTCCTGTAAATCTAAACCAAAAACCATTTATGAACCTTATTTTTTTGGGTTTGTTGATGCTATGCTGCACGTTGGCACTGCAGTACGTTATTCACAGAAAACAGTTACGGCTACTTGTTCTTTGGAGCACTAATATGTTGATTATATGCATGTGCTCAAACACTTGGTAGAAAAGCTTCACCATGTAACCAGTCCATGGTCACCAATCTACAGAAAATCTACAAAAGAGCAGAAGAAGACCTCTGATCTAAGCATTCAGTTTTATATAACTATTCATACTTGTATGAATTCACGAGTCATTAGATCAATAAAACAATTATGACTTGGGTCTCATACGGTGTTGGAATGAGGAGCTGAAAGACAAAAGGACTCATGGAAATATGCAGTACAATGCAAAAGACTTTAATAAAGTTCAGAAGCTCAAACATACATTAACAAAACATTTATATACAGTTCACACATTGGCAAATTAGAATACAAAGATAATGTAAGGTGCATATTGTACTTCACGTTTGACGCAAGTGATGGTGCCCATCTCCTTCACACAAATCATAGCGCATATTTGTTTTCTAACTTCTTCTTCTTCTCTCCCCCCCTCTCGTATCAAATCGGGTAATTCTATGGTTACACAGTGCTACAGTTCTATGTATGAGGCGTACTGTGTTTCCTACGTCTTAGCAACATATTCAATATCTTTAAGCCCTCTGACACCTTCACTGTGTTAGGAGGTCAAAACTTTGTGCCCAAAAGCTTTTCTATCAATACAAAGGCAGCCCACAGGCCAGGAAACGAACTACTACTGCATAAAGGTGCTATCCATCCGATCAATTCATTGGTGTCGTATGAAAGTTGTATTCATCTATTACAGAGATGTCAGACATTAAGTGGTTACAAAAGAGAATCTCTAACTGAGTGATCAGGTCAGGAGAATTCTCTTGCCTTTAACTTTATTGCTTTTTTTTTTTGTGTGTGTGTAAGCCTGAATAGTCCAGTCTACCTTGTCCTTCGAACAAGGAACGATAGTTTTCTCTTTCGATTTCTTATGCGGAATAAATAACATGTCAGTTTCAGAATGTGTACACACCTAGGTACTTTACCTAAAGCCTACTAAGACTTATTACGGACTGCCTGAGGTTTTCTATATGGAATCAAATAAATACATCTCACAGGTTATACTGACTCGGAATTTCAAAAGCCGACTATGACAGACAACATATAAAGGTCAGACTGTGTTCTCCGCTACTGTCATAAAAGGAGCTTTTGATTAGGAACCACGTGTTCTGCTCTCTGTGATTGTGGATTAGCTCAGAGCGTCAGAGCTTCTTCTTCTTCTTCTTTTTTTTTTTGCTTTTTTATCTCCCCCCCTCGTTTTTTTTTTTTTTTTTTTTTTTAACTCCTCCGAGTTCCAAATGACATATTGAGGCATTCAGTGACACAGAACACTGTGATGCAGTGATTCCTCCTTCGGAGGGTCATGCATTGAAATGTTAGCCACACTATTTACTTGCATTAACAGTGTCACCAGGCGAAGAGAACGGAGGCAATCGTCGAGAAGGAGGTACAGTGTGACACGGCCAGAACAGTCACCAAAGGCCATGTGGAACATGGACTGCAGCATCAGAAATTTTTCAATCAAGTTCATGAGTAAGCCCCAGAATGGGGAAGTTCGGTGGTGAAAGCCAAAAAATATATATAAATAATTTAAAAAATAGAAAAGAAAGAAAAAAGAAAAGAAAGGGGAACAAAAAACAGCCACCAGGCACATTAACGTTGTGTTGTACTGTCCAATTGGTCAAACCAAGGCAAACAAATAAATAAATAGACACACAGACAACAAGGACTGTGCTGAATATACATAAACACATATCGATATAAACATCCTGTACATAATTCTCCACTGAGTTTTTTTTTGATGCCCATTTGGGTCAGCAGAGTGAGGAGAACTATTCCAAAGAGTCGTCTCGAGCCTTACTTACTTCGGGGAGACTAATAAGTGAGGACAAAAGGGGTTTAACAAAGCATTTCAAATCGCCTACCAAAAAAAAAAAAGAAAGAAAAAAAGAGAAATCTAGCAGAGTTTTTGGATGAGCTTCAAGCAGGCAACAAGATGTGTCGTTTCGGTTAAAATAGTCTGGCGCTCCTCGCTAGGTCTTGTTTGAGGCTGCAGAAACCTGTACAGTATGCGTTTTTTCCCCCTCTTCAGTCAGTGCCTTCCTCTCCCTCCCTCTCTCTCTTTAGGATATGGCAGCTAGAGATTGATTTTTATCCTGTGGGAGCGAGCTGTACCTGTGCCACAGAGTGTGCCATAGAGTGGTGGTTTCAGTGCCGTCTCCTGTAATATAGAGAGACAGACAGATATAGGGAGAATTGTAGTTACAATGTCATCTGGGTAGCTGAGCTGCAGCATGTACTGTGTAAGACCATATGGCAGCATTAGAAAACACCTCTCTCTGGACATATACATTCTCATGCATACATAAAGAGAGAGAGAAAGAGAGAGAGAAAGAGAGAGAGAGCATTCTTCAAGGTCCAGCTCTGTCAATGAGTCCAATGCGTTCTCGTTCCGTTGGCACGGTTTACCTTGAAGAATGCTGCATGGTGCGTGAGCGGGGCAAGCGGGGCTAATCAGTGCATGCATTTACACCCAGTTACTCCAAATCCACCACGCTACTGCGCCACTCGTTCTGTGATGACATCAGGAAGCCCATCCTTTCTAATTCACTGTGTTTTTGCCCTCCCACAGGATAGGAACTGTAACTGTGTCTCATATCCGTGAGGCAGATATTTAATAGGGGTGTAGGAAAATATCGAAATATCGGGTTATTATGTTTGGTGATACTGTATCAATTCTTAAAAACACAGTATCGATACACACATTCCTGGCAGACAGTGAATCATTGTGTGTTGTGTTTAAACCTCTGACCGCTAGATGGCAGCGTTGTAATCCATTTTCAGCTCCACTCCAACATTAACAAGCAGCACAAAGGTGTAAACATTGGCAAACCTGTTCATATAGTGGTGTGTTTTAATAGTAGGATTTGAAAAATCTCAATATATTACTTTGCTGGCAATATCGCATTATATCATGATATATTGAATCGTGACCGCTGTATCCCGATACGTATTGTATCACCAAGTTCTTGTCAATACACAGCCCTACTATTTAATGAGAGTTTCAGCACCGAATGGAACTAGAGTTTTTCAAACTTCACTGCATATGACACTAGCAACATAACACTCGCTTCGTTAATTTGTACCCAGCCACGTCAACTCTGATGATGTAATACCCAGCTCTGTTATTCCAGTCCATGGATGGAAGTAACCCTTCAAGTGTAAGAACGTATCGCAATTCCAAAAAATGACATATATTGTTGTTAAAGGGCATGTTTTGCCAGCGCTTATGTCAAACTAATCAGATCTCCCCTCCAGGCAAAGACCTCCCTAATGGAGAAAAGGTCCAGTTGTGTATAAAACCTCGCCTTTGCTTTCTACACGACGCGGGTCATCTTATGAGGCCTTGGATAACCTGATGAAACTCTTTTTCGGTTTTACGCTCTGTCTTTCTGCGGCAGCAGTTGGCTGAGCGGCACGGTTCCCACCTTCCGCCGAAAGAAGAAGTGGCTCAACGCGCTGCGCCCAATACAATACGCCGCTTTTAAATTCAACCCACGCGATCGGCGCAGTGCGTCTCCCTCAGAAAGACGAGCGCTCGTATGACACAGTCTGCACATCATGCTTCTGGGACTTTAATAGACCCTGGCATGTGAAAGCAATAAAAAAAAGAGAATCCCAAAGAGCCAGAATTTGTAAGACTGGGAGCAAAGGAGCCCTACTGCTGCACTGCCAGCAACAGCCATTGCATAAGAGGAACGGTAGTGAAATTCAGACAGTAATACCTTGCAAAATGCGGTAGAGTGGATGCCTGACTGGCACCAGACTGCTAAGCCGTTCGGAGTGGAGGCCAACTTAATCATCTCTACAATTCAACAGGGAAAGTGCTGGGGTGCTGGAGGACGGCCTTGAGATGGCCTGATGAAACACGCAAACTGCCACTTAGGCCTGTCCATGTAAATGGAGCGCCCGAAAAGTATCCAGCCTCTCGCTCTCATTAGTGGAAATTGTGATGCCTCCACGGGTGACAAAGAGATTTTTGGTTTTGCGGACCGCTGCCGGATGGCGTGGGCAGCAGAGGCTTCGAGGAGGGGATTTCATGCACTTTGAGTGGGCACTGGCGTGGGCAGAGACACCGAGGTTTTCCTTGCTTTTCTTCGGTCTAAAATGCATCTTCCAGCCGAGTGTCAGGTGGACTGAATAAAAATCATAACTGTGTGACTGAGCCACAAGTGGCACTCTCCCATCATGGCTAAGACACCCCAAGTATCTGCCCAGATGTCAGCGTCTGCCTCAGCCCTTGTAAGTATACCCAACGTGTTCTCTTCCTCCAGATATCCCTGTAGGATGGTAAACCAAGGTGCCGGCAAAAAGAAAAATAAATAAATAAATAAATAAATAAAAAATACAAAAAATAGGATCACTGGCCGTACGCCAGAGATGACAGACAGCTCCAAGTTAAAAACTGAAGAGCTTTTACATGTGTGGGCAATGTCCATATCAACTCTTCACTGGAATCCACGTGAGGAGATGTGACACTTGACTTGACGGCGGAAGTGGTAGCCGAATTAAAAAAAAATAAGAAAAAATCAGAGCCAAGCAGCAGAACTGAAAGGTTATCACCAAGCAGAGAAGCTCTTAGTCATCCTCCTCATCCTCACTCAAGTAGTCAGACTTTTCTGCTGAAGACTGAACACAGGGACCAACACCATCAAGGCTGGAAGTTTGTCTATATTCTCATTCCATAACTGTTAGCCGCATCGAGAAGCAGTCTAACACATACATAAGAGGGCTACCACACATACTGCCTGGGCAAAATGATGTTTCTCATCCTATCTATTCAAAGCTTTTTCAAAATTGACAACGCAAATTCAAATTCTCAATAAAAAACTTCACATCAAACCAACATTGATCTTAATTTAACTTCAGTTTCACTGTTAAGTTTTTTTTACTATGTGAATTAAAACTTAGGCAGTGTTTATAGTGGTTTCATGCAAATTTCAATTTCTGGCACACACCTGTGAACTACCTCATAGACTGAGATTCATATGCATGTGAGAACGAAGCAACCTGGCAAATGTGTAATGAGGAATCTAGCAGAAATATTTCATCAGAACTAATTTTACGAAAATGTGCTTGCAACGGTTTCATATATCAGGTCTGACATGTTCACTCAGTTATCCAAGCCTTCCTAGCTGCGCAAGCCAAGCAGTAAAGCACTCTGTGCAGGAGTATTTAAAATCAAATCTGTCAGAGAGTTACCTCAGTGGTGTCTCTTGTTGATGGAATAAGATGTCAAGGTCCCAAAAAGTGTAGAAAGGTTCTGAATTGTGACTAGAACGGGCTAGCATGACTAGTAAACAAGCGCTCACCAAAAATGACTGGAAGAGAAAAGAACTACAAACGCTTGCAGTAAATATACTACAAATTGGAAAGAGATTTCAGCAGCACAATCACAAAAACCCAAAAACCCTCCAAATGTAAACCATAGGCTAGACAGGCTCTGGCATGCAAGCCAATATACTGACTGAATAGAAGTAAGATGAAAAGATGAAAACATGACCCGCAGAGCAAACACAGTCCTTTCCAACAGGAACCATTCTCAGATAACTCATTTGACATGGACGCATTCCAGTAGATTTTTGAAAAAGCTTCTTAGCCAGGTAGATACGCTTCTAAAAGCAATAATTATGAAGGTGCAGCGTTTTGGCTGAGTCGGTTATGAGCTGTTTTTCACTGTCAATGTGTGAGTGCTCTGAGCAGGTAAGATTAAACACACAGGAGCCGCTGGTAGCCATGAGTGCAATTTCCAACCTCAGTGAAGAACACGACGCTTCTTTCGCTTTCTGTGTTCGCCTTTGTTTGGACAAATTTCCTTTAATGTGGGCTTCACAGGTGGCCCAATCCCTTAATGACACTCGAAATTTGAAAATTACAGCTACAGTATTGAAGGAGGGTAACACTTCTGCCTTTTCGCCAGCTGGTGCTTACTCAAAGCTTGCTTGAAAAGTTTTACAGCGATAATTCAGAGCAAGTAATATTCCTGAGCTTGGTCAAGCCAAGTGAATGAACAAGAACCCTATTTGCTTAAGGGTGGGGCCGAACCGGTGTGAACACAAAAAAAGAATCTGTCCCACTGAGACAGAGAGGCAGTTTTGCCTTGTTTTAGCAGTAATGTAGATTCCATATTGCCAACAGGATATCAATGCCAGGGCTAAAAGCATAATAATGAATAAAATAAATAAATAAAAAAACAGACTAGCCAAACGTCAGAGACCACCTTTCATTTATTTCATTTCCAGTTAAAACAGCCATTCAGTACAAGTTATTATTTAATAATAATGGTTTAATATAATATAATCCACTTGCATAAAAAAGAGGAATCAACCAGGACTCAACATAACCATGCAAGACCTTGTAGACCACTAACACTGTCATCAGATACAGTACATAAAGCCTTCTCCTTTGAGAGGTAGATGAAAATCAAGCTCCACTCTTGCTTCAGATCTGAAAAAATCCACAGGTGTTTCTGTCCATCCTTCCACTGTGAGAAGATAACTCAGGCCTATGAGCCTAAAAGGGTGTGTCGCACTCAGTAGGTCATTACTGGAAAAAGGAAATTGACCTAAAACAAAGCAAAGAAGCTGCTGGAGTTCTTGAAACAATGAACAGGCCGCCGCAGAGTCCACCCCTCAACGTCACCGAGCAAGTGTGAGATTACTTAGACTTCCAAGACTAAACGGTAGGAAAAATATCTTTACAGATTCCTTTAAAACATTCTCCTGAAGTAAGCTTCCTGAAAAAAATGGTGGGCACACGTAACAGTGATATGTTTTCAGTAACTGTTTTTTTTCTTGTCAATGAAAAACGAATAACTTGCACATAATGGCCATTTTGACTGACAATCAAATGGACGGTGGTCTCTGACTTTTGCACAGTACTGCATGTGTGCATATAGTCGCTTACTTTAATGTATCTTGTGTCTTAACAGGTCTACACTGGGTTACTATAGTCCATTTCTTTTGGCCCACTCATTAATAAATCTTGTCATTTACAAAAAAAAAAAAAACATTACATTGAACTGTACTTGTGGTTTTGTGGGACTGAAGAGTCAGCAGTGTCATTTGTTAAAGACGTTTGCACAGAGCACTTTGATGAGCTGGATCCATAAATAAACTGGGGTTTGTCGTCACCATAAATCATCATTACAGAGCAAATTCAAGGAAAACCTTGATGTTTCTTTTTTTTCTTTTTTTTTTGACGGCATGACATTAAAAAACAAACAAACACCTACATAGTTGAAAAATCAAGGCGCATCTGCCCTGCGCCCAGCAAGATTTAAAACTGAAGTGAAATTTGAATTATTGAAACTCAGGTTGGTCAGAGCACGAACCGGGGACTCAAGGACATCCTCGCTCATATTTTATGATGTTTCTGAAATGCTGAATGCGCCATGAATCTTGATGCAAAGTAAATTCCCAATGCTGTACGAGCTCCAATAAATCTGTGAGCCAATCTATATTAATGATACATACAATATGCATCTGTTCTGCATGGCTATACGAAAACAAGCCAAGTCACAAGAGGTTAGTATGACAAATAAACTCACCTCAGAAACACCCGGGGTCTGTCTGCATATATAGGCCAAACAAAGATCTTCCTGGCTTTTAATGCTACTGCATATTCATAGGTCTGTCAGGGAACAGTCAAGTGGCTTGGTACTTATTTGATCTTCCACAACCAAAGCGTGTATTCTGACTGAAGCTCCCCCATCACCGGGGGTGGTGGTGGGTGTGGGGGGGGTGGAGGATTGACCTCTAAAATCACCGGCTGAGAACCGGGAGAGCGGGAGATAAAAGAGAGACAGTGTGATGGGTATGAGGAAGGCAGCGAGGGAAAGAGGATCTCGTGCTGCACGGAATCCAGCAAATGGACCTCTTACAGTATTATGAGCCATATGGTGCCATAAATATGTTGCCTCTGAAGTATTTTGACAAGCCATTCTCTTTAGCTGTCACAGCTCTGAGTTCTGTTAAATATCCGCTTGACCTTCATCTACAAGTGTTTCCTGAAAGAAAACCATCTCTGAATGATTCCACAAACGTTCTCCCTCGTCCCTTTATTAAGACGAATGCTTTAAGGTGCCCCGAATTTCAGCCGTCGCCATATAGCCAACGAGTTGCAAAGTAACACAGTGGACATAACTCACCAACCTGCACACTGATACAGTAAACGGTCAACGATGTGCTTTGGAGGCCCTATTAATCCAGAACATGACTCAAACGGAAACCAGGAACCATAGGGCACTGAAATAGAACACGAGTCTAAAGCCAGGTTTGGCTATAACTTGGATAGTCCATAATCAATACTGCAACATCTTGAAGTCCTACTTAAATCTATATGCACTAGTAATTACAGACCACACACAGAGTGCTTTCCAGGATCATTTTAAGAGCTCGGTCCACCTTTCAGCGACGACTATTCATTTATTTTACAGACAAGGTTTTTTCTTTTTTCTTTTGATATTTCAACCAGCTGAAGCCAATGGACTAGGAAAAGATAAAAAATGTATGTCCTTAAGGTGCACAAAAGCTAGAAAACAAAACATCTCTCTCTAGAAACACACCATTAAACTCAATGTGGAATATAAAAAATATATTCAGCAGCAGCTTTTGGGTGTGCATTTTTATTAGACAAGGCTACATCAGGGAAATGGAATGTGGTCCGGGTCCTTTTTATTGTTTATTTTTTGTTTGTTTGTGTTTTTTTTTTTTTTTGGTCTGTTTATGACAGACATGCTTCACTAAATCCTGACGCAAGATTTCCAAACCTCAGACAAATGTTTCTGCATGTTTTGCTGTATACGGGAACATGAACCTGCGAGAAGCCAGTCAGACAACTTGACAGAACAAATAACAAACCTAAACTGAATTATGAAGAGAAATTATGTGTTCTTTTAGTAATCTGACCATGTAAGTAGGCTTATGTATAATGCACCATGGCAGAGCAATGCTTTTAGCTGCATTCTGAAAGAAAGGGCTGATGGCAAAAAGGGACTATCAGCTGTGTGTGGGTGTCACCTTAAATCATCATGCACATAATATATCTGAGTGGATATACTCTAATTTGCAAGGAATATGCAGAGAGGGATTTTCTGCATTAAGGACAGGCACGAAGGCAGAAAACAAACGCAACAACAAAACAAGAACAAAAGAAAGTACTGTCTTGAATGACAAGGGTCCTGGGGACAAAAGCGAAAGGAACGTTCAGGCTCTGAGGAATAACCATCAGACAGTGCTCACGACGTCACCGGGCCTGGCCGAGAAACTGGCTTCGAGGCCGGTGAACACGGCACCGGCTCTCCGCCTGGTCATTAAAAAAAAACAACCAGCTGACAGGGGAAAATGGATGGCGCTGAAAGCTATTAGTGAATCTACTTCTGCTATTTAAGTCTCCAGGTCCCAAAGCTCTGTCTTCACCTTGATCTCTCTGACCCACAATCGCAGCGCTCGGTCTTCGTCTCCACAAGCAGGACCTGTCGCTTGGAGGCCACCTCTCACTCCACCCCACATTCCCATTTATTTCCCTCGCCTGCTTTTATTTATTAGCCACTTTGCATTTGGCACATCTCACCAGGAATCATAAGCTAAAATACACTAGCATTCAAATGAACCTTCCTCTCATTAATGCCGGTGCTTCCCCATCGAGACAACTTGTAATGGAGTGCGTTCGGAATTGTGGCGGAAAAAATAATCAGCCGTCCTCACTAGCTTTACAACTTTCAGCTCTAATGAGGTCTATCAAGCATTTCTGTAGAAAACAATTGTTTCAGCCATGTGCATCTGTTCAGCTGTGCCTGTGGAATGCAACTCTATCTTGTTTGGTTTGCTGTCAAGCATGCTTGGTTTTGGTATGTCAATCAAGAACAAACATCGCTGTAATCTCAGTGCCGAAAGCTGTACTTCGCTCTCGTTTGTCGCAATTTCTTGTGTGGCTGTCTAATAATTACTCTTTAGAATGGAATTTCTCGCTGGGAGAAAATAACTTGATGCATTCGCAAGAAAAAATAAAACAAAAAAAACAAAAACATGATCAAATCTATCCCTCCTAAAGGCTGACAAGAGCTGATAATACTTTAACCCAAACTGAGTTTTTCTAACGTCGTTTTCTTGTATGTTTTTCTCTAATAACGAATTGTTATTCTTCCTACGTGTGTTTTTCTTTGAGGTAGAACTGAACAGCTTCTTTTGATTGATGAGAGCAACCAGTCAAAAGTGCAACAGATGCCTTCTCCTTGGGTGTATGTTTTTTTTTTTCCCATCGCTTTCTCAACGCTCAGCGCAGATAGGCGTTTATGCATGTTTGAGCTTTTGAGGGGTTGAATCCTTGCCCGCGCCCCTGCCACCCTCCACCCAGAGTCTTTCCAACAGAAGGGCAGTGAGATGGGGGGCATGAGCAGGAACAGTGAAGGGGGTTAGAAAGGAAGTTGTGAATTACCTGTCGGGTGTGGATTTGCCCGGCTGGCTTGAAGCTCCCTTGACAGCTGCACTCTGAGACACTGTAGGGGTCGGAGCTGCTGGAGGAGCATTTGGAGAGTGAGTCGCAGCCAACCACGAACGTGTTGTCCAAGGGGAGCTCCTGAATCACATGGTGCTTCTTGGGAGCCACTGGTGTCTCTGGTTTGATCTGAAAGGTAGGCTGGGGGGAGGCCGACTTGTAATGTTTGGCTAAGTCGGGGCTGTCGGGTTTAAAGGTGGTCGGCGTGGTGGCCCAGTTGTACTTCCCCATTGTCTGCTCCTCGAGTTCGACCGGGAGGTCCAAGGTGCCATTGATGTGCTCATGGGTGGGGTCTTCAGACTTGGATTCTTCGATGGTCACGAAGTTCAACAGCAAACTCTTGGGGGACCTCTTCTTTTTCTTCTTCTTCTTTTTGATCTGGCGGCCCTCCTGGTTTGGTGACACCCACTCGCCGCTCTGCTTGCCCTTCTGAACAACTTTGTGCCTGGGCGTCTGTCGGCAACGTACCAGAGCAGTCACAAAAATGACCAATATGACCGTCATAGTCCCTGCTATGATCGCTATGACAACAATCACATAGCCATTGGTCTGAGGCATGACATCATTTTCCCCAACATTTTTGTCCAAAGGGGTCTCCATGCTTTTGCGCACTTGCTCTTGAATGAATGTGGCATTGGACACCGTATCATTCACAAACAAATGAACCAGGGCTATTGCATGCAAGGACTCTGGCTGGCCCAAGTCTTTGACTTTCACCACCAACCTATGGAGGCCTTGATCAGCATTCGCAATCTTCTCTTGCAGGGTAATGTTTCCTGTGGTTTTGTCAATAGCAAACAGTCCTCTTGGTGGCCCTCCAATGATGCTGTACTGCAGCTCGGCGTTCATGCCAGTGTCGTTGTCAATGGCAAACACTCTGGTCACCACAGAGCCAGGGCTGGTTGTGAAAGGGACGAGGTCGTAGGAGTAATTGGAAGAGGGGATGACAAACACTGGCCGATTGTCATTGACATCGACAACATTTATAGTGACCTTGGCATACGAAGTTGTCTGAGCCAGTCCTCCGTCCACGGCCTTAACTACAAAGGTGTAGGAACTTTGCTGCTCCCTGTCAAACGTAATATTCGGTTTGATCACGCCAGTCTTAGGGTCGATAATGAAATTGTCCTTGCCGTTTATGATTGAGAGGGTGACTACAGCATTATCACCCGCGTCTGCATCAGTAACCGTGATCAAACCTACCGTGCCATACAGAGGCAAGTTCTCAGGCACATAGAAATTGTATTCGGGATGGGTGAAGGCTGGACTGTTGTCATTTTGGTCTTGGACAATTAGCTTTACGGTGACATTGCTCTGCAGAGGGTTAGAACCATTATCCCTGGCAATTACTGTGAAGGAATACTTTTCTTGTTTTTCTCTATCCAGCCGCTTGCTAACAGAGAGGATACCGGACCGCGAGTCTATGTTAAACCCGTCAGGTGCATCAGGGCCAAGGGAATAAATAAGAAGTGCATTAGAACCACTGTCTGCATCCGTGGCACTGATCTTTATCAGCTGCGTGCCAGGGTCATTGTTCTCTGGGATGGACAGCTGAATCTCTGGCTGAGGGAAAACTGGGGCATTATCATTCTCATCCTTGATTTTAATGAGGACCATTGCGGAAGTGTTCAAAGGAGGCTTCCCTGAATCCGAAGCAACTATCTTAATTGCATACTCGCGAGTAGTCTCATAATCTAAGGGTGCCGCGGTTTCCAGCAAGAACTGGTCGTTAAAAACGGGCTTCAACCGAAAGGGTACGTCATGATCGGTGTAACATGTCACTTTACCATTAAGGTCAGCATCTCTGTCAGTCACAGTAATTAGAGCTATTTTTGTGTTTAGAGGGGCATTTTCAGATAACAATACAGTGCCATTAACAGGGTTCATTATGTACCGAGTGTCTATGGACGGAACGTTGTCGTTAACATCCGTTACATTTACTATCACAGTAGCCCTTGAAGGGGTGGTGCTTCCATCGCTGGCGTGGACAATAAGCTTGTGGACTGGGTTGGATTCTCTGTCCAGCGGTTGCTTGACGGTAATCAATCCAGTGGAGCTGTCAATAGCAAAGTGTCGTTTGGTAGCTGGGGAGATTTGGTTGCTGAAGGAAAAGTGGATCTGGGCATTGGAGCCCAGATCAGCATCGGTGGCATGAAGCTGCGTGACTGATGTCCCCATTGGGGCGTTCTCAGGCACGTTCACCTCCACCTCACTGTCCTTGAACACGGGCCGATTGTCGTTCACATCTGAGACCGTGACCTGGAGAATGGCCGTGCTGGACTTTGGAGGGTTGCCACCATCTTCCACTTTGATTTTCATCACAAAGGTGTCCTTGGTTTCTCGATCCAGGTTCTGCTGGACTATGAGTTGGGGCCACTTGTCTCCTTCCGGAGTTTCGATGATGTCCAGGCCAAACTCGCTCACACTCTAAAAAAAAAGAGAAAAGAGAAGCTGTGTGTGAATCCATTATTTACTGCAGGGAAAAGGAGCTACATTGTGCTGTTGGTCAGTTTTTCCCAAAATAATATGTGATTTTCTTTACATATTTTTTTTTTCCACACACTCAAAGTGCTCAATCTCCCTCCCCAATATATGTCAGAGGCTGTAGTTTATTTTGGCTTTAAATAGATGTTTATTCAAGCTGCAGCAACAAACCTTAGGGTTAAAGTTCTTTAATCCTATTAGAAAATGCATAAGGTCTTGAAAATATTGACTTAAAAAAAAAACACAACCAGGGGATATGATCCACTTATAAAGCAAAGACTTATGCAAACACAGGCTCCTGCTCACAGAGTAAACACTCCCATGAAGCACCTGACAGCTAATATATGATGCACTGCTCTATGTGTTACTCTCTTTTTCTTTTTTCTTTTATGCTCTTCAAGTTAATCAAGCCCAACATATGGTGAAAATCAAAAGCTGTCAGGAAGGGGAAATGAAACAAATGACATTGTTTTTTTTGTTTTGTTTTGTTTTTGGCTTATGCAAACAGAAATTAATGTACAAACATATTTGAGATTCATTCCAGGATATGCTGTATATAATTGACATTTCCTTCTGCCTTCCTCGCGATGCATATGTTTATTTTACAGCGTACCGAGGTTGAAAAAGATTGCTCAAACAGGTCTAGTCGATTTAGGGGAAAGGGGCAACTTTGACATTCAAATGCACCGTCCCTGTTGTGGAGAGTACAAAGCAAACGGAGCAAATCAATTTGAGTTACAAAGCTACGCTGTCCAGCCTCATAGTGGTACTTTAATGAAATTGTGGATGTAGCCCTATTCCCCCTCCAGTGCACTCTGCTCTGCTGCACCTAAAACGAGATTCTATTTTACCTTTTCACCAAGGCGCTTGATTTGGTATAGTAGCGGTGGCTCACCTGATTTTAGGTTCATGTGTTAGAGAATCGGCTGCGAAGGAAGCCAGACAGATAAGCTTCCATTTTAAGTACACTGCGAGACCACCATAGATTAAAGAGAGAGAGAGAGAGAGAGAGAGGGAGAAAGCCGCACATTCAAAAAAGCTTTTCTCCCAAGGAGGGCTGAATCTGGGCAACAGTAAAGCCTAAGGAAAAGGAAAACAAATGCATATGTAATCCCCATGAGAAACCAGCTTTGACTGTTCAAAGTAATTGCCTTCCCTTCAAAACTAGCACTAATATTTACGATTATAGATCAGGCTACGTGGAGAAGCTGAAAGCGGCCAGCGTGTTCCATCCTTCCGAGGTAAAGCAGGAGAGGAAGACGGAGGGGAAGGAAAGGGCTCAGTGCTTGAACGAGAGTCAAGCACATTTGAGAAACAAAGAGGCTCTTTGAAGCTCTTTCAGTCTGAAACATTTTCATGCTAAAACAAGAAAAACGCATCTTCCTTAAGAGATAAGCTTCATGGTGCACATAATGGCAGCACAGATTACTCTGTCTAGGCACATATTTCAAAGGCGATTAAGATACATGCGCAGTGCGCGAAAGGGCTTCACGTGACTAATTCAGAACGACTTTAACAAACGCAATTCATTGGCACCTTGCTCACAGCATACAGCAACTGTCATGGCAACAGGCGGCACATATTGTTGTACCGACTAAATGAGACTTGTGTACTTCAAAAACATGTAACGTATCTTCTTTGGTGGTTCCTGGCACAGACGGTGGCTTTACCATCTGCAGCCAACTCCGTTCTCTACGCACTACTATAAATATGGGAATTGGGTTAACAGGGTTTGAACATTTAGCACTGCTCAAAATGAACAAACATTAAGCTTTTCAAAACAAAGCCTTAAACAAATAGACTAGGTTACTCAGTGGAAGAAGCTTTTCCCTTTAATTTCTTTAAATGGTGAGGTTTTGATAAATATACACAGTCCTATACAGTTTATTGGGATTATAATGACATTTTTTTTCAAACTTTCTACTTCTTACTTGTTTCTTTCTTTCTTACTTATCTATTTTTATTTATTTATTTATTTTTTTCATTTTGTATACATCTAAAATATACATGGAGTATGTTCTTTTCTTTTTCTTTTGATGTATATGCATAATGTATATTCTTCTGTCGTATACATTTGGAATATACATAGAATATGTTCTTGTTCTCTTTTGTATATGTTCAATGTATATGTGTATTTTATGTTTAATGGACCCCAGGAAGAATAGCTGCTATTTCTATAGGAGCTAATGAGGATCCAAATAAAATAAACAAATAAGCAAATAAACAGGAACCCCAGTCAACATTGCTCCACTCAGCACTGAGGGTTTCCAAGAGTTAAAAAAAAACAAAAAAACATTGGCAAGTTAGTATGTGTTCAATGTGAGACCAAATATTCTCAATAGGGTTTTCCATTTAGACTCTGATCAGATAAGCTAAAACAGTTATTGGAGTGTGTTAAAGCAAAGTTGCCCACGTTGGACAGAAGTTTAGTCATCAATATTTCAAAATGATGTACATATTGATTCGAACACATCTAAAATATAAATATCCATGCAGTACAAATGTTTGATTGCTTGGTAATGAGAATGCAAGAAGTTCCAATTTGTATTTTTTATAAATGTTTATGTATCAGCTTTGGCAGAAATACATGAATACTTGATTCTGACATCTATAATATTGGAATGAAATCAGCACTGGCAGATTATTAGTTAAAGAAAGCACCAGCACTGGATGAGGGTTTAGATTTGGGCAATATTTAAAACAGATATTTAATGATATGTTTTCCAGACGAGTAGGATGTTTCGGCGACTCCAGGCTCCTAAAATATCTGCATTTAATTCATTTTACTGCAAATATATGCGGAAATAACTCCAGAGAAATAAATATTTCATTACTCAATCACACTAATACCAGTTGATCACAATATCTGCACTTTATAAATGTTTATGTATTGGTGTTGGTAGCATCGGGTGATGCATATGAAAAATACTGGATATTGGATTTTGGCATCAACTTCCAATTCCCATATCAGAGCAGACATATACAGAATATTTAAATTCCGATTACTCCTTGGAGTAATACATACTGTTTTGTAGTCATGATGCTACAAAGCATTCATTATAGCCATGGGTTATGAGGCATGTGAAGGCTGCATCTCTTTGACTAGATGTCTATGTTTAGATTTGTTTTACATGGGCATCTGCAGACAATACACAGAGGATCTAATGAGCTATGTATTTTTTTTTCTGTGGCCAAAGGCTGTATGAGTTATCAATCATCACTTTTGTTCTAGTCTGGCCCATATGAAATGAGGCTGGGGGATTCTGATTACCTTCAGGCAGGCTAAGGAAGAGTCAAAAGAGCATGAATCACCTGCCCAAGGGAAGTGACAATCATCTGAAAGTAATATGCATGCTGCTTGAGAATCGCTACATATTTATACCCATTGACCTGCAGCTTATTATGAGAAACACATGAGGTGAGTCTGCTTCTTAGAAGGTTGTGATTGACAGAAGGTAACGCAGAAGAAGACAATGAAATAAGGAAAAGATGTTCTATATGCAATCAGCGGTGAAAGACCAAAAAATGGTTTTGAATTTTCTTAAACTTTAATGACTGAACAAAATCAATAGCATTTTTGTTTGTGCTTTTGAGTGAAACTTGTTTGATAAGCTACAGGACAGCAAGACAAAACATTACTGATGAGCAACTAGCATAAAACGGTAATCTGGGGGTCCTGCCTAACACTGGCAACACTGGCAGCAGTTCAGGAGAGCAGAGGAAACAGCATCTTTGTACCAACTTGATCCATTTTTTATTTATTTTTTTTAAATACAAGCAGCGGCTTTTACGCCAGTAGGTTCAGGACATGTAATATGTTCACATTTTTACTTTGTGGTTATTCCATCAAGAAGATAAATGTATAAATGGTGATGAGTAACAGCTTTTATTCAAATTTTTATCATAACTAAGCTACATTGTCTTTTGTTGTAGGAGAAAATGAATTACCTAAGTAGTAGCTTCAGTTTTGGAGGGTACGCAGCTAACAATTCACTTTTTTTTAGATAGTTAACTTGGCTAAGCTAGCTAGTTACCATACCTTTTATCTGTTTGGTCAAACTCTGATTATGTGTAATGCTGATTAGTCCTGAACTCTGTTGATTTTTCAGTTTTGTCCAGATGAGTCTAGTGTGAAGCCAGATGATGATTTGTCATCAAAGTTTAAAGGCATTTAAAGTTAGAAAATGCAGACAATAGCCTACGGTTGGACTTGTGGTATAGATTCAGAGAGCTCTTGTTTTAAATGGACAGATTCATGGACAGAGTATCTGTACTGTAAACTGAACTAAATTGAAACTAAACTGTCTGGTCTAAAACTGCTGCTGGCCTTTTGGCTCTACAGATGGACGCATCTCTCTTTTTAACCAGTCAGTTGCTGTTGGTGGGCAGATGAGTGACCATAATTCTGTAATTCTGCAACTAAGTTTATTTAATGACTCAAAAGGGCCTTTTTTTTCAGTGAAAATACACTAAACTCAGCGACCAGGTGCAGTGTGTTTAGGTTACCCACTAGGGTTGGACAATATATAATAATAATAAAAATAATAATAATAATATTTATTTTTAAAGCACTTTTCATACCAGTGGCAGCTCAAAGCACTTTGCAGACCATAATAACACAAATATGACAGTAATATAATGACAATAAAATGCTGATGATATTTTGAATAGTGTTTAAAAGTGTGGAAATGTGTCTCTAGTCCATATTTGAATGGATAAATGAACACATTCCACTCTTTTATATTTAGAGGGTTCAGTGATTGCCACTAACAGAAAGAGGGAGGCAAATCAGCGTCAGAAAAAATCTCAGTGAAAAATTCAATTTAACTTTGGGCTGCCTCGAAGTAGGTGTTACTTTAACATTAGTTAGCTAACATTACAATCAACCCTGTGCTGTGGTGTGGCACGTTTGACCCGCTAAATTGTCCCCCAAACACCGCTCGATTATGGCTTACAGTCACTCTGCTTAGGCTCTCAGAGTTTTTAAACCTGTATTTTGATGGGTTTGAGTCTGTACTACAGGTCCAAATACCAGAGAACAGGTTCAATTTCACTGCCTTGAAACACCTTGTGGGAATTTTAGCCCCTTTTCTCAGTTACAAGGTGATGTCATCTCATAACACAAGTCTATTTACCCGCCTACCGGCTAACTAGACCAACCCCTCACAGCCACAACTTGTAGGGGTGGTGGCGCTCTGGGAGTTGACCAATTAGAATAAAGCGGGTGAGTTGATCAATATGTGCTCATCGGGAGGGTGGTCTTAAGGACACACAAACTCTAACAGGGAGGACACAATATGTACACTGAAGGGCGTAAACTGAAGGATGTAAATCTATTCCAGTAGATCCCAAAAATACTATAATGGACACTGAAAATAAGCATAATAGGTCACATTTAAAAATTGTTTTTAATCATGTGTCCGTGCTTTAGTTAGCCAAAGAAGCTAAAGCTAATCAACTACTAGTTTAAAATGTATCAACTCTTTAATATATAGATGAACATTTATTAAATGATGGATTGCTCTGTTTTCACTAAAATTATGTGAAGCAAAGAACCCTCTTCAATATTGAAATCCTCGACAAGGCAGCAAAACTGTTATAAATGACTTCTGTCAACAGCAGCTTTGTTTTTTCTAGCGTCGTATACCTTATACCCTGGTGAAATTTCAGGAAGGTATGAAAGTATGAAAAAATTAGATTTTGCCCAAGCCTATTTCCTACCACTGGCTAGCTAACACAATATGCTCTCATTTATTACTGGAAGTAACTGCATTTGAGAGCATGTTAGCTAGCTACCACTCTGAAGCTCTAAAACAGGTAGATCTCCCTGAAATTAATATTATACAGTTATACAGAAGTATAACTTCTGGTTTCATAAAAATGGCAAAGGCACCATTAGTCAAATAATTCTGCTCTTTTTTTATATTTAAATTATTTTCTATATTTCAAATACCTGTTCAGCTTAATGTATGCTTTATTATCATCATCAAACCATCTAAATATAATGACAACATAATATAAGAAATGCCATTTTTCTGTTGTTACCCACATGGCACAACCTCAGAATCTCTTTCAACTACCATTATAAATCAATAAGATGACCTTGCATGACGTCAGAAACAACTGAAAGTCTATACAGAGCACAAATCTATACAGACCTGTGTAAGCCATGTATACACATATGAAGCTCGAGTCTAACCCAACAAACGAGCCTGAATAAACTCTCTTTTCCATCCTCTGACCATGTTCTCACTCCTTCTCTTTCGCCACTGGCTGTGATCAGATTTAAACCATTTGGCCGAGACCAGAACACAAGAGCTGTCTCCTTGGACCAATCCTAGCCCAAGCCCCCAGCCAAAAATCAGCCACAAATGAAATCTGGAACCAAATGAAAGGGAGCAATATGGCTGGAAGCCTCCTCTGTTCCTCAACCATCCAGTGCCATCCAGAACACTAATAGAAATTAGTCAGCCATCTCCTTCTACCCTCTGAATCCATCCACTTTGTTCATTCATTCTAACTGAGCTCCTCAAAAAACATAAAATATTACATTTTAATGACTAACCACAGGCTTTTGTACCCTTTTTCTCAGAGCCTAATTGCTTCCAAGGAAACACAAATGGTTTTGATTGACCAGCTGTTGGTAATTAATTTGTTAAAGAACAGAACCACTTTTTTATAGCTAGCTGTTCAGAACCTTTGAAGCTAATAGAGAGACAGTACCAAGGTTGTCAATCACAATTTCATCAGAATCATAGCAGTATCAGCAGATATTGGCTATGAAGTTTATTGATCAGCTTGTCTAGCTTTGACCAATGTTTCTAACCATTCATGTATTTATAGCATTTTCAATATTTCTATATATTTTTAAGTTTATGTATCAACAGACATTCATGTGAAACAGATCAGACATTGAACAGCTGCCCAGTTTCTTTAGCAGTCCATCTCTAATCATTAGTACTTCAATTATTGGCTCATTGGCTTTTAAGATAATACAGATCATATCACCAAAGATAAACATATGCAAGCATATAACTGTATGTATATCTAAGCGCTACAGCACACCGTGTTTACCTTATCTACCAATCTTGAGCACATAGAAGAGCAAAACTCAAGGAGGATACTAAAATAAAGAGAGCTTTAAATCTGACTCTGAGTGGTGAAAAGAGGTAAGAGCTGGTATCTTAATGTAGGGCTGGAGTGCTTAAATGCTGGAGTGAAAATAACAATATGTGGGGTGGAACCCACAACAGAAAGTCAATATCTTCATCCCCTGAGCCTGATCTGATCCACATGCCTCTAGACACAACTTGTAAAAAGGCTCTCTTTAAGTGATAAAATCTCTTCTAATGGAAAGCCCTCCTCCAGCCATGCATGGTATTACTTTCCCCAGGCTGACCTTGATGGTGTCCACAGAATCCAGAGGAGCGTCGTTCCAGGTGACGTAGCAACACTAATGCTGATGGAACAATTAATATGGCACCTCAATTAAAACCGGGAGTGGGCAATAATGCCCCCTCCGTGTCATTCGGGGCAGGCTTCCTCTTTGCAGGACATGCCTTGAATGAGCAAAAGAGCAGAGATGGGGATCGGCGGCAGTGGCTCTCGCACGGCAGAGCCTCTCGCTGTACGGCGCGGCAGCTGCTGTGGCCCACAATGCTAATCATGCTTCGCCACGCTGAGAATCAGTTCGTCTCTCCGGGTAAACTATTACTGTGGGCGAGCTTCAGAGACTGTCTCTCGGAGGACTATGCAAACACAGTCCAAGAGGTGGATTCGCGGCCAGATGTTACTCGAGAGACCCATCTCTCCCCAGTTTTTCACGTTCGTATTAGACCCACCAACACCGAACATGCCTTTGACTCGCATTCAAATATCATGAGGCAATTCACGTAGCAAAAGAATGAAGCGAATTATCCCACCGAATGGAGAAGTTAGACAAAGATATTGTAATATGCAGCCTAGCTGTAACATTAGTTTGGTCATTTTCCAAGCACGAGCAACTGAGAGCTGTGCACTAGAGAGGCCTTGGCAGCGAAGGCTCTTTAAAAATGCAAATTGGTAACCTAATCAGACACGGAAAGCAAGGATTCTGCTAATTCTCACAAGAAAAGGTACAAATTACTCTTTCACGCGTTAATGACACCCTTGACTTCTTTGTTTCGGAATGCGCTATAGTCTTAATCAAACCACAAGACAAATGTCAGTGCACGTTTGCTCGGGATATTTGCTTCATTCATTGTACTCGTGCTGCAGAAAATTGTATTGTGACTTGCACAGAACCAGCAGGTGATAATGCGTTATGAAACCAATTCTACCATAACCTGAGTAATACAGGACGTTCAGCTGTTATTAAACTGCATACGCAGGATCAAATATGCAAAATGAAATTCATCTGTGACACATTAGGTGCTGTACATAGTGTAATGGAATGCATTCCATTATCCTACTTTCTGGTTTAGGTGGACTATATTAAGGCACAGAGAAAATTGCACTAGTTTCTAGTAGAGCATCAATTAGTTTGGGGGGGAGAAAAAAAAACATGCATGGTCTGCATATTGCTCCTTTCCTTCTCGCCACAATTAACAACTTACCTTAAACAAAACACAGCAAATTACTTCGGGAACCTTGAGCCAAAAAAACAAGTGCTATTTTTGCCGGGGACATTAACTGTCCATTAAACGGCAACGGCAAATCCGGGATCAGAGGACCATAGTGCACCCACCTTGACAAGTTCATAGTGCTGGATCCCATTGATCCCCACGTCCGGGTCGAAGGCGGAGGGCACCGGATAGCGGTTGTTGATCGCTGTGTTCTCAGGAATGGATATGTTGATGACGGTCGACTGGAACAGCGGAGCGTTGTCGTTGATGTCTTCGATGAGGAAGCGAATCTTGACCAGTCGAAAAATCTCGTCCGGCAGCACGGCCACCTCGATCTCGTAGAAGCAGCGCTTCTCGTTGAAGACCCCAGAACAAAGCTTCTCGCGGTCGATTCGATTAGCGGTGGTGAAGATTTCCCCCGTGCTGGCCTCCACTCTCACCAAAGGCACATCGCCCGTCTTATAGACCGGTTTGAACTGCAGGGCCGAGGACAGCTTAATGTTGGGGTCCAGGTTCAGGTCCAGGTCCTTGCGCAGATTTCCAATGCGCACATTCTCGGGCTGTTCCTCCTTCACCGTGTAGTCCTTCTCCTGGGCCCAGCACAGCGACACCAGGCAGGTGAGGAAAAGCACCAGAACATGGGCCTCATTCGCCAAGTCCATGCTCAGAGTGGGCGGGGATCTCTTCTCTCGTAAGGTCTGTAATTTCTGCGGTAATAAGGGAAGAAGAGAAAAAAGAAAAGGGAAAGATAATTGTTGTATCTACAACCATGTAACACGCAATTACACATTCGGCTATAATTAGCATTCTTTTCTCTCTGGGGGTTTTTCGTAAGTGACCTTTCGCATCTTAACAAGTGAGGAGCAAGCCTGCTCCTTAAATCTATGGGACAGCATTTAGTACTGTTCAACACAATTAACCTTTGCCGCTCCCCATCAAACGCTGACTGTATGGACAAGCGACTGTTATAAGTTCACTTAACTTTCACAGTCACCCTAATTAAAGCTGTTAACCGTTCAAGAAACAAGCCACTGTACGACGAACTGTTTTATTTTTCACCTTTAAAACGCACAGGTTAGATGTTCATCGGCAAAAAAACACAATGCTATATAAGAGTCGCCTGTTTGTACAATCTATAGCCTAGATTTTTTGAGTATTCTCTGCAATTATCCACAATAATGAGTTCTTTGATCATTTAAGGAAAAAAAAACAACAGCCCTGGCCCCAAAACGATCATAATTATCCCACAGTAGAACACAAAGCCATGTTTCTGAAGCATGCTGACATGATTTATGAATCAGCGTTTTTGGCGTTTGTTGCCAACTCAATGGCTACATCAATCCTGTCAGGGCATAATATAAATAAAAGTTGCCAGAGGGGCCGAGGCCTTCGCTATGCGCCAGCAGCTCAACTAGGTCATCGAACACTGGTGGGGAAGATGCCTAGCGCTTCCCAAGTCTGGGTATTGTTACTTTACAGAGTTTCATATGCTGTGCTATTTCTGTAAGAAAATGTGATTTCTGTAATTTCCCCAGACACACTGAAAAGCCATTCTACTCGCTTTCGCTTTCTTTTAATCAAAGCAATGGTAACAATATGAAAGTTTAAAAAGTACAATCTATGCATCTTTAATTTGCTTGACTCCAAAAAGCTTTGCCCCCAAGAGTTGACAGATTCTTGTGCAGCTTTTTTGAAGGAAGGATACATTAAATATAGCTTTAGCATATTAATGACTCTAATATGTGACAGTAGAACAAGGGCAGAGAGAATAAAGTGCTCTTTTCGGAAAAAGTTTCATAAAAGAACGCTGGAGAAATATTCAACAGAAGGAGGACACAAATAATAAATCTTCAGGCTGATGTGAACAGTTTTTATTTTTTTTATTTTTTTTATTTTCTTTCACATCCGCACATCAAATTCATGAAGGTCTAATGAGCAAATCGCTCACAACATTTCTGGCCTTGGTGGCGGCGACGCACAATGGTCCGGGCTTGGAGATCCATCAAAAATTAATCATAAGTTGATGGCGCGAGCGTGACATTTACCATCAGGATTCCATAAGCTCCCTGTGAAAGGATGACTTCTTTAAATATATAGGGGTCACGGAGGCTGTTTGGATGCGCGAGTACGGCAAGCAGAGGCTAGCTCAGGTCTGCGCTGTCAGAGCGTGTTCTGTTTCTCGCGCTGAGTGCTCTGTGGCAGACCTCTGGAGAGACTCATTAAAGGTGTGCTGGACACAGGAGCGCTGCTCATGCTATTTACATGACAGTGATCAATGAGCAGCTTATTTTTCACACTGATTCGCAAACTGCTAGCTATGTCCCAGTCTTTTGAAAAAAAAACAAAAAAACAGGGAGATCAGGATTTGCTGGGCTTTGATGTTTGGAGGCCGAGTGATTGCTATTCACCTACTGTAACTACGATAAGCTCCAAAAGAGTCTTAGGCTGTGCCCAACAATGCATAATGAAGAGAACTCACTGGCTAAGGAGTGCATTGCAGAGTGGTGAATAAAAGATGAAAAGATGATCTAGATTCTTCGACATACAGTAGCTCTGTCTCACATTAAGAATGACGTGGGAAGGCCTTTGCCACGCATTACGTAGAACTGCCACCTCTTTCAAGTTCTTTGTTGTGAGAAATCCTGTTCGATACAATCCCACCACGCCGGTTTATTCAGAATACTGAAAATATCCCGTAATAATGAGATGTACAATCCGTCGGAAAACGAGCCCCGCTGAACTTATGTAACCCAAAATAGAACAGAAGAAGTGTACACAGAAGAAGCACCAGCTCAAGTGAGTGCTGTCTGGCATTTTGTAGGGAGCTCTGCTATCCAGGGACATGGAGCCTAGGATTAGACAATTCCACAAGGGAGCCCACATGTCATTCCTCCCCATATTTAGGACAGTTTATCTTGTTGCAAAACATGTATAGCCATTTTATGCTCAGATTTCCTCTTGGGACTAACTCTATGCTCTAGATAGATTTGCAAGGCTTTGAGGTTTAACTTTCTCAATCTTTGGGAAAAAGAAACAAAAAAAAAGAAACAAAAAAAAAAACACAACAACTTCCAGCTTTTTAGCGTATTGGGAGAACGCGCCGAGAGAAATCACATGTGCAAGTGTCAGTGAGGACGTTTTTCCTGCTTGCACCAGGTTCCAGTGATCTATTTTGAGCGCTGGACCATGGATTCCACAGAGTAGGCAAAAGCCACCCTTCCCTCTGGAGCCCGAGCTGAGGAACACACCGAGTGTGGATCATTTTACAAGACAATGTGATGGACTGAGCTGCCTGTTTTTATTATGAGCCGAGCTGTCAGGGAGGAAAATATCCCGCCAGCCCCGAGTGCACTTCATCTCACATCGCAATGGGAGCTTTGCTTTGAATAATTGTCTGCATGGATCAAGAGTGTCTACGACTGTCGGCGGAACACGGGTGGGGGCTTCTTGGAAGAAGGTGCGCGGTATTCGCCGATTATAACGATGGCGCCGAATCAGAGCTGTAATTAAACCGTGAAGGCGTTTCGCGGAATTATTAAGGGTGCTTATGGAAGTTAATCTGGGACAAGTGCCTAAAGCATGTCGCTTACTGTAAGTCATTCATTTTCATCAGCCAGGCATCGCTCTCCCCATCGGTTTCAAGGAACCTCACGCCTGCGTGTTTCTTTGACATTTCAATGTCTTGTTTGAATTTGCCCTCCACCTCCTGCCATCAGCAGCTTGAGGCCCATCGCCCCCCTGCCAGCTGTTCAGCAGTCTCTCCTACCTGCTTTCCCTCCTCTCTAGTCAGGATGTCAATCTTCTCTTCTGCTGGGGCCAATGCAGGTCTTTTGTTATTCATTATTCTCTTTTGACACATTATGAATCTAATAGAGAAGCTCTCATATTGAGTACATAGTGCAGGTTAAACCTGCTGCAATGAAATATCACAATATTTGTTAAATATAGATCACAATGGCATTGATAAAGTAAATCAACCCAGGCTTCCTGAATGCTAGTGCTTCAGGCTTCAATGTTATAACTTGTTTTGATTGGACAATTACACTAAAGGGAACCTTACAGAATATTGTAAACTTTACTCAGAGAATAGATGACCAGGAAATGTTTTCTGGTGTTTACTACAACTAAAAACCAACATGCATTGTGTTCAACCAATCTTCCTCTACTGGTATATAGGACTGGGCGATTTGACGATATCTATCAATATTGTGATATCAGAAAATCATACTGTGTGTGGCATTTTCAAAAACACTAAAATGAAACTAGATTAGATTAGATTAAGTGCAATTAAACATGTGAAATGTTTAATAAATATCATTATATTCATATCTTTACACAGTGTATTAAATGTGGTACTACTGTCTTGTCAGCCGAAGTAAATATCATGATATAAATTTTATAAGGTGAAAATGTGTTGTTATACTTGGTCATACTGCCCACTCCTACCACTATAGACGATATATCAGCCAGCATGTTCATGTAAATGTGCTTAGTGTGGAAAAACATTGCACTTTGGGTAATCGTTACTGTTGCAATTCACCACGTACCAAATCCACTTCAAAAAGAAATACAAACAATGAAATTGTCTGGTATGTCGCACCTCTGATAGAAGGATATTAAGTTTAATGGTCAAGTTCATTTGAGCATTCAAAGGTAAAGCCATGTGACGAGCAAGTTGGGTTTGATGTTTGCTGCACTGATCAAAAGACTCATGCATGATCAATAGGTAGGTATTAACATACTAAATAGCTTGTCAATCGAAAAGGATAAACAGATGTACTGAATGCGATGCAGTCGATTTATGGCTGTCAGCAACGATTATGCGTTCAAACAGCCATGTCAGCTGTTTGCCCAGAAGTTTCCACGCAGGAAGCTGACGGAATAAGTCACATTCGAATCCAGCCAAGAAGGAAAGCGCATGGATGTTTGTTTGCCCATTACGACGAGCTATTAATCACAGTCAGGATACTTCGCTGTGCTAATTTGGCCTATAAATAATCTTAATAAAACTGTGATTTAATTTCTGAGACCAACATCAGTCAAGCCGTTGTTGGCACGTTCAAAGGAAAGAGCACGTCAGTGGCTGATCTATCACGTTCTCCGATTAGTTCGTTTTATTTGGCCTGCGAAGCGTAAATTACACAGAAAACGTCCACTCGAAAATGAACCCCGTGCCCAAAGAGAACAAAAGAACTTTAAAACTTCTTTTTTGGCTCTGTGACACCCAGAAAGCCCCAGAGAATCATAATCATCTCCCTCTCTTTACTTCACTAATATGTTATTCCTCAAGTAGTACTAATTTTAGTCTTCCTAAAGGCTGTCATTAAAAGATTAATGCAAAAAGGCTCTTCGGTAATGAGGAACAGGAGACCAAAGGAGACCAAAGCCATGGCTAATGTTTTAGTCGAAACTTTTCTGTCCTTGAGTCACGATGACCTTGTACTTTGCATCCACTTTACAGATATTCGTGACGCGACAGGCCACGTCCACCGCGTCCACCATAAGGGCACTATCACAAATAACTACAGATAGACGTTCTTTTGCGTTGAACCTTGGAGTAAATGCATTCGACTAAAGATGCATACCAGACATAATATCTACATATAATATCAATCGCAATAAAAAAGAAGAGCATGTCAACAGAGGGCACTAAAGTGGTGGACTAACCTAATTTGGTCTTCGGACTTTGACGGTTCAAGCGAGAATGTTCATCATAAAACGCCACAGTGTCACTCAAGCACTGCAGACTGTGACGCCACTGTGACAATAGCGTGTCTGCTTCGATGCAGTCCAAGCAGCGCCACCATCATACTTGCAAGCTAATTCTGTGATGCATGTCAGTACACAACTACATAACTACGCAACAGCCAACGGCTATTTCAACAACAAGCCACACGTTTGAAGACGGACAGAGTCGTCCGAATCTAACTTCATCAAAGCACACTCGCTCCCCTTTCACCGACGTAAGACCAATCAGCCCTACAACACAATATTAAAATTATAAAACTGTGACAGACTGTCATTTTCTAATATGCCGCTTGGAGTGATTGATTCTTCCACGGAGTCACATCACTCAGTCTGGGATGATGGCAATAACGAGCCGTGCAGGGCTGTCTAAGTTAGAACTCGGGTGACACTTTTCAGAGATGCCTAACTTAATCTATCTCATTACCAGTGCGGAAGTACACGATCCTATTATTATTTGCTGGAGGCTATGCTGTGGTTTAGGCAGTCCAAATAGCTTAGCAGAGAAAGTTACGCCCACACAGGTAACCCGACAGGTGTAATTTACTAGGCAGCAATTTGTATTTTACATAGATGAGAAATGAAGACAGGATGTCATTAACGGTCTAACACACACACACACACACACACATATATATATATATATATATATATATATATATATATATATATATATATATATATATATATATATATGCGCTAATAGAAGCATTACATTGCAAAAGAGCATAGTATTTAGGTAAGTGCCGACTCTGGGTTTGGTCAAAAGTTGAAGTCTTTCGAAGTAGCACATCCAGTCAGCACTTAATGCCACCTAAATAAAACTAATACCCTCTCCCAAAATGAGCTCTCTGCAAAGCTGTAGGAAGCTGATTATTCCTAATTATTAGTAAGAATTGGACTCTCAGCTAGAACTGGAACGACACAGGCCCAGTGAAGTGTAGCAAGGTGTAATACTGATCAGCTACCAGTAGGTAAACAGTAAAATGCAGAGCAGCAGCTGAATAGATCTGCAAATATCGCGCATATAATTAGTGTTTATTCCAAGTTTAATCCAAACGCCAGCCTCGTCGCTACCCCGCGCGCGGAAAGTGACAGCACGAGGAAGAAACGCAGTTCCTCCATACGCGTGCACGGAATACATTACACGCACACGGCCAGACCCCCCGTTTCTACCGGTCTGATGAAACTATACCGCGCTCTCAGGGACGGCGTTGTTTTAAAAGAGCTCGACACGGATTGACGTGTGGATCTCGAGCTCCTCAGCGCTTCTCCAGCGGCCGGTAAAGCCCCGCTGGAGTTTAAGAGCTGGACACGAGGCCGGCCAAGGGGAGGCTCTGGAGCAGTTAGCCATTAAGAGCGAGCGGACGGGCTTTTAACGAGCATGTTCAGTCAGAGGTCGGTGTCTTATCGCGCATCCTTTCCACCCGTATTTAAGCGACGCGTTATCTCGAGCCGGGGCGGATGGGGGGGTTATTTAAGTTAAGTTGTGCAACTGTGCTCCGGCGATGGAGCTACGTGCACTGATTCTGAACCACCGCTGTGCAGTTTCAGAGATTCACGTGTGGGCTGTATGCAGGATTGATGCCGGAGCACCATGGAGCCTAACAACAGCTCTTTTATTTATTTATTTATTATTATTATTTAAAAAAATTCAGCATTTAGCAGGCTTAGCTGTGAAATGAAACTTGCAGGCGCACGCGGGGTAACGGGGGGAGGCAGAGGCGTTACGCACAGCGTACGGCAAGCGTGCGTAAAACACGATGCTTCTGTGAGCTACATTCTCGCGAGGTGGTGCTGAGAAAATCGCACTTTCTCCCCTCAAGATTTCCAGATTTTTCTTTAACACTGTAGCCTGAATGCGCGCCTCCTCTACTCCGGCCCGACTAACTGGACCGGCGGCTTTAACGCGTGTGCGTGTGTGTGTGTAATGTTTCCAGCAGCGAGGAGAACGTGTCTAAAAAGTCTCTCACGGGATTCATGCAGGCAGTCCGGCTTGGCAACTAATACTGAGTTCAAATCTGAGATATATAAAAAAAAAAATCTTGGCCAACTCCAGTCCGGTCCAACCCACCACACATTCATCAGCTTAGTGAACGAAGCGTGTGTCTTACCGTCGATAGTTTTGGGCGAATATGTAGAAAATAAAACAAAAAAATCCTCTCAATTCCCGTCACGTAGCAACATCGCTGCTTGAGGAGATGAAGTGCCGCGAACCGGGGCTGAAGTGGAGAGCGGCGAGCAAATCCTCCTCACCGGCGGCCAGCAAATAGCCTCGCCGTGCCGACGGGTCGGTATCCAGCTAGAGAACGCGAAAGCGATCCATGAAAAAAGTCCACAGTCCTCAAGCGAGCGTTGGAAAACATCAGCGGTGCACTTTTTTTGGCGGCAGCGGCGGCGGGTGACGGCTAGTTCCCTCCTCAGCCAGTCCTGGCTTCCGCGCGCACACGGCACTGGCGGCTCCAAGTCGGTTACTCAACAAGCAACACTTCTGACTGGGGTAAAAAAACGCGCGAGAGAAAGAGAGAGAGAAAGAAAGAAAGAAAGGGGGTGGAAAAAAAACCCACTCTCAACCCTCGGAACGGGGAACTCTCCAGGGCCACACACACACACACACTGGAGCTACTTCAGTGAATGTGGTCTGTCTCACACGCGAGTGCGCACCACAGCGCGAGCGAACATTGCGCTAGCACTGCGAACACGTTACTTCACTCCTCACCATCACTTGTGTTGGCAGGATGATACAGAGCTGAGACGCTCTGCGTTCGAGAAGGCAGGAAAAAAGAAAAAAAAGAAGAAGAAAAAGAGAAGAGTGATATAGGCCTATAGGTGGACTGCTGATGGTGCTTGCGTTTCCCCAACGGAAACACTCGTCGTGCGGTAGTTTGTGCGCAGAGCTCAGGCTCCGTTTGTATTGTATGAATTCAGAGCCCGGGCTCCGCCCACCTCGCCGCCCCCGCTTGACGTTAGCCCGGAGGGCGGGGCCTGCGTCTTCTAAAAGCAGCGCCGATGCTGGAGACAGCAAGGGATGGAAGAGGGGGGCAGTGTTCGCTTGGCAAATAAATACTCGATTCTGACAGCAGCCACTGTCACTGCTGCTGAAGTTTCAATGGGCTGGAGTCACATTAGCATTTGTTTTAATCATCTTGATAAAACCAGTCACTTTGGTTCTCATCTACTGGAACCGATTGAGCTTCCGTGCGAGGGTTCTGTAAAAGGTTACTAAGGTGTTCCAGTATTGCAAATATTTAAAAAGGAAATACACGGACTTAAAGTGGTGAGATGTAAACAAAGTCATTCTGACTGGTTTGATGTGAAATGAATCGTTTCTTGAGAAACCACCTAAGCAGAATTGTTCAGAGTGGTTTTTATGGGAACCAGACATCTAAAGCATTTAATGCGAATAAATGCCAGCTCACAGAAACGTATTGGCGTGAATGATACCTGATACTTGTTTTAAGACAGCTGTGCGATAAACTTTTAGCTTAAATAGTGCTTGTTAAAGGTTGCAGTCATGGCAGAGAGGTACCTTTTGGGGGTTTTAAGGCAGTATAGTGAGTAGGGGTGTAAGAAAATATCGAAATATATCGGGATATTATGTTTCGTGATATTGTATTGATTCTCAAAAATACAGCATCGATACACAGATTCCTGGCAGACAGTTTAAACCTCTGACCACTAGATGGTGTTGTAATCCATTTTCAGCTCCACTCCAACATTAACAAGCAGCACAAGGGCGCAATGCTATTGTAAGCATTGGCAAACCTGTTCATATAGTGGTGTCTTTTTATTGTAGGATTTGAAAAATCTCTGTATATCACTTTGCTTGCAATATCACAATATATACCGATATATTGAATCATGACCGCTGTATCACGATACGTATTGTATCGCCAGGATCTTGCCAATACACAGTCCTAATAGTGAGGGCCTGCGTAGGGTCATTTCGGATAGTTAATAAAATAGCTATAGTTGTGTTGCAATTGCTGTTTTCTTATCACCACTGCTGTAAAGAAATCTGAGTTGGTGGCTTTCACCTCAACTCTATCACCTTATGCCACTCTGAATGACTCTACAGGTGCAAGAAGTTGCCTGGGTTTTGGCGTTGATTACTAATTAAATGTGGTCTGATCATGATCTTAGTTATAGAAACGATATTCAGTTTAGGAGATGAGATTGGAAGTGTGCCTATTGAATAAATCAGCACACAAAGTCTGGTTCCCGACATATCTGTTCTTTTCAAAAAAAGTTAGCATGAACCATGTCTTGATGCAAACAACATATACAAGACCTTAGGAGACACATGAAGCTGGGAAAGTCTATGAAAGCATTGTTAATGGTCTGGGTGCACCCCATTCCACAGTCAGATAAGTCATCTACAAATAGAAAAGAACATCAGGAACGTTGCTACTCTCCCTAGAAGTGGGCAACAAAGAGCACAATGGGCAATCCAAAAAGAGGTGAGAAAGACCCCAAGGTTAACAGCGAAAGACGAACAGAAGTCTCTACAAACCGCAAAGAACACTATTAGAAAATCAGTGAACACGAATGGTGTTGATAAAAGCCCAACATGAAAGAAGCAGCCGCTTTTGAAGAAAAGCCCAGGACTGCGTGAAATGTTCCACAACACTTGTGGGAAAATGTTTTATGGACAGCGGTGACAAAAGTGGATCTTTTTAGCTCAAATACACAATGCTGTGTTTGGAGGACACCGCACACCAAAACCTCATCCCAACTGTGAAGCATGGTGTGGGGGGCATCAGCAGTCATAGAGATAACAAGGAATTCAAAGATCTATCAAAACATTTTACAGAGGAGCATACGGGTTGCAATCTGTGACCTCAAGCTGAAGAGACATTGGCTGATGCAACAAGACAATGACCCAAAGCTCCCAACCTTTTCTACCCCAAGGCCCACCTGTTTATAGTTACATAGCATGGTGGCCTATAGGGGGCTACCATCTTTTTCTTTGCTTAAGTGCTGACACTGAGTCAGGGACGATAAAAGATCAGGTCATCAATTTCACTACGATCACAAAAAGTGTTTTTAATTCGCAGCAATGTTAAAAAATACAAACAAATAGAAATGTAGGAGGAAGATGTGGACCATGATCTGGACCTTCACTGAAAATGCTCTACTGTTTTTTCCACTAGGGCAACTGTTTGGTCTGGAGATGTCTGTATAGTTTTGAGGGTTTTTGTGATTTGTTTGAAACAGTTCAACATCTCTGATTCACTCACTGCTCTTCATCACAATCAGCTTGGTCGGTTTATCAGTCCAGGAGCCGAAATCAAATGCAGATCTTTGCTGTTATTTCATGGCTTCTTTGGTTTTTCACAGCAGCTCGTGCTGCAGAAACGATATAAGAGTCTGTAAAGAGTTGGGCATTAAAGCAGGTAGATTCTGCTGACAGTACGGCGCCCACGTGCTGCTAGAAGAAGAAGAGAGATCTACTAATGAATTCCCTTGTATCACAGAATGTGTTCCACCGGCGGTGAACTGAACCAGAGTTCGCCTGGAAGTGGGCCGAGATCTCTGGCTAGCTACCTGAGTACCTGCAGCTGAGTTGTCTCAGATGGATGGTGCTTATTTATTTATTATTCATCTGTATTATTCATCTCTATCAAGATTTATTTTGGTTATAATGTGAAAAGGTTTGACTAATGTTTCAACTTAATTATAAGGCCAATCTTTATTCCACATGTTTTTAAAACTTAAAGTGACGGTGCCAGCCCATTACTACTGCTTCCCCCTGAGTGCAGGCCTGCGGACAACTAGAGGGTGGTGGTTCTAATTAAGAATTAAAATAAAAAAAAATGGTTGGAAAAGAAGTGTTTTAGAATGGCCAAGTCCGAGTTGTGGACATAAAACTAACTTTAAAAACATAATATATTACCTTGCTTAGAGTATCGCAATATATTGAAATGATCTATATCACATCACCAGGTTATTGCCAGTACTGAGCCCTAGTTGAAGGCCTACATAATGACGACCAAAAGTGGAAAGCAGTGTTTGCTTTAGGTAATTATATGTTTAGCTGTATTTTTACAATGTGTTTTACATATTATTGCGGTCTAAAGAAAAACAATTTTCTCCAAACTGGAAAGTTTACAGGAGAGGCCAAAAAACTGTCTTTACTTTTAATGTAAGCTAATGGAGCCAGAACTATTTCCAAGATATTTTGAAGTGTTTCTATTGATTTATTCATCATGAAACTTTCACATTATGTGATGCTTCAAAATCTTCAAAAATGAAGATACATGTTTTTCCCTTGGACAGCAACGATATACATGTATTTATTATACTTAAATAGGAAATTGTGACCATTTTTATATATGTTCTGTATAATTAATTGGTTGGGACATAAAAATTAGGCAATGTCAAATGTTCCACTCTAGACAGACTAGTCGAATCTGAATTGTCCACAGTGGTGTTGTTGGTAACCAGAGATCTGAAGTGTTTAATCCATACGTTTGAGAGATTATTTTATATATTTTTATATTTTTTCATTTGTTTACGACTATCTTATTAATTTCAACATCACATGTAAACACTGCTGGATTTGGAAATGAAATAGAATAGCATTTGGGCATTTTAGACATCATGATCCCTGGTTCCTATCGCCAGCACTGTAAAGAAATCAAGGTTGGTAAGTTTTCCTCAGTGAACCTTTTCATAATGAATCTCAATGATTGAATAATGCAAAAAAAAAAAAAAATGAAATGGTGGACTACAGTTTCACCTTGAAAGGCCCTATTCTGTCTTTGAAAGAAATACGAACCGGTAGCTAGATGGCTGAAAATCACTCCGGGTCTCACATTCAATAAAGGTCATTCCCTCAACATGTCCACATTGATCATGCCATTAATTTTGTCATTGCTGCTACGCAACAAATCACAAGCAATAACAAGTCCCCTTAAGCTCTCTTTGTGAAAAGTAGCTATAACCTCAGTAACACCAATTGTGCTCACTGGTAACACAAAGTACGGCTTATTGTAAGCTGGTGCGAAACGGGCTCATTTAATCCTTAAGAGAAATTAAAAGGACAAATAAAGCCCCAGCAATGGATAGACGGTTCAGCAGAACAATACTAGGATAGTGGTCCGTCGGCATCGACAACAGTCAATGCAGTGAATTTAAGTTTGCAGAAATTAATTGAAAACCCATCTTATAATCTATTCAACCAAGTGTGGAGAAGTGATCAGCCACTTATGGTTGTAAGCCCAGTGGGAGGCTGATAGTAGTATTCACTGACAGAAACACTGACAGACAAACGCTTCCTGCAAAAATTACACGGCAAGATCAACGTCTGCAGCCCTTCCGGGGAAAGTGACATTTTTGAGGATTTTGAAGTGCTCGCTGAGCTCTTTTCCCTCATAAGGTCATGTGGCTATCCCACTCCCACACCTTAAAGGGTTTGATCACTTCATATTTTTAAGATTCATGCTTCATGACACTGGAGGATTTCTCCAAGGGATGTTAAAGAAATGCAAATCTGAAAGCCTTAAAGCAATATAAAAGGCACAAAATACCTCATGAATAATGCAGAGGGTTATTTTGCCATACTCAAAATGAACTTTCAGAGAAACCGGTTATGCATTTCTGATAGGACTGAAGAATCCAGCACACGCACAAAGTAGTTTAAGTGGCACGGCTGCTTCCTTCAATTTGGACAATGTTTCAGCTCGCGCTGCAGCGTGAGAGAGGCGCGCGCTAGCCGCTCGAAAAAACGGCCTTCAGCAAAGTTGGAACTTCAGCGAGATGTACACGTTTGTACGACTGATACTTTTTTTTATCTTTGCCGTTGTCCTTTGTCCTTCGACTACACAGATTGTCTTTCAATGGGACTTCATGCCAAGCGGCTTTGAGAGTTGTCCTCTGCTATCTTAGCCAAGGTAGTCTGCTGCTTTGTGACACTCAATACTCTGTGCCAAATGTCTGGATTTTTCTGCACTGTGCAAAGGACATTGTTGGTATACATTTCTATACGGTAACAAACAGAAGCACTTTTAGAAGTGCACAAGCTCTGAACACTCTATTTTCTTTTTTTAAAAAGCACTGCTTGAGTACTTAGGTTCAGCCTGTGCGTGAAGTGCATGTTGTGTTGAAATAAAGGACCTTATGATGAAGTAATAGACTTCATTTGGAATCATTTGGAAGCATTGACCAGGTGTAAAAGACTGCTTATCAATTCTATTCTAATTCCCATATATATATATATATATATATATATATATATATATATATATATATATATATATATATATATATATATATATATCACTGGTGTTGGGACATAATTTTGTATCTTCATTTGTATTGTTTTTCAGATTTTTACATCATTTGAAAGACGCCCTTTACATTGGGTGTTAATATATTGATGAATGGACCAAATTACTTGGGAAAAAAATAGTAGGATATACTATATACTGTAATAGTAATAGTATAAATAATATTGGTAAAACATGAATTACTTAAATACAGAGTTCTCAGAGTTCTCTACCTGTATTTCTACAGAAAAGCAAAAAACGACTTGCTTTTAAATATACTGAAGCATCAAACAGTTTTGAAAAATAAACCTATTAAAAGCTATTGGAGTTGATAAACTATTAAATGTTTTATTGCAAAATGCCTAGACCACCTTTATAATTTCTCTTTATAGTATGAGTATCTGTAGTATGTATTCTGTAAAATCATTAATACTGCCTTTATTAGAGGAATATATTTTTCTTTCTTTTATACATCACCTGTTATTCATCTCCAAAACTCACTCCTTAAATTCTTACCAATGAATTTGAAACATTGTGGAATAAAATTCCAGGAGCTGCAAATACATAAAAAACAGGGAAAAACTGAGATATGTCTTTAGGTATAAACGTCTCATGCCTATGCCTAAAAAAAGGTCCAGCTTGACTTTTAGGTCTCAAATGAAGATGCACTGCCCAGCTAAAAAAAAGTTCCTTTCCATTTGGGTTTAAATGAGCAAATGACTAATAAGAGACTTGGGTTAGATAATTACTGCAGTAATTAATATGTACCAGCAGGCAGCAATTCTTTTAACCCTGACCAATGCAGTGAGTAGCGTCTCATTTCTTAAACAAGCATGTGGGAAGGCATATTCCTGTGGCTGCAGAAAAGATTTTCAGAGGGGTCCGATTATTGTCCTGCATTCAACAACAACAAAGGGAACAACTAAGGAGAAGCTGAAATTACTGGAATGGGGTTCAGACTTGTCCAGTGCATTACAACCTGGAAGGACAACCAACGTTTTTGGAAGATATGTGGTTGGAAAATATGTAAAATGCTTGTGATTGGAGCAAAACTTGCAATATTGAGACTAAACAGTTAAGAAAACCTATTGTTAATGAGGATAATTGTAAAAAAAAACCCAATTCAAATGTATGCTGTTATTAAAGTTAAAGGAGTTCCAGTGAAATATTAGAGTTTGTGACTCTTTTCTTTAGCAGCCAGTATATGATGACAATAGTATATTATTCCCTCACATTCTCAGAAGACATGTCCTTCAAGTTTTGACTGTATTTTCTTGGAGTACTCTTTCAAATGCTAGATTCTTCTGCTCCAAAGCACAACTATCATTGCAAAATCACACGTTATGTTAAATCATGCATTTCCACTAGACACTCACAAAACTTTCATAGTCTAGCTTTAATAGAATTTGTAAATTTGTAAATTCTGTGAGAACCCGGCGTGGGCTTAGCTATTAGCCAATTTGCAACATAAACAACATTATTTGTTCTAAGTTAGTTAAAACATTTTCTTCTGTGTGATGCTATTTAAGACAATACGTACTAAGTAGCTCCAGTTATGTATAATTATGCTTTGAATTGTTTTTGTATAGATGTAGCAGCATTCAAAAACAGTACAATAAATGGCTGCTATATTTGTTTTGAGGTAGAACTCTATAGAATATATTTTGTAACTAGGCCTTCGTTTTAAAGGTTCGGCTATTTGGGAATGATGTTTCATAACAGTGTTATAAATATGAATATTAATGTCTGCACTTCAGTACAAGCGTCATTCTATTAGTACAGTATCATTTACTCCTGACACCATGTTATGTTAGTTTACTGTTACTAGTGTAAACTGTTTATTAACATATAATAGTTAAAATAGCATAATACAATATGCGTGTGTATTGAGGATCCTATGAAAGTACCTTTCAAGTAAAGTATTCTTAAAAATATACTACTGACATGCTCCACTCATACAGTGTCAGGGACAGTATCGTATATATATATATATATATATATATTTCACCCCTCTAGCATCTGAAACCATTCTGCCGTCCCAGGATTTCACTTCCTTGCCAGTTTGTTTGTTTGTTTGATTCCATGCCCCACTTTCACAATCCTTATCAATAAACTCATTTAGACAGGCTACCTCCAGCTGCACTGCACTGTTTCTTAGATTAGATTCCGCAGTGCTTGGGAGTGGAGGGGGGTGGGTGGTTGTTCTCTCGGTATAGAAAGCATTAGGCTGTGACTTCCCAATCGGCAATCAGATCGAAAAAACACATGTAGTCAAGGTGAGTACATAGTGAGTTAATTGCACCTCCTGCACTAAAACGTAAACTAATTCCGTGCTGCTCCAGTCGTTTCTTTAATGTAATTAAAAGCAGTTTACAGTAGGACGGTGGCTGCCGCGCCGAATTATCCGCGGCGACGTGCTAACGGTCCCAAGAGTTGAGCTTTACGGGAGTCTCCCTCTTTTTCTTTTTTTTTCTCGTCCCCTGTTCTCTCCTGATATGATCAAATGGGCTTTTCTGTATGTCTTAATCTGCATGCTGTTGGCCCCTTCTTACCAGATCCATGAGTCATTACTAACAGCTAGAAGAGAAATCATTGGAGGAAAGAACACACTAATATAGCTTATCAGTCTGCCACAGCTGGGCAGGGATCGCTGCTGAGGGCTGGGGAGGTAAATTGCAAGGTGTGCCTCAGTGTATTAACATTCAAGTTCTTTCAGAAGGGATTGATCTCTCCCTGCTATAATACATGGAAATGCCTGTGTATTATCCCCTCTGCCTGGAAAGAAGGACTTGTTTCTTGTTTCTCTTTGCCGTGTTCAATAGCCACTTAAAAAAAATACGCCGTCATGCCACGCCAAGGACCCGCAGCATTCATATGCTAAACGCTGCGGCCTTCAAAAGTTCACACAAAGATGAGGCAGTTAATGCTGTTTACGGTGAACAGAGCTTGGCGGCATCTTCATTAATATTGGCCACATGTAAGAAAAACATAGGACCCACTTGAAGCCGTTACACCAGCTGATTCTTCTTTTTCATGATAAAATAAGCCGCAATCAGCCTGTCTCTAGTTTGATCGCTTTCCCTCTCTCTCTAGTGGAAGTCTCTATGGAAACGATGTAGAATGACACGCAAGCTGACACTTACATGCGGCCGTCATACAAGTGTCTCCGCGCTATCGCTTTACCCAACGCGATGAACAAGAGATAAAAACAGGGGGGCGTCTGAGGGGTTGGGGGATGCGAAAGAGTTATGAATCTTGACCTTTGCTTTTTAAAACATGCAACATTCATGGTTTGGGCTCAACCTGGAGCAGCGGACTGGCATTCAAAAGGAACTGCCCTTCAGGCACGATGATCAGCGGAGAAAATGGCAAAACGTAAACAAAACGTCGGCGGTAATACGTCCGGGGCCATAAATTATGAAGGCGCGCTTGGGAGATTGATGAAATATGCAAGGATTCAAGTCAACTATACCTGCTTCGGCTTTATCTCAATTGTGTGTGGGGGAGTGCACGGCAGAGCCCACTCTTAGCTGTGGAGAGGGCGAGGGAGAGAGAGAGAGAGAGAGAGAGAGAGAAAACTCTGTGTACTCCCATCTGTATTTTCAAATGTCAATGACTGCTGCCATCAGGTGCGTGGTGTGGGTGTGCAATCAGTAATAAGCGGATAGTCGAGAAAAAGAAGAGAGAGGGAGGAAAAAAAAAAAAAATAGACGTTTGATGCGAGGTAGTCTCCCAGGGCGCTGAGCTATTGTCAGGCCGCGTTGGTTTTGTGTCTCGCCGCGCTGTTTTACAGCCTCAAAGATGAGTCAGTTGCCCAGGCTTTGGGGCTTCTTCAATAGGACGCGATGAAAGGATTCTATGAACGTTGGCCTGCGATGAATTGTAGGTCGGCTCACTAATGACTCGGGTGAAGAATAGTTGTTTGTTTGAGCGCAACTCAAGGTTTACCGCAGGCGCGCGTGAGGGGGGTCTGCGCAGCCGAGCTTTGGGGGCCATGGTGAGGTCTAGAGGTCAAGGAGGACTACAGCAGAGAGGATTCTTTTGACCTGGAGTCTAACCCCAACGCATCCAGGCCGAAGCGTTACATATTCTCTGCAGATCAAGTGAGATCATTGCCGCTCGCATCACTTGATCCGCGTCTGGGGCAGACTTTTCATCCGTTGGAGACGTTTGCGGGGAAAAATCAGCAAAACTAATGAGTTTTGCTTTGATTGTCAAGTGTTAATGAGAGAGCAATTACCGCGTGCCCAGAACACTCGGGTTCACATTGTCATGCTCTGTCTGCTACCTCCCTCAACCACAACAAGCCTTGGAGGATACTCGCTATTTTCCTACATGTGAATTCATTAATAGGTCCGCTGACGACGCCATGGATGAGTTGTCTTGTGTGAGCGATTAGGCTGCGCTCTTAAAAAGGAAAGGATACATGCTTCCTGGTGTGGACGTACAGAGGCCAGCTGTGTCACTGAATCAGGCACAAGAGAGCGAACGAAAGGTCAAGAGTTGCTACTAGATGAGGGATTCGTACATGGGGTCTGTTGCTTTGAGGAACAAAGAAATGCCAATGCTAGTACAGGAAGCTGATGAGGCTGAGAAAATTAGAAAGGGGTGAAGCAGTAGATGTGCCAGAATCAACTAGTTGAGATTTGGGAACACAACTCCCTGATGACTTTACCAGTGCCTTAACAGCTCTACACACCTTGCACTGACAAAAGAATAGTGATTACATGAAAGTATCTAAAAGTATCTGAATCCCTATATACTATATTTACATTGTCTAATATTTACACAGGCCCACAGATTTTTTTAAATAACTTTACACAATAATACAAAGCCAGATGTTCTAAACACTATTTCAGTTACTTCTACCCACAGGTACCCAGAGCCCCCTGTCCCAGGATAATCTTTGGTCTCTACTTAGACCTTAAAAGTCTGGATTGCCTGTGCGCCACCATTTCCACAGGAACCAGGTAAGAACTGTGAGCATTGTTGTTTGTTTTTGGGAGAATACAGGGCACTATATTCTTAGGACTGCATTTAAAAACATATAACTTTCCTGTATGTTGAATACATATCACCATTGTCCTACGAAGACCACATATCAATTTTCATTTTTCTAGATCATTTGAACACAACAGCTGCCATTTGTATCCTGCTTTTTGATGAATGGGTCAATAGATATTATTTGCATTGAAACTTCTTTGCATTAACTTACACTGTAAAGACTATATTGGAGATACTTAATTCTTGTTTTTTTCATTAGATAGTGACAATATTCAAAATTCCTGCATTCCATTATGCCCCAATGCTTCATTTGAAGTATGCTGTTGGCTTTAGTTGTGACACTGTGTTAAAACTAACCCCATCATGTGGAGGCTGTACTTTAGTCTAACGTACCTGCTGCCATCCGATGTGAAATTACAGCCACTAAGAGAGCGAATAATATTAAATAGGCCTCATTTCTTCAGGTAAAAACACCAATGATGAAAAAAGCTATTCCTGTAGTACAAAAACAGACTTCAGGGTGAATCCCGAGACACATCAGTCTGATTCCTGTCAAAATTCACAGAAGGGGTTACTACTGGAACACGAGGAGACCTGTGTAAGGCTATTCCCAGCTCTGCCCTCCTAGAGCGAATAAACAGGGGAGCACAACCCATAGTACACTCAGAAATACAGGTTCCCGAGTAGGTTCTTGGAGCTCTTCTTCACACTAGCGCATCTTAATTATTCTTTCTTTGGCTTGTTAGGGAACCAGGACATGGTTCTTCTATGACTACAAAGAACAGTATTTTCAGCAGCTTCGTGTCTAAAAGTGTGCTTGTGGTATCAGGTCCTGCTTTTCAGACTCTTCAAAATGAAGATTTTAGCCCAACATGTTAGCGAGCGGTACGGGATCTCAATATGTAATGCAAATGACTTCCTACAGCCTTTGCTGCAATTGTGCAGACATGCCAGTGTAACAACTGCCTTCCCAAACAGCGCATTCTATTAGTTGATTTCTATATCTGGGGGGGGTTGCCGAAAAAATGCAGCTTATTACTGTGCTATTTGCACATCTCACTGTGAATGAGACGCTGTTTGTCCTTTGCGATGCGTTTGAATAAGAAATAGTATTAATGTGGCGCAGTCGTGCTGCTTGTCCGCGTACATCACCGCATGCAACATCTGCTTTCTGTGACAGAACAGAGCAGGATCAATTTGTTGTGTGCATGCATAACTAATTCATCACATTGTTCTCCTGTAGATCTGAAACACACACACACACGAGCACGCACACACTTTTTTTTTCCTCGCTGAATTATGTTGTAACCTTAGTTGGAAATTAAACCATTTGGATCCGAATGTATCACATTACAAAGACATTCTCTCACTAGCAGAGCGCTTGCTTGGTTTCAGATGATTTTCAGCTACTCTTTTTTTTCCCTCCTTACAAAATACCCACTGAAATCTTTGCCATCTGCTTTCTGTGTATGTGTAATCTCAGAATACTATTGACCAGTGACTATACACTCACTGACCAGATGTTCCAGCTCTGCTGCAAATGTGAGCAGAGCTTACACGTAGTGCTCCTGCGTGATAATACGGTTGCTACACTGATGTTCTTATGATGTTTTGAATGTACTGTCCATCCTGAAAAACAATGCTATTGAAGAATATTTACCGGTTCTCACTGATTGTGACGTTTCAATGTTCAATTGCTGTCAAACCATACAAAATACAGATTCCTGATGAATTTTGAATGTTGTTTTGTGTGTTTATATGATTGCATTTGTCGTATTTTCCCAAATTTGATACAAAAGAAAGAGAGTTTGTTACTTAACAAAGCAATGCATTTTGTTACAGTTGTGTAGGTGGACAAAACAAGCCTATGAATGTTGATCTACAATGAGTTGCCCACCAGTGGTCAGTTTTGCTCTCTGTTTGGGCATAACTCAAGGTTTACCGGGGGTGGGCATAAGTTGAACCGTGCAGCACTTTTTGGGGCTACAGTGAGCTCAAAAGGTGACTACAATCTTGTTTTCTATCCCTGATTTTGTAACATTGCTTTTACAGGATTAAATGGTACAATTTGAAACAAAAACTTTTAAAACCTTTAAAACTGGGAAAAAGAAAAACAGTGCTGTTACTCATTTTTTTCATGCAAGCATGTTACCAAGGTGTCATTAATGCATCATTAATGAATTACCTTAAACAGCCCTAGGCCATATGAATGCTCAGTTAGTACATATACTAAGCATTTGTTGTGACATTACACACTTGTTTAAAACTCAAACAGGTGTCAGGTTTGAAATTTTATGTTGTAGGAAAATAAAGAATCCCAATGAATCCTTTGATTGTTTATTTGATTGTATTTCTTAAATTTTCCCAAATTTGATCCAAAATAAAGAGTTTGTTGCTTAACAAAGCACTACATTTTGTTATAGCTGTGTAAATGGACAAAACAAGCTTAAGAATGTTCACCTACCATGAGTTTGCAGCCAATGGCCAGCTCTGAGCATAACTAAGCTACAACGAGGTCAAGAAGTGAAGGAGAACTACAATCTTGTTTTTCATCCCTGATTTCTTAATATGGCTTTTGTAGGACTGAATGGTGCAGTTTGTAAAACTTTTCAAAAAGTAATTAAAATGACCAAAGAAATGTGAAGGAATAACAGTTTTGATGTTACGTGAAAGACGTCTACGTACTGTGTTGCAGAGATATAGACAGAAGTTAGCATGCTTACCAGCTAGCCTCAGCCCATCCTGTCATGTAATACCACTTTGTCACTCAAGGGGTGATAGAGAGTCACCGTAGTGTTGAGTTTGCCATCAGTCCAACATGAGAGGATGAGGAAATAGTGCTGCTCTGATGCAGAATTGTAAACTCTTCTTGATCATCTTGAAGGTCTTTCTCCTGGTAAGATCATTTAAGAGCAGATATTCAATAGTAGGACCAGAAAATGTAATGGTAGCCGAAGCTTTTGGCAAACAACCATAAAAAATATTTAAGAGAAGGATGAATAATATATGAATAATATGTAATCTAAGTACAATTTGTCTGCTATTTTAATATAAAGTGATTAACTGTTAAACTCTTGCATATTTAGCTGGAAGTGCTGAAAGTATTTCTTCAAAGGTCATTTAAAAGCTAGGTTTAATAGAGAGGGATACAATTTCTGATTCTCTAACAGCCACACTGCACCTCTTAGTTTTGTACATTGAAATAGAAAAATAGTGCTGTTAATATTTTTTTATGCAAGCACATTATTAAGGTATTATTAATGCATTATTAATGCAGAATTAATAGAGGACCAGCCCTGGGACATATGTATGCTCAGTTAGTATATACGCTAAACATGTGTTGTAATATTACACATAAAATACATTTAAACATGTGATTAAAACTTAAACAGACATCAGGTTTGAAATGTGATGTTGAAGTTCTTGTATAACCTCTAATGTAAGATCTAATGTACCTTTTCTTCCTTAAAAGAATCAATTAAATGCAGAATAAGTGAGTGGAATGTTAAGAAAACAACAGAACGACCAGAGCACTACTGAACCAGACTGTTCTCTAAGAGCTACCAGTTGTTGGAAATACTGTAGCTAATGCCAAAATCCAAATTTTTAGGTGTTTTTAGTCTTTTCAAACATCACAGTGTTCGAGTGAGCTGTTAAGTACTTAACCGGGCCGTTCGGTTCTGTGTGCAAGTGCAATTTAATACAATGCTGTTAATCTTTTCTGAGGTTTTAGCTGTTTTCCAGTGATTATGACCCCATTAGTGCTAGCAATCTGCCTTGATTCGATTGACTGTGATATGAAATGAACGCTAGTGTTTAAAAACTAAACCACACATGATGATTTTTTGATGAAGCTGCTCTCAATTTATACGCAAATGAGGGACCAGCCCAGATGAACGTTTATAAAAAATAAGTGCTGCAGAAACATTTTTGAAGCCTAAACATTTGTACTGTAACCTTCACTTAACCACCAACCAGCTATGGTTTCTTTACTTGAGTGGGGATTCTGGGGTGTCGGGGTGGTGGGGACACTCATGGCTTATGGTAGGGTTCACAAATTCACTACTATTTACTAATTTATCATATAATATTTGCACAGATATGAATAAACTGTACATCAACTGATAACAATAATAAAGAAATTAAAGGAAAAACTAAAGTTACTGTGGCCAAATGGGGCTAGAGGAGGAGAAGGCATGGTGGTATGGCCAATGGATGTTGAGCCTGATTCAAAAACAGTAATAAGGGTGCACAAGTACTTTGTATGTGTGATTAATTCACACTAACGTCTTCACTGGTATGGCGTCCAAATGTGTATAGGCGATAAACAACTCACAGCCAGCTTGAGGGCACTGTTTTAAAGTTGTTCTCTCATGCAGGACAGGCTGGACAGTCTAAATATTTAAGGGATGACGTGCGTGTGCCCTGGCAGCATGTGTGCCGCGCCTCTGCGTCTCATCTAGATGGAGTTGACATCGGCCGTCTTTGCATAGGAAGGTCACCGAATTGATTTCAAATAAATTTTTATGTGGTAAAGATACGGATCTTAATGACCAGCCTTTGTGAGGTCAGGGATTAGAGCGGCCCCGCCGCTAACAAAAGCAGGTGAAATGAATTGCATATAGCCAGCGAAGGCTCGGTGTCAGCCGGTGCTCGGGCCTGGGCAGCCTTGTCTGTGTGTGAAATTTTAATGGAGCCCTTTCTTTGTTGTTCGGGGACAGGCGAGGCGGCCGGGGCCGGCCCGGGCAAACAGCCGCGCCGAAACAGCGGCGCTCGCAAGATATTCCTCGGCAGTGTACTTTTATAGGTGAGACAAAGCAAGCATTACTAGGACAATAAAGGACCAGTCATTATTTGGCGTTGGTAATCTCGCACAGATGGTCCCGCGCTTGATGTTCAAATCACGTTTTGTTGCATTTTCACAGCCTTGAATGAGCTGTGTACACAACCATTGTTTGATGAGGAAAATTGAAGGCAGGCCTTGTAAACTGTCGGCGCCTGATGCCAAAGACAGAGCTTGACTGAGACGGCTTGTGCAGGACATTTTTATTTCTTTCTTTCTTTTTCCTTTTTTTTTTTTTCCTTTTTTGGCCTGTTTTTGTCGCCGAGTCCAGCCTATAAGCTGAGCTCCGTCTGCAGATGGAGGGAGCATAATGATTGTGTTATGAGGTGGGACTGTGAGTGCAGTGCAGCTTATGGGCAAGCCGCAGAATGGCGTGAGGGAATAGACTTAGGTTTACATGGATGAGACAATTTCTCTTCAGGGTTTTGGTGTAATTTAGGTTGAGCGATGCCCCTCCTCTGACAATTGAAATGAAGGCTCTATGTAATTAACCTAGAAATAGGATGAAACCCCAACTCAACCCTGTGCTGCAGCGTAACACTGTCATCATCTTTTCCAACAATTCAATTTCATCCTTTCCTCCTTTGAATAAACAATTTAATGAAATCAAAATTAGGCACGACCCTTTTATGGGGTCGACCCTTTTCAAACGCTGTAATATCCCATGAGGGGGGCTGCATTTAATTATTTATCTTTTTAAGGAATGCTTATGGAGCTCGACACCAAATAGCACACAGAAACCTACACTTTTACCTCAGCCAGCAGTATAAGCAGCAATGTAGAGGTTACAATACAACAAGCATAGATGAAGCTTAAACTAAAGTAGATGCCAACTTGCATAAGCCATCACAGAATGATGCAAGCATGTTTTTATTCACCCCTTTAATTACTAGGGTTTTATTATTTCATGTCATACAGGTTGACCTCTTATATTGTTCCATCCAGTTAATTTCTTTTTATAACAGTTTGTGTACAGTCAGTCAGAAATCACCTGTCATATAATCACCAGCCATCAAATACAGGCCTGCTTACAGTATTTACAGCAATATATTCCACAGCAATATATTCCACATATATTCAGTGTTGTTGAGGTCTATTTTTTCCAAGATTGTAACGCAATGTCCGGGGTGTCCAGGAGAAATCTGGAACTAAACTTTGTTCTACAAAGTGGCGCACAAGATATTATTACTACTTCTACTTATTTGAAAATAAGGTATTTCTGCTACTTTGTACTGTATTTATGCTTATTTGCCTTTGATGTATTGATATCTGGTGTTCCTATTGGTTAAAATACACTTATTACTAAGACAAAGGTTTTTACACAATGAGCTTTGGTGCCTGAGACTTTTTGCACAGTAGTGTATCTCAACTTAAAATATAACAGGTGGAACATAATGGCCATTCTGGCTGCCCTGATTATTATTCATTTCACTCAGCTACAGTGTGCAAATGGGAACTTATGTTATGAACGTGTGTTTATGTTTCTCTATGTCTTGTTATGTGTCATCATTTGTCCATATCCATTTAGATTCAAGATTCAAGAGTTTTATTGTCATGTGTACAGCAGAACAGACAGTTACACTGTACAATGAAATTCTTACTTTGCTGCTCCTCCATTTACCAATAGATAAAGATAACAAATAAAAGAAATAAAAAATATATATACAAAATATACAAAGTATAACAATATCAAGTTGAAGAATAAAAGTATTTTTATAGTTAAAGAATAAAAAATAAAAGTTATGTGTGCTTTTATGTGCAAGTATGAAGAGCAGCAGCCATAAAGTGCAAGTTGCAAAAAACAAATGTAAACAATAATATTTGTGTGAGTAGTGAATGTAAACAGTATTCTGACAGTACAGTGAGTGTAAGGTGTAGTTTAAATCTGTTTGTATGTAGGCACGTCAGTGTTTGTTAGTATGTGCCTGTAACTGTTATATGTCCTTGTTGACCTGTATGTTCTATGCATATACGTATATATATATATATATATATTTATATATATATATATATATATATATATATATATATATATATATATATATATATATATATATATATAATTTCACCTAAACACACTAAGCTCTGTGTGTTTGACCCCTAAATGCTGGGGACAGGCTTATTTCTCTCATTCTTTTCTGTAAAACAAAGCTGTTTTCTGTTACTCATACAAACATTGCGTCATCTGTTAGATCACCTCCTGTCTCGGTGCGGCTCGTCTAAAGCTGCTTACTAGCTAGCTAATATTGTAGCTCTTGGTTATATCAGATATCAAGTATTTCAATGAAAATTTCTTTATTTACTTGATATTTTGTTTTTTACTGATTTGTTATATTTACTAATGCAAATCTAGTAACATATACTACTTCCTGTTTAATGTCTTTATTACATACAGTTACAGACTGAACAGTGAACAGACTTTACTGATCATCCATTTCCCAGCATTCTCAGTAGTCTTTACATGAATTTATGTTAATTGATGTTAATTCACTTTATTCCAATTTTTAAGGATGTTATTTTTGTGTCTTGGCATATTTACAGGCTATATATATATATATATATATATATATATATATATATATATATATATATATATATATATATATATATATATATATATATATATATATATAATTTGACATGTTTTTTGTTCTTCTCACCATGATAGTGTTTTGTATTCAGGTTTATCAGTTTACCCTATAGCAAGCACTGCTGTTGAATGGTAACTATCGACCCCAAGCAGTTGCTGAACATAATGGTAAAGATGCTGTAACCCATTTTCCGTCCTCAGAAAAAGGTGACTTGGGTTTTATTTATTACTTCATTACTGTATGAAGAAATTAATGTGACAATATGTTGTCACTGGATAAACAGCCATCTGTTCATTACTGCATGAAGCAATCCATTTAAAATAACTTGTGAGCTGTTTCACTGTGTTGATAGCAAAGCTTTGCGCACTGATGGATATTTGCAGCAATGCTTAGCGAAAGAGTTTGAAGAGTTTAACCCAACTATGCTGAAGTGAAACTAACTAAATCAAGAGTGAAACAGAACTCAAACCCGCAGAGTGCTGCCAGCTCGACTGAAACTATTTCAAATCATCGTCAGCTGCTGTTAGACGTGTGCGTGAACGAAAACTAATATGCAACACAAATATAAAGTTATTAAATGCAAATTTGCTAAGAAACTGTATGTATTGTTTCAAGGTTTGCATGACTTTCAAAAGTTTGCATGACTTCTAGGTACTTTCATCACGTCCCTATTGGCTCTTTTCCCATTGAAGAGAAGGGACCTGGGAGAAAGTGGAGGGGGTGCGGTGGGGAGGTGGTGAGGGTGGAAATCTGAATTATTTCTTATTTGAACACGTACATAAACAGCGGTGTTTACCTTCCACAACATCCAATAATCAATGAGAGAAATGTGGGTGAACTCCGCAGTGTTGTAGGCCTATAATTATTTATCTCTTTAAGCTATGCTTATGCAGCTCCACATCAAACATCCAACAATAAGGCGCAGCGGCATATGTTTTGGAGGTGGAGATGAGCCATATTCTTAAGATCCATATGTGCACATGACTCTGATGACACAGTGTGCATTGTAGCGTAACTGTGGTTATGAAGAATAGTCAGACATATTTGCACAACAAGCCATGTTATACGCTGCTATTCACTGAGAATCCACAAATCAACGCTTCATAGACGAAAGAAACATCCGAGGTGTCACTGCTAGGTTATATTGATTCCTAGAGCTTAATCCAGCACAACCCCTGGCCCGAAAATCCATTCTGCCTGTTTTCATCATCCGGCCTACTTTAGTCTTTGGTAAGGTTTTTGGCGTTTATAATACCAGCGGCACCTAATACCTAGGAAATATGCAAATGATCTCTCCAAGGACAATGAATGCTCGCATTGTATCAAACTCCTTTCTTCCATTTGATAGTGAGGAGGAGGATGCAAAACGTTTGTGGTAACAGAATTTGTAAATAAGGTCCCCTCGGAGAGATGTGAAAAGATAGGCACAGGCGGAAACATAATAAAGACATAGAGCCAGAGAGTGGGGCCGCATACATTACGGTCAGGCCGGTCAGTTGTAAAAATAATAATAAAAAAAAAAATGTTTCAGTATTTTATTTGCTTATACATCACGCCACCTCAGCAGGGTCATTCAGGCGCTAGACAGGGCCAACAAATTTCAGTAAACATATGATAAGTAATGATTTCCATGCCCTGTACGGTGTAGGGAAAGGCTGTTTTTTCCCAAAAATTGGCAACGCGTTTAGAGAGCGCCTCGCCGGGATTCACTGAAGCGTAGCTAGCGTTAAGCGTCCTGGCATCGCGCCGAGCACTCTTTGGGTCCAAGTGACAAAAATTCTGCACGCCTGTCCTACCGTCATGTATAAAGTAAGCTAGAAAACTGGGGCGATTGATCGGGATACCTCTTAAACACCGGTGAATGGACGTCCAGCAGTGCGTCTTGCCTTTCATCTCTGTTATTACCCACCCCACCCTCTGAGTTCATTGACACCTTTGCGGCAGTGCATTTCAGGACCGGTTGGTTACAGGCTGTTGGACTCCATACAAAGTGACCGCCTGAATCACCTTCATCCCGAGCTTGATTCGCTGAACCATTGAAACTTTTCCAGCTTGTGCTCCTTACCTGAGGGAGTCCCTCTCCACCTGTGAGAGGAGCATGAAAGGCTTTCTTCAAAATCAGCAATTGATATAGGGCTCTCTAAGAAAGCAACGCGCCGCAGCGATCGATCCCACTGAACTTCCAGCCCAGCAGATGCACACTGCCTTTCGCAGCTGCTGAAAGCATCACGATGCTTCACGATGACAGGCCTGTTTCATCATAGCTATGACAACAGTTGTCATGGGTAATCTCAAATTATCATAAATAATCTCAGAGATTAGTTTAACCTCGGGAATGATTAGACGGCTGTAGGTCAGGAACATGACTAAACACACAGACGGCGTCTCTTAGCGCATGCTAATGACACTGTGCGCTAAATTCTCCCTGTTAAAATGAGGGACCCGAATGAGCTTCATTTTCCTTCCTGATGATAATTGCGTTTTCATCAGGAGGATGAGTGTTTTTTTTTTTTTTGTTTGGTCCAATTTACACTGCCTTCAGGCTTTCCTTGTTTTTATCATCAAGGCCTTAGGTGATGCATGTTATAGCTTCACTCTGTATGGAATCATTTGCAGTTACAGTAGGATCCTCTTCAGAAGTTTCTAATTAAAACTTTTCAAGAGATCCTCGTGTGACAAAGATTTATTTTTGTTCTTATTTCGAAAATATGAGTTCTATTGAGCTAACGAAGGCACCTGAAACTTTGTTCCAAAGGGTTCTTCCTACAAGAACCTCAGTGTCAGTCAGAACTCACTAGTTTAGCTTGTAATGTATGATCAGCATGTTTATTTGCTAAAAAACAAATGAGGAGCTTCGAGACTGTGCGATTACTAGCCCACATTTCATTTTTAATTCCACTGTCAGGTGAACTATGTTGTATCTGAGTACTTGGCACAGTGCGCTGGGATGCTGGTAAGAGCCACAAACTGAAACATGTCGAGAAAAACCTGAAGTCTTTTGGCCATGGTTGGTTGTTGGCCAGCCTAAACCCCACTATGGTTTAAATGACACTGCCGGTTAATATGTTTTCCAAGCATGACTCTTTACGTCCAGCGAACCCAGAGGCTGGAATTGAGACCATGATAATTTCCCTAGGCGATCCTAGAGAGCCAGGAGTAACAAGGGTCTGAGTGAGAACATATGGGAGGAGCTAGAAGCTGATTGCTCATGTGCTGTTGTTACACAGTCATCACACTTTGTCCTCTGAGTCTAGCAAGAACTGCTGTCTTTGTCTCTCTAATATGTAATTCAATTTAAGTTAATTGTGTAGTGCTTTTTACATTGATGTAGTCACAAAGCAGCTTCACAGAAGTTTGAAAACATACAGTGACAACATGTATTCCTCACTCAGCAAACCAGAGGCAATGGTGGCAAGTAAAAACTCCCTCAAGACTGGAGAAAGACACCTTGGATGGAAACCCAGAGTCATAAGGGGAGACCTATCCTCCTATGGTCAAACAATATTTATAGTTTATAAAGCCAAGTTCAGGAAAAAAGCTGAGACAATCTCTGCTTGAAGTCAAAAAAGCTTTGGAAACTGCACACGTAGAGGCAGTTTCTGACTGAGGCAATCTCTGACTGAGGCAGTCTCTGACTGAGGCAGTCTCTGACTGAGGCAGTCTCTGAAATCTTTGTTTTTGTGAAAAGTGGGAGTGAACTGAGACAGTCCCATCATATCTTGATGCTGGTCCAGCTGGATGACACAGGGGTGCGGTTGAGGGTGTAGCATATGGCAAGAATGAAGAGGAGAGCTGATTGGTGTTACGCAAAGGGGAGGCCCTGACGGTCAGTCTACCAACAGCACTCGGCAGGACAGGAGGACATTATTATAATATAAAATACGATATAAAAAAATGTTGAGTAAAATGTGCCCAGTTACGATTACAGAAAACGAACTAGCTAAATATTACTGGCATTAAACTGATAGACAAATCAGTCACTCCTTTAACAGACAGTTCTGTGTATATACAAGACAATTGCTTCACTTTATTTATGGAACATTTAATAATTTCATGGTTTTCTTTTTTGACAGTGATAAGACTGAAAACTTGAAACAGAAAGTAGGTTTGCAGCTTAAGAGCTATTATTTTTTCAGCTAATGCTCATATGGTCATAGCCACATATCTAAATTTATACTTAACAGTGGCTATTATGTTATTAACATCAAATTTCCATTTATCTCCATGATGAAACATACACTTCTGTATCATTTTCTTACTTTAAATGTATTTTTATGAATTGCTTAGTAAAACTCCAGTTTAGAGCCTAATAGCAATTATTATTAGAGAAGCCTACTCTCTGTCAGCTTTTGAGACAGCAGCTGTTTGTGTTTTTGAACAAAACACTTGTGATGTAACAATTCTTTTACTTTTACTATTTACTCTTTAAAAACATTTGTGAACAGATTTTAATTGTTCCATATCCTAATGTATATTACCCATAGTATTATTAATTACAGCAATATACAGGTATCAATACTGTAGCAACCTGCTACGGTCTGTGGATCGTGCACGGTGGATGGCCGCATGCGGAGCACATAGGGAAGCAACAGACTTGCATTAAGAGAGAATTTAATAATGTAAATTGCTGTTGTTAACATAATAAACTGTTGCTTGTAATTGTTGTGCTATGTTGTGCTGGACTGTGGGGCTGGTTAGTGAGGTTGTACAGTGTACCATCAGGGAGAGTTGGGTAGCTGGAGGTGACCTGCATGCTATCCCAGCCATTGGTAGCACCGGTGGAGGATCTGTGCTTCTGCTGTGTTCAATAAAAGAACATTTGATTAAAAGCTTCGTGTAAAAATAGATGCTTGTAGATACATTTGCATGTAAAAACACAGCAGAATACACCCAGAATACACCTCCTTATATCTACACTCTACAACCATATAGGAGCCCTTTGTAGCTCTACAATTACAGACTCTAGTCCATCTGTTTCTCTGCACTTTAAAAGGTAATTTTGTGTTTTAGTCAGATAAACTGCTATTATTATGTTGATTGAACTAACTGTCCATTACAACGTAATAAAATGAGTTTTAAAAACTTAAAACTCAAATATGAACATTAAAACTTATTATCTTTTTTTTATTATTAACTTATTATCTCCTATTTGACCAACGAAAAAAGGCTTTTCAGACAACTTGTAGTTACAGTTAACTGAAATTAACTGTATTTTATAGTTGTAGTTTAAATAAAAGTCCACATTGTGTCATCTCAACTGCATGCTTTTAGAGTTCGCTAACATATGTATAAGGTTAAAATGGTGAATGGCACATTTGGCTTGTGGCTATCAAAATTAGCAAGCAGGCTAATATTACACATAATAGCTGTTCTAGCTAGAAGGTAACTGTCATATCAGTCGATTCCTAAACAATTAATACACTTTAAGTGGTTATATAACCAGCTAGCTAACTGGCCCGGTGTTTACATGTGGCTAGGTCTTGAATGTTTAGAAGCGACCGTTAACGAGAACATTACCAACTGGCATATTTCAGCTAACTAATAAAAATATTGTGAATTGTTAATAAAAAAAGGTTTTGGATCTTACCAAACCGAAATGTATTTCTCGTTTCAAAGTAATGTTTCAGCAGGCTGATTTGAACTGTTACTATTATAAGAGCTCTTACTTAAATTAGACCAATGCAACTGGAAAAACTTGTCATATCATGATAAGAGAACTTCCTGCATTGTTGTCAAAATTGAAAAAAATACATTCTGCCAATTTGATTTAAGTTAACAAAATTAATTTCTGTGAGTCCACTACACTTAAAATAACTAGTTGAGTAAATTTCCAGGTTGTTGTCTGAACAAAACTTAGTTATGTTCAGTAAACTTAACAGGTTATGTCTTTACAACTTAACTGAGTCAAAGCAAAAAGATGACTTGACTGAGTTGAGTCAACAAATTATTTTTTACAGTGTGCATACTTTGTTTCTCTTTTATTCAGTGTTCAGGACCCCTAAAGACACACCACAGAGCAGGTACTGTTTAAGTATGTGGTGGAGCTGTGTAGTGTGCTGATATGAGTGGATCAGACACAGCAGTGCTGCTGGAGTTTTTAAACATTTCAGTGTCACTGCTGGACTGAGAATAGTCCACCAACCACCAATATCCAGCCAACAGTGTCCTGTGGGCAGCATCCTTCGTCCATTGATGAAGGACTAGAGGGTGACCAACAGATGAGCTATCATCTCTGATTTTACATCTACGAGGTGGACCAGCAAGGTAGGCGTGTCTAATACAGAGGACAGTGAGCGGACACAGTGTTTCAAAACTTCAGCAGCACTGCTGTGTCTGATCCACACGTACCAGCACAGCATACAGTAGCACACCACCACTGAGTGAGTGCCCCTAATAGTACCTGAACTGTGGTGGTCCTGTGAAGGTTCCTGCAAAGTTCATCTATATGGTAAGTGGAACAGATGAATTAGATTTAGATACAAGGAAGTTTACCTCATGAATTGGCCGATGGGTGTGTGAGCCATCATTATAAATGAAACCTACAGTGAGTGGTGTTAATATTGATTACAATACTCTCATGATGGTGGTACAGTTTTCTGCAGCTGCAGGTGATGCACTGGATGTGTTACGTGTATGTGGCTCATGTTTGTTTGCAGGTGCAGTCTCAGTCCCCATGGTTGCTGCTGTTAAGAAGTAGGTGGAGCCACAACAATATAAAGTCTACCACTAGAGGGGAATAGGGCAGGCAGGAGGGAGAGACCCAGACCCAGATAGAGCTGTAGGGGAGGGGTTTTGGGCCATGGGCAGGCAGCATGTTGTGTGTTTAGATAATGGTTAAAGACACCATTAGTAGTTGTGTTTCTTTTTTTTTTTCTTTCGTGGAACTGGACAGGTAAGCAGGAGCGCGCTCTTACATCCCTATCACATAGGCCTTATTTGTCTAGACACATAAGGTAAGGGGCGGGCACCATCCTTTGTATGTTTTGTTTATTAGCCTAAGTTTAGTGCAGATAGTTTTTGTTTTTCTTTAGATTAGATACTATATTTGTTTCGTTAGTTTAGGGTTTGTTTAGTTTTTATGTTCTTTGCTTCGGTGCTGTCCGTAGTCCAGACCTTATTTTTTTCTTTTTGTCTGTGGAATGGTATGATGAACCTGCTTTTGTATTAACTCCTTCTTCATAGTGACACTGTATATAGTAGAGTGGCTTAGTAAATGATATCTTCTAACTATTTGTGTTTGTGGTTCTCTCCCTCACTGCCTCCCACCACCCATCCACTTGTGTCAGACACCAAATGTTATAGACTCCTCTTACCCCGAGTTACTTTGAAATGCAGAAGCAGAAAAAACTGGAGGTGGGATAACCTATAAAAACACATTCTACAGTGTAAATCACATCTTGCAACTTCTGCATTGCTGCTAATAACCATGTTGATCATAACATCACACGACAAATCAAGTAACTATACAATGCTGTACCACACAGTCCCATGAAAAAAATTCCACAAGATAAAACTATTGTCATTACAACCATTGTGTTGCCATCTGTTCTCCTCTAAGTGCTCAGGCTCAAGCCACGTGCTTAAGTCTGCTTTCAGAACACAAAACACATAACATATAGCTCCCTGTGGATCCCGTTGGATGAGCCACTGGTTTGCAGAGCTCCTTAGTCATGGACTTTGTGTTTGACACATTCAGACTCTTAACAATAGCTACAGCTGTAGGTATAGCTTCCCGGCTCCTCCGCTCTTTGCACAATTAGAAGACCTACTTATCCTAGTCTTCAGGGACTGCACGTCTTATTTCTCGACACCACTTTAGCCTCTCTTATGAATCCTGTGGCTTGAAAAGAATGTTCTGATGTACTTCTCAGAGGAACAATCATCATGATGCTTTAAAGTCTCACAAGAGCCACAGATGTATTTTAAATGAATCTGAGTTAAGAACAGATGTTCCTAAATAAATATCTCGTTTGTCACTGTGGCAGCCGTTCTAGGCGTTCAGCTTTAGGTGAAGATGCATTGCTCCTCAGAATATGTCGGATTCTGACAAAAAGAAAAAGAAGAAGAAGGAAAAAGAGAAACATGTATGATTGTCAGAACATCATGGGAAGATATAGGGAGTGGGAGTGGTGTGGGGGCTGCAGCAGCCCCACATTGCAGTATTGTTTACTACAACAACAAAAAAAGGTTTGTGTTTGAAATACAAATAAATACATCTGTAAATCCATTTTCAACTGCTTGTTATTAATTTACTATATTATTAATATATATAAATATACATGTTTACATCAATTAAATGCAGCAGCTGCCGTTTACATAGTGGGAAGATTTCATGATGTATGGACCAATAGAAATGCTTTAAAATAGCTTGGAAAAAATTCTGGTTCCATTGACTTACACTGAAAGTGAAGACTCTCTTGTAAAGTTGCCATTTTGGAGTTGCCTGTTTTCCATTGGACAGCGACGATATATATATTGTCACATTTAACTTGATGCCTGCAACAGATTCCAAAAAGATTAGAAATAATTGTGAAATATTCAAATCACTTTAGGTTACGAAATGCAGCCCACTTCTCTAGGCTCAAGTCACCTTCGTTCGATGGAAATAATGGACAAAGAAAAAACCCAGATTATTACTAGTGTAAATTTCAAACCCAGGGTCTGTCAAAACATTTAAAAAAGTACGATTCTTAGTTTTGAAAAAAAAAATCATAACAGAATATGAAGAAATAATCATTTTGACAGTACTACAAAGACATCTATGTATCGTGTTGCAGAGATAGCTACTGAAGTTAGCTAGCCCCAACCCATCCTGTACCACAAGACGTAATAGTGAGTCCCGGCAGTGTCAAGTCAATACGGTCCAACATGTGAGGATGAGGAAGTAGCACTGCTCTGGCAGCGTGTTTAAACTCATGTCGATCATATTGAAGATCCTTCTCCTGGGTAGATCATATAAGTACAGGCAGCCGCTGAAAGGAAGAGTAGATGCATCAATGCCTGAAGTTCTTGGCAAATTACCATTATGACCACTTAATTGCTAATTCCTTCCCACTTTAACAAAGAAGCAAACATGATTTAACATTGGAAAACGTAGCTTACCGCTTCTAATTATGATCTTGGTGGGTAAAGGGGTGAAGTTTGATGCTGAACTTGCAGCATTTCTTCTAGACCGTTAAGTAAACACCTAACATTAAGGAAGAGAGCGTTTCTTTGTTTCTTACGATAAGAGTGGACACGGCAATGTTCTGGTAATACTTTGCCCCCTGTTTGTTTGGGGTATTCATTTGTCAGGTTGGGAGTAACATTGTGTAAAGAGGTTTGAAGTGATTGTACAGCATTTCTATTGGTCACACAATGTAAATGATGGTGGCTGTGTTAAAAAAATGTAGACAAATAATATTATAGCAACGATATGCTGCTTTCTAGGCAACGCTTTTTGCTGGGACGTCCATCTTTACTTCAACATGCTAATGCCAAGCCACATGCTGCATGTGTTACAACAGCACGGCCGCATAATCAGAGTGCAGCAGGCTTCACTATTAAACTTAGGCCCTGTATGGCTGTGCAGCTAAAGATGTACAAGAACATTCCATGTATTTCATACATTAGTTTCTGTTTTCCACTTATAGATTATAAGTATAGAGTATATAAGATTATATCTCCGGCTCAGAGTGCACTCTGTGTTCTACATCTTTAACGTGTAGCTTGACTATTTATCATGTGGTTGGCAAGGTCAAAAATGCCCTTTCGATATTGTGGCCAACAGTGGACACTCCATAGAAATGAAGCACAGCCCTGTTCTTCTTCTATTTGTCCCAAGCAACAAATATTTTCTGGATAAAGACAATCCCAGTCCAGCACCAGCTGCAGTATTTCAGTGACTCGACCAACAGAGTCCCTGTCAGAGCTCCAGTTTGGTGATGTGCATACATCTTGTGGAGAATCTTTCCCTTTACACTGCCGCCAGGATGAAAGCTTGCAAAAATTTGTTTTTGTTTTTTCGATGTGGATCGAAGCCAAAAATGAACCAGGCCTTCCATACCTTATGGCAATGATCAAAGCACTCAATCTCTACCTTGATCCCTTTGAGCTTCGAGTACAGCTTGGCTTAACCTACCTTCCTTTAAAACGTATAGATATGTAGCATCACTACTCTTCTCTGTACTGGCACCCTTGTGGTGGAACGAACTGTCACTGGCTGTCCAAACAGAGTCTCTCATGGTCTCATGCAGACTGAAGAAGTGCTCTTTGCGAAGCACTTAATCGAGCACCAATCTAAGTGCTTATTGTAAATGCGCTGTTTTGCCCTTATGCTGTGTTCAGTTCTTTCAGGGCTGGCTTTTGTTTCTGGCAGTGTATGAGCTCAAGGCTAGTTTGGACTCTAATCATTTGTACTAGCTAGGATACATACAGTGGACAAAGCAGTGCTCCAGATAAAAGCATCAGGTAAGTACCATAACCATGAATGTAAACATCAATAATTCTGGCATTTGGGACAAAAAAAGACAAACATTCTTTAATCTCATAGCAAAAGGGAGTGCTAATTAGCTAACATTAGCTAGATACCTAAGGCTTAGTTCCCACTACATGATATTAGCCAGTTTTTTCAGTCGCTGGCTGTTTTTTGTAGATGGCCGACAAAAACCTCTGCTCAGAGGCAAATCAGCGACCACTCTGCGCTCGCTTAGTCGTGTAGTGTGAACTGATGAAAGACGCTCACCAAGCTGTCGCTGGGAGGTTCGCCGACTAATCGCAGACACCGGGTAACCACTAGCATGTTTAATATGTAGGCCAGTCGGCGACTGTGCCAATCTAGCTACAGCCAATGGGATCAATTCGAGAGAGAACCGCGTCACCGTTCACGCAATCTCTCTGCGGCTGCGGGCGACACGTACGTTTTTATTGATAAGATATTGATAAGAAACTGCTGGCCCCGTGTCTTTATTCATCTCTATACCTTTTTCTTCTTTCTTGTAAATCAGTGCAGTGATAACTCGTATCGCTGGTTTGTGGACGTCCGTTTTTGGAAATAACGTATGTTCTACACAAGGACGGATTAGAGATAGTCTGGGCCCCTGGGCAAAAAGTTGCCCAGGGATGCCCCCCCCCAACCCGCTCCCCTCGTGATCAAGGGCCCTCTAATGGTATGCCCTGCTCTTCTCTAGGGCCCCCTAGTAAGGGCTCTCATAACCAGGGCCCTCTAAAATTATGCCCCCTTCTTTCCTAGGACCCCTTACAGCCAGAAGTCAAAGTCAGAGCAGTGCCACAACGCTTCGTTCATTTTCATAAGGGGCCCAAAAGCATGGTTAGGACCCCCAAAAGCATAGCTAGTGCCCAAAAGCATGGCTAGGGCCCAAAAGCATGGCTAGGGGCCCCAAAAGCATGGCTAGAGCCCCCAAGAGGCCCTGGGTTCAAAGTCCCTAAAAGTCAGAAGATCCTTAAAATGGAGGGTCCTCAGTAATAAAAAATATATTGTATCATAAATGTTGATAGGCATTGCAAAATGTTTTAGGCCAGGGCCCCCCCGGGGCCCCCTGACGTCAAGGGCCCCTAGGCGCTGGCCCCACTGACCCGGTCAGTAATCCAGCCATGGTTCTATGTGGTATCGGTAGTTCTCACATGCGTTTAGTTCTCATGTGTTTTTGGACAGCAGCCAGATGAGTCGGCGATGCCCCAGGGGGACCCCGCGTTGCTGATCAGTCATGTAGTGTGAAAGCCACAACGATTGAAAGACTCCCGATTACAGCACAAGAACCTGATGACTCAAACAGTCGTGTAGTGTGAACCAGGCTTAATGGAGGTCTGCTTCAGGGTCAGTGTAGTCAGCCTTCTTAGGCAGTAGTGACAAGGCAGGTTAACAGAAGATCGTATGACATCTAATCGAAACCTTTTTTAGAAAGCACTGTTTTGCCCCCCATTGGGCGATCCTATTCACCATATTTCGCCACACCCACTTTCAAGCATATGTTTCTTCCGCGTTTGTGTTAGAACTTCCGGTCAGCTAACCAAAATGAATACAGTTACTTGGGAGGAGACCAGAGAGACAATAAGAAGTTGGAATGGGACAATACTGTCACAGCCCAGGTTAATAACACAGCGGGTGGATGATATGAAAAGGTGGTCTAAGGTTACTTATGAAGACATTTTTAATTATTTTTTACTCTCGAAAGGTGTAGATGGTTCGGCAATGAAAAACTATACAAGTAGAGAAGTGTATCAGTACCTGCATAGTGGGAAGGTCGGCCGTGCACTCTTACATAAAGACGGTGAGTTTATATTTCTGAAAGCCGGTTAAACCCAAGTCAAGCCAGCTGCCCAAGCCACTTCATGTGGGTGTTAGTTACAGCCCAGATAGCCTAGCGCGGTGGACACTGATCAGAAAACAGTTACTTAACTCGCACCCGACGTGTCTGCTTCCTCTGAGCTTCATAAGCGAGACATTTCTCTGGATAAGGATGCTCTGGTGCTGGTTTCCCTCCACAGAATGGTAAGAGCAGACATACGGAGGTTACAGTGGATGTTTTAAATGTAGCGTGTAGTTGTCAAGGAAAATAGCGTGAATAAGGATGTGACCTCACATGGGCTACAACAGTCTGACCGTTCACCTCTCAGCTCATTTGCATACCATTTCAACTCACCCAACTTAAAACACCTTCCTGCATCTGCACCTAAAATAGCGACTGTGCAGAACGAGGCAAAAGCCTCCTCAATTTTTAATGTGATGAGATTTTTATCCCAAGTGACTTTGGTCCACTGCCATGAAGTGTTCAGCCTTTGAAAACACCACGATATGAGCAAAGTCGTCAAAGCTTTGCAGCCACTTGAGCAATCCGGTTGAACTGAGGACACCTGAGAACGGCTGAATAGATTCATGCTGAATGAAAATCAATCTAAATCTGGAAAAGGCTCGTGCAATTTTAGTTCACGAGTCAGAAACAAAAAACACGACCATGGCCATTAACACTTGACTCACTGGATTAAAAGCACTCTGTTTGGCTGCACAGCCAGTGCTGCATGCAGTACATCACCGCCCGTTTGGCTTGTCTAGCTGTCAGTCATGCTGTTATCCTGCAAAGGCATAAATAAAGTGCAGTCTTAGCGAAATAATTTGTATCCGTCTATCAGCTGCAGAATGCTCCGTATTGATTTCATGTCTGCGGGCTATAGAGAGGACAGCTGGGAGTGATGGGCTGCAACTCTGCTTCGCTGTGACACGACATCCTAACTGTCCACCAAAAGTAGAGCTTGGCAGGCCTTAAGCATTCAGGGAAGAAAGAGTGGGCACAGTTTTGAGCAGAGCTCTGATATGCATTTGCGGGCTTGATAGTAGATTACCCATTCGGTAAGATTATGTAAAGTTCTGTGCTGGTCTTTTGAGCAAATATGGGTTTGCGTCAAAATTATGGGAAAATAACTATGTCCTCCCATGTTCTTTTCAATCATCTGCGCTTGGCCAAGACAAGCAGGACCCACTCTAGACAGTACTGTACTTAACCCAGTTTGAGTGCTATAGATTGACGTGTATTTTTTTCTCAACCTCCTTTGACATTTTTTCTTGAACTTGGCTTTTTTTGAGAGAGAGAAAGAGAGAGACATAGAGGGAGAGAGGTAGAAAGAGAGAGAGAGAGAGAGAGAGTGAGGCAGGTTGGACTGGTTGAATATACCCAGCTAGCCCTCATGATAAAATAGTATAAATCCACTTCTACTCAAAATTACCTTAATTGTCTTTTTCCACGCAGCCCATATTTCTTAATTTAAACTCTTATATTATATTATTATTATTATAATAATTATTATTATTATTATTTTACATATACACTCAGACTCTGTTTCTTTGTATTGTTATACATTTTTTACTCTATTACTCTACATTGTGCACTGGCAGTTGCACAACTGTTGGCATGTTTATCCAGTTGAAGATGGTGTCATTAGCCAATTAGAGTTGTTAAGACTCCAATTCTCATGTTTCTAACATAGTCAGTCACAAGAAATCTGTGACTTGTGTCACTGGGATAAACATTTTTGCTGAAAAATGTCTTTATTATGCAAAAACTGTTTATCACGAGTGGAGTGAATGATCTTGTCGGCACTATCAAATCTGTCATCAACACTATGGTTCTTTGATTATGGTAACATATTGAACAGGCAGCTGAATCCACTGAAGTGTAACACAGGTTACTAAAATGGTATTTGTGGATTGTTAGTTTAACACCAGTCAGTCCACTTTACCTGTAGAAAGAAAATTATGTATTAGTTTAGTGTAATGTTAGTGTTACACAAGAAAGTTCCCCACCATGACCACAGATTTGAACCTGCTGACTTAAAACAAGAGCTTGTGTGACCTCCTTTTCCATTAGTTGGCTGTAGGTTATAAATCCATATGTCTTTAAGACAATAAAAGAGTGAGAGTAAAAAAAATCTATTAGGACTTTTGATTTCTGCTTTAATCACCCCATGGATCCCACAGTTTTTCAAATTTTATGTTAGGGTTGAAGTGAAACCTCAAATAAATGCCACAGGACTTTTAGTGTTATCAATGGCTGTTTATTACCTCAGAGCAGCTAGCCCTTATCTCTATCCATGTTCAGGAAACAGGATCAGAAAATTAGATAACACATATACCCAAGAATATACAGGCATTTTTAATAATCTGACAGAGCTGCTAAAATGCTTTGAAACCCAGTGAATGCATCATTAGCTTGGCATTAACAACTATTACCTCTTGACTCCATGCGAGCTACGTTTTTGTACCTTGGTTTTTGAAAAGAAAAAAAAAGCCCTGTGTACGACCATGCTTAAGAATAAAAGCTTTAAGTACTGTTTATCTGATGGACATAGTTAGGTGGTCCACTAAGTTTGGCGCTGTTGTTAATAGTCCCATTTTATCTGCATCCTTTAACCATTTTTTTAACTTTTTAAATTTTTTTTGTACAAGGTACCTCAGATAGCTGTTTCAGACAAACATGAGACTTGACTCGACACCAGCCTTAAAGTGATGTCTCTGAGATAAAAATTTGCCTATAAAATGAGCTATTTGAAAATGAGAGCATGATTTGTGTATGTTTACTTCATTATAAGGATCCACAAGTATTTAAACAAGCAACCAAACATTCTGTTGAAGAGGGAAGTTCATATTTGCTTTCATCTGTTTTGCATGTGACACACAGATAGCAACGCAGACAGCACAAAATTGATCCTAGTTGTTGTCTGCAAAGGCCTGTATTTCTGTGTTCTATAGTTTCTGCTTTTTAGTCTGCACTCTAATCTTCTGCATCTTCTGATTTGCATCTTCCACTGGGGATTAACCACCAGGCAGATATTTTTCTCTGTAGGTTCAGAATTCATCCTTTGGAGAAGACAACCAAAGCACAAGTTACAACACACACACACACACACACACACACACACACACACACACACACACACACACACACACACACCACACATATATATATATATATATATATATATATATATATATATATATATATATATATATATATACATATATAATAAAAGCTGCAAAGTTTTAACAGCTGAGAAATAACATCCATAGTATACAGCCTGCAGAATAAGCCTAGAAATTGAAGCTGCATTAAATCCCTAGAAGCTGCGCGCATGCTGTTCTGTGATTTGCTTTCTGTGCTGTTGTTTTGCTGGAAACAGGAATGGCTTTAGACTTGGTTTACCACATTACTGGCATTTTGTTCTAGAACTGAATAATCTCCTGTGGTGCAGTCTTGTTTTCAGATATTGAAATGAACTACCTTCTATTTCCCAAGTCCTTCAGGAATACGCAAAGTTGCCTTTTCCCAGGCAATGTGTTCTGTCCAAATGTCTTTCGTCCAGGTACCCTTGGCTGAAGTAATTCTTTTGAAGGCCAGAGAAGAGCTTTTTAGGATCAAAGTTCAAACCCCTCTCTCTCTCCTGTTGCTAATTTGGTGGGAAGGATCCCTCGTTTTCCTGTTACTAATTGGGGCATCTGCTTGGCCACGTAAATAGCTGGGCAGTTACCTGCTTCCCTCAGAGAGCGCTGAAATGTGCAATGATGCTATCCATTTGAAACAATGCGATGGCAGGCTTCACCGGGGGGATATGAAAGCAAGGCTTTGTCTTCATTGGTTGAATATGGCTGTGTTGTAGTGTACAACAGTGAGCAACGCTTGTGTTTAATTATTAATTCCTAAAAATGTTTCAAGCAGAGGTGTCAGAGTCATGGACCAGGGTTGTTATCTGGCGAACGGAGGAATTTGGATTCTGTGTTCTAAATGGAAATCCTCTTCTGGATCTTATGGTTTGCCAAATGATGATTGACACCACAATCAAGCTCAAAACAGCCTGTTTGGAGATAAACACCCACCGCACACTTCAATAGGTACACCTACACAAACTGTGCAGCAACAGATGAGCTAACATCTCTGACTTTACATCTACAAAGTGGGACCAACAAGATGTCTAACAGAGTGGACATAGTGTTTCAAAAGTTCAGCAGCACTGCTGTTTCTGATTCACTCACACCAGCACAACACACATTAACATGCCACCGCCATGTCAGTGTCATTTTGCCAAAAACACGTTTTAAATTGATAGAAATGTAATTTTTATTCATAAAATTTTGGTTAAATTTGTAACAAAAGACACAACTCCTAATCCCCCAGCATGGGCGAGACTGTATGTGTTCAATGAAGTGCTCTGTCCAGGAGATATGGAGACAAAGATGTCATCTAGTCAACGGCCATGATATGGAAGAAAGCTCAAGACCTTGGTATAGCGATGTGTTTTCATAGTTATGATGATTCATAATTTTAAAGTCTGGTTTAAAATCTCAAAGTTTAATACCAGTTTATAGTTCATAGCCTACGTGATCCCTTGGAACCAGTTAGCTGGTGTGTTGTATCTCTGTGTTTGCCACTTAGTTCACCTTAGCCCCTCAGCACTGACCAAAGGAGTGAGTGTTTCCTCATGATGCATGTCGTTCAGCAGTCAGTTATTTGTCTTCGTGGAAATGCTAGTTTATGTATTACTCACTATTAGTATCTCTTACTCAGCAGTGCAGTGGTGTAGTGGTTAGCACTGTCGCCGCACAGCAAGACTCTCTGGGTTTGATTCCTAGTCTGAGCCGTTCTGTGTGGAGTTTGCATGTTCTCCCCGTGCGTGAGTGGGTTTCTTCTGGGTACTCCAGTTTCCTCCAATAATTCAAAGACATGCATGTTAGGTTGATTGGTCACTCTAAATTGAGTGTGGCCATGCGATGGACGAGTGAACTGTCTATGGTGTACCCTGCCATCGCCCGATGACGCTGGGATAAAGTGGAAGATAATGGATGGATAGTCTCTCTTACTTCAGTCTTCAGTTCAGTGGACCTAGGTAAAGTGTGTAGCATGTACTATATAAACATAACCTGGTTTGTTTATGCCATCGTCATCACTGAGAAGTAATGACAACGACATTTATTAGGTGTTGTTGTCGGTTCATTTCACATATCTGCTCTTTATTTTTAGGAATTCTCATGTATTTTCAACTACGCACTTACAATGGCTATTTAAATGTCAGTGCTTATTTCCCCTTCAGTCAGAAACCGACAGCTCTGCGTTGATTTCTCTCAGTGGCTTTGCTTTTCAATTAAAGAGTTTGGATACACTTTTAAAATGAAGGTCATTTTGTTAAATGTTTTATTTAAAAAACTACGTTTCATGGTATAAACAGTGCATAAAACAGTGATCAATAACTCCAACTCAGAAAAATGTCAGGAATCCAGAAGAGTAGTCTAGTATTCTACTGGGTTTTCTGTAGAGTTCCTTTACTACTGTGTTTTTACAGCCTACTTCTCGTAGTTATACTCATAATTGTTCAGTGCAGCGCAACGTGAGGCAGGCATTGTCATCAGGGGCCGGCAGTGTTGACTGCTCCGTGTATCATGAGGTAGTTTCTTACCCCTTTAGCAGAGTTAACCCAACTGACCACAATAATGATGCTATTTTGACAGTTTGAGAACAAGTGCTACTCTTTAATGGAAACGCTTCACCAAATACTAATTGTCCAATTATGAACTGAAGCGGGCAACCACCAATTAACTGGATGTCACTGGTGGCAATAATACAGTTTCATCCACTCCTAGCAACACTAGCACTTTGGACTGAGCTATTGAGTTAACGACAAACTTCGCTTTCACTGATCTCGCTGATTAAACGCTCAACACATCCATGTTAGGGCTTTAGAGAAGAAAAAAATGGAGTTTCGACTGAAAATTTTGTTTCGGGAAGCGATTAGAGAGAAGGAAAACGACTTTGAGGGTTTCTACTGAATGTCAGTGCTTTATTGTAATGAGGAAGATTAAAATCAGCAGAGTTGGCCTGTCAGCTCCGGCACCCCTGCGTGCTGAAACTTTAGCTTGAAAGAGGTTTACTTTTTCAGTGTTTACACACACGCTCTTTACTTTGCCCCCGCCAGCTTGTAAGGCCAGTAATGGGGCTGTTCTTATTATGGTTGCACAACTATATTGTTATTCGTTGCTTTGCTTTCTGCTATATCTTCGCTACGTAACTAGTCCCGTAGTTTTTGAAATATCAACAGATTGTCTGGTCTGATTGTGTGATTCAGGCTTGTATACAGCTTTTTGGACGAATGCATGGATTAAAAAAACAACAATTTTTTTCCATAGGGAATGAATAGGATAGAAAAGTGCACACCAGTCTACTGAACTTCCGCTCGACCGACAAACACTGTTTCGCATACACTGACTCAGGGCAGACCCCCGGACCACGACTGCAGTGTTGGTCTGACCCGCACTCGTCTGTTTGTGGTTTTTTACCATCTCTCTTTTTCCCGCCATAGAGTTCCATTCATTTTCATGCGTGTCCAAACATTACAATTTCATTAAACCTACACCCTCCAAACTGCCTGCACTCACTCAGAGCAGGTCCCCAAACAAACTGACCCACACTCGTCTGTTTATCGTTTTTTATCCCTCTTTTCCCACCATAGAGTTTCATTCATTTTTGGGCATGCCCAAACGTTACAATTTCATTAAACCTACACCCTCCAAACTGCCTGCACTCACTCAGGGCAGGTCCCCAAACACACTGACCCACACTCGTCTGTTTGTTGTTGTTTTTATCAAATTTTTTCGCCATAGAGTTCCATTCATTTTTGAGCTTGCCCAAACATTACAATTTCATTAAACCTACAGCCTTCAAACTGCCTGTACTCACTCAGGGCAGGTCCCCAAATACACTGACCCACACTCGTCTGTTTGTCATTTTTTATCCCTCTTTTTTCCACCATAGAGTTTCATTTATTTTTGAGCGTGCCCAAACATTACAGATTCATTAAACCTACACCCTCCAAACTGCCTGTACTCACTCAGGGCAGGTCCCCAAACACACTGACCCACACTCCTTTACTTGTCGTTTATTCATCCCTCGTTCCTCTCACTGCTTAAGCTGTGCAACCATCCTGCGTTTCCTTCAGGCAATGCACTTTTCTAGTTTCTAATTCTTTTTGTCTTTTCGGCAAAGTGAAGTGGCTTCTGTTTGAAGTGCACGTCTGAGAATGAGGAATGGGCTTGTTACCATGATTTCTTTGGTGCAAATATTTGCATAAAAAGCCCCTCAGTCCGGCAGGTTTGGAGCAGATTGTGGCTGGAGAGGATAGAGCAGGATGGGAGAACAGAATGAAAGGCTCAGAGGGAGAAGGTGAACTTTAGCTTGTCTGGGTGTGAAAGGAGGAAATTGGACTTGCTTGGTAAACAGGAGCTCCGGGCACTCCTTCCCTTCTGCGTGTGGCGCTGCTGGGGAGCGCCTGCCGCCCCTCTGTGATTCTAATAGTGTGAGTTCATTGAAATCGGCATACAAAACGTCAATGAGGGCGAATAGAAAAGAACATCGCGAGGCAGGAATAGAGGCTGCAGTGGCGAATGCCCCAGTCTTCTGAACACGTCCTTCTGGCGGGCGTCTGCTTGTCACACGTGTTATCGTCGAATCGCTTTTCACATTTTTTTTCCAGAGACAATTCCTACTTCAGAACAGGTGCTGCAGTATTCCGAGATAAAAAGAGGGAAAGAAAGAGCATCAGTACATATATAGGGCATGGCTACAGTATGTGAAAGAGATAACAGAATGGGCAAATTTCTGTGCCTGATAGCATGGTTTTGCTTTGCCAGGCACAGCTCACAGGCTGAAATCCAGAATGTATAATGCCCTGGAGCAAGACTACAGCACCACAAAGGCTTAGCAAACAAACCCCTCTCAGCTGAATCCCCCCCTTTTTTTAGTCCGCAGTCATAATATGAGAGGGATTTGAGTTTTGAACCAGCAATTTTTGAGCTTTTTTCCCTTATGATACACTGTGCTGCCGTTCTTAACTCTGGTAGACCATCTTGAGTAGAACTAGCTCTTAAAAATAAAGGTTCCCACATGGTTCTTGACTTGGATGTATGCCTCCAGATACAACCATTAATTGGCATATATGACCTTTACATTATGTGGAGCCTAAAAAGGTCTTTGACACTCTACACATCTCATATATTTCTTCAAAGAACCGTCCAATAAACATCCTTTAAGGAACTGCAATTGGTTCTTCTATGGCATCACTTCAAAGAACGCTTTCTGGCACCTTCTGGGGGGTTTTAAGGATTTACAATTTAATCTGCTTGACTTATTTCCAAAGTCAATCACATGATTAGCAATATAGAGAACAAGAATGTAGCTGAACATTTACAGTGTTAAGAATAAATGCTATGACATTGTTTTCAGGTTGGATATGCAGTGATAGGATCAACTTCTGTTTGGTATAGAACCTTTACATTGTGGATGTTCTATAAAATGAAGAGGTTCTACCCAAATTGAACCTATTTTGCTATGAAATCACATAAAATAACCCCATTTTGATGCCTGTATTGTTAAAGGTCTTTGACGATTTATCATTAAATGAAATTGACTTACGTCTAAAGTCGTTCACACGATTAGCAACATATCGTCGTTGTCCAAAGTAAAACAATTGTCTCCAAAATCACAACTTCACAAGAGAGCTCAAAAACCTTTTTTACTTTTATTGTAAGTCAGTGGAACCAGAATTTTGTCCAGGTTATTTTTTTGGACTTTTACTGGTTCATTCATCAAGAAATTTGTACACAATGTAAACAGCAGCTGTCGTGTCCAAATCATGTTGAAAAATAAAAATTGTCAAAAATGAAGATACATTCTTTGGACAGTGACGATACAAAGAAAAAAACAGTAGCTGAGAATTTATATTCTTACCGATAATGGTTCCTAAATATGGCTGATATTGTTTTATGGTTCTTTACACAATTCACCAATTTGCGTATATCATCGATGTACAAAGACAACCACATATCTTAAATGTTTTTTTTTTTCTACATTGTTTAAACTTGACACCTACCATTTACATTATGAAGAATGGGCCAATAGAAACACACCATAATTGCTTTGAAAAAAAAAAACACTTGAATTAAAAAAGTAAATAACATTGTGCTCTGTCCTGTAATGTTACTATTTTAGAGATGCATGTTTTCTTTTGACAGTAAATATATATATATATATATATATATATATATATATATATATATATATATATATATATATATATATATATATATATATATATATATATAAAGTAGTCCCTCTGTCTAAAGTCAGTTGGGCTTATTGTGTTGGGCTTATTGTGCAGCTCTTTTCTGTCCAGTACACCTTCTGCACCTTCTTCTTATGATCAGTTTTTTTCCTTCCATTCTTAATTCACCAGAGAAACATACCTGTAATTTGTCTTCATCAGTCCACATGGACATCCCCCAAAACACAAAGTGTGGGATGAGGCGCATCAAGCCAATGGCACAATTTTCAGGAATGACAGATTCAATTTTAGAGATGTCCCTGAAGCATTCCCCAACTGTTGCCATGCTGACCCTTCATTCATTCGTGCACTGCTGTCTGAGGTCCCAGTTCAAGTTCCTCAGGGCTGCAGTGCCTTGGTTTTTTCAGGCCATGTTTCGATGATCAGGAAATTAAGTACAGTAAGTGAACGTAAAACTCCCTTCGGAGTAATAAGCTGTGGTCATTCAACACACCCAAACGACTGGAGAGCATTAACATGGATACTGATATTTTATTGTGTGAGTCTGGTGGCGTGAAATCAACATTATTTATATTACATGCAACAGAATTCTGAAATTGCAATCAAGCTCCTTCTGCTCTTTACAGTTATAAACATCTTTGCTGTGTTCATTTTAACTTTACCTTCAGGCTACTGATACCATCTGTAGCGCTTATGCTGACAGAGTAAAAATGTATAGCATAAAATTTAATAGCACCCAAAGGAGCACATCTAAAACGCCTATTCAGATTAAACATGTTACTGGTAGCAAATATAAGACAAATAATATAGATCCTAAGATAGAGCCCTATGGAACACCATACTTCACTTTAGTACGAACAGATGCTACGCCATTTATGTTTACAAACTGATAGCAATCGTTTAGGTAGGATCTAAACCAGGAAAGAGCTACTCCTGTTACTCATACTAGGTTTTCTAGCCTGTCTAGTAGGATAGAGTAGTCTATCGTGTCAAATGCTACAATAAGATCAAGCAGAACCAGTGAGTATAGGTTTCCTTGGTCAACAAATAATAAAAGATCATTTACCACTTCCACATTTTACTGCACAATGTCTATTCATTTGAATGTAACATCTCAGAATAGAAGATATAAAATATGGTTTATGCAAATATCCTACCATAGCACATATTTATAGGTAGTTCTGTACAGAAGACTAAGTAGAGTGTTTTATAGTTTAAATCACTGTATCCAAAACTGTCCACCAACTATAAAGCTGAAGTTGGCTTCTTAATCATCAGCTTCTCCTTTACATTTTCCCATTCCACCTTAAATGATGCAGTTAGGTAAGCAGCAATGTAACTGGTGCACCTTTAAAGGCGGACAGGGAAAAAACGAACCAGAAGCTGGTGAATGACCTTATCAGAAAATGTGAGAGAGCTGAAAAAAGCTCGGCTCAAGTTTATTTTTATACTCTTTTCATATAAATTGTAGGAAATAGAGCATTCGGCATCACTTATCATGCTTGTCCACCTCTTCACAGCTGAACGATATGAAGTGAAAAACTAGGAAAGTAAGTACAACTGAAGCAATTCTAACTGGTTGCCTTTCTCTGTGTTGTATTTTGAGCTACATGTGATCTGTGGTGGCTTTTCTTGGTCTCAGTATGTGTGTAATTTAATATAGCAATGACAAAATGCAACCTACGATTTTCACTTTGCGCTGAGGATATGAACAGTGCCTGTGTTGTGGCGAATTCTGAGTCTCCAGTATCCGAAATCCGACTTCCCTTCAAGTGCATGTGTGTCACATAGGCACATAACAGCTACAGATTACTGTTACAATGTCAGTCGTTTCTATGTGGAAATAACAGTTAATCTTTAATTTACATTCACAGCACACGCCACAGCTGGACCTAAAACCAAACCAAGAGTCTCACTGTGACAGTGTACTCTAATGTAACTAAAGATGTAGGCTGTTGTTGCAGCACTCAGAATTGAATGTCTTTCAGTTATACTGATACGTGTTACAATAGGATTAATTATTAGAAGAACAGTGTAAAGTTATGTGTACCTCCATTAAGACCAACGGTACTAAATTCTCCAGGATATAAAGATATGCATATGTGAAATATTGGATATCTGCATTGGCTGATATGTAAATGTACCCAGAATTCCCATGCTGGTACATCCCTAGTTATGAGCTGAAGCCAGGCAAGTTAGTAGATTCAATTATGTAAGTTATAGTTCAGTGGTTGCTAAGTCATCCAGTTGTCAAAGAAAGATAATTAACAGCAGGACTCACAGTAAGTCACTCCTTTATCCAACAAAAGCTAGGCAGTTAAGCAAAGAGCAGACAGGAAGCGCACACACGATGGGAAGGTGGGCCAGGGGCAATAACAAAATGAGGATAAATAAAAAAGGGGGGAAGGCGCGACTAATATGCAAATAGTTGGCCTGAGGAACCAATGGGAAGGATGTGATTCTTACTCATCAAGGTTGCAAGGTTGCACCAAACAAACACTCAACACCCATCACAGCTGGAGCAGAGGATTTCATTCATTTACTGTGTACTCGTGTAATATTCCTCAGATATACTACCACTTTGTGCTGTTAAGATCACTGGTTTACAAGCAGCTTCATGACTCTATGGCGGCGAGGTCCAGTAGGTGCTAACAATGTGGCGGTAAATAGAACAGATTTGACTTTGTAAGCAATAATCATATTTATAGAAGGACGAATTTCCATAGGAGCAAAGGAGAAGCTCAGCCGCTTCAAGCATAACTATTTTAGTCTTGATGAAAGTCGAGCTGTGGACCATCTTCTCAGCACTATAATGCGTGTGCTTTGATCACACAGCTAATAATAGCGAAAACATTTGTTTGACAAGCGTATCTGAAAAGACATGATGACATCATGGATTTTGCTTTGAGGCTAAACAATATTCAATACGGTTCCACTGATGCAATGTGGCTGTGAGGATGAGCAACAGTGTTTTGTTGATACAACAGCTGGCAAATCGCTTTCAGTCAGTGAAATTGTCTGTGGAAAAAGAATATCAATATCAGTATCACCTCTTGAAATGTATGTAGGACAGGTCCTTACACTGAGCATCAGGAGATCATAATGAATTGCCATCCAGATTACGATATAAAGAATGTGGTCTGCTGGTCATGCCGGGCTGTTGTTGTTGTTGTTGTTGTTGCTGCTGTAGTGTTTTTCAGAGATGCCCTTGCCACTGTCCAGTGACTTTTCTCGCACAGCATCAGCTCAGACCAGTCAGAATGCCATTAATGTGACTAAGGGGTGGAAATCCATCTCAGTCAGAAAGCGTTCATCAATTGCAGCCTGGGGTACCAAAACACCTATTAGCCAACTCTCAGCAACTTTGCTCCAGCCCAAACAAACACAAACTATTTCCCTGATGCACTGATAAAACCCAAAGTAACGATCAGGGTGAATACGGACAGAACTTGGGACTTGGGACTAACAATATCTTACCTCTTATAGGCGTGTGGTACTATACTGGAACCTCCCCAGTGATAGTGGTCTCATTAAGAAAGGTCCCATATAACAACAGCAACAACAATAGCAATAATAGTGTAGCTCATCTGTTTCTCACCTTAAGTTGTTAATCTCCTTTCAGTCTGTTCTGCAATAGTCAAGACCACCACAGAGCAGGTAACTTTTGGGTGGCAGACTGGTATGAGTGGATGAGACTCACTAGCAGTACTGCTTGAGTCTTTAAACATTATGTCTACTCGCTGTCCACTCTATTAGACACAGCTGACTTGTTGGTCCACCTTGTAGATTTAAAATCAGAAACCATAGCTCATCTGTTGCTGCACAGTTTGTGTTGGTCATCCTCTAGTTCTTCATTAGTGGTCACAGGATGCTGCTCACAGGATGGTGGACCAAATTGGGTTGGTGGACGAAATGTATAGTCATATTATGAGAATATTTCATGTACTATGTTTTATTGATAAAATTTTGTCATGACCATAGCAGATCTAATATTATATGGCACACTGACAGTAGGGCTGGGTATCCCCACTGATTTCCTGGATCGATTCAGTCCCGATTGACAAGGTCCCAATTCAATTAGATTTCCGATTCGATTCATTTACGGATATTTCAGTTACAATAATATGTTTTGTTTGAATATGAAAATAGATTTTCAGAGAACTAATGTGGTAAATGCACAAGGAACACAAGGAATGTAGCCAGACGGGGAGGCTGGAATGCTAATTTTAAAGGTCGGTCTCGGGTTTATACAAATCGATATCGGATTATTCAAATGAAGAGCGATTTGGATCGAAAAATCGATTTTTAAACACATGACAGTGATATATTAATCACACAATTATTACATCACGATCATAACAACTTGTAATACCATATGACATCTGCTGTGACATGTTTAAGGTAAGGCTTTGTCAATGCTACGTAGCAGGGTTTAAATAAAGTGTTACTGATTTTTGTACTAAAAATCACAGATATATTATGAAATAGAAGCATGAATCTCTCATGTTATTACATTTTATTGTTTAATGTTTTTCTTATAGAACCTGAGCTTAATCCAACTCCCTACGCTGTTAATGGAATCTGCTGGTATTTCTGTTTCAGTAGCAATTACCATCAATCAGACGACTTGTTTTAATACTACCGGATCTATCCCAGCTGTTATCCATAAATGACTTCTTCTGTAACCAAATGGTCAGCTCGTAGCAATATCTGAGCTGACCGTTTGTGGCTATATAGTACAGGATTAGCTGCAGTATCATCATCATATGGCCCCTGAATGATTTATAACTGTGGCAGGGTTCACACCAGAGTAGGTATTGTATTATTCTGTTTTAGTTGATCAAAATAACAAAAAAAAGGAACAAAACAAATGAAAAATGTTCCTCCTCTGGGAAGGCCTATTTCAGCAGGAAAAAACACTGGCCCAGATTTGCCAGTGTCATAGCAATAAGCTGAGAATTATTAGTTATTTTTTTTTAACTATATCTGCAGATGCAAAGTTCTGGAGAGAAGCCTTTTCAAATGATATAGCGTGGCAGCAATGGCTTTGTTTAGGGAAATAGCAGACAGCATCTTGTTGTTCAAATGCTTGTTTGATGTAAAGACATGAAAAGCTGGGAAAAAAAATAAAGTGCAGGTTTGTTGAGAACAAAATATAACTATAAAACACCAGTCACGGAATCAGTGCGCAGCGTTACAGGCACCAATGTGCAACTTTAATCCACCAAACAGCCACTGAATTGGGTTACTAAAGTGAAAATAAAAAGAGCTCTCGGCTTGTTCGGTTCCAGTGGAGTTGTAGTTTAAACTGTAATAATATCTATGTAAGTCACACGAAATTTAAAGGCACCTATGGGTTCTTTGCAGCGAAGCCACCTGGTGGGTCTATTAAGCAGTTGTGTTGATAAGATGCGTGATTGTAAAGAACATTTTTGAAGAACCTCCTTATAACCAAGAGCAGATCTCGATCTCGAAAATCGGTCCCTGTTTTTAGTGAAAGTGTGTTTTAGTCTGTTCTAAAGTTTGTGAATGAAATAAAGTGTCTGTTGTAGGTATAGCTCATAGCACATTCAGCCAATGGGAAATTTTGCTGTGGCAGGGATGCCCACCCTCCATGGTGTTAACTTTATGTTACTTTACTTGACCCAAATGCAAAGCTATGACTCATACATAGTTTCTTTGCTTGAATGAATCTCCATTTATCATGACGAATGGGCCAATAGAAATGCCCTTACATTAAATTGCATTAAAAGTAAAGAAGGTTTTTGACCTCCTCTGTAAAGCCACTAATTTGGAGACACTTGTTTTTCTTTGGACAATCAATTGGAGCTTGAGACCAGCATGCCTCTGTATCTGTACAGCACCCTTTTATCTGACAGTGCCATTCAGTAATGTTTATATATGATTCTGTTAACGTAGTGTTAGATAAACACTATGTTCCTTGTAGTTTCTCAATCAGTTCAGAGATGTTATAAACATCCACTTGACCCAAATACAAAGCTATGACTGATAGTTAGTTTGCTTGTGCTGTTCTGTCATAAATAAGATAAAATCTCTTTACACATTTTTCTTACTACACAAGTTACTACTTTGGAGATACTTGTTCTTCTTTGGGCACCAAAGGAGTATCCACCTCACTCGCCTGCTCCCTTGTCACAGCTTGCGATCCACCATAGCATGGCTAACGTAAAACTAACTGGACAATAAAAGTTTTTGACAGTCTAGATGGCATTGTGAGAGAAAGTATTCTGGCTGCAGTAGTGGTTGTTGTGATGTGTGGATGTGTTTATTAAGCACACTTTTTCAGCATTCAGTCTCACTTATTATTGGCAAACACAAACCCATATACCCCCAGTTTACAGTTTACAGTCATGGTTTAGCACTGGGCATGAGGCAGGATCCTGAACAAACTGAGCTCTCGTAAACTGTAGGATGCGCTGGCCATAAACACCTCCTGAGTTTCTGATTGAGGAGACTGTCGTGAAGCTAACCATATGTGTAACTGACCATTTGTCTATCAGACCCAAATCATCAGATGTGGCCTAGTGTGTTATAATTCAACTAAAGTACCCTTACAAAAAGGAAGTTTATTCAAGTGTACCATAAGTTTACTTCTTTTAAACTAAAAGGAAGTGAGTATGCTTTCAGTTTACTTTTTATGTACTTCTCAGTGATATACTAAACACAGTTATACTTAAGTATGCTTGGGTTATACTGACAAGTATAGAACAGTCTAAGTATATTTGGCCTTTACTTGTACTTAATCTTTTGATTGAGATAGTAGAAGTAAGTATTCTTGCTCTGCACAAAAACACATCCAGTACAATATTTATTTAAAATTTGATTTATAAAGATTTATAAAGACACAAATATGTTTCTTAATCTGATTGTGTCTTGTTTATTTTACATGGTGAGTAAGTAAACGTTGCTAAATTCTATTTTAAGTAGAAAAAAAAACCTTAAACCTAATCATATACTTTAAAGTACAACAATAATATAAGCAGTAAATTATAAGTATTAAGTTCACTTAAAGATAACTTATAAGCTAGTAAACTAACAGTAAACCCTTATGTTTACTTTTAGTGTGGTTGCAGTACAAAAGATGTAAACTAGTTGTATACTTGGTTTACTATTCTTACACTTAAAGTGTTCTTAAAAGTATACTTTTAAAAACTAGAAATGGGCCAATTTAGTCCCAAGAGGTATTAAAATAGTACATATACAAATGTACTACTAGTACAATGACATTAGTATAGTAACTACATAAAGTAAACTTAATAAAATAAACTTTAAGTATACTTATTTTCTGTAAGGAAATGTACAAAAGTTTGCCGTGATTCCATACTGCTGTGTCGCTAGTTCACAGTACAGTCTCAAAGGCTTAAGGATACATCTTTATTATTTTTAGTTAGGGAGCATAGTCATGCTACTTTCCCATCTAGACTCCTAACCTTTTGAGGAGTAATGTGTGAATTTTCATAAGTGTATAATTAATTACTAATTACTATTCATAATTGTGTTGTTATTAGTTAAGAAGCTGTTCATATCTGCATAAGAATGGATAGTCTTCCAGCAAAAGCTGAAATGTTGCACCACCATGTTTCTACAGTACCACAGAATGGACCAACCACACCCTGCCTGTAGGGAGAGCCCCCACATTGTTTGTGCTGAAGCAATTAATTGAATTTGATGGTAACGCTGGTTAGAAGATGTAAAAGGAAGAAAAATCAGTGGAGCTGGTTAACTGTTTTGTGTTGTGAGACAGCTTGAATACCGAAACTTAGTCTTACTTATTAAGCTAGGGGTGGTCCTCATCGTCAAACAAGTAAAACCTTGATGGCCACAGTAGGTTGTAAATCAAGCTTGGAAAGGGGGCGGTGAGGGAAATTTAGTTCACCTTTAAAACATATTGTTGCCGTCCAAAGAAAAACAAAATGAATCTCCATTGATCATGATGAATGGGCCAATAGAAGTGCTCCAAAATCCACTGGAATAAAACCTTGCATTGAAAGTGAAGAAGGTTTTTGGCCTATTCTGTAAAGTCCCCATTTCAGAGATACTTGTTTATCTTTGGACAGCGATAACATTTAGGGTACACTATTGGAGCTTGAGACCAGCGTGCCTCTGTACCTGTATAGCACCCTTTTATCTGACCGTGCCATTAAGTGATGCTTTCTATGGTTCTGTTAATGTAGCGTTAGATAAACACTATGCACCTTTTAGTTTCTTAACCCATTCAGAGATGTTATAAACATTCAAAGAGCCAGTTTCTATTCCAGTTTCCTGAACTCTTAGTATATTTTCCATATATTATGTATATGCTTTTAATACAGATTCCCTGCTCTCCACTGAAACAGTATCATCTGTATTTAAGAACTATAAAAAGATGTAAGCATTGAAATGTAAGCTGCAATTACACTGTTTTTTTATGTGAACGAATTACAGGTGTTGTTATGTATGTTCTTAATATAGATTTCCCAGCTCACCACTGAAACGGTATCACCAGTATTTAAGAAACCTAAAAAGATGTAAGGACTGAAATTTGAGTTGCAATTACGCTGTTTTGTGTGAGTGAATTCCAGGTGTTTGTAGTGGAAATGCCTCAGCTGGATAGAGACCTAAATTCATTTACAGCAATCAGTCAAAAACAGCATTGTTGGCAACATGCAGAATAGGAGTGTTTTTGTTTTTTCAGATTTTATAAAAAAGGTTGGAGACCCTTTAGGTAAAGCTAAGCCTCCAAAAACAAAAGTCAAGCTTTCAGCTCCTAAAGTGTTCCATTATTTGAATGCAGAAGAGCCCCGCAGGGGAGGTCACCATTATCCACACACTTCACCCTGACAGTGATGCCACTCCCCCCCGCCCACACACCCAACAACCCACACACCTAAACCCACATCACATATCACACATATTCAACTGACGGACGACAATACAAACAACACAAATAGCCCCTTCTACAGAATACGCACGTCCCTCATGATCCTCCTGGCGTAGCTGTCAGCATGGCCACACCTCATGAGCTTCTAAAGGCCAGCGCCAGCCAGCAGGGGGTCACTACAATGTATTTTAGGATGCATTTTCGCTTCACTAATAAATAAATAAATAAATGAATACACACCTGCCCATTTCCACCCATACAGCCAAGCCATGGAGCCATTTAGGAACCTTTTTAGAGCGCACATGGTCCTCAGCAGACGATGCTTTATAAACATCACTCATAATACAGAGCCAGAACAGTAAAATGCTGCTTTGTAATGTTATATTCACGACAGCCTCCTTACATTATCAACAGAAGGGAGCTTTCTAAATGGTTCTCGGCTTGTTTGGTTCTAGTAAAATCCTTGGGATGGAACCTTTAAATGACATGGAGGTGTTGAAGATGGTTCTCCAGACTCCCAGGTCTCATGTGGCAGAATGGATCTTGACGGGCCCATCCTTTGAAACGTTCCTCTCAACCTTCACAAGCAAATGTGGTTCTTTTATAGTCGTCGCTCCAAAGAAAGGCTTCTTGTAACCTATATTTTTAAGAGTGTATAAGCAGCGTACAGTCCCGCAATTGCATTTTTGCACTTGAATCGACTCAAGGCTTAAAAAAGGCTCTAGCGCTGGGGCTTGTACGGCGTGTCAGCGATATCTTTGTATATGGAAAAGAGCAGATGAACAGCATGCTTCCTAAGAGAGCACGCAGGAAGAGATACGAGACACTTACAAGAAGTGTGGAGACAACAGAGCGCGATGAGCATTGAAGCAAAAATGCAGCAGGGGAAATCTGTCAGAGGAATCAAAGATCCTGACAAGTTGAAGGGAGCGATTCAAATGCAGAAAACACACACACACACTCGCAAAGCTTGGGGGTGGAGAAGCAAAGCTTAATGCATTTCACTAGGCTATTGAACCCCTGCCCACTCACAAGTAAAGCAGCACCAGTGTAGGTATAGCCCGGCCTGCTTCCCGGGTCTCTTCGGCTAGTATCTTCCTTCTGGTTTAAATACGCTCAACAGTTTCTGCAACAACACCATATGTCGGACTCAACGTATTAGTAGAGGGGGATTCTGTTTTGAGAGACCTCTTTAGGTGGAGTTTATTTCCCTTCGCTTCAGCAACGCCAAGCATATAGTCAGGTGCACCTGCACTGCAGTACGCTGAGTCAAACTTTGGGTGAATATTTGGCCAAAGCAGCTACATCAGAGGAAAAAAAATGCTTTCCTGCAGCAAACATTGAATAAAAAAGGGCTGGCCAAAAAGACCACCCATCATTCATTTAATTACAGCCATTAAATAGAAATTATTCATGGTTCAGGATGTATTTCAGAGGAGATTGGCTATAAAATAAGCGTGAAAACAAGAGGTTTTAAAGCGGTTGCTGATTTAAGGATACAGAGAAATACAGATACAATATAAACACAGAGAAAACAGTCAGATTTGTTCAACACATCACACATTAGAAAATAACTGTTGAACATGTGTTAGAAGACTATGTAGTACTCAATTGTAGAGACTTGTTTTTGTGTTCAGGATTTTTTGGGTGGGCCTAAAAGCTTGGCTTGCCAAAGCACTGGAGCCATACTTAGTGTGACCTGTGCCTTAACATTATAATGCTATAAAAACTGAAGTGCATTAGCATCAGCTAACTCAATCAGCCAAGAGGCTACATTTAACACCCTGGTAGCCGTTTAGACTCACAGGTCCTTCTCAGACAGCACCTGGTTTCCCTATTAGCTACAGGGTACTTTAAGGAGTCGAGCATACCCAACTTGAAGACCAAGCAAGGTAAGTATCATGTGTCTCAGGGTGGTATGTTAGCAGAAACGACTGTTCAGAATGAGATTAACCGGCTACAGTTTGTTCTTTCCCTTATCTTACGCCAGCTATGCCTTTAAGAAATTGGAGAAACAAAAAATACCATTCTGTTGCAGACTGAGAAGAATGAAATTGATTCTTAGATAGGTCAGTGTTCCCTGATCTATTCTGGCTTTGGTGGCTCACACATGTATTGCTGTGCACATCCTGTAAAGCTGCTAGAGGAGGCATTTGTTTTCCAGTTTGCAGGGATACTTGGCACTTAAGACAGGCCACACCCACAAGTGGGAGTGGTTACAGTGCCTCCACCAGACATGCTCCCAGTGTATCAGAGCCGGGAATACTACTCTTTTCATAGTTTATATATTTGCTAATTCTGTGGAGTCTTTCAGATTTGGTTGGGTGATTAATAACATGTTTTTCTGTGTTGTGATTAACTCAGCATTAAAAGTATTACTGTTTACACAGACTATAAAGCTTTTATGTTTGAGAGAGCTCCACTCTTGCTGCAGATCTGATTCTGTCCAGCTGTCAGTTATTACACTGCTTCAAGAAGTTGTTAGACGTCTTGCACTAGAACACCAAAACTAGAAATCTGAGATATGGAGTAATCCTTTTTTTCACAGACTGTTGAGCCTAAATTTGCAATTGGGATGAATTCTATGACTGAAATTTTGAAAAATATTTTTGAATATTTCTTTGTAAAGCAAGTCTCCCAAAATGAATATTTGCTGCATTAATTAATGGATCACAATAAATACTGGAAAATCATATTTTATATTCAGTTGTGGAAGCTGTGTGCCATTTTCTCAGAAAGTTATGTGTTCTCTATTTGTTCATATAGCCTGGAAATAAACTGTTACAAAGTGTTTAGTAGGAAAACCTAACAAAACATCTTATATGGTAACAAGTAGATAAACTAGTTTAATTTAACCTAAAAAAAAACATGCTAATTGAACAATTCTTTCAATCAAGGTAATTGGCTGAGTTGAGTACGACCATTTCAATTACATTTACCACATCCAGTGTTTTTCCCCACTAAGCACATTTTATAGTGTGGATGAAAGGGTGGTCTCTGACTTCTGCACCGCACAGCATCTTCCCTGTACTGTAAGTTCCATTGGTTAAAAGTGTCTTCTGAATAAATGAACGTAACGCTACCGTCCTTACTCACAACCTGGCACGAAGCCTGTCAGGGCCCGGATCACACCCTCTGTGCTAAAAACAACAAAAAAGACTGTTATTAAAAACCAGAGGTGCCAAACAGTTTGCCAAGCTGAGGACATAACCCTAAAGCTAAAGCCAAAAATCAATGCAGGTATACATACAGTCTTCAAGCTGAGGTTTTCTACTACACAAGCAACGTTCGGTCCAAACTTAAAAAACCCAGCAAATATATTTTACAATTCCCACCGGCACGGTGACAGCGCCAAGACAAGCTCCGCTGTGGAGCTGGTGAGGTAGAAATCTGAAGTGTTTTCAAGTTTGCCATGTTGCTTTCAGATCTTTTTTTCTAAAATCAATTGCAGACTGATTTAGCACCCACTCCACTCCGGCGTCCTTCAGAGATGTGCATATTTCAGTCGAGGTGAGGGTGAAGGTGACCGGCATGATTTGAAAGTGCTTTGATGAATTTCACTCATACGCTTACACCACCTTAGGCACTCGCCCATGGCCTAGCATCATCAGCATGATCGTATATTACCCCTGATTTGCTTAATAAAACCAGGCGCGTCGGTCCCAGGGAGGTCTGTTCTATGAGCCGGCAATGGATTTATTTATTTTCCCGTTTTTCGGGATAAAGACAGAAGTCCTCTTTTATGATTCTAACAGAGAGCGATTACAGCGTGAGAATAACAGTGACTTAAGATGCGCACTCTGCACTACACGTCCCCGGTCCTCAATTAATTAAATTTCCATGATCCCAAGGCTTTTCCCATTCTGTGCCCCTTGTCGGACACCCTATTGCTAGTGCGATCTTGCTGTGCCTGATAGCTGACATAAAAGTCACTGATATTTTTGGTAGAGGAAATGATCACAATTAAAAGCCAGCAGACAGGCAGCATAGATAATGATTGCTTAAATAAAAAGTAATCTTTGCCAATTATTCCAAGCTCGCTTATCAGCCATAATATGACCAGCCAGCGGCGGGGAATGTTGATGAGATTGTGACACTTTTTTTTTTTCTTGGCTCCCCTTGCCTTGTCCTTCTTACGCTCGGCAAATGTGTAAACAATGCGCTTTCCAATAGTCTCACTCCAAGTGTGCTTCTTTCGTTGCATAGGCTGCGCTAAGGAGCCTTTAAGGAGAAGAGGGAGAAGTCTAGTCATGGGGCCGGGAAGGGCCTATTGCAGAGGGAAATTCCAGGCATTTTCATGCATGAACTATAAGTTAAATGATAAACAGTCGCTTCCTCTCTAAATAATCACATTCAGCCGATTGGCCAGAATGCAAAGTTAATGACTACCCGGACAAGAAAGAATGGAAAACACTTCTAACAGCAGCATAATTAATTTCCAGCAATACGCCTTTGGTTGCATGAACCACTGCTGTTTATTGAAACTTGCCATGTTAGCTGTAACTACCCAAAATAAACACATGACGACTCTGAGGCAAGGCGTCGAAATAATAAAAAAAAATAAAAAAAGCAGAACGGAAAAATAAACAGAGCAGAGCTGGTGGTATAATATACTGCAAATGAACTATATGAAAATGTAGGTACAGGCAATTACTCCCCTCTGGCAAACAGGTCTTTTTTTGGGTCTGCTTCTGATTATCACATTCATCTGGATGTCTGCGAGTATCAGGGGAGGCTAGCCTGGAAGTTTACTACCTGGCAACAACCTCTCCTGGGACTTCCCACACCTGCTGGGCCCCAGATGTGCTCCCTCATGTTTTTTAGGGTTCTGGCCTGCGGAGAACTCCCACCGGCCTTCCCTATTACTGCTGAGTGAGAGTTAGAGTCGCTGCCATATACCGTCTCCACTCTGCCGCACACTGCACACCTCTGCTGCAACATCCTGAGCGGAGGTGTGAGAGTGCTGGTGTATATGTGAGCTAAGTCAGTCAAAAAAAGAACTGATTTACATTAGAATTCAGCGCTAAATGCCCTGCCTCATAGCAATTTGTCAAAGCACCAAGAGAAAGCCATGACATGCCAGCAATGTGCTATTTAAGGAGGCTCTGCTAAATAGGGCCTTCAATTATTTTAATATAAGGGCAGAATTAAAATAGTTATGCGGGTAGAAAATAAATACTTTCATAGAGGTCTCGTTTAATACGTCTTTATCTGCTTGAGAATAAATAATAAATTTGCTTGTGCGCAAATAACAAAAGCATGCCAAAGATAACCAGATGACGCACTACTCTAAATATTCCAGTATCCAGCCAGAGTTTGTGATATACACTATGCAGTATACATCATATACTAGTATTATATGCAGTATACAGTATGCACTTGTACAACATGCAATATGCAATGTAAAGTACATAATATTACAGCACAATGTTATTGTATATGCATAGTACAATATATACTGGTACAGCATTTAATGTACAGTATAACATGTCATTGGTATAATATGTTATATACTGGTATTGTATGCTGTATGCAGTATGCAGCATACAATTTATACTGGCATAGAATGCAACACAGAATGTAGTGGTACAGCAGGCAGTGTACAGTATACAAGGATTGAATTAAATATACAGTATTAAATTTATAATATTTAATATATAGTATATAACGGTATAATATGCAATATGCAGTAGATACAAAATACATTTATCATAGAATAAATACTGTAATACAGAATATAATATACAGTACATACTGCTGCAGAATGTAATATACATCATATGGAGTATACACTTGTACGGTATGCAATGTACAATACATACTGGTACAGTATGTAATATACACTATGTACTGGTACAGTAGACAGTATACATTATATAATGGTAATTTGACAGTATATACAGTATATACATTTACAGTATATACTGATACAATATAAGCCTGTATTATATACTGGACAGTATGCAATGTAGAGTATATACTGGTGTAGTATGCAATAAAGACCTATGGTATATACTGTAAGAGTATGCAGTATATAGTATATAGTGGTACTATATACAATATACACTTATATTATATACTGGACAGTATGCAATATAGAGTATATACTGGTGCGGTATGCAATATATATAATATTAACTGGTGTAGGATACAATATAATATATTTATATATTTTTATAATAAGCAATATATCGTATTTCCAGGGAAAACCATGTTGCAACATGTACAGTAAATACTGTGGTAGACCATGCAATAAACTATATAGTATGCAGTAACATAGTATGCAGTGTACAGTACACATTGGTAAAAAATGTAGTATACTGTTGATACAGTATGCAATGTACAGTACACACTGGTACAAGATGCAATATACTGTACTATATATATTATTTTATATTTTATTTTATATTTACAGTATGCATTATAGAGCATACTCCCAGGCCAATACCAAAACAACAAAACAACAAAAAAAAGCTTTTAATTAACAACAACTCATCACTTAGTATTCAAAGCTTTTTTTCTCTAAATAGCATTTTTTAAATAGTGAAGTTTTGTGGGTGATCTTGAGCCAATAGTTTACAGCACATATAGTCAATATTTTCCACGTATCACTGAGCACTTCAACCGGTTAAATCATTGCCAAATTTGTGTTTAATGTGTGACAAAATATTCTATGTAGTGTTTATATCTAGACTCTGACCAAGTTGAAAGAACCAGTACCCATCATTGTACTATGAGCTACTGTTTGCAGAGTGTGGTATATGCTGGTACAGTATGCAGTACAGAGTGCACAGAATGCTATTTTAAACACAGCCTAGGTCTCAACCCTGTAGTAGCCTACAACATGTGAATAACAACATGAGGGGTCAAATGCCAGTATAATGAATAGAAGCTCTATCACTTTCAAACTGCTTCAGCACTGAATATCTCTCCTTCTCTGTCTCTCTCTCTGTCTTACTCTGTCTCTCTCTCTTTATATACATGCATTTCAAAGGAGATCACAAAAATGCAGGAATACTTACCTACAAGTATAACACAGTTTTCTTTAAAATCTCTCCAAAGTTAACCTAATGATTCATTTGCCTTTCCATGTTACGCCATCCATGCTTCATGCTATTTGTAGCTGCTGTTGCCAGGTTGGACAAACTTGAATAGAATATTGGCAAAAATCCCTTTGAATCCAGTGATAACGTGAAAGGCTACATTTAGATGGTTATAATTCCAAATGAGTTTACTATTATATGCATGAGAAACATCACACTGTTTGGATAGATCACTGCTGTTTATTATGTATTCTCAGCCCACCTCACATCTACAGCAAGCATCCGCTAATGACTCCCTAACTTTCTACCTCTAGTGGTTCAGCAGTTTTCATTTGTATCTAAATATATTTCTACTTCTATTTGTCTCTCTTTATTACTGTCAATCCGTGTCTTTACTTTAAAACTGTAGCTTGAGGTAAGAACTCTCACTTTCTGATTTTGTCGTATTATCACTGTATATTTTATTCTAGAATGTTACTATACTTGATATTATATAGAAGTATGATGGGTACATACTGTCTGCCAATGTTTGTAGTTAATGGTGTTAACATCCATGCCAACGACAACAACAACAACAATAACTCTTATCAACACTAAGAAATGGAGAAATAATCACAGAAGACATTCAGTGCTGGTTTTGTTCATTATGGATTTATTGTGTTTCTAAAAAGACAGGACAGTATAAGGTTGGATTACAAAGCTTCTGAAAGGGATATGATAGCACTGGAGCCGTCACTGGGAAGGCGCAATCCTACTCCTCTAGGTAAAAATAAAAGTAAGCCTCTAGCATGCAGTGTTCATTAGACTTATTTTTTATGTACAATGACCTGAAATTCTTAATTTGGGAATTATAACATATCTTCTTATCTCAAGTTTGGAAATCCTAAATAAAGGAAATCACTTTCAAGCAACTGACCGCGTGTACAGCTGAAATGTAGCACTCAATCGAAAAATACAGAAGTAAAAATGTAGGTTAGTTTGGCATCTACTGGTGTGAGAGAAAACGAAGAAAACCAAAACCGATGTACGATAAAACCGTTGTGTAACAGGGGGTCGCCTGCGTTCCCATTTCCCGATGCTCCTGCTGGCCTGTGAGCTGAGCTATTTCTCCTAATTAACAGCCACACGTTTAACCAGGTCTTGTCATTATTCACTGCCATCGCTGTAATATTTTATTTGGCTGCTTTTCATCAACATTAACACATGCAGGTAATGAGAGGGAATGGAGGATAACATAGCTGCAGTGCTTCAGAGTTCTGAACAGCAGAGCAGGCACATTACGATTAATGCTACGGAATTTTTATGCTACCTGTCAAAAAATATCCTTAAAATCAGTTTATTTTCAACAGTGCTGTTTACAGTACAAATATAAGCTGAAATTAAAATCCATCTGTGGGGTTATACTAAATTGAGAACACTGTTTAGACAGTTTTATATTAAGTTAAGAAGAAAGGTGGCTGGTTCTACATTCAACCCTAGACGTATTTTGCCGTACCATGCATTTTTTATTTGATGTGCTGTTAATTTCATTACCAAGAAACAGAGCTGGACTGGGCCAAAAAATCGGCCCTGGCATTTTTGGCTTAGACTAGCCCGTCATAATTAGCGGAGCACAGCCGACCAGTAATTTATGTATGTGTTCCATGAAGGAATGGATTTTACTATTATCATATAATAATTATTAAATAATAACAGCATTATATTTAAAAAAAAACATAACTTTTTGCCTTATTAGAAATTTACTGGGAATCATTACTTTAGAAGCCTATCAATCAAAAGCAAATAAGTAAATTTACACATACTGTAGTTCTAGCACTTTTGTTTATTCATGTGTATTTACTGAATTTCCCTGATATGCAGTAGCAGCTCAATTCTAATTCTTTAGGTTAAAAAGTGCTTCCTCCTTTAAAAAGTTATAACATGCATATGGATCAGCCTAAAAACAGACAGGGCTGCTTTGTGAACTCATTTAACACATCAGCATTTGACACTTACTGTCTTACTGTGGACATACCTTTTGCTAATAATACTTTTATACACTTACTTTAGTAAAGCTTAAATTGCAAAGCTTTTACTTCATTTATCAGTTTTAAGATCTGTTATTTCACTTGTTTGTGTGTTTTTAAAACATGTTGAACTGCAGCATGGAGGCTACAAATTCAAACTACTATGCAGCCTTTCAACATACCTTTAGCCTAAATATCTAAAATGCTATGATGTAGCCTAAAATGGACACTTGCTGCTCATCCAGCACTTCTCAGCTTTGACCGTTTACGGTCTGCAGGCTGCATGACTGCAGGCTACTAAGAGATTCAATCTTTATTATTAAGAGAGTCACCTCTTTGCTTGTTTTACGTAAATAACAACACAAATACAAAGAACCCATACTTTAATCTATTCATATCAAATATAAGTTCTATTATTAATCTTAGCCATTATAAAATATGGCTATTATTATTAATGATATAAATACAGTTGTTATTATTCTAACAAAAAGTTAATATCTGCTACATGTAAATAGGGTATAAACTAAGGGTGGGCGATATGGCCCTACAATAATATCACAATATTTCATGGTATTTTTGCGATAACGATACTCTTGGCGATATGACAAAATATTGAATAAAAAAAAAATATTTCAAGAATACACAAAATAAAAATCAAATTTTATTATTGCAGACAATATGATATGGCACACCCCTAACTGAGATATAAAAAAATAAAATAATTTTCATCAGACTGTAACAGAAGTCAATGATCCAGAATGTCACAATACTAAATAATGCACTCCAAATATCTCCATATATCCAGGACTGAAGTAAAATGAATGATACTGGACAGACAAAATCTGTCTCTAGTAAATATATAATGGGAAATGAGAAAAGAGTTTTTCTTTTGCAAAAAACTGTAAAAACAAGTAGTACCCTGATGTGATAATTAGGGATGGGTGATATGGTACGATATTTCAGGGTATAATATCGTTCACGATATTTACAAATGTTGCCAATATTATTGTGTATGATAAGATAGGGCACACCACTAGTATAAACAGACTTCACCTAGGTGATTCCCCATCGGTATCGGTTTCGGTATCAGTGATACTTGCCCTGTATTTACTTGGTATTGGATCGATACCAAACTTTTGCTGTAATGCACCACTACTGTCTAGTAGGAGTGAGCTGGCAGCAAGCTACAGAACCCTACACCGTGTAACGAGTTTACTTTTGTTTTTCTGTCACTCCAACAGTAGACATTTCTTCTTCACTACACATCTACACTCGTATGAGCGTCGTTTCTATTAGCCATGTTTTGTGTTGAGCAAAGTCGTTAGCAAGTTAAGTTAACCACCTTCTCTATGAACACCTTTTACCATTTATCAGTTGTTAGATTGATGGTTTGTCATTTGACGTTGACTGCTTTTACTTATATGGCAATTATGTCAGCGACCTGAACTTAATTGATTGTATTAATCAAACTATTTCCAAATGGGTATGTCATCAGGTCAGCCCACCGAGCTGTGCTGTGGCCCTGAGCAAGGCTAGCTAAAACCGTTAAGAAAACTGTGCTGATATGGAAGTGTTTTCAGTGTCAAACCATGTCTGTGCGGAATAAATATTCTCTGCTCATGGTTGGCTGGGCCTGCAGTGGAAAAGGCCTTTGTGTAGTCCTACAGATCTGCAACGAGTTCAGGGAATATATAGAAATAGGACATACTGCCCTCCATTCTCAAGTAAGGACAGGCCCAGTTACTTTATCTACAGTTGTAGTTATCCAATTCACATCTATGCACAAGCATGAGACATTGGATGATACAACAAGACAAAGATCCAAAGCTACAAGTAAAATAAGAAGCTCTGTGTTTTGGAATTGCCACTCACAGCACATAAGTAATACAGACACACTTAAACACTTGCAGGAAGGAATGGTGCAAAACTCCACCTCAGCGTTGTGTAACTCTTATTTGCAGCTACAGTATATATGTTTAGTGAATGTGACTGTTGCTAAAGGGGGGTTATTAATTTCAAGGGTTTTTTACTTTTTCTAGCCTGCACTGTGGATGCTACTCAATGTGCTTAATAAAAAACATGAGATGTACAAATGTCTCTGTATGATTAGTGTAGTTAGAGTGTGCTTGTCTATTATTGTGACTTAGATAATATAGAACATACTACATTTTATTAGTAATCAATGCAAAAATGCAAGTAATTCAAACAAGTTCACATATTCTTGCAGCTGCAGGCAGCCGAGCATGGTTAAGCCATACTAAGTGATTGTAACAAGATAATCATAATCTTTCAGTCTTCATTGTTTTACATAGAAAATGGAATCTAAAGCAGTCACAATTCAAACCCCATGCATTTCCATTCACACTGAAACAACCTTATACTAAGTGAGTAAACAATGTTCTACATTAGAGTTGTTTTTTTCTTTCTGTGAGAATGTGTGTGTGAGTGTTTTTTTTTTTTGCTCCAGTGTGTTTAGACTATTTGAAGTGATGATAGAAATGAGAACTGAAGATACATAGGATGCTTGAAGCATCTGTTCAGGCTGTGTTCAGAAGCCAGTCAAAAATGCTCTTCATGGTGAATCTCTCAAGGGCACATCAATTTCTGTTAAAAAACACCCATCACTTTTTCTTTTTCTTTTTTTTTTTTAAACCAGATGGCTTATTTGGTCATATCCAGTGCTCTCTTCCTCTCTCTCTCTCTCTTCATTTTCAAAGGAGAACATTCAGCATTTTTTTACTGGAGGATCCTAAAATCCCACTAGCCCTGGCAGGGATTTGACTGGTATCTCAACTCCTTGCATTTGATATGATACCGCAGGCTTCAATGACAGAGACAGGTTCGGATACACAGGGCCCAAGGTGAAATGTTTGTTTCTTTTCGCTTTTTCTGGGGAGGATTTGGCAAAAAACAGGGCGGTGTAATGATAATGATCAGTGGAATTGAAGAACACGTCTGCCTAGCTTCCTGCTCGCATCTGCCTCTTGAAGCGGATGGAGCTCGCACAAGCTGCCGAGTGTTTGGTGAGTGGCCTAATGTTAGATCTCTGGAGCCTAACAAGACGCGCAGAGGAAGCGAACGGGACCTGTCATTTGCCGCGGATGTTGCCTGCAGCGACCTAGAGGCTCCGCTTGTGTAACACACACATTATGCCCAGAGGCCGCTTTCTTTTTTTTTTTCTCATCCCCTCTCATTTTATCTATTGCATGATCTGAAGCCTAATGCCATCATATGCGCCCCAGTCGCTCCATCCCAATTGTGGTCGCTCAGCATTTCCTGTTGCCACGAGAAGTCTCTGTTTGGTAAATCATTTTGGCAAGTAATGGTTTGGGACGCCCATATCAGACACAGTGTGTATGCAGTGCATATGGATATTGGATGCCGACCTCATTAAAAAGTCATTATAGTTACTGAGGGTACATCCTGACAACAGCGCTAAGAGGTATTCCGCTTACATTATAGTGCAGGCAAGATGTGGGCTCAGCGATCATTTATTGTGGAGCAAAGTACTTGGGAACCGAAGGGAGTGGAGGAAAAAAAAAAGATATGTCATTGATTCTCACATACAGATGTGCATTTTGTGATCATGTACTCATTTTTGTAGCAACTCCAGCAGTTATAGAACATCCATTTTCAGTTAGTTAGCCACTGCAGTTATACAGTCGTGGCCAAAAGTTTTGAGAATCACACAATTTTTGGTTTCAACAAAGTTTGCTGCCTCAGTTCTTATGGTGGCAATTTGTATTACCTCTAGATTGTGAGGAGTGATAAGATCAACTGCAAATAATTGCATTCCCTGCCATGAAAGATGACCTTATCACAAAAAATTCTGCATTCCAGCCACTGCATTTCAGCCCTACACAATGGCCTGCAAACATCATTTCAGTGATGATCTCATTAGCTCAGGAGAAAAGGTTAATGAGCACATGACGGCCGATATCACTCTGTCATGCTGATTAGAAGAGCAGACTGGTTGCCTTAAAAGGTAGTGGTGCTTTAAAGTTTTCTTCTGTTAACCATGGTTACCTCCAAGGAAACGTGCAGTCATCATTGCAGTGCATCAAAAGGGCCTCATAAAGATGGTGTACAAACAAAAACCCAGAAACTGTGATCAACTGGGTTGCCATCATTCAAGATTGTGCTCAGAAGCTGATATCCAGCATGCCAAGGCGAATAGCAGAAGGGTCAACACTGTCAACCCTGTAAATATTAAGCCTTTGCTTAAACTGGATGTATTTGTCAATAAAAAGTTAACATGCGTATGGAATGTTTAGAATTGTACTTCGTTATACCATATAAACATCCAACAAAAGCTTTTACTGAGGCAGCAAAATTTGTGAAAACCAAAATTCGTGCAATTCTCAAAACATTTGCTGCGACTGTAGATGATGGCTGACGACGATGGATAGTTCCTCATTAGCACTGTAGTACAGTACATTGTAGGGGAGAACTATTAAGTTTACTACATAGCGTGAATCAAACTATTAATTTTACTAAATAGCGTGAATCAAAAGGTAAAATCAGCCAATGAGGGTGCATTTGCAATGGCCTACTTGCCTACTACTCAGTAGGCGAGCACGCCTAGTATGTCTGAATACTCAGAATTCATTGAGCAGTACACAAAAGTTACACAAAGCCATTTTTAAGTAGGTGACCGCAGCACACTGTGCAAACCCATAGTTCCACTGAAGCTGCAAATGAGTCTAAACCAGAGGGAAAATAACGGTGAAAAGCAGTATGTCAGCTGTGTGTATGTAGTTACTGCTAGTGAACTGCTGCTCCTGCAGAAGTTAGCACTAATTAACATTTTTTCTGAGGTAAAACATTATTAAACTCCTCCTGGTTCATCTCCTCTGAGCTACGTATTCAGCCAACAACGAAGGTCAGTGTCACAAAATGCATCTAAAATGATGTCTGCAAATGGAGCCTTTAATGAATAGCAAAACTTTAAGCCTTTGCTTAAACTGGATGTATTTGTCAATAAAAAGTTAACATGCGTATGGAATGTTTAGAATTGTACTTCGTTATACCATATAAACATCCAACAAAAGCTTTTACTGAGGCAGCAAAATTTGTGAAAACCAAAATTCGTGCAATTCTCAAAACATTTGCTGCGACTGTAGATGATGGCTGACGACGATGGATAGTTCCTCATTAGCACTGTAGTACAGTACATTGTAGGGGAGAACTATTAAGTTTACTACATAGCGTGAATCAAACTATTAATTTTTACTAAATAGCGTGAATCAAAAGGTAAAATCAGCCAATGAGGGTGCATTTGCAATGGCCTACTTGCCTACTACTCAGTAGGCGAGCACGCCTAGTATGTCTGAATACTCAGAATTCATTGAGCAGTACACAAAAGTTACACAAAGCCATTTTTAAGTAGGTGACCGCAGCACACTGTGCAAACCCATAGTTCCACTGAAGCTGCAAATGAGTCTAAACCAGAGGGAAAATAACGGTGAAAAGCAGTATGTCAGCTGTGTGTATGTAGTTACTGCTAGTGAACTGCTGCTCCTGCAGAAGTTAGCACTAATTAACATTTTTTCTGAGGTAAAACATTATTAAACTCCTCCTGGTTCATCTCCTCTGAGCTACGTATTCAGCCAACAACGAAGGTCAGTGTCACAAAATGCATCTAAAATGATGTCTGCAAATGGAGCCTTTAATGAATAGCAAAACTTTTACAATGGTGGTTTCCCGGACGTTTGCATTCGAGATTATGTGGAAACTAAACACTGGAGTACTGAAACTACTTTACTACTCGAGCAGTGTGTACTGGCTCCAGACTAGTACCTACTGTCTTTGTAGCTGATTTTGGACGCACCCTTTAACTATATCATTAATCACCAGCTACATAATCAAACCAACATTAGTGTCTTAAGCTAAACTGAAGGCAACAAGTCGCTTAAGTTTGTCTTGTGGTTTTACTCAAGGCCACTCTTATTGTTGTGTGTGCCGTGTAGAGCTTCTGATTTTGTTTGAGCCAATCAGTTAGATTGTTGATCACTGCATCATAGTTCATTTGCTTGAAATTTTAACTCATCTCGTTTCTCCTTTGCAGTGTCCTTTGCTGCTTGTCGCTTAATCGAGGCTACAAATCGTGCCCTCCTGTAGGAACTGACTGGACGCCTGTCACTCTGTCGCCTGTTAGTGTGAACGCACGAGTTGACATGAGTGCACAGATTTGACTCTTTGCTATTTTAAAAGGGGTCTAAATACTGAAACTCACACAGTTATTATGCCTACTTTTGACCGTTTCTGCTGTGAAGCAATTTGAGCTCATGTCATGCTGAGTCCTTTTGTTCTGTTTAGTGGACACCATGTGAAATATTCCTCCAGTGCCGCAACATTTCGCTGCATGAAAAAGCATGTTATTTTGTCCTATTTTGCTCAAATCCATGTCTATAATTTAACAATTGAACATCAATAATTTCTGTTAACAAGTCAACGCCTTTTACATTCACATTATATTCTCTGTAAATGGGTTATTACTGCATTTGACTTGTAGGGAGCTAGAAACGTTTTCAAACCCTATGCATTCGAACTACAACGTGGGGAAAATGCATGCCTCCATGAAAACAAGTATTGTTTAACCAGTTAAGACTAGTGATAACTTTCATGTTATGATGTATAGACCTTCTCAAAACAGTTAACTTTATGGTTTGTGTTATCCTTTAACCAACTACTGTGTGTTGACTGATCTAAAGAACATCCCATTTAAAAGTAAACTGGCTTGTGTATTACAGTTAATGGCAGCCATGATGACTGGATGTCATAAACTGAGATTGGAGCTGAGACCATTATTCAACTTCAAGTTCCCACTGAAGAGGTGGGTTTGTTTGTTTTCCAAGTCAGGGAGTGGTAAATTCTGAATTATAAGCTATGGGTGAATGTAGCATATATTCTTCCTTTGCAATGTGCACTTCAAGTGGATGGCCTTTTATTGAACATGGCAGCAGTGGAGAAACTGTTGCCCAACCTTGGCAGCCAGGAAGCAGGCGTCACACACTGGATGAATCACAAAATTTTTTTTTTTTTTTTTTTACATATTTACTAGTTTCTGTGACTGTGTGTCTGATGCTGTAGTGCCATCTCTGCATGGCCACGCCTCCTGTCCATGCAACACACCAATTGAGGTGCTACACAGCCCCCAGTTTTAATGGAAAACTGTCTCTCTGACCTACAAAGAGTATGGACAGAGTCTGAGCAGAGTCTTTGGGGCACATGTACTCATTTGCTTTGGCTGGTCCAGTGAGCTTCATGTGCTGACTTATCTCCAATGCAGGAAACACCTGTTGAATCACAGCACTCAACTCAGATGTTAGCTTGAAGTATCGCTGGAGTGCTGAGGCCAATGCCACCTGGCTGTCAAGCTACTAACAGGCTGTTTTCTTTTTTTCTCTATTGTCAATATTGCATACTAATTGTGTAATCTGATCCGCTGTTAATGTTGCTCTTGTTGAGTTATTGTCTTCCTATCTGGTTTCAACCATAAGTGGATAGATTGCCCCGTTGAAGTCTGGGTTCCTGTCATGGTTTTTACCTCTTGCTCTTAGTGAGTTTTTCCTTGTCACTGTTATCCTTGCTCTGTGGGGCCTGAACCAAGATTTTCTGCAAAGCTGCTTTATGACAACGCTTGTTGCTAAAGAGGTTATATAGAATAAGTTGGACTTGACTCTGCATCAAATGTGGATATATAACACCACTAGCTTGGCACTAAGAACGCTGCTTATATTCACAGGGGAGCTTGTGGTAATTAGTATAATGCTAGTTGCTAATGACATAATGAAAGGCAGAAGAGAATTAAAATAACTTTTAAATAAAACATTGGTATTTAATGGCATGCACAACTGACAGATCTTTCTATGACTATTTCTGGTACCATACATGAGACACTGTTAAATACAGATTTGAAACTAGCTGATGGTGTGACCCAGTAGACATACAGACTGGCTGGTACAAAACTTACAGTAAATAATTAAACAGTAAATCTGTCATTTCTTAGCGATACGAGCATATTTGAGGTGCTTCTGCTCTGAGGAAATCTTCTCTGACTGTGCAATTATTAGACAAACAGGGTTCACAAAGCCAACTTACAGCTGTTCATTATCTTCTTATTTTTCTCACTTTTCACGTTTTCTTGGATTTCTCAGATTTCAGTTTATAAACTAGAACCACAAACCTCTGCAGGACTGTGGAGCCTATATTAGTGCACTTGTACGTTTGGCCCACATACATAGGTATACATTACAGCAAGCACCTGAGATACCAATGCTTTAGCAACCAATGAGAGTACCACAGAAACACATTATCAACCACTTGGGATATCACAGCAACAGACTAACAACAATACCATAGCAATCCTTCAGCACCCACTTGGGATACCAGAGCAATGGCCCAGCGACACCCTATCAACCACCTGGGATATCACAGCAATTTCTTAGCAACAATTTAGCAACCAGCTAGGAGACCACAGCGACACTTGAGATCATAGCAATGGCCAGGCAACTCCTTAGCGACCAGTCAACTTATCATAGCAATGGCTTAACAACCACTCAATAATCCTTCAGCAATCACTTGAGATACCACAGCATTGACCTACCAACACTTTAGCAACCAGCTAGGATACCATAGCAACAGTCAGCATCCACTTGGTGGACCACTGAATTAACAACACCTTAGCAACCGCCTAGGGTACCACAAAAACAACTTAGCAACCACTTGGGATACCGTAGCAACAGGCAGCATTGCCTTAGGCTGAATGCCATAGCAGTGGTCTAGTAACAACTTAGCAACCACCTACAATACCATAGCAATTGCCTAGCAGGACCTTAGTGACCATGTGGGGCATACAACAGCATATCAATACTTTATCAACCAGCTGGGATACCATAGCAACAGTCATCAGCAAATTAGCAACAACCCGGGAAGTCATTGCAATGACCTAAAAACACCTTAGCAACCAGTTAGGATACCATAGCAATGGCCTAGTAACACCTCAGCAACCATCTAAGATACCATATGAATAGCCTACCAACTCGCACATGATAGCAAAGCCTTAACAACACCTTAGCAACCATCATGGATACCATAACAATGGCTCAGCAACACTTTAGCAACCAGCTGGGATTGCAAATCAATAACCTAGAAACACCTGAGCTTTAACCTGGACCTCCACAGCAGCGACTCTGTCAAGTTGACTTTGCTCTGAATCTTCTTCCTTCCAGTCGTGATTCGTGTTCAGCCCCTCCTGTAAAGATCACCATTCACCTCACTGCAGTGAAGTGATGCAGATCCAGTTCAGACGGAAAACCTCGCCCCATTTTAGTAATTCAGTCATTTTTGCCACGAACATTCTCTGAAACTCTATAGCACCTTATTTCCAACAGGCTCCTCTAACTTCTGTTAATTAGGCTCAGCCACGGAGGGAAGCCCGGGAAGACTGGACGTTCAAAGCGAGGCGTTTTATGTGTTGTCAAGAATTTCTGAAGACCCGAGCTCAAAATCAGTGAAGCGTACAGTTGAATGAGGACCATCTACTTAATGAATCTCTCAGAAGTCTGCGGGAGAGCGCTCCCTAGCCTGGCTGCGTCTGCATACGACTGCGTGTACGTTATTATGGTGGAACAAATGTTACCTTGTCTCTATTCAGTGCTGATTGAAAATGTTTTCATTTGAATAATCCAAAGAACTCCTGAGAACGCTGACCAGACTGTCCCGGATGAAGATGCGATGAGGACACGTTCGTCTCCTGAGCTACAGCTTCTTCAACGTGAGCGCTCCGTCACATGCGGCCCCTTTCCGCGTAGATAAAAGTCACATGACCAGTTTTAAAACCACTGATCCCTGAAACCTCCTGATGCCAAATGAAGAGCCAGTCCTGATAATGATTCCCCTGTGACATGTAACTAGCGGAGGAGAGAGGCAGCGGCGTGAATGAGAAGCAATGAGCTGCTATGGGCTGAGTGTTAGCAAATATCCTTGATGCATAATAATCTTTCAATTCCGAAGAGTTCTGCTGGGGAGCATTTTGTGGTCTGAATCTGAATACAGAAAGGGCAGTTTGGGCTTGTTAATTGCATTGATATATCTGAATTTCGAAGCAGTGGCGCACGCCTTCTTCATTTGGTGCCTTTGGAACCCTTGAGCCACTTGAGTGTTTCATTAAATAAATCAGTGGAGCGGGATCCCCATAGCCTCGCTTAATAAAGGAAAAGTGTAGCATTGTCAGTTTTAAGGTTTCCATGAATATGCTTTACATATTCAACAAGCAAAGTAAAGCCTCTATATTTGCTTTCATTCTTTTGGTCATTTTCTCAAATCGACATGGCAGTCTATCAAAAAGCAGCGTTCCTCTCCTCCATGCAAATGGCCCCCGATTCACCGGCCCGGTCCACAGGGGTTTGAACTGCAGCTTGCCGGACTTATATTTCCCCACCTTGAAACACGAACCAACACATTTTTTGCATGGCCCCCGCTACGAGCTAAGTCGCTCAGATATCTACCCCACACAGAAGGCACCTCTGCAACTTCACCCCTGGACATTCCCATCGCCCTCAGCAGGGAGGGGTTGCTTAAACCCAGGTATTTAAATGAGGTCATTTTTGACTGCCCTTTGATTCCCTACAGACAAACCGAGCCAATTAGCTAAGCGCTTGTGCCTTCAAAATATGACATTTCCCGTCTAGTACCTTTAAAACCCTCTTTTCTATTAAATTCCAAATCACTGTGAGTCTTCTGCAGCACTGGGTAAGAGCCTCCAAAAATAGCCTACGCTCTCCTAGGTCACATCATCATCTCCCATACGGCCCAATTCTGCATTACCGCTTGCGGGTCAGAACCCAACAAGATGTGTTTTCCGAACAACCTCTACAATCGTTAAAGGTGGCACACATTCACACATTCTGCTGATTATTGTTATTGAGCATGTCACATGCACATCGAATTGTTCAGGATGTAGGCAATGAAGGAATAAAGAAAAGCAAACAATGAATGCATTTACGTGCGCCTTACAATCCAATCACGATCAGATTTCTGCATCTCATTATTCAAATAGTCATGTAAACAGCATGCTACCATTTCTTAGAGTGGTTTAAGGAAATCCTGGAAATCCAATGACAGAATCCAATACAGGGAGTTGGAATTTTACTCAGATAAGGAATTTTTCTGAGCATTTATGCTCTTGCTCTGGTTCTTCAGTTTCCTCAGTCTGCACATGTGCAAAAACAGACCAGAGTAGCAGAAATAGCAGCAACTTTAAAATGATGGCAACAAAACACTTTTAAAGCAAAGCTACAACTAACTACATGCTGGACAAATGAAACATGTATGGCCTCATGTTTTACTTATACATGTATGTATACATTATGTCTTCATCTGTGGGATACTGGCTGACTCATGTAGACCTGAAGTTGACCTGTTATCTGATTACCCAGTGCATTTATCTGCTCAGCAAAACACTGTTTATATTATATATTCAAATAGTATTGATACAGTAAGTATTGCTTTTACATATAGAGTTATTCAACCCTTTCCAAGCCTTTTCTTGTGTAAACAATCCAGTTTAATTACCAACATAATACCTGCTTTGACTACTCGGTACTTAATTAAGCTAAATCAAGATTGCTGCTAAAGGAATAGAATAAGTTTATACAGAGTCTGAGGCGTCCAGGAGAAATCTTGGTTAACAAGATATTATCTACTTCTTTCAAAATAAGATATCCATTTTGCTTTGTATTGTATTTGTGCTTAATTACATCTGTTCTAATACTGTATGGCGTTCTTACCATGTATACCAGACAGACTAAAATGAGCTTAGGTGCCTGAGACCTTTGCACAGTAGAGTATATTAAGTGTCAATGTATAATGTAATATATAACAGAAAAATAAATAAATAGAAAAAAATGGTAAGAAACAAATGCCAGTACAGATATTGGGCCAATCAAGTGTTGGTGTCGGTTTCAGGCTAATTTCAGTATAAACCAATGGAATAGATACCAATATCCAATATATTATCCAATATTGTAAAAAAAGTACTTCCTGTAATGTGATATTGTTAGCTGTGTTGTTGTGTGGAGTGAGGGGGTGGTAGTCAGATCAGTCTTGGTGAATATGCAAGGATTCAATCTATCTTTATATAAAAGCCATTACACACTGAACATGCTTAATTGTGCAGTTTATTTGGATGACAGTATATTCATTCAAGCACATGTTTAACTGATGATATCTTGGATACCAAATGCAATTTGTCAGACTTTCACAAAGTTTTGCTAGTGATACAAAACTCACAGATCAATCATGGTCACCCCTGCTGTTGGCATGATGACAACTAAGATGATGCCGCATCTGTGTTCAAGCACATGGAGAGTTTTCACAAAAGCTACATCAGAATCTCCATAAACTACTCAAACCAAAAACCAAGTCTACAAATAAGAACTACAAATTAGAAAACTCAGCGTGGCAGCATGATGAAGCTCTTCAAGCTTTTTACCTTCACTTTTCCAAAACGGACAATCACCATTCGTGCGCTCTGATGGGAGAAAAGAATCGGATCTTATTTGCACTTTCAGTCTGTTGGTTTTATCCTTCATTTAGTGGGATCTGCATCTAAAAATCAGCTCCAACTCAGCGGAGATTGAAGCTGCCATTGCAAATAACTCTTAGAGTTTTAGCTCCTGAAATGAGGTGGAGAAACTCCACGTTCTAATTTTGCTTTTCCAAAGTGGAAAATATATCCTGTGCCACCGTTTACCGGTTCTGTGAGAAGCAAATGAGATATTATTTGCACTCGACGACTGAGTTATAGGAATCCAAGCAGAGAGTCTGAGATTTTGTGAAGTGGAGAAACTCCACCTTCTCTTTCACTGTGGAAACCTTCACAATGTCACAGTTTGCCTGTAAAGGATGTTCTCATAGACGCTCTGCTCTGATCTTTTGTCTTCACAGGGGGAACGATTTGGCATTGGAAATCCAAACAAATCTCGTCTGGTGTGTGTAGTTCTAATACTGAAGGGAAAAACGTCTGATTTTTTCACATCGGTTTGGTGTGTGAGAATTTTAAATATTGTAGTTTAGTAATCTTAAGCCTGCAATTTCCTTATTTATCCTTTGTTTCCCAAAACAGAACCAGAAATGTGTGATTGTACTTTATTTGAGATTCCATTACTGTGACTATTAGAGCTAGACCTTTAGTTCAGCCCATAAATCCAGAAACACCACCCCTGTTATAATGCTAATTTCTGATGGATAGGTCTTAAATGGCAAGTTTGCCCTACGCTAATGACTTACAAGAACATTTTTGTCTGTTCTAGATTAAACACATACATTTAAAGTTCGTAAAAGACATTCCATGTTTTATTTAAAACTTGTAACAGACATTGACATACATTTTACCCTATAGCAGTTTTACAGGGATTCCTTCAGTAAAGAGTTCAGATACAGAGCAGCTCAGAGTTTGTGTTGGACAGAATTTCCAGAAACAAAAGTGGTTCCAATCACTGTGAATCAATGATTGGTTGATCCCAAAATCAGCCTCTAATAATGCCAATCTGACACATTAGGCCAGGGGTATTGAATTAGAATCCAGTACTGTCCAGTTAGAGGAAAAATTTTAAGGCCAAGGTTTGGACAGTCATCATTTCTAACTTGTGTTATGGTTCAGTACCATATCCTGTTTACTAAAGTAGCCTAGTATCAGCATCTTACATCATCAGCAACTTATAATACCATTCAGTATATTTCAACAATATTTATTATTTTAAAGGCTAAATTGAATTATTTATTAAAAACTTCTAATAAATGTTTTTTCCTCACTTCAAGTAAAAACAAGGGCTACATAAAAAAAAAAAAAAATGCTTTTGAAAAAAGTCCATCTTAAAGTGCTAATTAATAGAAAAAGTAAATAAAACATGCACATTTTTCACATAACAGTTTATTTCCGTCTTGTATTCCTCTCTTACACTTTCTCTTGGTTATTAAGAGGAGTGAGCTTTTGGTTGTCTTTAAATCTGGGCTGAAATGGTGTCAGGGCCGTTCTCATATGCATATGAAGGTTATTGTTGGTAAGCCCTCGAATGATATCTGTTCTTAATAATGTTGATTGTGGAATGAACCATCTGAATTAGCCTTTCTCTGACTCGCTTTATAGTCTGACTTGTTTATACTCTAACTCACTTTATAGTCTGACTTGCTTTATTCTCCGACTGCTGCTTCTCGCCTGTGTTTGTGGTGCACTCCTGAGTCTACACAGATCCGATTGGCTGAGAAGCGCATTTGGTCATCTTACAACTCACGCGATTGGTCTGTGAGGTTACTTTGTATACTGTATACTGTAAAGACAGGAAAAGTTGTGCTGCTTAAAATAAACACTATCAAAATTGAATTTGTCCTCAGTAGTTTATCAGTTTGGGTTCACATTGGACAATGTCTGGGTCCGGATCCGGACCGCTGTCCGCCTATTAGTGACCACTGCATTAGGCCTTCAGTCCAACTTTTGGTATTGTAACCAATTAAAATGGAAAGGAAAAAAACTTGATTGGACAATTTTCTGTTGAGATTTTCAAAAATTTGAAGACCTTCTTATTTCCAGTAAACAGTTATATGAAACTATCTATATCAAAGAAATCATTAGACCTTCTCTCAGAAAGTTCCACACTGGAACCAGTTGCATTTGACATATAAAGGCATTGGGACATACTCTCTTGATGGCTAAACTCAGGTGTTCCATTCCCACATGTATCTAAAACCAGGCTTCTAGTCATGCAGTCTGTCTCTACAGACATTACAGAAGCAGTGGGTCATTCTTAAGCACTCACTGAATATGAGCAGGGTACTGTAATAGGATGCCACCATTGCGACAAGTCATATTCTTGCAGACTCACTTTAAAACCTGGTAGAAAGTCTTCTCAGAACAACGGAAGCTGTTATAACTGCAAAGGGGGGATTTAGAATGGGGTGAACACTCTACAGTAAACCTTTAAAATAAAGTGTTACCAAGAACCTTTCAGCACATAATTACAGTTATATCTAAAAATGTTTGGACATAGACAAAGGTACTGTTGTTTTAACTGTACCACACTGTACAATGGAGTTTAAATTAATGAACAAATATGGAATATATTAAATTGAATATTGTATATTAAAAAACAAGTTCAGACCTTCCTTTTTATTTGAGGGCATTTCCATCCAAATCAGTGCAGAAATTGCAAACATTTTCATGCACCGCATTTAGGTGCTCAGAAATAACTGAACAAACTAACATAATCTTAAAATTAATAGCCTTTTTTAATATTTTGTTGCAAATCTTTTGCTCCCAGTGAATACCTAAAGTCTGGAACCCATAGACATCACAAGACGCTGCTAGGCCGTTACTGCAGCTGTCGGTTCCTGCTTCCTTGGCGTGTTTTATCTTCAGTTTTGCCTTCAGTAATTGAAATTCATGCTCGATTGGATTGAGGTCAGGTGATTGACTTAGCCATTGCAGAACATTCCTCTTCTTTGCCTTATAAAAGTCTTGGGTTGCTTCCGCAGTGGGCTTCATGTGGCTGTGCATCTGCACTGTGAAGCGGCTTTGAAGCATTTGGCTGAATCTAAGCAAATATTGTAGCTCTATGCATTTCAAAATTCATCAGTCACATCACCAATAAATACAAGGGAACCAGTTCCACCTGCTGCAACACATGCCAAAGCCATAATACCACTTCCAGATGTTCTCTTTCCATTATTCTGGTACAAGGTGATCTTTGTCACATCTGTCCATAAGATGTTGTTCCAGAACTATACAGGCTTTTTTAGGTGTTTGTTTTTTTTCTGTCGTAAACTCTCTGTATTTACTCTGCTTTTTACTTCTCTTGTTTGTTGACTTTGACACAGAAAGTCCGACCCCCTGGAAGGTGGTCTTGATTTGGCCAACAGTTTTGAAGGGTTTTTCTTCACCAGGGAAACAATTCTTTCATCTGCCACGGTTTTTTTTCCCCCCATTGTCTTCTGGGTCGTCACGTTTCTGAGCTGACCAGTGCATTCTTTCTTTTAAAGAATGAACCAAATGGTTGTTTGGCCCATGTAACGTTTTTGCTATCTCTCCTCTCTGATGGATATGATTTTTCAGGGTTGGGGGCTTTATAATTGAGAATTTATAGCAACATTCCAAATGCAAATGGCATGCATGTAATTAGGGCTGGGCGATAAAACGATAACGATAATTATCGCGAAATAGCGTTTCCTCGATAGAACTATAAGATGTAATTGATAGAAAGTCGATAGAATTAAGTTCTGTCTGTGTTTAGAGAGACAACGCGAACAGCCAATGAGAATAAGAATAGCGCCACTCCAAACCAATCGGGTGGCTGAACTAGAGTTCCAGCCATTTCATGTTTTCTTGAAGAACACAGGGCAGAGTGTATATATATATATATGTCTGTGTGTGTGTGCGTGTGTGTGTGTGTGTGTGTGTGTGTGTGTTTAATTTATTTGAAATACAGTTGTGTAATGTTCTATAGTACATCTTAAATGTAAATAAATCAAAGGATAAAAAACAATTTAACATTTTAATATGTTCACTTCTCACTTAAAGTAAAAAGGCAATAGTGATTTGATTTATATCATAATATATATATCGATATCGACTGATATGAAAAAAATGATTGTGATAAGATTTTTTACCATATCGCCCAGCCCTACATGTAATCAACACTAGAACTTTTATCTGCCTTCTAGTAACTGAAATAATGAGGGAGTAATACACCTGTACGTGCCTGTTCAGTTATTTTTGAGCCTTTAAAAAAGGGTGGGGCGGGGTCAATGCCCCCAAGTTAAAGATGAAAGTCTTCACTTTCAGCTTTGAGTCGGACAATAACCTCAAATGCATTGACCTAACTGTTCAGAGTGGAAACGCTCCACCAATGGTGCAATAGTGCTGCTTAAATCTCAAACATGTTTACTCACTGTAGCATGTGTACAAATTATATGAGGGACAGATCAGGGGAAGTGATTCTGAAAAACCAAAAAAAAAAAAAAAGATAAATATCAGATAGCGACTCTTACGTAATGGTTCAGATCCGTCTTCATGCTGTTTGAACAAAAAAAGTCTTGCACCTTCCACCTTTAATGAACACATTTATTTCCGAGCTAATGATTATTGCTAGCCGTGAAAGATCATCATTTAGGTGTCTGCGAGCAAGTAGCAAAGCCAATCAGGCATGGAAAGTATCATTTTGGGATATGAGAATTTTTTCTATTATATGAAAAAAAAAAGGTGCCAACGAGTTTTTTGGAGTGCTGCCACTGAACCACTTCTGGTTCCCTAAAGAAGTGTAGGTGCATCTCTGAGAGAGAATGAAGCAAATGAGATGAGTGTGAAGTGTGAAGAACCTTTTGAAAGATGAAAGAATCTCCACGTACGAGCACACGGTCGACGCTTTGTTGTAATGCTCTGTATGAAACCTGTTAACTAGCTTGTCGGCAGAAATATGACTAATATTGCAGTCACCTTATTAAGAGCTTTCAGACTTGTGCGTCGGCTCCACACTGTGATGTCACAGCTTGAATGCATCACACACCAGTGCGCCGGTGTAGATTTCAGGGCAAATCCTGGCCCTGCTGGGATATAAATACTGCATCAATTTGTGCGTGTTTTATTTTTTTATTTATTTATTTTTTCTTTTTCTTTTTTTCTGCTCTTCCTCCTTTTGAGTGATGGATTATGAGAAACTTAGGTCAGTGAGAAATCTCTGATCGTATCATGACAGCTTAAGTCAAGTGGGCTGTGAAGAACTGCCATCTCTAAGAATGTTCTCCCACTGGTAATCTCCCCTATTCGTCAAACTAGTGTTGAAGCCTCTTTATCCTTTTGTCATTTAGTGTTACGCTCAAACAGAACGGAATTTCCTTCATTTCGCTCAGCACCTCTCACAAAGGCGTCCTAACTCTGCGCCGCCGTTTCAAAAGTGGGGGGAGTAAGAGAAGCATATTCAAGCTGTGCCGAACTACATCATTCAAATGCTCCTTTTGGAGCGAACGCTATCGCTGTCTATTCCCACGTCATCTTCAATAGAATCAGCCGCTTATGTCCCACTCTGAATGGCTCCTGTTGAGCGAAACTGGTCAAAGGATAAGGGAACAGGTGGCTTGATTTTGGCAACATAAATGGGCCTGCTGCAACAAAAGTGCTTTCCATCAAATCTGTCAAGCCTTCAAAAGCTGATTCAGAAAAACAATCTTTACTTACCAGCATGATTGATCCTCTCTCTCACTGCTTCCTACTGACATTTGTAAAGGCCCCACATCCTGCATTTTCTTGCGCCTTACTTTCCCCCACTGAGGTCCACTTACAGCATTTGAGTAGTTTTATGTACCTGAATGAGTCACAACTCATTCTTACATGAACACACAACCTCTGTTTACTCCTTAGAATTAAACAGGCTTTTTGTGTTACTGCGCCTTTAAGACTCATACATGTGAACAGTATTTGTTTTTCTCTGCCGTCCTGTGTTGTGCCTGGCTCAGTTCAGTCAGTAATACTCCTCCTCATAACTTCAACATATTGTCGCTGTCCAATGAAAAACAGGTTTCTCCAAAATCGCAAACTTTACAGGAAAGAACAAAAACATACTTTATTTTCAGTGGAAGTCAATGGAACCAGAATTTCTAAGCTGTTTTGGAGCACTTTTATTGGTCCATTCATCATGAAAATTTCACACAATGTAAACAACCATTGGCGTGTCATATTATGTAAAAAACTCAAAATCAACAAAAATGGACATGTTTTTCATTGGACAGCCACGATATATAGGTGAGGCTGCTGCTAATGAGTGTGAGTTATTGTGATAGTTAAGCTTTAGTGTAAGGACAGGGGAATGACTGGTATACTCGAAACACTGTATCGTTCACAGACGTGTTTATAAAGAAAAGGATAAGAGAAATGAAACTTTCCATGATATGAGCCCTTTCTTACTGTTTTGAAATAAAAAAACTCTGGTATTGTATGTGTATTCATTTGCATTTTTTTCTTGTATCCTGTCATCCACCATCACTTATAATGTTTGTGTTTTCATAAATATAAACCATCATGACTCATTTTTACATAACCACTTTCTAACCTCTCTTTAAACAGGCTGTCTTTAAGACTGAAATATGTTAATGATTATTGTCTGATTGGTTGCCTTTGATCAGAAAACAGATTAAAACACACCATATAACGTCAGCACGACTGGACGAGGCTAAGCTGCTAATCTGGTGAATAGGCTGATTCAGCAGGTCACTGTAGCGACACTGACGTTGTGGTGGTGTGTTAGTGTGTGTTGCGCTGGCACGAGTGGATCAGGCACAGCAGTGCTGCTGGAGTTTTGAAACACTGTGTCCACTCACACTGCCCACTCTATAAGACACACCAGTCTTATTTTAAACCTGCTATTTTTGCAATGTCACACACAAGAACTGACCCATGCTACATACATTTGCCTATTCAGCCTACAGCGGTCCAGCCCCGCCCATTCACATCAACGTTAAGGGTTTCGGTCCAGACTGCTTTTTGAATGATATACACTTTAATGCACAGTCAATCAGAACAGAGATCACATACTTAACGAGATCAGTCTCCCAGGCAAAGTAAAACAGCCCAAACAAACGTCATAAGTGTGCCTCAGGAAACATAAACAAATCAATGAAATACAAGAGAAATGTAGGGCGTGGGTCCTTTGATGCAGTCATGCAGCGTTTTTTCAAATATAACTAGATCTCTTCCCCAACCCCGCAGACCAGACCCACTGTACACGAGTGTCCGACTCCAAGCAGTGTTGGGCGCAGTACTCTACAGGATTAATAAATGTGCACCATTATTTGACTAATAACCTGGTGAAATAAAAAGATTTTGTGTCTGAAGTGCTACTGCACATTTAATATCCATTACTTTATGAAGCTAACGACTTCTCACAGCTCTGTGAGTTTGATACTACCTAATAGCCCTTAAAAAAAGTGTGCATAAAAATTCAATTTGTAAAGTGTTCTTTATTGTATTACTGCCATAGTTTCTTAAAAACTAAACTCAGCTAAGTGCGGGGCATCAATATACCGTGCTGTATCTTCCCTTTCACAGATAGATAAACTCAAATGGCCAAGTATGCTTGGGGTGTTAAGAATCAGAAACCTATTGAAATAGGCAATATTGGAAAATATTCCAGTGATAGAGTGATCAGTCTCTACGATGTAGAGTTAAATAAAACATGCTACACTCTAAATGGTTCTATTACATCTGAGTCTTTAAAAAAAAGGGGGGCAGGCGTGGGCTGAAGGTTAGGGATCTGGTCTTGTGACCGTAAGGTCGCTAGTTTGATCCTCAGAACCAACAGGACATGACTCAAGCGCCCTCAAGCAAGACACCTAACCCCCAACTGCTCCCTGGGCACTGTGGATTGGGCTGCCCACCGCTCCAGGCAAGTGTGCTCACTGCCCCCTAGTGTGTATGTTCACTAGTGTGGGTGTTTCACTGCATGGATGGGTTAAATGCAGAGGTCAAACTCGACTGTGTGCAAACACAAGAGGCAAATGGTTCTTAATAAACAAAAGGTTGTTTCTTACAACCCGTTCTTCAATGAACCATCCACAGCAAGGTTTTTCAGGAACAGTGGAACGATTGTCCTCCTTCTTTTGCTCCCGTTCGGCACCTTTATTTCTTCAAATATGCTAAACAGAAAGCTGTTCAACTGGCCCCTTGTATCATTAAACTCGCAAACATTAAAACCTTACACGCATCTTTTTTTAATTGAAATTGGAAGGCCGAGACGATCTGAAAGATAAAAAAATAAATAACAAAGTAAGCAAATAAATAAATAAGTAATAGAGCTAAATCCTATGTTTTGGGTTTCAAGCTGAGATCCGCTTTAATCCAACGTTCGGCATCGACGTTCCTTATAAAAGTAATGCATTTCTAACATTAAACAGAAAAGTACTATCTTCAAAAGGCTGAGGGCGCACAGAACTATGCCTCATGCTGCCATTCTAATGGAGAAATTTACTTGAAACTTTTCTAAAAAAAAGAAAAAAGAAAGAAGACTGAAGAGAATGAAAGAAAAAAAGGGAAGGGGGGGGATCATGAAAGCGAAAGCTGTTTTGCTTCACAGGCTGCTGCTCTCGTAGGTTTACCGAGACGTACGCTTGCTGCTTTCTTGTCCGCTGGAATCTTGCGTGGGCCTCCATCATTATAGTTGACATGTGATGTGATGTAAAACAAGCAAATGATTTGCACCACTGTCTTTCTAGTTGGCAGAGAATCCGAGATTAAAGGAGATTCAACTGCTGGATTCAGGAAAGCAACTTTCTTAATTATTCGGCACTACGAGAAGTGGAGTTTCTGACCCTCTGTGAATAATTGCAGGGCCATTTATTTCTATGGTGTTTTTTTTTTCATTGTTTCTTTTTTTTTTTGTGGGCCGGCATTTCAAATTCAATCGCAAACAACAACAGATGCTATCCAGGCAGTGTACATTCACTTCCCTTGATGTCCTTGTCTAAAACTGTGATTAGCTCATTATTTACTGTCCATATTGCTGTCGGAATCCTTTCTCCTCTCTGAGTTGGGATGATCAAAAATAAACAACTTTTATGTATCTTTTATTGCATTTGCTCATTATTTTCACACCAGCCCGGCACGCTCCTCTTGTTAAGAGACACTGGCTGATGCGCCAAGTCTGTTCTCCATCTGTGATGGTCCGTAACACGAGCGCATTTAACGTATGCATCTATTGATACCCTGATATGTAAATTTCTGTTTTATGTATTTAGTGATTTTTTCCCAATATCATACAAACTAGGCATAATATTTTGAAAATGCTGCCCTTTGCATCACGTAAACATTGCATGATGGACGAACAAATAAAAACTGTCCAAAAGCTAATATATATATCTATATATATCATATGATGACAATATTTTAAGTGGTTACTATTTAGATGAAATCTATGCTCAACAGACTCTCAGTAACATAATAACCCCAACAATTAAGCATCTAAACAAATTGATTAATTTAGCAAGAGACGTTTATCTAACTGTGTAAATAAAACAATCTGCTGCATTCAGTTGTTTTTCACCTTATTTGGGTCGAAGTTCATTTCATTCCTAGATGAAGTTAAACTGTAGAAGAAGCTACTACAACATCCTCAACAAGCTTTTACAGACATGCTGCTGTCACCATTCTGTAACTGGAGTTGACCTGAAATAGGCTTTGGTTGAGGTAAGGGTTAGGATTAGGTTTTGGTTAAGGTGAGGTTAGACCCAGGGTCAGGATTAGGTTTTGGGTTGAAAGTAAGGTTAGGCCTAGGTTCAGGATTAGGGTCAGGGTGAGAGTTAAGATTAGGTTTTGGATCAAGGTTAATCTTAGGGTCAGAATTAGGGCCAAGGTGAGGGTTAAGATTATGTTTGAGTTGAGGTTAGGGTCAGAATTAGGACCAGGAAGAGTATCAGGATTAGGCTTGGGGTTGAAATTAGGGCTAAATTCAGGATGAGGATCAGGGTGAGAGTTAAGATTAGGTTTTGGATCAAGGTTAATCTTAGGGTCAGAACTAGGGCCAGGATGAGGGTTGAGATTATGTTTGAGTTAAGGTTAGGGTCAGAATTAGGACCAGGATGAGTATCAGGATTAGGCTTGGGGTTGAAGATAGGGCTAAATTCAGGATGAGGTTCAGGGTGAGAGTTAAGATTAGGTTTTGGGTCAAGATTAAGGTTATAGTCGGGACAAGGGCCAGGGTGAGGATTAGGATTACATTTGGGTTGAGGTTAGGGTTAGGGTCAGGATTAGGACAAGGGAGAGGTTTAGGATTATGTTTGGGTTGAGGTAAGGATTAGGGTCAGGATTAGGAACGTTGTGAGTGTTAGGATTAGGTTTTGGGTCAAGGTTAAGATTATGGTCAGGACTACGGCCAGGGTGAGGGTTAGGATTAGGCTTTGAGTTGAGGTTAGGGTTAAGAGTCAGGAGTAGGACCACGGTGAGGGATAGTATTAGGTTTTAAGATGAGAATAGGTCTTAGGGTTAGGGTTTGGCCTAAAACATATAAAAATACTCAGGGTAGAGAGGTTAGGCTTAGTTTAGGGTTAGGGCACTAAAATAAAACATGCTTTTATGTTATCAACATTACATATTGTAGCCTTCCGCTGTTTTCTGTCTTATCTTAAAAATGTAGAAGATGTACACAAAGCATTGCATTTACATTGTACACACTGTGGCTCCTGGTTCTGATCACTTCTGCTGTAGATAGACGATCAGTTAAGGGTTAATGCATTGGTATTACTAATTTAGTTAAAAGGGTTTAAATATGGTGAAGATAGTTTAGTAAGAATTCATAATTGTTGTATTTTCTAAAAGGCAGAAATTAGTAATGTATACACTTTGAAGAACTTTATTTCCGGCTTTCGTCAATTTTTCTTTTCCTTTGCTTGCACGTTAACAGAGGTGTCAAGTAACCAAGTACAAATACTTTGTTACCTTACTAAAGTAGAAATTTTGGTTATTTATACTTTACTGGAGTAATTCTTCTTTAGCTGACTTTTTACTGCTATTCCTTACATTTACACTCCATTATCTGTACTTTCTACTCCTTACATTTTAAAAATAGCCTCGTTACTCCTATTTCATTTCAGCTTGCTTTCATTCATATACATTTTCCTACAAAGGTTATTGATAACATGCCTTTGAAGCTTGACTGCACCATTGCAATACTTATAGGCAACCAGTCATCATATCTTCCGCTCCATGCTTCTTTAATATATTCGCATTGTACTAAAAACATTTATTTTCAGTGGGTATATATGTGGTAAACACAAGAAGCCTAGTGTAGCCCAAATTTATCAACATTAACATTTTAATATAACATTAAAGTCATTATGGCTTTTAGAAGAATGGGTTTTTTGGGGAGGTGGGCTAGAGCACTATAGACCGCTGTGGTGCGGCTTAAGCTTTTGTCCTTAATGGAGTTTTTTTTCTTTGACATTACCTTTACTTTTATACTTTAAGTAGTTTTGAAAGCAGTACTTCTACTGGAGTAAAAAGCTTCAGTTGATACTTCAACTTCTACAGAAGTATTTTTAAAACCTAGCATCTATACTTCTACCTGAGTGTGAATACTTTTTGCACCTTTGCACGTTAAGGCCAGACGGCAGTTAGAGATGTTGGAAGCACAGTGTTTTGACCGAGTCCAGCATAATGTCCACTTTTGTGTTTATAAGTAAACTTTTAAAAGAGGATTCGGTCTCACTGGCGTTTTCAAATACTTGTTGTTACACTGTCAGCAAAGATGGTATAAAAGGACTTTTGTGCCATCACACATTTCTTAACAACCACTTCACATCGAACCCCTCTGACGAAACCATACAGAATCCTCAAATTAGAAAAACACTCTATTTAGTGTTTCCTTATGATAGAGATTATATTTCAAACATCATTACAAAAGATAGCATTGGGGTGGTTCTAAATGACCAGCTGACCTACCCGAAGTATATTACACTTACTCCCAGGTCCTGCGGACACCCTACATTTGTCGGGAATATGACTTCTCTGGACAAATTCCGCCCAGCTTCTCATTAGACGCTTCTAGCCTGAACTACTGCTGCTCAATTCCAACTTGTCTCCTTTCATATACTACTGTGTCTCTACAAAGCCTACAGAACTTTTCTTCTTGCCACATCTTTGACCTCCCAAACTTCTCTCGTAGGACTCCCTTACTGAGATCACTCCACTGACAGTAAGGATCAAACACAAAACTCTGTCCATGCTTTCAGAGTCTCGAATATTTCAATCTCACGCTGTCTGTAAAGCATTTTTTTGCACTTTTGGTCTGCCTGTCTTTAACATCTAAAACATGCTGTCGTACAAATCTTGCTGCTTTAGCATCCTCACCTCTATTGGCTTCTATAAGAAACCTTTGGTCATCTAAACTTTGTGCTCACAGCTGTTAAAGGATCTAGTTGTTCAAAGGTAAAATGATGCTACACAACAGCTTTGGGACCAGCCTCTAAAAAGTTGACCTTAATAACACAATAAACCAGCGATTGTAATATAAAGACTGCATACCTGTGTTTGCTGGGTCAGTCAAGACTGTGTGATTATACTGTGTGATTATACTGAGTGATTGTGGCCTAGTTTGGTCATAGCTGACTAAATGTTGAGATCAAACTGAATTTCAGCTTCATCAGCCGCTGTTTGATGTGCAGTGTGAGGCGGGCAGCGATTCCTGATGAAATGCCCAAACAAGCTCTTCTGATGTGTCAGAAATTTTTGTCACTAGTATCAAAGTTTGAGCTGTCTCATGAACTGACTTCTTAAAGTCTTACGCACAGCACACAGACATAATCACAACCACTGCCCATACAAAGGCGTACACACACAGGCTAACAAGACAAAGACAAAAGAGTCGACTTTTGCGGTACCAAAGTCTATATATGTCGGTATTTCCAAATTAGTGACTTTACAGCAGAGGAAAAAACAGTGTTTACCATTAATGTAAGCCAATGGAACCAAATATAGTATTACAAACTATGTTGGAGCATTTCTATTGGTCCATTCATGATGAAATTGTCAGGCAATGTAACCATGTTCCAATAATGCAGATAAATAAAATTGGCCAAGTACAGTATAGCGATAGTATATATTCTTTACATTTTCTATATCAGTAGGGAACCTCCCAGAGGGCCTACAATATTCTTGTCTGTTCGTGTCTATTCAATCTGTGTTGGAACGTGAGGAGTAAGGACTGTGAGGGGTAAGGACTGTGATGCCTCCGCAGAATGTTGGTGATTGGTGGTCCCACTGTTCATGTACAGGGGGCCAGGCAGTTATAATTCAGCGTGATACCAATTTCAAATGACAGTAAAATTGACCAATCATATCTTCTCTCTAAGTGGGCGGGCTTAACTGTATGATAATTTCTGCCCTCTGTGGTGATGGTAGCTGGAGAAATAGCTAGCTGGTGCTAGGCTACCACCGCTAGCTAGTTTGCTGAGACACGATGGAAGCCGAAGCTACTCTACCACTACAGAGGAGGACACCGTTGCAGGTGCCATCAGCCAATAGCGTTTGGCCCATGTCCCGACAGACAGTGAGACAAGTGAAACATTTACGTGCGTGTAATGTTAAAACATGCAGCTTTATATCTTTCATCTCAAGTTTATGCACACTCGAGTTTGGACATTAACATGACGTCCCTCGGACGCGTCGTCTACATATTCCTCTGAAGCGCAAACGAAGGAGCTGTGTAATGTTCGATTATTTATAAGGAGGAACCTTATTTAGTTTAAGAAGTTATCTATGTTGTACAGATGTTATTGTTTGTTGCATTTATGTCGTCTCATTTTTGGAAACAGTACATTTTTTTCAGACGGTGGTTGGGGGGGTTGGGGGGAGAGGGCCGAGGCTTAAGAGTCACGGTTTGCTACTGGTCTATATAAAATAGGATGTAGAGCTGGTGTTGTCCTACACATATATATACCACCACCTGCTTTAGGTTTCATTGCACACAAGCTACTGTAACAAGGTCTGACGATGGCTGCTCCTCAAATGGCTTCGTCATTTCTATACAAATTCTAGCTTCTACGCTCAATAGTGCATTCGTCCATTAAGGAACAGTGAGCACATGGCTGAATCTCAAATAGCTTTCTATAATATGCACAGTGTGGGAGCTGGTGTTTTAATTCCTACATAGTGTTGTATAGAGAGCACGGAGCCATTTGTGATTCAGCCAATGTTTTTGCTCAGTACTCGGCTGCGCAACATGTTGTTTACAATGAAATTGCTTTATTGGAAACTGTCCACAGACAGAGCTGTCTGACAGAACGGCATTTTACGTGCAGCCACATCGCATCATGTTATTCCAACAGAGAGTTTCTCAAGGCTTTATGCTTACACTGTGTACAGTGTGAATGGTCACCAAAGAACAAGATTTCCAGAACCGCATAGTGAATGCCTGGATTAGGACAGGCATCTAAAGTTTACTCTGGAGACATTAGGCTAATGTAGCTAACAGGTAATGAAAGCTCAAACACATTGGTGAGCATTGGATAGACTTTGTGCCTAAATGACTGTATTGAGTGTTTGGTAATCAGAATGGGAATATTGGTTTTTGACACTATGGGTCTGTCTTAAAACCTAGTGAGCTGTCAACATAGCATTTTACGTTATAGTATGCGCCCTCCTTACATGTATGTACTGTATCTACTAAGGCACCTTATTTTGGCCCAATTGTAAGGGAGCATTGAACAGTTTCTTGGTCACCAAGGCAATCCCATGATGCAATGTGGGCACAACTTCTTCGAACATGGTGGAAAAAGCGAAGCAGAGCGGAGAAGTCATTTTCAAGTGTAAGTTGTTCCAATTCTCTCTGGTGTTTTAATTTGTTTCCTGTAGCTCAGGACCCCTTTTTATGTAATATTCTACATAGCACCAAATTAAAAGTCCCACACTTGCTGCTGTACAATGGAACTGCTAAATGGAACTGAACCATATCAGCACTGTCCAAAGAAAAACAAGTATTTTCAGCAACTACTATCTTTACAATAGAGGCCAACAACATTCTTCATTTTCAATGTAAGTCAATGGAACCAGACATTTGTCTAAGTTATTTTGGAGCTTTTATATTGATCCATTCATCATGAAATGTTCACACAATGTAAATGGCAACTACTGTGTTCAAATACTGTAGAAAAATGAAAACAGACAAAAATATACATACATGTTTTTCTTTAGACCGCGACCATATGTTATATGTTTTTCATCATAGAGAAGAACAATTTAAGCTTGTAAAGAAGCATTTATGCAAATAGTTATTTGGCTGTGCAAGGTTCTATATATAATACCACTGCCTTTACTAAAGAACCCTTAAACAAAAACTTTTTGAGGGTGTATTCATGTGCAACAAAATTATTCTGTGCTAGATGTAAATGAGATCAAGTTGTTGCTGTTATCACGCGATTGCACTCTGAAATGCTTATTTGCCTTATGCTCCACTTGCATGTGTCAGTGCTATCTCTGTGATATCAAACGAAAAGAAGGAAATTAAGGTGTGGTTTTGCTAGGAAGTGTATTTATCTTGTAATGTTATTATCAATTTATTGCCTATAACAGCAGCAGAAATATAAAAATGAAAGAAAATACTTCTGAGAAAAAAAGAGATATAATATGGTCATATAATGCCATTCCCCAATGCGCAGGAGGACACTAACCAGATTCAGTTGTTTTAATATTACCCCTGATAAAATGTCAGTAGACATGAGCTAATTTCATCATGCATTATTTTATTGAATTCATTTAAGAGCCATATGGGTTTTTCTTGCCAGTGTTTCATACTAATACAAGTCCTTGGGAAAAAAAACAACATAACCTAATTCATATTTCCAAGCATAATGGCCTGTGCTGTGATGCTTCAGTAAGAGTCAAGTTCTTGACTGAAGGACGCTGTTGAGCGGATTACTGAACGTTTTAAAACGCCAACTGTAGAGTGCTGTTACTAGTAATGTACCCAATTGATAAGACTTCCATATTAACATAATACCTAATAGCTTTTATAAAAATTATTACCAAATTCATATCATACAATACGTAGCCAGAATGAATATTTTAAGGTATTTAGGGCTGAATATGGTGCTCCTGTATATGGAACGGTCAGAATTAATACTGAAAAAATCTGAAAATCTGACCAGCGTTGGCAACAGCCAGAGGTGAGGATCCAGGATTACAAGTGTATGTAAACGTTTGGAAGTCTGCTGGTCAAATGGCATTTCATTCTTGACTGAAGGACGCTGTTGAGCGGATTACTGAACGTTTTAAAAAGGCAACTGTAGAGTGCTGTTACTAGTAATGTACCCAATTGGTAGGACATTCATATTAATATAATACCCAATATCTTATAGCTTATAACAATTTTTATATATTTATATAATTCATATCATAAAATAGTTATATTTAGTCTTTAGGACTAAATATGGTACTCCTGTATATGGTACGGAAGATTTAATGCTGAAGAATCAAAAAATCTGACCAGCATTGACAACAGCCAGAGGTGAGGATCCAGTATTATAATTATATGTAAAAGTTTGGACTTTTCTGGTCAAATTACAAGTTTTGTTGAATTTCTAAGTGAAAAAGATAAACTCATCCTCTACAGAGAACACCCTTCTGCATGTGTGGTTGGTGGAGTGTAGTGCGTTACACCACTTCCCCATCTGGGCAGCTGTGCTACCCTATACCAATTACACCAGTGTTCCTGGGCAAGACTCCTAACATTACCTTCACCTTCCTGTGTCAGTGTGAACTGTAAGTCACTGTAGATAAAAGCATCTGCCAGATGCCGCAAATATAAATACTGTAATGTAAGATTAGTGTTTATTTTCTGTATGTTTTATTTTTGCTCTATATGTTAAACTACAACATATAATAATACATTCATAATTTATTTGATTTCTTTCATTACATTCATTTCATTAGTTCCACAATTACAGACTGTAGTCCATTTGATTTATTGCATGCTGTGTTAATCTGCTTTCATCCCCTACAGGACCACCACAGAGCAGGAGTTATTTGGGAGGTGGTTCATTCTCAGCACTGCAGTGTCACATTAACTTGGTGGTGGTGGTGGTGGTGGTGTGTTAATTTATGTTGTGCTGGTGTGAGTGGATCAGACACAGCAGTGCTGCTGGGGTTTTTAAACACTGTGTACACTCTCTGTCCAGTAATGAAGTATGCAGTGAAACAGATAGACTGCAATCAGTAATTGTAGAAATACAAAAGGCATCTATATGGTAGGTTGAGCTAAAAAAAAATTACAATGAGTGTGGATGCGAGGAGATGGTCCTAATGAAGATTTTGTATATATGATGTGATGCCCTAAAATTTACAGAAGGTAAATGGGTAAATGAGGGTGTTCAAACTTTTGCATCACCATAGCACATTTTTATTGTTAAATCATTTTGCTTCTCTCATTCACATATTTGATATTCAGTTGTTATTGGTTCTAATTAAACAGAGCACTGGGTTTCCTATGTATGCTTTGTCTTTCTGTCTGTCAATACTGAGGTCCAGACAGATTAATGACAACACCATAGCCATTTCATCAGAAAGTGAAAAGCTCTTACAGACAAAGACACACCCAGGAAAAAACATCAACAGCACGACATTGCTTATGCTTTTGGAAATGGCCCATAACTGCATTAGTATCTACCCGGAACTGGAAATGAATCCAAAGGCAGGTCTCTACGATTCTGCTGCCCTCCGGAAGATTATTGAACGTTATTCAATCCAAGCCTCCTACTCATCCACTGTTGCACTGTAAGCTTTCTCGTAATCAAGTTCTTCTGAAAGACACAAAAGCCTAGTCCAACGTTTTATACAAGTTCAGGTGCAACATGAAACTCTTAGATTGTTTGAACTGTATTGCTAACCTTTCGTGACTTTAATAGACGCTATTATTACATAAGGAGAGAGAGAGAGAGAGAGAGAGAGAGAGAGAGAGAGAGAGAGAGAGAGAGAGAGAGAGAGCAAAAATGAAAAAGAAAAGAAAGAAAGAAAGTATGAAAACAATTCGCTCCTGGGCACCCACTCATTTATTTTTTTATTTACTTACTTACAGTACTTTATTTGCATGGCAAAGTTCCCATGGCAACATGCTCTATGCCTTTATGCTTTGTTTCTTCTTGCTTTATCTGTGTGTTTTGGAAAAAAAGGAGCAAAATAATAAATTCATAATTTGTTTCATTTCTTTCATTACACATCAGCTCCACTTACCAAATATGTGCACTTTGTAGTTCTACTATTACAGACTGTCCATTTGATTTACTGCATACTGCGTTAATCCGCTTTCATCCCCCACAGGACCACCACAGAGCAGATATTATTTGGATGCTGCTGTGACATTGACGTGGGGGAGATGTGTTAGTGTATGTTGTGCTGGTGTGAGTGGATCAGACACAGCAGTGCTGCTGGTGTTTTTATACCACTGTGTCCACGTACTGTCCAGTAATGAAGTATGCAGAGAAACAGATGGACTGCAGTCAGTAATTGTAGAACTATTAGTGCATCTATACGGTAAGTGGAGCGGATAAAATCGTACAGCTGGTACAATCATTGTACAAGTTTTGGATTATATATATATATATACACACTACCGATTAAAGGTTTTAGAACTCTACCGATTAAAGGTTTTAGAACTCTACAGGTTAAAGGTTTTAGAGCTCTACAGGTTAAAGGTTTTAGAACACTACTGGTCAAAGGTTTTAGAACACTACTGGTTAAAGGTTTTAGAACTCTACAGGTTAAAGGTTTTAGAACTCTACAGGTTAAAGGTTTTAGAACACTACTGGTCAAAGGTTTTAGAACACTACAGGTTAAAGGTTTTAGAACACTACTGGTCAAAGGTTTTAGAACATTACCGGTTAAAGGTTTTAGAACACTACCGGTTAAAGGTTTTAGAACTCTACAGGTTAAAGGTTTTAGAACACTACTGGTCAAAGGTTTTAGAACTCTACAGGTTAAAGGTTTTAGAACACTACTGGTCAAAGGTTTTAGAACACTACAGGTTAAAGGTTTTAGAACACTACTGGTCAAAGGTTTTAGAACTCTACAGGTTAAAGGTTTTAGAACACTACTGGTCAAAGGTTTTAGAACACTACAGGTTAAAGGTTTTAGAACACTACTGGTCAAAGGTTTTAGAACATTACCGGTTAAAGGTTTTAGAACACTACCGGTTAAAGGTTTTAGAACTCTACAGGTTAAAGGTTTTAGAACACTACTGGTCAAAGGTTTTAGAACATTACCGGTTAAAGGTTAAAGGTTTTAGAACACTACCGGTTAAATGTTTTAGAACTCTACAGGTTAAAGGTTTTAGAACACTACAGGTTAAAGGTTTTAGAACACTACTGGTTAAAGGTTTTAGAACTCTACAGGTTAAAGGTTTTAGAACACTACCTGTCAAAGGTTTTAGAACACTACAGGTTAAAGGTTTTAGAACACTACCGGTTAAATGTTTTAGAACTCTACAGGTTAAAGGTTTTAGAACACTACCGGTTAAAGGTTTTAGAACACTACCGGTTAAAGGTTTTAGAACACTACTGGTCAAAGGTTTTAGAACACTACTGGTTAAAGGTTTTAGAACTCTACAGGTTAAAGGTTTTAGAACTCTACAGGTTAAAGGTTTTAGAACACTACTGGTCAAAGGTTTTAGAACACTACAGGTTAAAGGTTTTAGAACACTACTGGTCAAAGGTTTTAGAACATTACCGGTTAAAGGTTTTAGAACACTACCGGTTAAAGGTTTTAGAACTCTACAGGTTAAAGGTTTTAGAACACTACTGGTCAAAGGTTTTAGAACATTACCGGTCAAAGGTTTTATAACACTACAGGTTAAAGGTTTTAGAACACTACCTGTCAAAGGTTTTAGAACACTACCAGTTAAATGTTTTAGAACTCTACAGGTTAAAGGTTTTAGAACACTACAGGTTAAAGGTTTTAGAACACTACCGGTCAAAGGTTTTAGAACACTACCGGTTAAAGGTTTTAGAACACTACCGGTTAAATGTTTTAGAACACTACCGGTCAAAGGTTTTAGAACACTACCGGTTAAAGGTTTTAGAACACTACCGGTCAAAGGTTTTAGAACACTACCGGTTAAAGGTTTTAGAACACTAACTGCCAAACATTTTAGTACACTGCCTTAAAACGTTTGACTGGTATTATACTAAAACATTTGACAGGTAGTGTATATATATATATATATATATATATATATATATATATATATATATATATATATATATATATATATATATATATATATATATATATATATATATATATATATATATATATATATATATATACACTTTAATAACGTATTTACAAATTGGTGCGGCTAAAACGCTGTTTTCAAATCTTCTACAACAAATTACATCAAACTATTTCAAAGAATTGAAGGGAAAGAACTTTTTTAAACAATCCTCTAGTTCTTTATTAATATGTGAAATGATAAATGTTTAAATTACAGTAAATACATAGGATGTACCAACCACTTTTACCATTCCAACACCTGATCAATTGCTACAGAGCATCTAGATAGATACTAGCTTATATAGATAAATCGCTTAAGAGTTTTTTATAATTCTATCTTTTTAATATTTTATTTCAATGCTATCACTACCCCAGGCAATGTGAAGTCGATTACACGTGTTCCAGATTAAATGTAAGCTGGACAAACATTAGCTTAGACTGTACACAGCAGAAGATGAGGGATTGCTGAACCCCACCTCCTCATATTAGTAACGGCACTGGTTCTGATAAAGAATAAATACTGTACTTAGTATTTTATCATGAACTGTGTAAAAAAAATCAAAACATTATATCTTCTCAATACAGCAGTGTCAGAGACCACCCTTCACCCTTCATTTGTTTAATTTCCAGTGAAATTGGCAGGCATGTGTATATTACTAGTATTCCAGGAGGAGGAAAAACTCTGAGGAGGTTAAGTTAAGCTAGATAAGCTAGTCCACTTGCATAAAGTTTGTGGAATGACAAGAAATATGTACATGGAGAAAACATCAGTTACATAACGTCACCGTCCAAAGAAAAACACCAGTATCTCTATATTTGTCATCCTTAATGTTTTTACATCATTTAGTAGTTGTTGTTTACATTGTTTAACAAGTTCTTGATGAATTTACCCATAGAATTGCTCCAGAATAGCTTGGAAAAAGATCTGGTTCCATTGATTACATTGTAACTAAAGATCATTTCTGTCCTCTCCTGTAAAGTTGACATGTTGGGGCACCCCAGGGCAGTGTACTGAGTCCTCTGTTGTTCACCCTGCTGACTCATGACTGTGTTGCGAAACACAGTTCCAACAGCATCATAAAGTTCGCCGATGATACAACTGTGCTGGGTCTCATCAGCAAAGGCGACGAGTCAGCATACAGGGAGGAGGTGCAGCAGCTGACAGACTGGTGTACAGTCAACAACCTTCACTGGAATGTAGAGAAGACCAAGGAAATGGTTGTTGACTTCAGGAAATCAAGACCGGACCACTCTCCGCTTAACATCAACGGCTCCTCTGTGGAGATCGTTAAGAGCACCAAGTTCCTTGGTGTCCACCTAGCGGAGAACCTCACCTGGTCCCTGAACACCAGCTCTACAGCCAAGAAAGCCCAGCAGCGTCTCTACTTCCTCCGGAAGCTGAGAAAGGCCCGTCTCCCTCCACCCATCCTCACCCTCTTCTATAGGGGAACCATAGAGAGCATCCTAAGCAGCTGCATCACTGCTTGGTTTGGGACCTGCACAGCCTCTGACCGCAAGTCCCTCCAACGCATTGTGAGGACAGCTGAGAGGATCATCGGAGTCTCTCTCCCCTCCGTCTTGGACATTTACACCACCCGCTGCATCCGCAAAGCAACCAGCATTGTGGATGACCCCACCCACCCTTCACACAGACTGTTCTCCCTCCTGCCATCAGGAAGAAGGTACCGCAGCGTCCGGTCCAACACGACCAGACTCTGCAACAGCTTCTTCCCCCAAGCCATCAGACTTCTCAACACAACTCAACGTCTGAACTGATATCTTTCTCCAACCATTTACCCCAGATAAAAAAAGGGAAGCATTTTTTGCACAAAGCATTGCACTAATAACTTTACTACCTCACTGGACTCTATTTATTACACATTGCACAATTTGCACACAACCAGCAATTATTTATTATTCTCTGTCTGTACTGTGTTGTGTTGTCTGTCCGTACTTGTTTGTTTGTGTTGCACTTGTGTCTGTATGCACTGTCTATGTTGCACCATGGTCCTGGAGGAACGTTGTTTCGTTTCACTGTGTACTCTGTATGTAGTTGAAATGACAATAAAAACCCACTTGACTTGACTTGACTTGATGTTGGGGATACTTGTTTTTCATTGGACACCAATGATTAACTTGAGTTCAACTGATTAAACTGATTAAAAGCTATAGAGAATGAGAATTACAATTACCACTAAAACTGCCCCCCTCAGATAAACAGCACTTAAAGCTTTCATCTGTGAGAAAGAGGAGAAAATCAAGCTCCACTCTTGCTTCAGATCTTAAAACATTAACAGCTGTTTCTGTCCATCTTTCCACTGTGAGAAGACACCTCAACACTATGAGCCTGAAAGGATGTGTAGCAGTGAAGAAGCCCTTACTGAAAAAAGAGATGGAAAAATAGGTAGAGATATGTTCTCAGAACAATGGACTAAGCTCCCCAGATGCAGATCTCAACAACACTGAAAGCGTTTAAGATGAATTTGATTGTTAGAAGCGTAAAATGCAACCAACATTGAAGGCTGAGGTTTGGAGGTGTGGGAAACTGTTCCTGTAGATCCCCTTGGAAAACAACACAAAAAGTCTTCTGAAAGGAGTGAAAGCTGCAGTAAAGGTGAGTCTTTGATATTATATGTAGTACCTTTGTATAAAGCCTGGTTTCTGCTGTTTCCTACTGCTGGAAAAATAAAGAGCTTGTGCTTTATGGCTGTTTTTGAGTGGAAATTAAAGAAATGAATTGCGTTCTCAGACTTTTACACATTGCTGTACGTTTATGTAATTCAGTGTCAGCGAGGCACTGAGGTGAAAACTAGCACACCTAATAACTTTGCACTCTACCTTTGTTTCCTATGTTAAATAGATGTTCTCTTCAGTCACTCTCCCACACACTCTGCTCTGCCGGCACAATGGAAATATGCATTTTCTTTGAGAATGTCTTACATTATGAAGGATGAAAATCAACCATTTCACCCTTCATAGGTTGACCCATAACCATGGAAACCACTTTTATTTCTTGGTTTTTCATCTTTTTTCTCTTCAGATGAAAATTTAGACAAGACATCTTTGACCCGAAATTAATAACATAAATATTTATACAATCGATATTTTTTTTTCCTTACCGTCCTATTATTATGCTAAAGACTCGGTGATGTGACTGTAAGTTCCTCCTTAGTCACCGTCACTATGCAGTTGTGCTAATATGACAGTGATTATTATTTTATTAGAATAAAACCTCACTGTTTCCAACAATATGCCAAAGATGTGCTCAGTGAGAACGCACTGTGCGTAGCTAAAGAGTTCATGTTGTAAAAGCAATATTGCACTCTGACTGAGACTGTGACTCCAGAAAAAATGGATACAGAGAAAAAGCCCCAACTGAGCCCACCTAAACCTAATTAAACATATTTTTTTAGTTAAGTGCCATAATTTAAGGTTTTAAAAGGTGATGCATTTAAATCATAATGAAATGAGAAACAGCAAGAATTAAAAAGTCTTAAGTGGGCTTAAAGAGGCTTGTACTCTTTGTGACCACTGGAGTTCCCATTAGGCCCAGGTAGAAACAATATTTCAAAAATGACTAAAATGTATACATGCTGATGCTAAGAAAAGTGTATACTGTATAACTGGCAGCTCCAAATATGAGGAGGTTACCATTTAAAAAGGAAATATGAAGCGTAATTAAACTCACAGACATATATATATATATATATATATATATATATATATATATATATATATATATATATATATATATATATATATATATATATATATATATATAATTATATTATTATTAATTAAAAAGTTTAAAAAAGCTCTAATTCAAACACTATAATCAATTAATTGTTTTTATTACATTGTGAAATGTACTGTCATGTCTTCTTAATGACCTATTTTAGATGCAAATACAATAATAAATCATTTCTCCTTGAATCTCAGGATTCAAGGAGCACATCCTTTCACATCCTATTCGGCCAGCACATCCTTTAATCCCACCATGAAAATAATGGTTTATATTAAAAAACTCACTGACAGTCTGTATGTACACCATTAAACCAAAATAGTTCAACCTGCTGTCTCACAGTAAAATCTGTTTAATAAACAAAGGTCTGAATTATTCAGACCTGATAAGTATCCAGACCAGCAGCCAGCTGCACTAACTGAATGTAAGTTTGATTATAAGTTGGAGTGTAAAGTCCAGTCTGCAGCCAATCAGTAAAACGTCCCAACTTAAACAGGGAGCATTTGGATGTTTTAATTGCAATTCTGAAAGACATGGCTAATGTAATTAATAGAATTTGATGAATAACAGAACGGTAGGCTAATGTTAGAATGGTAGGCTAAGGATATTTTAAAGAATCTTTTGGCATGAAGGTCTGTGGTCTGTCCTACAGAACTGGCAGCCAATGCAAAACAAGTTGAACTTTGTTTACTTGCAACCCCATTAATTAAATCTACCAGCCGTTTAACTGATTTGTTTACGGCAGAAACTACAACAACAGTAGGGTATGTGCAAATTTTAAGTTATAACTAAAGCCACATTGAAACGTTGTTACTTGGTGCAACCAGTTTATTTCCAGCAGCTCATAAACTTTAACATAGTGGCAGGTTATGTTCAAACTATGCAAAAATAGAATTGACATTCAGTTGGTGCATGTGGCTCCAGATATTTATAAGGATTATGTTATTAACAACAATAATAATAATAATAATAATAATAATAATAATAATAAGCTAAAATCTACAAAATCATCTGCATTTTTTGTATTTTTGTCATTTTTATTTTTTACAGGATTCCGAATTTCAATTGCACAGGTGAGTCACTCTGACCATTCAAACAGAAAAGAATCGAAAAGTAAAAGCAAGAGATAACATGAGGCTCCACCCCATCATGATCAGTTTGCACTCTCTCTTCTCTCTCTCTACACACAAGCTGCTACAGGCAGCTAACAGGCCAGAGACCAACACACATGAGAGAAGCCCCCATACTGAACATACCGGGTTAGCTTTATGATGCCACACCCCCTACTGATGGCTGATGTCCCATGATGCTACTTACACCTAAACACACCTATACATACACATTTACATACATACATACATACATATGTTAATTAGTCGTGACACACTGTCTCTAGACATTACCGGTAATTCTCATTCTTCTTTTACAGGTTTTACCCCCTAGAACACAGAGGACCCTCCCCCTCCCTGAAGGTGGATCCGCCCAACAGAAGCAGTTAGATTCCATTGTTTTGAAGAAAATGGGTCCCACGGTCTGAAAATCATAGTGTTACTATAAAATGTTGCTACCAAAACACAGATTTTCTCCAAGTTTGTTTTAGTGCAAACAGTCTATTTTTACTGTTTGTTAGTCATGTAGTGTCTAGCATCATACTTGAAATGACCTAAAATTACTACTGAAACAGTCACTACTGAAACATTTGGTGTGGTTTGGTCTCAGTAGTGATACAGCTGTTTTGTTGGTGATAAGATAATGAAGGTAAGGAGTCCTTCAAAGCAAAAAGCATTTCAGTCTGAAGTCAAATATGTTCTAAATGGGGTTTGAACTCTGACTTTAAACCTATTTGGTAAAATGATCCATTCAGTAAGTCTAGGACTGGCGTGCTGTGCTTATGAGCAACGGTAATGAGGATTGCTTTTGTAGTGCTAGCGTAAACTTTCCAGACTGCTAATAGGTCAGGCAAGTTCTTTTGAAATTTTTTTTTTCCCCCAAACCAACATTAGTTGCTTGAGCGAGGCTGGAAAAGTAAAAAGAAGAAGTTCAGAACTTGATTAGACTGCACTTTTAATTCTTGGTCCACACAGTAAACGCTGTAGGGTCTTTGTTTTTAACTGTGCTGCAGCTTTTCGCTAGAGGGAGTCTGATAAGTTTAGATTCTAATGGCTCAGCAGCCACTGTTAGATAACGTAAGCTCTGTCCTTTGCTTAGACACAAGAGACTTGCAAAACACTCTGGTGCATTCGGCTAATGATCTGTAGTGTTTATTAGAAATTATGAACGCCCTCCAAAAGACTCTGGAAATCAGTTTTAAACAGTTAAAGAAAAACAGCTGCTGTACATAATTGTGCTCTAAAGTACTATTAAATTAAACTCTGATGAGTAAACCTGAGTACTGATAACTACTGAAATGTCAGTTGAAGTAATGTTAGGTGAATAGCTATCCTTACAGTTTTCACATTCATTGGCAAATGAACCAAAAGAAATGTCCCATTATGTCCCATATAAAAACATCTGGTTACATAGACTTACATTAAAAGTAAAGTTAGTTTTTACTCATTAGCTACAGCAAAGCATTTAACTGTGTGGATCACATAGGATCGAATTGTTCTTACCTGTGCGCGCAACATATATTGAGAGTAATAGGACAGCTGGAGGATGTCAAATGACTGAGGACTGGAGGATATCTTTCAATTATGGGAATGATATAACATTCATAGTAAGAAAGTCTGGGAGACCTGGAGATCTTATAAAGAACGTAAAAGAACACAGTATAAAGCCTGGGCTTCTGCTCAGTAAGAACAAAGACTAAGCTTATGACTACAGGAAGGAGCGCCAACTTTCGCCAACTTGATTGAGAAGATGTGGAAATGGTGGACAGCTTTTGCCTACTCGGATCAATTATTAATAATGAAGGGTTCAGCACTCAAGAAATATGACACAGACTGGCACTCTGCAGAACAAGGATGAAGGAGCTTGAAAAAAAATCTTCAAATGCAATGTTTTGTCTCTACAACGGTCAGAATTGTCCAGGCTCTGGCCTTCACTGTATGGACGTGAAAGCCGGACAATAAACAAGCTACCCTTGAACCTTGGTGTTGGCAAAGATTTTAGACTTTAGAAGGTTTCTTGTTTTGGACATATTAGGAGAAGAAATGAATTATTGGAAAAGACTTCCATAATAAAAGATGCTTTAAGATAAAAGAGGAAGAGGACAACCAGCTAGTAGATGAATAAATATAACTCAACGAATCACAAACCAGCTGTTCAGAAGCCTGAAGACTCAAAGACAGGATATTCTGGGGATACACTATCCATATGGCCACCAGGAGTGAGAAATGGCTCTGGAGAAACAAGTTCTTTTTCTTCAGACAGCAGCACATTATGTATAAAACAAATAAATAGTAATATTATTATTTTTTAAATCCTGATTTATAAAACTGCAATTTTGAAAAAAGCAAGCTAGCTAACAGTGTCATAACTCTGTTATACACTGATCAACCATGACATTAAAACCACAACCCCCTATTATCCTGTTCTTAAATGGTCAGGACCCCCACAAGAGAACCACAGAGCTGGTGGAATGCTGTGTCTGATCCACTTGTACCAGTACATTTCATACTAACACTCCATCTCTACTTGAGTGTCACTGCAGTGCTGAGAATGATCCACCACCCAAATAATACCTGCCTTGTGGTGGTCCTGCGGAGGCCACAAAATGAGTGTAGATACAAAGAGGTGGCTGATCAGTGTATATATAAACTCTGACTGGCAAAGCTAGTTACTCCATATACCTAAATAATCAGAGAGATGCCCAGTAAGGTTTTTTTCTTAAATTACTATAATTTTTAAAACCGTTTTACATTTAAAAATTGATAAAGGGGAGATACACAGTATGTGAACATATTAGGCTTTTGCTCTGACAGTTATTTTGGCAACAGTCATTAGTACAGTGTGGTTATCACCTGCGTGCATTCCTGTACTAAATATGTCACGTTTATATATCTGTGAATTACTGCATAAACCCAGGTATAAAAATTATCCATAGGATGTTTTTTCCTCTTTTTTCTTTCATGAAGGACATTATCACATCAGGTTTGACAGTTAAATTAGCGACAGCAAAGAACCCTTGCTGGCGTCTCAGCATGTCTGATGGTTTGTATGTATATCACAACCCCACAAAATCATGTACTTTTTATGAAGGCTTTAGGCTGGAATGTAGTAACACCTTCCATAACACTTCTTCGTCTTTCTGCACAGAGCACCTGATAGTAAAGCCACAGAATAGCAGTAAAATAAGCAATAACTCTGCGAACTCCTGTAGAACTGAAAGAAGCAGAACAGTCAGTGGTCTTTATGGTTGCAAACAACTGAGTTTCTGTGCAAAGATCAGCAAAACAATCTGCAGAAACGACACTCAACAGTGTCTGACTCAGTCCATAAAATACCCTATTTCTGACAGAGAATAGTCTGTAAGTAAAAAGACAAAAAAGTGAAATTCTTCGTGTTGTTTTGGGTCTAAGCTCCTACACTGTGCATCTGAAGTGAAACAATCACAACGAAGGGCAGCTTTATTACGAAGAAATCTGTCTATACAGTGTATGTATATATGTATGTGTGTGTATGAAAGATGGCTAACAATGTATACTACAAAGTGCACTTTGGATAACGAGTGTAGATACAAGGAGGTGGTGTTAACATAATGGCTGATCAATGTAGTTATAAACTCTGACTGACAAAGCTAGTTAGTCCATATACCTAAATAAACAGAGAGATGTATGCATGTATGTTTAGAGAAGACAGGGTATTCTGAAGAAACACTATCCATGTGGCTTCCAGGAGTCAGAAATGACCTGATGGCCCTTTAAAATAATAATCATTTTCTGCTGCTCCTGTAAAGTTCACATTTTGGAAATACTGGTTTTGTTCAGACAACAGCAAATTAAGTTTCAATTCAATAAATAATATTATTTAAGAAATTCTTATTTATAGAAACAACATATTAGAGAATAGCAAACTAGCTAGTAGTGGCATCACTGTGTTTGTGCATATATATATATATATATATATATATATATATATATATATATATATATATATATATATATATATATATATATATATATATATATATGACATTGCTAGCTTGTTTGCTAATCTAAAACTTGCTGTTCCATAAATACGTATTTATATATATGTATGTAAATAAATTACTTGGTTTGAAAAATAAATAAATTACTTGGTTAGTTCCAACTTTTTCCATCTGGTTTCATGTATAAATACACTGAAGTTCTTTGTCTTTTGTTTACAAATTGTTTGCTCCTTCCTTGTGTCTATGAATTAGCTTTATCAATGTTTCAATTAGTTGTTGTGCTATGTTATATATATATATATATATATATATATATATATATATATATATATATATATATATATATATATATATATACAGAGAGAGAGAGAGAGAGAGGAGAGAGGAAGTGAGAGAGATGGATATATAGATGTACAATATATAAGCTATATACAAATAATACACTACAATAATATGATTTTTCTGGAAACTTCAGTGCACAAAGTTTTTAGATTCAGAAAACCACATTTTATGTTAAAAAATTTTTCCCAATATCTTAAATTCAGCAAATACGCAGTACTTGTGCAGTAAAATGTGATGTGATGCAGACGCATGTTCTCTGGATGTGCACTTGTTTTCAAAATCTGAAAAAACATGTCATTTCTCCAGGGTTGCCAAAACTATAGTTAGAAAATAGAGCTGTACAAAAGTTATAAACCACTCTTAAAACTGCATTGAACTACAAGTTACTCATTTTATTAACATTAGAAACAGAACATTGCACAGAAGCCTCAGAAACTACATATAATATAGAATATCTGGTAACCCTTTACAATAAGGACCGCAATTTTTATTGATTTGTAAAGAAGCAATTCAATACTCTTTAGACATTTCTACTTGTGGCTTAATTTGTTATTAGTTCATAGCTTAATTATACATTAATCATGCACTGCACTTATGAGTGTACTTTCTCATATAAAAAAGTAACATAAGAACTAACTAGTAATTAAATGCTCATTAATGATCTCTTAATTGATTTACTGATTTATCACTCCATTATTCTTCTACTGTGAAGTGTTGTGTGAGTCATGGTCCTTGGGCTTTACTGAGATCTTTATATATTTGGCTGCCTCTCTGTCTTTTCAGCATTAATTACTCCTAACTGCACATTACTGAACCGTTAATTACTACTTTATGTCTAACAGGTCTTGTATGGTTCTGTTTTTTCCCCTTTTCTTTCGCAGGTGGGCTGTCTGGCATACATCCTCCAGAAATATCTTCTGAAAAATTGGTCATTTGTACTTGATCGCAGTTTTGACCGGAAATAAAATGAAGGCTGGTGTTTGACTTTTGCACAGTACTGTAAGGGTACAATTACTGACTGTAACCCATCTGCCGCTGCACAATGCGTCATCCCTCTCTCTACTCCATCCTTCAATAGAAAGGTACAAACATAGGACCACCGCTCGCCAGATGTTTGGGTGGTGAATAATTTGCTGCATTTTTTCAGCAGTAACACAACACGCCAATGCGATTGTGGGTTGTGCAAGTGCATCAGGCTTGCTGTTTTTTTGCATCAAGTTGCTGGAGTTTTTGAACGCCGTGTCATATCCACTGGCCTCTCGGTGTTAAGAGACGTTAAGTACTCTGCCAACGTATTAAATTAAAACTGTCATGTTTAGTGGTCGTTGCAAATCCTTTTCAATTCCTTCCTGAAGTCAGTGATCCAGATGCGGGATATCTTCCGAGGTGTTACTCTGCCAGGGCTGTAATGCAGTCATTCTCAGTTTCCTCTTGTTTCAGGGGCTTTTCGCCGTCAGTGTTGTGTTCAGTAAGTGAAATGCATACTCAGTAGGGTTTAGGCTGTGAGATTGCCTCGGTCTGTCAAGAATATTGTATTTGTTGGCCCTTGAAACCTCCATCCTTGCTTCAGCGGTACGTACCGTGTTTTCTGTCCTCCTGTCAGGTCAATCACAAAAGCATTTTGAGGCATTTCGTATGGATCCGAGCGGTTTAGATGCTCCTACACATTTCAGTATTTATTCTACCGCAAGCATCTGTAGTACATGCACCAATGAAGATGAGTAAGAACTTTCTACTGGTACCAATGTGGCTCCTACTTTTTCTCACATTCCCCGACTAGCAGATAGCCATCATTTGATCTGTCATCTGAGAATGAGTGATGCCTATGAATGCTATGAATAAGAATAGTGCCGTCCACCGTGGCCTTCTATGCACTCTTTATAATGAAGCTGTAAAAAAGTTCTTTGGAGTGATGCAAAGAAGAGTGATGAATTGGTCTCACTGTAGGACTACAACCACACCACTGTTCTACACCAATTAAAGGCTTTCTTAGAACCGTACATCTGAGCCAAAAACCATTTAAGAACCTTTTTTTTTTTTAAGAGTGTAGTCTGCCAGGATGGTGGCTTTATTAAGCTCACTACTGTGTTCCTGCATCTTAAAATTACACCAGCTGGCTGCTTTTGACACATGTAATATTTTTCATGTCTCTGTTTGATTTATTCTCATTTTTCAACCTTATGATGATCTGCTTTACTGCACCTGACAATTCAAAAATGCTGCCTCTAGAATCTGCTCGAGCTCCCTGGTCCCCATTGCGCATAGCTAATAATTCGATGGCACACAGCTGGTCAAAACCACTGACTGGAAGACTCTGCTAATAATATGTCCTAATAATTATCGTCCTCTGACAGGTCAAGACTATTGATGACATCTTTGAAGGTTATGCACCGTTGCGGATCCTAGCGTTCATATTAAGATTCAAAGGTCAGTCGCTGCTATTTTGCACTTCTGCTTAATTACATAAGCATTTATGGGAGTTTCCCACTCGCGGCACAAAATACTGGGAGGACATTAATATAATGAAGCACAGGGTCTGATTTACATATGCCGACTTCATGATTAGATTACGTGCGCTATTTAACAGCAATGAAAAGCTTATTTTTGCCAATAACATTGCTGCTGTTGTTGTTGCAGAGATGCCAATCCAAAACAATGGAAGCTAATGTCTACAGTATTTCTGGCAGAAGTAAAACATTTGGATGTGACCTCCGTTGGTTTGAAAAATTTTTAATAATGAAGCTGAAACGCTGCCTTATTTTCTTATCATTTAGATCAAAATAATGACTTTTTTTTCTCAATAGAAAACTCAGTAGAAGTTATTATCTCAAAAAGACTACAATCATTATTTTAAAATACTAATCTTAAATACTAACATCTTGAGAAAATGAGTCTTACTGACTTACTAAGCCATTATTTTTGAGATGAAAAGTCAACCATACTGAACACACAACAAAGTATACACAGAAACAGATGCACTACAGTCTGTAATTGTAGAGCTACAGAGCGCACGTACATGGTAAGTGGAGTTAATAAAATGGACAATGAGTGTGAATAGAAGGCAGGTGAACCTAACATAGTGCTAAGTGAATGTCTGTATTGGCTTTCCCTTGTGCTGGCCATATGTTAATTATGAAGTTGTGCCTCTGTTCATTTGTATAAGAATTCTTAGTGGAGGATCTGCTAAATTGGCCCCCGTTCCCAGCGTAAATTGTCTGTAAATCGATGGTAATTAGCGCCTCGTTTAGAAAATCTACCCCTATGTATAAAAAGGGCTGCAATCCCGACACAGGTTAGCCATTTATTCACAACCTAGCTATCACACCACATCCTGTCAAGAGAATCTATGTTTTTGTATCTTCAGTGCAGATACATGAGTTCATCGCTTCTAAAATCCACAGCGCAGCCTGCCTGCTGTAGCCACCGGTGGACAATCTTTTTTGGGGTTTGAGTTTTACAGTCTCCTAAGGGAAGGACAGATGCTCTCAATCTTCTACATCTTCCTCCTAAAATGTTCTTTAATGATGCCAGCCAATGTAGTCTGTTGTAATTATGGAGAGCAGACTCGCTGATTATAGAATGAAGCGTTACCTGAAGCATAGCCCCTGTAAAAGGTGTCGGTCAAATGATCTCATGACTCATCAGATTATATCTTCTTCAAGCAGCTTCTCTGAGGACCTTGTGCTCGCCCATATACTACATCGAACATCTTTCTGTCATTAGCAAGACCTGAAAAGTAAGTTTTCTTCTTTCTTTCTTTTTTTTCTCTTTTATGTGATTTGAAGCAGTATCACATCAAATGCCCAACACACTTCCAAGATACCAGATTGTCTCCACAATAATGTTTAGAAGCACTGCAGTCAGCATATTTGCATTGCATGGAATATAACTGAATAAATTGTATTTGGGCTCTATATTTGCAGAACTTTGCAAGTCAACAAATGATGCAACAGTTATGATTTATTTTCTGTAATAACAATGTATATTTTTAAGTACTTCTCATAGAAAAACATGGGGCGAAAAACTGATAGAATTCTTGAAAAATTGCACCACAGAATGAAAAGACAGGATTTTCTTTTCTTTTTTTTTTGCGGCTGTAGCCGCTGTTCTATCATTAAATGTCAATCTGCCTGAGCTCAAGTGAGGCAGAAGTAGTCAATATCTCCTCGTGTAGCACATGGAGTTTAAGCTCAGATTCACTGGCAGCCAACATCAGATGAGCTGCTCCTCCAAGGAAGGCTTCATCATCCACAGCAGAGGTGCTCATGCGGAAACAACAAGCTTCCTTATTGCTTCCAAAAGAATGACATTTAAGGAGCTTCAGCATCATATGTTGGGAATCACGCTGCTACACTTGCACAATCCAGTGATTACCAGAATTAGAAGTGCCAAGCGCTGCTGTGGTTTTCGATACAGTCTCAGCTTTAAAATGTGTCCATACTGATCATATTATGGTCCACGAACAACTAATAAAGGTTTTGAGAGCTCCCACAGGCGCTATTCAATTTGTTCCTAATTCGGTTCGAGTAGTGAGCCAGCAATGCCCACTGGTGGCAGTGATTTGACTATGTATTATTAGAGATCTCCTTAAACTCCCATAACAGTGGCAAAATTACTGTAACATATGGCCTCAGGTGGCTTTATGTGTTCATAACATACAATATGATAAAATTCACCAATGCTTAATAAATAATAAATATTTTTGCTCACAATCTGTGCTACAAACAATACTTCCATCAAACAGTGTGTTGCATTAACAGTAGGCTATTTCTGCCAAACAACTAAATAGGTACAGATGGATAAATCATTTGATTATTTATTTATTTATTTATTTCCTTAACCAGGTTAATCCCATTGAGATCACAGATCTCTTTTAGAGATGTGCTTAAAAATGGCAACAACCAAGACACAACAAGAACATATTAAAAGCAATTACATAAACATGTGCTCAATTATCTCAATTGACTTCAGCATGGTCTTTAAACTGTTCAACATGCAATATTCTGAATCTTAAGTCCATTTTGTTGGCTGTTCCAGACAGAAGGTTCAGAACTGTGATTCTAATACAATTCAGTTAACCATGCTATCACATTAAAAAAAATTTTGGCCAGTCTAGATTGAGTGAGACATTTGATCTTTTATGTGAAACAGCTTCTAATGCAAACTAGATGAGGAAGGTTCATAACAAACTTTAACCTGGCTTAGAAAAGCTCTTTCTTACTATAACGTGCCAAGTGGTTGCTAAAATGTTGTTATAACATCCCATGTAGTTGCTTAGATGTTAGTAGACCCTTACTATGGGATCTCAGGTGACGGCTGCTGAGGTATAGCTGTGGCATCCTATAACTGGATTGGTTGCCAATATGTATGTATCTATATGTGTCAGTATGCATGTGAGTTTGTATGTAATGCACTTGAGGGGCAGTGTGAGTGATGGTTTCATGACTCTAGCTCAAAAACTGCAACTCGTGAAAATAGTGCAAAAAAGCATTGAATAATAAAACAAACAAACAGTAAGTTGGTTTGTATATAGGAGATTTAAAATGAGGATTTCAGTTCTGGAATAGAGCTGCTGCTGTTTTCCATTTCTGGCGTGATTGAAATGCATTTGTCAGCATACCACTTCCATTTATCGTCAGTGATATATCTAGGACTTTCAGAAGGAAGAGAGTGACATAAATTATATATATATATATATATATATATATATATATATATATATATATATATATATATATATATATATATATATAAACATGATGGTACTGATGGTTACTCTGACATGTTAGGTCTTTAGTTCAACTCCAGTGTTTGTTTCAACCTGTGGGTCTCCCAATGGGATATGGTGGTACATTCATTGTATTGTGCCAGAAGAAGAAATTACAGAAAGGAAATTGAAGGGTTAGTAGATTGTACGCTACCCAGTTAAAGAGTCCAAATCTTGGCTTAAACAGTAGCATCAAAATAACAGATTCTGAAACTGGACCAGCTACAAGTGCTGCTATATCTTAGACTAAGATAACCAAGAAATCATAAACCTAATTATAAACCTAAACAGAGTTTTACATACATGAGAACTGAAAATCACTCTATGCTGTTCATTCAGAGGTCTTTTCAAATGAAGTTTTAAACGCCACTGCTAGAGAAACCAGCATAGAACAGAATGGCTGGTCACCTGCAAAACCAGCATATGTTGTGAGATGGATGCTATTCTGGGCGACCATCTAAACCAGCAGTAGACCAAACTAAACCAGTTTAGACTAGCATGGATATAGGTTTCTGAATATGTATCTTATGTAACCTATCAAATTGAGCTCGTTTGTAGCTCTCCTCTCCTCAACCTGACATCCAGCACTCTGTATAGGCCACACAAGATAAGCTATCTCATTAGGCAAGTCGAAAAATGATAATTTGACCGATTAAATCTTATTGGCTACGAAAGGTGTTGTGGTCATATGTGTAGGTCATGAGTTGCTAAATCCTGATTTGTTATGTTTGCTATTTTATTCCTGTTTTAATATTAAAAAGACTTGAAGACTGCTTAAGCACACCTGATTCAGTATGAAATAAAGGAATCACTGCCGTGAAGTGGTGATAGGATAATTATGAAGCATTACCTGTGAAGTATTTCCTCAATTCTGTGAATTTTGTTATAAGAAGAAATTACAGGAAGGAAATTAAAGGGTGAACGGTTTCCTCCTGCCCCCTCTAAAGAGTCCAAGCCTTGGCTTAAGTAGTAGCATTATCTCTTCCACACTTTTAGTGGCGCAAAGCTGTAAGCTAGCACTAAAAATACACTGCCTGAGAATTCCTAATAGCATTATGTATACCTTCCACGTACAGAAAACATCACAGAGAACAGTTCCTCTACACACTTAAATAGTAGGTTCTTCAAGGGTTCTTTAGTAAAGGCAGTCACTCTGTTTAGAACTATAAGTTGTATAAAGACTAATGTCATGCCTAAATAATGGAGCTTCACATTGATGGAGGTGTGCTATATATGAGACCAACTAGAGTAAATATCTATCTATCTATCTATCTATCTATCTATCTATCTATCTATCTATCTATCTATCTATCTATCTATCTATCTATCTATCTATCTATCTATCTATCTATCTATCTATATGACCAACACAAACTGTACAGCAGCAGATGAGCTATCATGTTTGCCCTTTACATCTACAAGATAGGGGTGTCTTATAATAGAGTGGACAGTGAGTGGACACAGTGTTTAAAAACTCCAGCGGCACTGCTGTATCTGATCCACTTGTACCAGCACAACACACATTAACAGACCATCGCCATGTCACTGCGGTGCTGACAATGACCTACCACCCAAATAATACCTGCTTTTTTGGTGGTCCTGTGCAGGGTGAATGGAACTTAACAAAATAGGCAGTGAACTGTTCAGCAACTGTAGAGCTACAAAGTGCATTTATATGATAAGCAGAGCTGATAAATAGAAAATGAGTGTAGACACAAGGAGGTAAAGTAGTGTAGTGGCCGGTATATGTGTATATAGCAAATTCTATATGTAGAGTAGATCTTTGTAAAAGTAGCATTTTCTGAAAGCCTCTATATAATACCATATACAACACATTCTCCACCAGTCTGAACATATTCACCTTTAACAATTTAAACATGAGACATAAGATTCAAGGTTCTAAACAGAAACATTGTCTTTCCTAAAGAACCCCAGAAACAAAACATCCCGGTTGTATTGTTTCTCACTGTATTGCTATAGACTTTTCTTAATGTAATTATTTCGTGCTACACTTTGAAGACACCAGTCGCTGATATCATTTATGTTAAGCTTGACTGCATGTTCTAAAATACATAAATTCATATAACGCTTCCAGTACATCGGATCACCATTGAAAGGAAATGCATCATGCACACACAAAACATATGATCAAATGAAGAGGATTCCAAGCCATAGCTTGTAGCTATAGCGCTCAACAAATAGGAGGGAAATCACAAGGTAAAACCTGAAATAAATTTACAATGACAGCAGTGGAAATGCCTCGTGGGCCGTTTGCAGAGCACTCCAAGAATGACAAAAATGTTCCTGGGTAGAATTTGGCCCGGTTAAGGTGTTTTCAATCAAAGCGCTGATTTAATTAGTTAAAGCTCCGTACAGTATGTGCATATTCAATTAGACTGATAAAAGTCGCAAGCAAATTATGAGGCTGCTGGTGGTGAGAATGCCGTAGGGCACTGCTGGTCCTGAAACTTCCAGTCCCTGCATAGTTGTCAGGCATAATTCCCAGCAATGAACATCACAGTGAACTTCAGGCCCCTCTGCCTCAGCTCCTCCAGGACATATTAATATAATCCCCCACATTCGTTTAGCTAATCAGAGCATGCATGGACATTAGCTTGGACAGCCAAATGGTGCGATTCAACTCTGACCTGCATTCATGAAATTAAAGGGAGAGGAACTATTCGTCTGCAGTGAGGGGAAAAAGAAATATTTGGATGTTTCTGGTTTTATTATTTTACTATACCTCCAGTGCATACGTGATTATACTATGATATGGTTATGACAACGAAGGTGAGAGCTTCATGATACAGGGCTGCTTTTCTTCAACTGGTACTGGGGCATGACACGTAATCCAAGCAGGCATGAATGGATGGAAGGACATATTATAGAAGGATTTAATCTCATTGGGAGAATCTAATGTGGGCAGAAGATGGATGTTTCAATAAGACAGTGACCCTCAACTTACAGAATAACTCAAGATTGGCTTCCTACAAAGAAGGGGAAGGCACTTGCATGATCCTTGTCTTGAATCCCATGGAAAACCTATGCAGAATTTAGAAATGGCAGTAGTCCAACAGAGGGGTCCTCGTAACCTTGGCTGAATTGACGACGGTTTGCCAAGTGAAGTGGTTCCCAAACTTTTGCTGTCCCACACCGCTTCAGGCATTTGATCACCTGTTGGTGCATGCTCAGTCTTGTGCCTTATACATGTATGTGCACATATTGCAAAGATGCATATCATCGCTGTCCAATGAAACACAAGTATTTCCAGAATTGCAACTCTACAGGAGAGACCAAAAACCTACTTTACTTTTAATGTAAGTCTATGGAACCAGAATTCTTTCCAAGCCATTTTGGATCACCTCATTGATCCATTCATCATGGAATTATCACACAGTGTAACCGGCCATTGGTGTGTTCAAATGATGTAGAAAACTTAAAATCGACAAAAATGGATATAGATGTTTTTTAATTGGACATCAATTAAATATAAGACACAATCTAATCCAATATCTCCTCTTTAAATTACCAAGCAGGTTTATGTATGCTGTACTAGATATACTGAAAATTACTGAATAATTAATAATATTATTATTAGCAGACACACTGTTTACAACTAAAAAAGATCATACAGGCTTTAAAAACAGTTAGTTCATGCTACAACAGTGCTTAACGAATGAATAAACTAATTAACTAAAATGGGGGCAGTCGTGGCTGAAGGTTAAGGAACCATCCTTGGAAGGTTGCAACTGAAGTGCACTTGAGCAAGGCACCCAACGCACCATTGCTCCCCAGGTTCTGTGGAAAGAGCTACCCACAGCTCCGGGCAAGTGTGCTTACTGCCCCCTGGTGTGTGAGCAAAAGTGTGTGTGTGTATGTGGGGGTACCACTACTTGGATGGGGTAAAAGCAGAGGTCAGAATCCTCTGTGTGCACATACAAGCGGCAAATACTTCTAAATTCTAAACTGTAAGTACATGACAAGCAGAAGAGATCAGGGTACAGTATCTCCTTCAACACAAACAGATAATACAGATAATATAATAATAATAATAATAACAAATAAATAGCAAATTTCTCTTATAAGTATGTATTTGTCGTGTACTGGGTGTTGTAAATATCCCTGGCATTCATAACTCATGTATGTTCGCTATCCTGAAAGATCGTCTCAGCTTCACTGAAGTTATTTTGGTCAGGACGCCGGCTACTGTATTGAAATTACCATTAAATGAAGCGTTAACATCAATGTTTAAATGAAGTGTAAACATGGTTGTTTTATATATACTCTGAACGTCATTTCATGTACCGCTGGCTGTGTTTGGAAACCACTGACCAAGAGGAATGGGCCAAGATTGAAACACAATACTGCAAAAAGAAGACTGCTTCTTACTGTAGACGTCTCAAAGCTGCAATGCCTCACAGGAGCTTTTTAGCACAGCACTGATGTAATGATGTTTTGTTATCTAAATACTTTTTTTCCTATTATATATTTGTACATGCTCATGAATACAAACATTTTTGTTTATACTTATGATCACACAGCCAAAACCAATGATGAACTGTACAAACGCTATAAGCACTAAGGGACATTATATTGAAAAAGTTATTTTTTTTAGACTTTTTCTTCAGACTTTTTTAAATCTTTTTTTTTAAGTATTAAAATATTACTATTGAAGTTTTCAGATTTACATCTGTCTGTGTGTTTATTTAACCCATGTATTATGTTAAAAAATTACTTATATTAATTAATAATGTTACATGTCAAATCTTCCCATACAGTATAAATACACTTAAAAGCAAGCAAAGGTCAAAACTTTATTATAAATGATTTTGACATGTGATAAATAATACATAATAAATAAATAGATTTGGAAAGGTTAAGAGTGCAAGAAAATATATACACATTTTTTTTCAGAGTGGGTAACCAGACAACTGAACCAAAAAACATTATAGGAGGGTTAACACTTTACAAGCTTTGCAAGTATTATTTGAAGTTATCATCTAATACCTGCTTTGACTACTCAGTACTTCATTAAGCTGAATCAAGATTGCTGGAAAAATAAAGTAATACATTTATACAATGTCTGGGGCAAACTACACTTTGTTCTTCAAACTGGAGCTCAATATATGATCTACTCCTTTCAAAATAAGATATTAATGCTACTCTCTATTGTATTTACGTTTATTTCTTCTATCTGTTCTAATGATATCTGATGTTCTTACTGTAGAACATACACTCATTGATAAGACAAAGGCTTTCACACAATGAGCTTAGGTACAGCAGTGTATATGCCTTGGACCCCTCATTGTATGATGGCTCCTCTTTACTCACAGATGAGCACCTTGGATTTTTATTTACTTTTCACAAACTGCAAACAACGGCATGTATTTATTTCTTTTTTTATTGAACATTTGTAGAAACAGCTGAAGTAATGCTGAAGATGTGCTGAAAGGTACAAATACCCACATTTGCTTACACCATGTTTAGTAAATACTGTAAGCCAGTTAGTCATCACAGATGTTAGTGCTGTATATTCCATATCTTTGGAATTAAGGATGTGTTCTACTTTCTTTTTATGTTTTGTGCTCTTAAGCTTAAGGTGTAAACCCTTGTTTTTAATGGCTACTTCTTTGTCCATAGTTGACTGCTGCTTCTGTCTTTCAGCCCGCTGTAACAATTGTCTCTTATCAAGTGAGATTTGGTGGGTTTTGAGCTGGTGTTGGCAGGCATTACAAACAGTGTCTGTGCTGGACAGGCATAAATCAAACAGTGAGCTTCAGAAATATTTCAGGTGCAGCTGCTCTCCTCCTAACACAGCGCCTATGGCATTAGTGTTCACATTTTTTCCCCCGTCCTTTCTGAGACCGTGCCAGATTTATGAGACAACACTGATTGATCCTCACAGACAAAGCCACACCAAATATAGCCATACACAGTGTCTGACAACATGCAGCTGATGGGCCCTCTGAGGGGACCGGATTACCTGCAACAAAGTCTGGCTGCTGGAGAAAAATTGGAGAGTGTCCTGGAACTACAGCAGCGTCAGGTATATGCAACAAGAGCAGAGTGCACGGAAAGCACGGATTCTCTCCATCAACGCTACGAGAGCGAAGTGCATGGGAATAATGTATTAGAACACTGAATGTACGCTGCGCTAGCTCAGCACCATGTACATTATTGTATTTAATGTATTGCAGTAATGATGTTTTTGTTGGAGGCATGCTTGATGAGCAATTTACGGAAAATGAATTCCATTAGCTTGGCTCTGTGGACATGAAAGAGACTGCTTCTGAACGAAAACAAGACAGTTATGGAAGAAATTGTGATGTCACACTGTGTATTTAATATACATTTATACTAAAATATAAAAACAGGATATTTTTAATGCAGACTGTCATTCGGAATACTCAGACATACATGGAGCAAGCCAAAGAGATGTGTATTTTTAGACCTTAAAATAATAAATAATAAATCATAATCATTATCATAAGTCAGTCACAATTGATCTTATTTGCTCAAACTGTACCCTAAAGAGAATATCTCCATTTAAACCAAGCTCCAAAATAGTAACTGTGCATGTAACCTTTAATGTAAGTTAATGTTTTATTTATTTATATTGGAGAATTTTTACTGGTCCATTCATCATGACACAACATTGTATGGTATCAGATGAATGGTATCGACCAATGATACTATTTTATACAGTATGTAGACATTTATCCAATAAATGGTTGCTATCCATAGAACAACATATATCTCTGATATATCTCTGAAATATCATTTGAACATGACAGCTGCCGTTTACACTGAGTGAAAATTTCATGATCAATGGACCAATAAAAATGCTTAAAAATAACGTTTTTTTCCTCTCCTGTAAAGTTGTGATTTTGAAGGTACTTTTTTTTTTCAATGGACAGAGTCGATATTTAAAACCTCATTCCTTCATCTGACAAAATGCTAGCTTTGTTTACCTTTTCAGTCCAGGTTAGTGTTGAATTATTTCCTTTATGGTCATATAAAATCCCTCCATGACAGATGAATTGTTGCAGACAAGGTCTTTCAAAAGGAAAGCTGCGGCGATGAAGACAGTTACAAGTAAAACAGCCACAGTGTCTCAGACTCAATCAGGAATCAAGAATCAATCAAGAAAACCAAGTATAAACCGAAACAAAGGAAAACACAGCAGACAGTGCTGAGCCTGATTGAATGGGTTTCTTTCTGTTTTGGAAAAGTAAAAGAAGCATTGAGAGTTTCATTGAGGAGCTACACTGACAGGCCACACTGATTATTGTTATATATTTGAATGCACTTTAAATGGTCAACAATCTGGTCAGTAAAATCTTGTTGGGACATGGAATCGTTTGATTACAATGTTTGGAAGTTTAATCTTCCAAACAATGTATATAATTTATAGATTAATCAATTAATTCTAACTTTCCCTATGACTGTATCCTCTTTACCTTGTTTTCATTCATACTGGAGGCGACCTCTCAGGGTCTTCTAGACATATAAAGATATTTTAATCATTTCCGTAAATTTTAAAATAAATGACATCTTGAATTTGAGTTCATTTTTATTTAGTATTATTTAGTAATTGTTAATTCGTATTTATTTAGTAATAATGTTTGTTGTGTTTAAGCACATTAACCCACTAAATAAATTACCTAAAGCTGAGGCTTTCTTAGCTCACACAACAACAGCATACAGAAATTACATTATTGGATTATTATCACTTTTTGTTTTGGCCTTAATGTGTTTAAACTCTGCATTGTAGTAGTAATGCTCTTATTTAATTGTCACATTTTGATTGAAAATCAAAAGGTTTACATCCTTGAACTGTCCATTAGACTGAAAATGATACAATCTGATTTGTTTTCACTTTGGTAGCTAAGTGTGTACAACCAAGCTAGCTCCCCCATTTTGAAAGCTCTGGACCCTTCAACAACTATGAATGCTAGAGGTATACTAGAATACCTGTAATGGTAGTCAAACCAGGTTTCAGTCAAATGTCAGACAGTCAGCAGTAATTGTATGCTGGGACTTGATACTGAATGACTGAATAGGGAGAGGAGATGCAAATGTCTATTATATGTTATAAAAATTAAAAAATGGAACAGATTTTACAATCTAGAAGGGCCACAAATATGAATTGCTGTTGGCTTAGTGCTAACATACTAGTAGAATATCATAGGGGTGCTAGCAAATTAGTATTAGCATTTGTAAATGTTTTTTATCCCCTTTTTTGATATTTATGTCCGAACTGAGGGTCTCACTCTAAGTCATAATAATTATGATGACCACAAGCATCATTTATCATTTACGCTATGGTGCTAATGTACATACACAGAATGTATCTGTTCTGCTTAACAGGTTACACCTCGTTTAACTGAATAGAATATGTATTCAGAATGGTCTCAATAGGATGTGTGTGTGTGTGTGTGTGTGTGTGTGTGTGTATATATATATATATATATATATATATATATATATATATATATATATATATATATATATATATATATATATATATACATAGAGAGAGAGAGAGAGAGAGAGAGAGAGAGAGAGAGAGAGAGAGAGCTATTAGTGGGATTATTAACAGATTACCAGACTGGCATGGCTAATGTGATGTCTTTGTGTTCTATAGTGTTGGAAAATAAAACATGCTTATACATAAAATTGATTTCTGATTTTTCAACAATCGTCTGCTCGCGTTACAGCTTTGCATCATTTCCAGCAGGTGGTGTAATCCGGTCCTAATTGCAGGGGAGGGTTCAGTTATCATTCTTTCTGTGGCTCCTTTTAACCTAAACCGGCTAAGTCTTTATTTGAAACGGACCATGCCAAAGCCTCCAGGGAAATCTGTTAGTAAGAGGATATTGTTGTGCAAGTGATAACAAGATTTGAGTTACTGTGATGTTAATGCTGTTTATTATAATCTACTTGCTAGAGGTTAGAGCTATCTGTCGTGTCATCACCCAATGTGATTGGAGCTGCTGCAGTGGGTTAGTACCACTGGCTTCAAATAAAACGATGAATTTTGGCTGCCAGCAATGCAGCATTATATGATACAACCAGCTGAACTGCTCAAAGATTTGTAGTTAAGCAAATACAAATAGCCTTGAGCCCGGCCTTCAGGATGACTGCTACCGCTTTATCGGCTTACGGCAGTGCACTCTGGGCTAAGCACTGCAGGAGATAGTGGAAACAATGCCGAAATTCCTATTATGCATGTGCTCTGGTATATCATCTCCACAGTCTTTCAAATGAAGGTATACTGGCAGATGAGGTAAACACTGGCTCAAAGGTAACTGTGTGCTGATGTCATGTGTGCAGCTTCGGATGGATGACAGCTGGGTCACGGCAAGAAAAAAAAAAACGGAGAGGCTTTTGAAATTGATTGAGGGATTGAAAAAAAGGATTCTTCTGTAATTTTCAGTGGGGAAGATATCTTCTAAATGGAGTGATGAAATAATCCCAAATACTTTTACTTTGATCATGGGAGGCCTCTTCAAATCCACTGTTTGATCCCCTTCAATCTGTAGCTCTGCCCTACAAGATGGACATGCTCAATTGTCTTTTTGCTCTCTCTATATAATAGCAATAGTACTTTTCATTAGGACAGGATAAACCTACCTAATTAAATTACACATATTATGATTTTTTTATGTGACTTTGAGCTCCAGGTGGAAGAACCTACTTGGCTGGCATGCTCAGTTGCTATTTATATGATATGCATAACCCTAACATTACTTTGCGTCAGAATAGAATAACACAGTCTTTGTATTGCATATATAATATTATTATTACTTACATTAGCCTACAATAAATTAGTTCACTTACTTCAAGCTATATCATGATATATTATAACTATGGGCTACATTACAAATAAAACAAGTGCCTAGTTCATTCCTGTTAGGAAAATGGGGGCACTTAATCTAATAGAAGCTATTAAGTATTTATTAATAGGTAAATATACAGTAACTACTAAGTATTGTCAGGTATGTGCTTTACATGTAGGTTATTAAAGTACATACTGACGTACGGATACTGCACTACCAAAATGCATTAATTACTCTGTTTTTCCTGGTATGTTTCCATTTAATTAGTATATATGTATAGTAATTTATATTCTATTTTATATACCACCCACTTATCTCACATTCTGTGTACACCTACATTCTATATATTTATTTATATGCCACCACATGTACAAGAACCTCAAATTGTTAGTCATTTCTGTTTTGCACTTTATGTAAATAATAATATATTTTTTTGCACTTCTAGTTGGATGCTAACTGCATTTCATTGGTTTTGTACCTGTACTCTGCACAATGACAATCAAGTTGAATCTAATCTAATATACTTACATGGTGAACTTGCAAAGCGTACACTATATAATCATCTATGAAATTCTTGCAATCATTGGAGCATGGTGGGAGCGTTCAACTATTTCATTATTTATTATCCTTGATTGATCAGCTCATTACATGTACTTTAATGATCCTGTCATAATTCATTCAGCATTTATTATTCACAAAGTATATCCTATACATATCTTCTTATTACAATATATTTAACTATTTAATGCGAGGAATATAGTAAGTTGTTTTAAGGTTATACTAAGACCATTCTTAACAGGTTCTGTGTTACACCATAAACTTCCTTGCACTAAAATGTCCTTTAAACTTTAACCCAAATGTGGAACTCTTATGTCAGCTTTTCAAGGGAATTTGGGATTAGTGTCTTTTTGAAGGTTACAATGTCAGATGATTGAAGAAGGGCAAGAATATTTGAACCTGCTACTCGCTGACAATCTTATTGATTTGAACTGTGCACAGTGGGAGGATTTGAACCTGAAGGCTTCGGGTTATGTATGTACAGCATGTATCATCTCTCATGTAAATCCAAATCTTCAGAAGTCTTTGTTTTTTAATATTTAGGTATTAATCATTTTATCCCATCATTTACTGTACTGTGCAAAAGTCAGAAACCATCCTTCATCTAACTGTCAGTCACATCAGTCATCAGTTCAGGATTTAGTGTCCAAATTTAGCCCTTTTTACAACAAATATTTGTTAAGGAATACCCAATTTCTCATAAGACAGACTCACCTCGAAGGTTGAGTCTTAAATGTTGGTTGCTTGCTCTGGGGTGGTCAGTCCATTGCTCTGAGAATATAAGCAGTGTTTTATTTTGATCTGCAAATGTTCTTTGTTGTCTCTTTTTTCATAGTAAGACTTCTGTACTTATAATGTTAAACTGCCTCTCACAATAGAATTGTCAGAAACATCTGTGGACTTCTTCAACCTGTGGTTCTTCATGCATTCTCTAGATCCATTACTTTAAAACTAAATCTAGTACAATAGAAAACTAAATATATATCATGGCAATACATATTTAACCATTTCATGCTTTAATGGTTCTTTGCATGTTGGACATTGAAATGGTTCTTCAGATTGGTAGACAATGTGTCGCATATGGTTCTATATAGCACTAATACTACATAGCAGGTCTTCTATTGTTAGAAGCTTGGTGTTACAACAGAAGAAACATATTTGGTGCTGTGTAGAAACTATTTCAAAATTGTTCTCTATAGAACCATACTTTCACATTCACCTTCAATTAGAAGAATGATTTCACATACATTAAATGATTCTATTTTCTTTTGTAAAATAACAAATATACAGTTAATTACTGTAAATTAATCTGAAGTCTACAGTAAAATGTTGGTGGCCACAGCTGCCAGTACAGTAAACAACACTTTGTTTGTGTCTTGTGTCTTTAATCTTTATGATTTGGAATAGATCAATTCTGTTTAACATTTAAATGCATATACAAGTGAGATATCTAAAATAATAGAGGATTAAGGACAGGACAAATGAAACAGGATCGTTCACTGAAAGCAGCCATGTATGACAACCTGTATGACATGTATTGAAACCTATTAAATTTATTTTAGAAACCAGCGACCAAACCAAAATGTAAAACTGGCTAGTCTCAGCGCCTCTGTGCACACTTAATAATCATTTTCTGTACTTTTTAAACCAAGTTGTGCTTTGTGAGCTGTTGTGCAATGCTGTTTATTGAAATAAGACAAAAACTATATACACTATAAAGTTAAACAAAATACAGAATAACTTGTAATGGCTTCCTCTTGTGGTCTGGCCTCTCTTTCTAGACACCATTTACCGTGGCTGGCCCTCATTCCCATCTTGGGTTAATTCCAAGGAAGTGCCTGAACCAAACAGGTCCAGGATCAGGATATATAAAACCTCCCAGGATATTACATGTATATCAGCAGTTCCTGTAACAAATGTTGCATGTTTCATTTTTGTATATTTATTGTAGGCAGTACAGAGGACCAGCTGCATGTTGTATAAAGTACAAAGCAAATATTTTACCATTATTTATCTTACTGGCCAAGTTCAATTAAACTTGAATTCAATGTGGCTTACAATCAGATTCACGTCAGTTTTAATTTTGTTGTACGCTGTCACTGACCACTTTGTTGGTTTTTTGGGGGGAGCATGAATGATGACTGATGATTGTTTTTTAACTGTTGCATGTGGCTCACTCCATTACAAGAAGAAAATACTGCATTGCACCATCAAACTTCACTGTATCCTGCTGTCAATGACCATTCTTGTTTTTGACACATTAGAAACAAAACACTAACCTAAACATTAACATTAGCCTTCAGAGTTTTTCAGAATATTTTGGAAAAATTTGTATTTCTACAGTACATTGTGGAACTGGTTCTATGTGACTTTTCTCAGAAACATAAAAAAAACATACAAATAAAAATAAGATTGGACTCTTATACAGAACAGTATTTGAAGAAATCTTAGGAAAATGTCACTCGGTGCGCCGTTACGTACTGATTTGATCTGATAGAGTCTCTGTTTATCACACTGCATTGTATTTCTAAAAATAAAGCCACTAAAAGGCATTCTGTGAAGCAGTATTGTGGATGAACCACTTTCGGTTCCCAAAAGAACCTTTCTAGGAATAGTTCTTCGCAATAGAAGTGTGTGAGAGTGAAGAACCTCTTTTTTAAGCTTTACAGGGGCCTTCACATAAGGTTTCTACACTATTTGTTCCAGTCTAGTCCTAGTCTAGTGCATGTCCTAGTCGAGAAATCACGTTTTTAACTGAAATAAAGAAAGGAAATAAGTGAGTAAGGGAAGTCTTAAATTAAACCTCCACCTGAACATATCAGCATATGTTTGCAAGGAGGGTGAAGCCATGTCTCTGTTTGGAATGGAGGAGTCCAGCTGAATGCTTAAGCAGACAATGTGCACAGAACCTGGGGAAATCTGATTTGGTCAGGTACAGAGATTGATCCTATATTTGAGTTTGCCCTCCAACAGACAGAGAGGAGATATTTGATAGGTTTTCCACTCCAGGCTATTTCCACTTCTTCAAGTCCTGGAAAATCTTGTTATTTTCAAAGCCCTTATGCTACCCTAATTGGCCCCAGTCATTGTCTTGTTAGATAGACATGGTCCAACCTGATATTTCTGGTCCTTTGAGGGCCACTCATTTTTGCAATACCTCCTTGTTTCTCACAAGATATCTACACTGCTGGGAAGTGGTCATGATCCTCTTGAGAATAATCTACAAATCCTTCCCCCAGTATCTGACACCAGGCTGCTATACTCCAACTCCAAGGTAACTTCAAGCCTCTATTTCTTCCTCTCGTTCTTTTTGTTGGATCATTTTGATCCATTCATCTAAATGTGCATTTTAGACAGTACAGAAACCTCACATTTGCCTTGATGAGATTCAGTGGAATGGTTTCTATAGCTCCAGCAGGGAGAACTTGCCCAGTAATGAGAGTAACCACGTCCCAGCCTTATCTCTCTTAATATCTTGTTAGGACAATTTTCTGTTTATTGATTGCATAATTGACATTCTAAAACGTAATATCAGGAGGTTATTGAAGTGAGCAAGCTGAGTGATATTTAACGGCACAAAATCGATCAGTGGAGACACCGCATGGATGTCTCACAAGATAATGTTATCTGTAATTTCTTTAACTCTTCGAGAAATGAATTCATCAGGCGTAATACGTCTGAATCAGCAGCACACTGCTTTTGCCCATTTTCAGCCTCATATTCCTATTAATGAGACAACTGGCATTTTAAGGCTTACATACTACTTCCATTCACAAGTTTGGAGTCACTGTTCCCAATAAATCAGGAGAACATAGGACTTGATGAACAGAGCTGTAGAGTATTCTATAATGAAACGCATTGCTCTTGAACATAATTTTTAAGGCAGATAATATATCAAGACACTGCAGTAATTGTCGAATATAGGGGAATGTTTTAGTAATGCCAATGCTTATTGAACCTTCAAGAAGCAATTTGACACAAGCTGTCGAGTTCATACTCCAACAATAGGGGGCAATACAAACAAGGACCTCACTGTTACCATAACCAGCTGCTTACTTACCATTCTAGAAAAAAGTTGCACCATCAAACTTTATCTCTCCACTCACTAAACGCATCTCCAGGTGTTGGTGAAGCGAGGTCAATGTTAACTCGTGTTTTGTTTCTATTTTCATCACTTCTATTTCACATCACTTGTTTGCTGCCAAATGCAGATTCTTGACAGACAGGAGTGGGTGGCAGCTGTCACTTGCCAAGAGCTTCAGTCGGCAGTACATTTACTCTTCCTTTCATTGGCTACCTGTCCTTAAATAATCTAACTGCGAGCAGGACCTTCAACATGATTGACAAGAGGTTAGAATTCATGCTTTCATTTTGGACTGATGGCGGAATCATCGCTACAGTGACTCACTATTGCCTCTTGAGGTGTAAAGTGGCATCTTCAAAAGATATCTCTTTTAAGTTACATCTTACTAGTAGTTGGCCAGAAGCTAGTAATTAACTGGCCACTTATTATTACATCACTAACCTGTACTAGGATAAAAAATACTTAATAATTGACACTTACAATGGCATGCATAAAATGTTAATGGAGCTTCTACTTAATTATCAAGTACCAACTTGTTAAGGCTTAATAAAAGCATTATAAGTGCTCTGAAAAATGTTAAATTCACTACTTAAGAGGTAATACTACTTAATAATTTATTAAACAGAAGCCAGTTAATTAACAACTACTGGCTTTTTAATACTTAATAAGTACATTGGGTGTTATAATGTCCCTGATGGTAGTGAGGTGTTGCTGAAGTAATTACAAATAGATAAATAGATGTATTTATAACATTCTACGTAAAATAGGACTTAAATATAAATGATACATTTCAGTCTACACTCTGCATTTTGAAGTAGAGATTAGCGTTTTTGAGGCCGATTCTGATCGCCAATCACATTTTAATGCAATCAGTCGATAGCCGATACCGATTGAGGGCAGGGTTACATGTAGTTATTAGCACAAGCAAGTCATGAAACATGGTGGAAACTGGTTTATTACCATTTTAACGAGCTCATGTGAAACAGCATAATATTTGTAACAAAATTAGCAGTAAATAACAAAGTAAATCAAACAAATATCCCTAATACTGCAGGCATTCAATTTAGACCCTTAATTTAAAATGAAAAAAGCTAATTAAATAAATGCAGTAAAAACTGTCATTAAACGCCGACTCTGGTTATTTTAAATGACAATCTGCAATCATTAAATGTAGATCTTGAATTTTTGCTGATGTACTGTTCGTACCGGTCGGATCTGGTCTGCATGGTGTTCTGGGTTATTAGTTTTGTGCTAGCTGCGCATGGTAGCTCTGCTGTTTGCTGATACTCACTGTATTCAGCCGCGTGCAGTGCCGTATCAGATTAGTAGTGTTAAATGTCTTGATTCCCCCATGAGATACGTTGATTTTACTAATTTTACAAAACATCCTGGATGAGTCTGCGTCACATACGGTAACATACTGCCAGATGGACAACATGATTTCTATAAGCACATGCCGCGAACCCAAACTGTTCTCGCGAGGCGTGCCGCTTTAGTCAGTCTGTCGAAAATGAAAGGGTGTGTGTTTCCACCTAGTGATTCAGATATGGAATTGCAACCTGACTGGAGGGCGTTTCAACAAAACGCTAGCTGGAAATTGAGCTCATTTGTTCAACGCCATCGATCGGCTCTCGGGATCAGCTAAATTGGAGAAATATCGACCGATCACCAATTGCATATTTTGATTAAAAATCAGCCGATACCGATACATAGCCGATCAATCTTTCCATCTCTATTATTAAGTATTGAATAAAACACTGGCAAGTATTAAAATAACCATTGAATGGTTGTATATGCAACAACATATTGATGCCAGTCTTGTCTTTCACTAGCATGCTTGCAAAGGTCATCCAAAGTCATCAGTACCTAAAAGATGCAGTTTATTTAGACGCTAATATTGTGATATTGTTGCTAATCATTTCTTATTATCATTCACATTCAGGTGCAAAGCCAGTGCTCCAGTCATCTCATTCACAAATTCTCCTCCATAAACACAACCTACTTTGTGTGGTTGTGTCTGTAACATATTTCAAACACTGGCCACTTGGCTGAAAGGCATCAAGTGGCATTAGGCTGTTTATTCATCTCGGATCAGTCAAATTGCTTTTGGTTTCTGCCCCAGAACATGGAGTCAGAATCAAAGGAACACCCTTTGTGAAGTTACCAGGAACCAGGCTCGATGGAAATAACCTGAAACGCAACAATTGCTCCGAATGCAGGTGTAATCAGCGAGAACGCTTTTGGCAGGATAGCAGTATAGATACGGAGAAAAATTGCATTTCGCACTGACGGATAATAGCCGAGGGAGGTTTCGTCTGAAGATCCTTATGTGGCTCTGACCTAAATATGACTTGTATCCACAATCAGAGGCAATCATTTCACTTTGAACACCAGCACTTAGTCTTGAAGGGTGTAAATTTCCATTGCTAAGAGTCTATTTGTGTTTTTCGAAAGAAAAGACGAAATTCCATACGGCAAAAATTGCAAATGATCGTTTGAATGGGAATGAAAGCCGAGACGTTTGTTTGCACCGCAGGGCTTAACTCAGGGGGTGACGAAAGTTATAACACTTTGCTATCAACCAGTGTTGTGTGTCGTCCATCAAGCAATTTACAGCCATTGTCCCTGAAGTAACAAAGGAAGTAACAGGAGCCCAGTCAGTAATGGGTGGAAGGCTTTCAGAAGAGACGGCCAGGTTGAACATTTCTCTGCATCTTCCAGCATATGGTAGAAATGTAATACGTTCACAATATTGGCAAGCTGGTTTAATAATTCATGGCGCAGAGTAAGAGATCTAAGAACCATTTTCTGGTGGTTCTTGCTAAGACAGCATGTTTTGGGAGGAGTCATTTATCATAAAACACTTCATCTCTGGGTTTGTCCGTGTACTGGCAATGCCCCCACACGCTAGCTGGCAGGGCCACCGATTTTGTGTTGTACTTAGTAGGAGGCAGAGAATGGTGCTGCGTGCTGCTTGTTTTTTAACGACACAACAGCCTCATGGGGTGTGTGTGCATTGGCAGCTTTCCTAGCCTCAAGAACTATGTTGATCTGGCAATAGTTGGAAGCGAATCTGGGCTTTGATTTTAAACGCGTGTATTTAGTCATTTACCCAGCAGTCTGCAGTTCACTGTGGCGAGCACACTGATCTGCTCTGCGGATCTTCAACGTCGCGTCCTTAGCTCACGTCTTCCGCTCTTTGTGGTGCACGTTTCTGTCACAGCACTTTACCTGATGCCTGATACAACAACACTCCCCCCCCACTAGTCCCCTGATGTTAGTTAATAAGAAATTCAATGTGCTGAATTTTGACATGTTTGAATACACGAGAAAAGCTTCAGCAAAAAAAAAAAGAAGCATCAATAGCTACGCAACTTCTGTCAATTGCTTACAGTGAGTAAACATTCCCTTACTTTATTCCCTCTCAACTATTGGAATCATTATACCATCTGCTCAGATCAAAAACAAGGCACACTAAAGCACAGACCCGCTCTCAGGCTGCCGAAAAGCAGCCCAAGCTCTGTTCTCGATGTGCGTTCGCACCCGCCGCGAAAAGGATGGAATATTCTCTGAATATAGGTTGAGATTCTTCATGAAAAGGGCCTTAATAATGAAACATGGCTCTTAAGGTAGCCAAAGACAGCCCTAATCCCCTTATAAACATTTAACTCTATGTCTGGTTATCGAGCACCACTTTTAATGCAGTGCTGAGGAATTATGTATTAAGCCATACTCTCTGCCAATGGACTCCAAAGGAGAACAAGGCTTTTAAAGATGGGAGGAACCCAAAGCTATAAATAAAGTCCATTTCTAAAATGGGGCAGCCATCACATATTCTTGCAGATCTGATTTGAGTTCAGAGTGCAAGAAGTGGGCACTTCAAACTTGTATTGGTGGTTCAGATTTCTCCAGCACTTCACAGGTATTTAAGATTTTGTATGAAATATAAGAGTTGATGCTACGTTCATGTTCTCAGAGTGGTTTTAAAGCTGTTGATGAAAATGACGGTCATTCTTGATAATGCTGATCTAAAACTAAAAATGCTAACATAAATATAACATTCTGGCTGAAACATTGATGTTGGACGTTCTATCTAATATCTAATGCAGTCTACCCGTTCATTATTGGTAATGCAGTCCTTTTCAGTCACCTAATAAGATACACACTTAAAAGTGTGGTACTTTAAAATAATTGCTTTGGGTAACATGATGGTAATTTACAATACAGCACAGCTGACTTACCGTACACTTATAGGTTCTAGTCATTAGGCTAATAAAGGACATAGTAAATATCTAATTATTTTTTGGTATAACTACTAATGTACTCACACTATATCTACAATACAATATCACATGCCTAGGCTAAAAGCTCAATCAGAAACTAGACCAAGTGCCAGGTTGTTATATTGTGTTTATAAATGATGGCACATAACACAAAGATCCTTTCTCAAAGTAAATGGTAAGAAGCCAGAGAAAACAAAAGAATCATGGCCCACATTTAGGTTTGTTTCAAGATGGTAAATAAATACATACTACATATGGCTTACCTGTAACAAACTAGTACTTCTTGCCCCACATAGTACTGTAGAGTATTATTGGCTACAATAATACACTATAATACACCTGTTGGGCATTACAGTGTAATTTAGTTGGACTACCATAGAACATATCATAATTTCATCCTAAAAAAAAACAAAGAAATACCCAAAATAAGTACCTAAAATAATTACCAACGGCTAATTTCCAGTGTATTTATACTTTAGAACCTACCTGGATAATACCAAAAACCTTTAGAACTCTACAAATAAACTAAACTAAAATAAACATATTGATTGTGTACAACAATTTATTTTTCTTGAGTTCATGAAACTGGAAACTTTTGGTTTAATAAAGCAGTTTTAAGCACAAGAACTTGCCCATGATACTGACACTGTATTGATGCGAACAGTATTAAGTCTGATTAGTTGAGCTTCCTGGCATTCTTATAGGCTCCTGTTAATGAGTTCTTCTTTTCCTTATTTTGCATCAGTTATTTTCAGATACAGTTAATTGTGGATTGTAATGAAGGTAATAATCAGGCCGGCTCCTGATTAGACTGACACATGTACTCAAGTACATCTACTGAAAAGAGTGATTCTGGTTGTTTGTAGCCAAATCACTCATTAACTAATGTTCTTGCCACAGAGCACAGAAATTAGCTTCAGCTTAAGTCAGCGTGTTTATAGCAATCTTTTCTACAAAACATTAAAAGGTTTATTTACACTGACTTAATTACTGACGTGGAAAAAAATTTTGAGACAACAACTAAAAAACCTCTGTGTCACCATGGTCATTAATTAAGTTGGCTAATGCTGTGTTAAATGCTGGCTAATGCTTTTTTGGGTCCATTTTCATGGGTCATGGTTTTTGTGCTAGAACTTAATCATAAAGCTTATAGCAAAACAATGTGCTCATGATTTTAGACCTGACTGCACATATATGGTTCTCATATAACGTTAATTCAAAACACTATATATTTTTTCTCCATAGAACATGAAATAACAAATCTAACAGCCACAAGTGACATTCCTTTCAAATGGTTGTCCTTTTGGTGTCCTCTGGCTGTACCAACCACCAGGGATAATACATCCTTGGCCTAGCAATACCTGAGCAATTCCATAGGAATGGGGTGGCCAAACCTTAGCAACCACCTGGGACACTGTAGCAAAAATTTCAAATATTTCTGTATAACTAATCCTAAAAACTTCTGACTTGCCTTAAATAAGTTGGCACTAGGATCTGCTTGCCTATGTTTGTTTACAGTGTATTTTTTCTTCTAGCAGGGCCTTATAGACATAAAAAAACATTCATCTGCCACATTATAAATTTCCATTGGTCTAAACATAAACCCATTTGGGATCAAAGTTTTGTTATTGGAAATGTGTAATGCAAAATAAATCTCCTCTTGTTCTTTGCTTCAAGTGAGCAGGCTTTTGTAGTAATGCCTCGCTGACATACGGAGAAAACTGCCACGGTTTACAACTGCTTTGGTCTATATGCAGCGTGAAAGTGCCAATCCGTGGCAGCAGCACAATTAGTTGTGTTTGTTGAACTACTGCGCCTTTGGGCAAGGACTTCTCAGGTCCTGTTGACTGTCAGCGGTGTGGTTGAGCGCTTTGTTTCAGCGAGGCTGGAGGAGGAAGTATAATTGAGAAATCAGCAGGCCCCTTCCCTCTCCCTCAAAGTCATTCGCTTACATACTGTGTTCCCACACCAATCACCAGCTTAACGGCTTAGCAGTATTTGTACTTGAAGATTGTATGGCTGGTGGCGCCTTCTTCTTATCCTGGCAGGGGCTGCGAGGGAAAGTGGCAAACTTTTGGTCTGGCACACACAGAATATTGATCTATTTTTGGTATTATTCCCTCGCTGAACTTGAATGACTAAGGATGTTGTGCCAGGGAACTCTTTTAGGGAATAATCTTGAAGAGCGTGCTTTTTTTTTTTTTTTAACCCTACGCCAAAACCTCTTCTCTCAGCAGCGTCCCCGTTCAGACTAAATGACACGCCGCACTCGTGCCCTGTGATTTGTCATGTCTCGGGCGAACGTCTTGCCAGATATCACGTCTAGTCTCCCTTTGAGAATAATGAGCATGTGCAGAATGCATTTAATGCATGCGAGTGTTTAGGCCTCAGCGCTCATTAGCATACGTCAATGGGGAAGTATTTTACTAACAAGTGCAACGTACCCAGATAATTATGTGCTCGACACCCTGATGCTGTTTTTCGAAGTACCATTCACTCAAACAAATGACTTGAAAACCCAAACGAGAAAAAAAAAGAAGCACACTATGATGGCTTATAATCATTATTATGGCTATCCCATGAGTGTACCCTTGGGGTATTTGATGGCGAGGGGGGATATTTATCATGAGCACATATAGTCACAGCCAAACGTTGAAGCGTAACAGCCTATTGATAACTCAGTTCAACACAGTTTTAACACAATAACCCAAATTCATATTCTTAAAAATGCTTCAACAAACCCTAAAATTTCTGAACCTGAAACTAAAGAAATCTGAAGCAGAACAGTTGTTTCCAGAGTTAAAGGGGATGATTAAAGGGTACGTTTTCTGCTTAACTGAATCACTGAAGTATAGATTAAGTCATTCACAGTGGTCTGATGGGAAATGCACCATTCTAGAGAAAATTGGTGAGTCTGAATTGTTCACAGCTGTAGAGTAACCACACATTTCAAGAGATTAATGCCACACACGCATAGACTGGACACTTCATTATGTATACCTTCTTGTATCTTCACTCTGCCTATTTTTTCAGCTGCACTTAGCATAGAGCTGTATTTTGTAGTTCTACATTTATAGACTATAGTCCATTTGTTTCTCTGCATACTTTATTAACCCCCTTTCACCCCCACAGGACCACCAGAAAGCAGGACTTATTAGAGTGGTGGGTCTCTTTCAGCAGAGTGACACCACCATGACATTGTGGCGATGCACAGGTTCTACATCAGGTGCATGATATAGTGATGCAGTCAAGGATGGAGCGAATGGCACGAATGGAGAGGAGAGCTGGTTGGTGCCAGGTGATGGGGGGCCCTGGTGGTCAGTCCTTTGCAGTATTTGGCAGGACAGGTGGGCGGTTATGTTTCTGTAGATTTTAAACACTTCAATGTCACTGCTGGACTGAGAACAGTCCACCAACCAAAGCCATGCAGCTGAAGGTGTCCTGTAGCCAGCATCCTTTGAACACTGATGAACCTCCTGACCCTGATACATATAACATAGGCCATAGATGCTATACTAATCATTAACTTTTAATGGTGGTGTAATATTTTTTAAATACTGTTTGAGTATTTCTGACATACTGTTCAGCTACGCAGCTTTAATCACAATGTTAAACTCACCCACAACTGACTTGTGCCTGATATTTAAGGCTTAAGACTTTTAGCTGAAATATCAGTCTAAGAAAATGAAACGCAAACGAAACAGTTAAATTAGGAATAGCAACAACACTGAGGTAAAATCTTACATATCCACTGTAACGTACATCACTTTACCTGCCAGTCATGAGCTACGTGTGGTGTTTAAAACATGTCAAAAGTGGTGAAACTATTTGAATCTGTTGGCTAGCATGTTAAGATAGCAAGTATTCAGGACAGGAGGATGACTAACAGCAACAAAGTGACCAACAATTTAGGAATGTCTAATAAAGAGTGGACCGAGAACAGAGTGTATATAAACTTAAAATTAGACACAATGAACCAGTTAAAGGTTGAACATACAGCAACTCTACAGAGGCTTCCCAACTCTTGATCTACAGTATACAATATAAAGCAATGTGAAATCTGGTTTGGGATGCTTTTGAGATAATAAAGTTGCATGAAACTACTTCACACTTAGTATCTGTGAAGTATAGCCATGTTTATATACACCAGCTAGCCATTACATTAGCAATGTCTGACAATGAACCAGTTAAAGGCCATGGTTGAAAATACAGCAGCTCTACAGAGACTGCCCTACTGCTGCTGTTTTCAGGCGACTCAACATAATGTGTAACTGAATGTTTTAAGGCATAACACACTATAAGAGAGAGTATTTGATGTTGAACAGTGATGTTTCAGATACCAGACATCCTGCTCTAAACAAGAAACCTCTATCTGTGCAAACTTGGTTCTTTTTAAGTCTGACACATAACAAGACATTCGCACAGAAACACGTTCATGCAGACGTTCAAATAAAAGTAACTACATTTCCTAAAAAGTGTCTGTGGGCCGTTCACTTCAGTATTTTTCTTATGAGAGATTTTTATAGCCTGGACGTTGTACATTATGCAACAGATAATGGAAGTGCTGGGGAAGAATGGGAGGAAAAGCAGGCCCACCTAATTGCGGAGGTTAATGATAAGATAATAGCATCGGGTCAAAGGCCAACCTACGTTAGATACCCAGTGCTTGTAATTAAAGGGTCCATTTTGGGGAAAAAATGACCTCATCTGTAGGCTGGCCACACCTCTGCATTGATATGCTGTGCTACACGGGCATGGCTCAGGAGTTCACTGTTGACACTGCGCTCATCGCTTTGTTGTGCGTTTTCCCCCATTTTCTCCCAATTTAGCCGTCGCTAATAAAGTACAGCTGAAATAAACTTGAGCAGTGGCATAAAAGGTTTTGATTAAGTGAAGTACACATTGGAAGTTACATCTCCGAATGACTGATTAAGTTAATTAATTTACCAAATGAAACATACACGGCATAAACAAGCCGCCCGTTGCGCAAACAAAGTATTTACACGAGTTTTAATGAGACGATATTAATTCGTACTCCATTTCAATATTTCTTGTGATGAAAACAGTTTAGCACGGGCCTTCGAAAGCATAAAATGAGAGCTTGTAAGAATATAGATATCGCTAGAGAAACTGGTTACACTGTTGAATTGTGGTGCTTATCTTCTTTTTTTATTATTATTCCTCAAATTATTTACCAGCAACAGTATATCTGCAGCTGTTTGCTTGCACAATGGAGAGCCCACCACTGCACAGAACCTGTCAGGATGATTTGATCCCTTTAATATGTGGAGAGCATGTCTACGGGGGGATGAGGTAGGAGTGTTGAACTATGTGCTATGGGCTGTAGCACATCAATGGCCGTGAAAGTCATGGGGCTGGAAGCTGCCTTTGTTCTCATTAGGTAGGGTAGAGGTAGAGAAAGCATTGCAGGTTCTCTTCCCATCACTAAGTGATGTAACAGTAATTATGTTAGAGTCACACCTTGCTACCAGTTTTAGAAGAGGTGGTGAAAGCCTTCAATATTTATCCATATTCATAGGTATGACTGATTTACACTCTGAAAAGAAGGTGGCAGAATGGTGTTATTGATCAGTGCCACAGAACAACCACTTTGTTCCCTTCGCTTGACAAAGAGATCCGAGAGTGTAAAGACCCTTTTAAAGGTTTAAAGCCGCACGTTAACTCCAGCAAATTTGGGGAAGTGACCTCCCAGGTGGAAATATGTAGATCTATGGGTTATGCTGTGCTCACATTGTTATGTAAGTCTCCACTTACCTATTTAGGCAATGATAGCCAAAACTATTTCACCTCAGTGGTGTTTCTGAAAAGAGAAAAATGGTAGAACTGGAATTTACCTGAGAATAATGACTAGCCTGATTTATCAAACAATAGAGGATGGTCTCTGAAGCACGATAGACATTGTTAGCAGAGTAATTGGCTATTATCAGTCAGCGGACATCAGCTGTACATCTAAAACAACTGCACACTTCACAGTTACAAGGGTACAATCAATTCCACCAAAAGCAATAATCTGACTGGCTATGTTGGGTAGCTATCTAGCAAACCACCAACATAGAATCGGAGCCCGTTTAGATCACAAAGCTGTGACCACTTCTGTAGAGCAAAGTCACTGTTGGCTCTGGTCTATCACTCTGCCTGCTGCTGTTCTGACATGGTTCTGACCTTGTCCATGTTGCCCTGACCACAGTGCATATTTACAGGTAGAGCTTATAAGATGTTTTGAACTCACACAAAGCTGCTTACTGGACAGCTTCACATTAGAAACTTCCACCTTAAATGGCACAACAGTTGCAACCTGGGGTCCAATGCTACTGAGGCCTTTTAAGGTAGAAAGGGAACATTTGAAGAAGCTTGCAAACAGAAAGTTGACTTCAGACTTGTCTAAATCACCCTCTCTGTGACCTTAGGCCAGATCAATGGAACACCTGCTCTCTTCAGGGCTACGTTTCTTTGTTTTGACTATGGGTGACTGGGTTTACCGTCTCCATATTCAGTGGTTTCTTTCAGCACTGTGACCAGCTTATATTGAGCCAGACTTCTTTTTGTGCATGTGATGTCAATGCGTAAAGACATCTGACAGAGTTTGAAAAAAATTGGCCCAAAAGTTCTGACTTTAGAATGAATATTTCTAAATTTACAGGGAAACTAGCAGCAGCGCTACATCAGTCTCTTTCCCCTCTTGCCTTTAACAGACAACTCTTACATAGTGCAGGTTTATAGAACCTCCACATATAGTGATGGTAAAGTTTAATACCTATTTAAGGTGTTCTTCTCAGAAACTATGGCTTTTTACAAAGAACTTTGGAAACTTTTCTATCCATTCTTAAAACGTAGAAGTGACAAGCAACAGCTTGTGATCCCTTTAGGAACCACTATTTTTAAGCATGTAAGAAAAAAAATAATACATTGATATACGAGAAATTAATATGTTTTCATTGTTGCTATCATCTAATTATTCCAGAATTTCTGGAATATTATTTGCTAAACAACACATGAAAGTCATTTTTTAAGTGTGTAGGCCTAAAAACTTTGCTACTTTAAAAAAAAAACTGCATTCATTTTTAGTTAATTTTTATTTAAAAATGTTTTGGTTGGAAACAAAAGTGTTACGCTTTTTGACTAGCCAATACATCCAGCCAATATCTTCTGCTTTATGTGGGGGTTGAAGCCATTCCCAGCATCATCCACGAAGGCGGGGTACACCATGGACAAGTCACCAGTCCATCACATGGCCAACACACTCATGCACAATTTAGAGTGACCAATCAACATGCATGTCATTGGACCATGGGAGAAAACCAGAGTAACGATAGCAATAGTGCTAACCACTACACCAACATGGCGCCCCAGCCAATACATTCAGGGCTTTCCCTCTTTGGTGTCTAGCCACAAATCAGCTGTACCATTGATTAGCACTTTAGAAGCGGAACTGAAAACATAACCTAACCTTACAAATTATGTTTGGATTCGCAAATATTGTGAGAACTGTAGAGAAACCAGGTTTTGGTTAAGTGTTCGAAAAGGAAATTAGTGGCATCAATTCTTTCCTAGGCTAGTTACTGAGGAAGTCACTGTAAACCTGCCACAAGATCAGATCTAGGTTAACATGTCTACAAATAAACATTACTTGAAGATAAAAATATATTTTATAGTTATGGAACGTCTGTTTTTAATTTAGAAGGACCAGAAAATGTTAATGGGAATCACTATTATTACAGAGCCATCAAACATTCTAGTCTCTCAAAGGGGCAGAGAGCAGAATTATCTTCATAATAGAGATAGAGCCTACAAGTCATGTTACCTCTAATAAGAAATCCAAAGTTATTTTTATCTACAATATTGCTGCATTCAACTTTCACATTCAGGGCTTTTGTTATGAGATACAAAAGTTTTCTTATGCCATGTCTGAAAACTTTTGTTGCAGGGCTGATAAATCAGATAAATATGGTTACTGAGCTCTCCCGATAAAAAAAGAGAATATAACCATGTGATGTGACACAGGGTGAATGTGAATGACCAACATCAGGCATTTTGCATCTGATTGTACATGTTTTTATTATCTACAATCTGCAATCAGCCAGCTGCTGCGAATGCTTACACAGGCAGATCAGAAGTCCCTCCTACGTGCTAGCCGTGGCCGTTGCAGTAAAGGTAAGGGATTCTTCTTTAGGTCTGCACGGGTACAGGAAGCTGCTGAGGTTGCACAGTCTCTAATCCTCAGGCACTGACTGCCTAATCTTCTGATCTGAACGGCGGAATAGAACAGCTTGTTTCCTGAAGTTAAAACACATTTGCTTAAGGCACTCTGAGTCAGGAATTGTTTTACTTAAAATGTACAGAGATGCACTGCAGCTCCAAAGGAGAACGGAGTACAATGTCCTGTGGGCCTGTACTGCTGTGGCTCTGAATGAAGGCTTTGTTTCCGCTGAAGGTCGGAGGTAAATTACATATTGTTACTAATGGTGTCATTCAGCATTCAGTATTTGTAATGTGTTAATGCATTAGTTGAATGAATACAAAATGTCATCGCTGTCCAATAAAAAACAAGTATTTCTAAAATTGCAACTTTAAAGGAAAGAACAAAAACATACTTTATTTTCAATGGAAGTCAATGGAACCAGAATTTTTTTCCAAGCTGTTTTGGAGCACTGAAATTTTCACACAATGTACATGACCATTGGTGTGTTCAAATAATGTAGAAAACTTAAAATCAACAAAAATCGAGGTACATGTTTTTTTTGGACAGAGTCCAAAAAACAAAAACTTTGGAGTGAACCACTTTTATAAACATGATGTGTGTAGAACCTGTTTAAAAACGTAAAGAATCCTCACATAATGGAGATGCAGTATATCAAATGGGATTACCATATATCCATATATTCAAGACCAGGATCATCCAATAATCAATCAATGATCAACCATCACAAAGAATCACTTATTTTAGTTTATTAGCTGAATGAACAATGAATTAGCGATCACTCCAAGATGGATAGCCAAACCAGAGATCCTTCTATTTTTCCTTTGGATTAACCTTGCTGCATTCTAGCATGAGCTCCAAAAGAATCATTTCGCAGCAGTAAATAATCCGCCCAGTCACACATCTCGCTCGCTGAAGGGCAGTGAATTATTTAGGGTAATCTGGAAATGCATGGTTGTTTATCATATTTTAATGTGATACATCTGGGAGCAATTTCCCGCCGTGCTTTCCAGCATTCTACATATGGGCGCATCCACAATCCGGCAGGATTTACGGCGAGCGAGGAAAAAGCGGGGGTCGTGAAATGATTCTATCATTTGCACTGTGGTCATGAAATGTGCAAGTAATCAGATTTCCGATATGGTTTGCAAATTGAGCTTGTTGGATATAGATGTACATCTCAGATGATACTGAATCTTCAAAGCTAAATCTATGTGAATTAGTTTACTAGTGTACTAGAGATTAACTGAAAATATCTCCCAACTATTTGCATGCTGTGGATACCTTTGTCGAATATATCTACATATGCACAACAGTGAGTAACATAGAACTTCACGGGTGCTTTCAGAGACCATCCTTCATGTATTTAACATCCAGTCAGAACAGCCATTATCTACAAATTGATCATTTTTAAGGAGATGTTTCTAAGAATATTAGATTAGGAAAAGCACATGCATAAGGAAGGCCAATACAGTGAAAATGGGACCCCTAATAACTGTACTAGACCTGGTAGACCACCAAATGCCTTATCATCAGACAAACAGAGAAGAAACTCCACAGATGTTCTTGTCCATCCTTCCACTGTGAGAAAAGAACTCTATTCTATGGGTCTGGAAGGATGTGTATCTATCAAGAAGCTATCGCTGAGAAAAGTGAGATAAGCCAAGAAGCTGCCAGTGATTTTAGAACAATGGACTGACCACTCAGAGTCCAGACCTCAGCACCAGAAGCAGAAAATGCAACCAACTTATGCAAATGAAAACTGTAACAATGGCAAAGGTTGAACACAGAAATTCCATGTTCTTGTTCATCCTTATACTGTGAGAAAAGAACTCTATTCTATGCAAATGCAACCAACTTCAGAGAATGAAAACTGTAACAACGGCAAAGGTTGAACAAACTAAACACTGAAATCAAAGTCTAATTAAAGTCCAATTTTATAATAATAACTTGATTGTACTTGTAGAACCAAGTAAACCAATGAATTATGGGCTCATCGAACCATAATGGCTCTTAGACTTTAATACATAGAAAACAAATTATGTGAACAATATTAATACATAGTTGAATATCTTTGGGGCAGTTGTGGGCCGAAGGTTAGGGATCTGGTCTTGTGACCAGAAGGTCACCGGTTCGATCGCCTGGACCAACAGCACACAACTGAAGTGCCCTTGAGCAAGGCACCTAACCCTCAACTGCTCCCTGGGTGCCGTGAATAGGCAAGTATGCTCACTGCCTCCACTATGTGCAAACACAAGTGGCGAATAGTGGTTAAAGATACTAATTCTAATTCCAATACCCGTTCCTCTCGTTTGTGAATTCAATAACCTTAAAGATAGACCAGTTATGGCCACGCTACCTCCTCAGCACATGGGCAAGTAGACAACGTTGCAGGTTGTGTAGAAGATAGAGCTGTAAGTCATCACAATGAGGGATTGCCTTTAGGCTCATTAGAATGAACAGCTGCTCAGTTAATGAACAGGAAACGGCATGTCAAGAGGTTCCAAAAACATCCCCAGAGATGCATGTGAGGACTTTTGATAGAAGAAAAGATTAATGGTAATGCTTCATTAGCTTTTTACACTTAAGTGGCTTTTGAACATTAGCACAGCGCCGGTGTATATGTGAATAAACTGGTGTTGTCTCAGTTTGATATATACAGAAAGCGTCCAGGCACAGCAAGCGCTCCATATTATGCTTGAATATATGGGAAAAGGTCTTATATGTGAGAGGCATGACGATGCTTCATCGTAACGATCAACTCAAGACCCTCATAGCAGAATTCCAGTGTTCCATTATGTGGTGATTTTCGCAGTGCTGTGCTCAGAACAGAACACGGGCCAGGATGCCGGTCCAGATAATCTTATATTCTCAACACATTCCCTGTCATGTCCTTTTCTGGTAAGACAGGGCAAAGTGTAAAAAGGAGCATCAAGATAGACATTGATGGAGTAGGACAATGAATAAATAAAAGCTCTGCCTTTTCCCCCCTGTGGCCATTTTCACTTTTTTAAAAAAAAACAGTTATTTATTCAGGGTGTAGAGCAATGGAAAATCTACTTCTCTTGCCAAGTTCTTCCTAGTGTGCTCAATCCAGGGACCCTAGAGCTGCTAATACAGGTCTAACTACTGACAGCAACCATCAGTGTAAATGCTCATAGGAAGTATATTAGTAAGTGGCACGTTTATAAAAAAAGAGTGGAATACATTATTAGAGCTCAGAAGTCTTAACACAGAACAAAAGGCCATGGAGGGTTCTTTGATGCCACAGAAGAGCAACTTTTCGTTCCCGGAAGAATGTAAAAAGAGGTTTGTGAATGGTTTAGAAAATCTTCACATGTGCGCCAATTTAGTTGAGCTCTTTTCCCAGATTATGTGGATGTTCTTTCAAAGAGAGATTTTTTTTTCAACATCTCTGCATAATTCAGTGCCAAGAAAACAAGGGGTGTCCAGAGTGTTTTCAAGTGAAGTGATGCATTGCAGAGAAATTCCAGGTCACAGTTTCTTGTCTGATGGAAACAAGGTGTCCGGTGTCTACAACACAAATATATCCATTTAATTAACTGCCCAGAATGATCAGTGAACCTACATGTCTTCTGGATGTTTGTATGGAGGGATGATGCTTTCTAGTTATTTGATGTGGTGAAATAATCTGGTTTTACTTCGTTTTAGTCTGGCTCCTATCAGCACTAATTCTGACTTAAGTCTCTTTAGAACGCAGCATTTTGCATCAAATCGCTATGAAAATACTTTGTTTACGGCTTAAATTATGCAGAACCTTTTGACGAAATCACTGCAGTAACTCTTTAAACTTGAGGTTCTCATAGGAACCAAATCTGGTTCTCATAGGAATTGTTCAAAAAGCACATTTTTCAGAGTGTTGGTTAAACAATAATAACGTAAAGATCCCACCGTCTTGGTTCTTGGGTTTTTTTTTATTATGGTGGTAAAAATAATAATATATTTATAGATGTTCTACTGTTCGTCCTCACCTCCTTTCCCTATCTCTTTCTTTCTCTCTCTCTCTCTCTTTTCTGTCTTTAATCTGTAAGGGTGCTCGTGTTGAAGTTGCAAAATTAACTCCGACTTTTTCCTCTTTGTAAAGAAAGTGATGTTACTCTTATGAGGGAGGACATGCTGGAGAGATTCTTAGTGCCATTTGGTCAGATGATGAAAAATCCTTCCCTCAACTCCACAGCCCTTTTCCAATTACTCCTCTTCACACACTAGAAATCTTGGCTGTCACTCAGGGTGACTGGGTCCTGACTGTAATCCCCCTGTCCAGCTTTTACTGGGGCCCTATTTGATTAGCCAATTAAACTGTAGTTTCCTAGCCTTTTAAGACCACAGCTACTTATTTCTATTTTAAGTCATACCCCAGCTTCCATTCCAGTTATTTTTACGCACAATGATGTCGGTAGGTGAATCACACACGAACCTTCGAATTTAAGAAAATAAGCCATGCTATTGTACGGTATGCACCGTGGCAAATCTTTTCTAGTTAACCTCGGATCTCTTAGGCGCATGCAGTTATTCATTTAGTCCACTGTGTTGTGTTTGACCTCAGACGGCTCTGTGTGTTGACTGAAGTGTTCTGAGCTTGCCCCAGAACCAGTGGCTTGTTTGAAATCTTGCAGACCAAACATGAGCGGCTTTTTCAGCTGAGCATCTCTAATGCCTGCTGCTGGCATCTCAGAGGGTTTTAGAAGCTCGATAGCCTCCTGTTCCCATAACTCCAGCTGAATGACACAAGAACTGCACATCACAGTTGGTCGGGCTGAGACTTGAAATCATCTGTCCACAACCTTGCTGTGTGGTTCCTTGCACAATAGGTCCAGCAGGTGCACACCAGTCTGAATGACCAAGTCCAGTGTCAAGCATTGGGCAGCAGTGGGCTGTGGAGCAGTGGAACTTTGCTTTGGAACTCTCTAGAGCACCATCCAATACCTTTAAGATGAGGTGGTTTGCTGTTTATGATCCAGAACAAACCATCCAACATCAGGACCTGGTCTACCTGGTCTATCATGATCTGCACTTTAGAGGCTGATTGCAACCAAACACTTACACCCGCAATGTATCCAATTTTCCTCTCAGAAAAGAAGGGGCTGTTACGTTCATAGATGTATTCATGCTTCACCCACAAATTTGCGGAAACTTTTAAAGATAGACTGGATTTATTTTGATGTTATAATTGAGTTAATGTTAGCATGGTGACTAATTTAATGCTATCATTTTCAACTTTCCAAGTTTCAATTAGCTACAACAATGTAACTAGAAAGTCAATATAATGTTGGGAAATAAGAATATAATATGCCACTATTTGTCATTAGGTTAAATAGGCTGGTCTTTACATTGACATACTGCAAATTATAATTATAATTAAGTTTCTCATAACTGTTGCTTTGAAAGAGTGCATTGGAAGACAAAACATGAAGCAAGCTCAATTAAGCAAGAAAATGACCTGCAATTATTTTTGTTAACATAAAGAAGTTGCTTAATTAGGGTCAGCCTCATGTTCCTCAAAGCGTCTTCTTTAGCACAAAGAGCAGGCTTTGCACATTAATGTTGTTTTCATGCTAATAAAGATTGCTTGCATATGATGACATGACACTGCGTTACTGGCACAAACTGCAGATGGAGGGCAAGAAGTGATGTTTGCCATAGTAAGCATTATCACAACCTCTCAAAAGGCTTACACTGTAACGAATTGCTGTAAATTTACTGTGATATACAACAGTATGTTACTGTTTTTTATAATAATTGTAAAATACTGTCAAATAATCACACAGTGTATGTAAATTAACAGTAATGCACTCATTTGCCCAATAACAGCAAACAACTGTAATTTATCAGCAAAATACAGTATTTTCTGTCAAACTGTGGAAATATGCACCATCATCCCTTCACAGTCCAGTCACTATCCATCAAAATCGTACTGGTGATTGCAGACTAATGTTTTTTTTTTAATGATAACTCTTTTATATTACACTGTTCAAACTGCATCTACTCATTTAAGTGACAAAATATATGCAGTGGGCGGGGCCAGCCTGTTGGGCTCAGCTGAGTTAGGATTCTTTCAGCTCATTTAGTCAGTGCCGGAAGGGCCTGGCAGCTTGTATTGTGTTAATTAAAAAAATAAAGATAATCTAAATCAGTTCTTAGATGAGGAGACGCGAGCTGGTGCATTTACAACTGACCCGTTTGGACTGCAGCTGCGGCGGTCCTCATGAAACTCAAGCAAAAGGTAAGTTGTTAACGTCACGTCTCCTAATGTTTGCAGTGATTTGGTTTTGTCAGTATAATTATTAAACTTTTAAGATATAAGATGTTGTTAGTTAGGTCTGTTTCATTTAGGGACTGAATTTAGCCAAGAAACTGTAGTTTGAACAGCGTTAGCTAGTTAGTTAGTACCATTAATACACAGTTATTTCACTGTCATATACTGTAATTAAATTTATGTTACAATACTGTTAAAAGAAATTACAGTAGATGCACTGTAAAATAACAGTAAAATGCTGGCGTCTCTGCTGCCAGTATTTTACTGTTAATTTACAGTGAAATTGTTCACAGTGTATGGTTGGCTCATGCATTCAAAAGGCTTGGGCATATTGATGTAACCAAGAAACCATATATATATATATATATATATATATATATATATATATATATATATATATATATATATATATATATATATATATAAAATATGGTTTCTTGGTATCAATATGCCCAAGCCTTTTGAATGCATGAAAAGGCATGAATAATATATATATATATATATATATATATATATATATATATATATATATATATATATATATATATATATATATATATATATATATTATTTGTACCTAAATTTTTAACATAAGTATTTTGATGCATATGTTTTAATATATACGTTAATCATAATACATGCAGATAGTGTAAACATGACGTGGCATAAACTGAAGTCCAAAAAGAACAGTTAATTCTCGTCCAGCACATCAGTGACATCCAGCTGTTTCCCTCCTTTAGCCAGCCATGACTAGAGTGTGACAGGGTGTTAAATGTTCAGCTCTGCTGCGCTAAGTAGCTCTGGACATAGTATGCAGGGAAGCAAGGGCTCAGATATCAAGCTCAAGCTGCCGACTCACCTGGACTAAGGTCAGCCTGAAGAGTAGTGGAAGCGGAATGGAGAGAAGCTAACAGATCATGGTTTCCGATGGTTTACCTCAATCTTTTCCATTTCACCTTCTTTTTTCTTTTTTGGCTGATCAAGCAGTCCGCCACCTGGGGCAGCGACTGGTGTGTGAAGCAGCAGAGCCCCCTGTGATAGCCCTGCAAGTGAGCATTAAGGCACAGGGGCCCTGCTTTAGACAGGAATGAATGAGTGACTCTAGCAGAATGATAAATCATTTCCAGTTGATGCGTGTGTTTATCATTCTTATCCATGGTGGGGTTCAGCCAGAGGTACCGGGGGCAAATGAAGGGCAGATGAGCATGTATGCAGTGGGGACCTGTCATGTTTTCATTACTTTGACAGATGACGCGCCTTGTCCAGAACAGTTTGGTAATACAAAGCAAATCACCTGTATTATTAGATTATCGGACACATTCCGTTTCGGATATTGAAGTGGTATAAAGCATCTGTGTCACAGAGTATGAGGCACAAGGCCGCTTGGGATTAAATTCCCCACACCACTAGCAGCCGGGTGCATGCACAGGCATACAGAAGCGGAATACAGACGACGAGAGTAGAACAAAGCGTAGCGTAGTAGCTGAATCAAGACAACAAAAACAGTGTGTTATTTAAATGTGACTGATTTATAAAAAAGGAAAATGTAAATGAAATGCAATCATTCTTCATCTAAGGATAAAATCCATTTAATAAAAGCCTGAAATGGTTTTATTTTGTTGAATCAACGATGGCATTTTAATACTGAGATAACAAAGTCTATACGTGGCAACTCTGTTTGATTGAAAATTAAACCCTTTCAGTTTGCAAGCTTATAATTCAGCAATTACACAGAATAATAATGCAAACACAAGCTATTACTGCAAGTTATTCTACAAGTGCATATTAAAAGTTTGGCTCTACTGATGACCATTTGTGGGGTTTTATTCATTTATTCAACAAATTAAACAAGCATTTTTACAGTAAACCATCCAGTTTACTAAATAATATTGGAATATGTTAACAGTATTCAAAAATTGGTGCAAATGGACTGCCTGCATGGTATTTATTTATTTATGTATTATTCTTTGCTTTTTATATCCTGAATATATATACATCTCAACAACTAAACATGGTGACCATATTTGGTGGGTCCATAATTTCCTATTGTGTCATTCTTTTCCAGTTAACGTCTGTCTTATTAAGAAATCTTGAGGGACAACTACGCAGTTCAGTCTTATGAGTAGATTAATTTTTTTGCATCTCACAATCTAATAAATCCCAAACAAACTCAGTGATGTTGAGGTGTGAACTCTGAGATGGTCAGTCCATGGTTCTAAGAACGCCGGCATCTTCTTTATTTGATTTTCTTTCTTTTTTCCTGTTACCAGATTATTAAGCTACTCATAACTCATTGTGTTGAGTTGTCTTTTAACAGTGAAAGGATGGAAAGAAACACCTGTACATTTTTTCTGATCTGACTCAAGAAAGTTTGAGTGGTCTTGCCATGGGCTCAAAACATTCTGCACCACATTGCTGTGGTTTATGGGTGGAGCTACCTGTTTCATTAAATTCTTGCAAAACAGTGTGCTACTAACTTTAGATTGCGTTTTCTCTGGTTTGATGGGTGTGTCAGAGGTGTAACCCAATCAGCTGTGATGTGTATATAAACCTATTGTTAGGAGGCTCATTTAACTTTAACTAATAATTCTGGAACTCCTGTTTTAGAAACTTTAAAAAATTCATCATTTGTATTTATGAGCTGTATTACGAAATAAAGGGTGGTCTCTGATTTCTACACTGTATGGTATGCACGTAAGTTAGAGAATCCACAAAGCTATGCAGTGTCCCTCCAATTAGAAAAGCCAGTCCTTGATGATTTCAAAATCCATTCACAAGTGACCTTTGGATCAAAGAATTTTTTTTTACAGCATCAGCATGTATGGGGTATGTGTAAACAGGTAGTATGTTTGGCCAGCCTGAAACCTTCCAAGGTCTCCTAACCTCTGCCGAACTGAAAACACTGAGACAGCCATTGGATTTTTTTTTTTTTTTTTTAATGAGTAGAGACATCTTGTCAATTATAGTCCACATAGAGATGGTCACAGCACTTCCTGTAGGAAAAAAAGGTCAATAGCTGAGCATAATGAGTAATTGACTCACGGCAGAAAAGCTCCCTCTTTGTTCTGATCAAGTACCAAATGTGGTTTATTTCCATATTATTATTTTTTTCTCAAACCATTGTATTATGTGAGAGAAGAAAAAAAGCTGTCCTGATTCAATTACCACTGTTGAGGTCAGTCAAGGCACGGAATTACCCAAACTGACTTTTAAATAGATGACAGGAACAAGCCTTTGTTGCTTATTTATCAAGGTGGAAATCTCAGACCTCAGATTTAGATCTTTTTTATGAAACTATTCATGAAATTTTAGCATCCAACTTTGTTCTATAGTGTTGTTGCTGTTTAGAGCTGTTTAAGATAATAATTTATGCCATAGAAATAGAATATATTAGAAATAGTAATAATATGCTCTGACTACTTCAATAGCAATAACTGGAGTTTAAAATGAGTAAATTAACACAAAAATCTGATATCAGATGACAGTCACTATCTGTCTGTATGTGTGTATACATTCACTGAAGCAACTTACTTATAGCTCATGTGGCCATGGCTGTGTGAAGGCTGCTGAGTGCAAATCACACTCAGCTCCGGCGTAAGCTCATGGCAGTGCTAGAGGGCCTCACTGCAGGCCACTGCAGCCACTGTATAAGCATCCACACCGCTGCCTCACTTGCCATCATCTGCTGGTCCTCATTGTGCTGTCTCAGCAATCTCTATGCTCTTACAACGTCTGGGCATAGTCCGAGCAGAGCCCCTGGGGAGTCATGCCACCCGCACCCATGCTGCATCTCCCAGGCAAGGGTTCATGCTGCACATTCTTTTAGACCCATAGCAGAGCCATCTTCCACAGTCGAAGCATGCTACACATTCTTTCAGACCCATAACAGAGTCATCTTCTCACAGTCGAAGCATGGACTGAAACCCCTGGGGATGTTTTTCGGTTTGGTGGCCTGTCAGGACTTCTTAGAAGCCCATTTTTCTCTGTATGTTAAAATACTCCAGTTTGTGTTTTTTCCACATACACTACTGTGCAAAAGGCACCAAGCTCATTGTTTAAAACCCTTTATCTGAGCAATAAGTGTATTTTCACCAGTAAGAGCATCATATATCATCAGAACAGACATAAATAAGCATGAATACGATATAAAGTTGCATGAATATCTTGAAAGAAGTAGATAATATCTTTGAAAAAGAAAGTTTAGTTCCAGACATTGTATGAATTTATTCAATTCCTTCACCAGCAATGCTTTGGTGAGGTACTGAGTAGTCAAAGCCGGTATTAGGTGATGACTGTAAATAACTTGGAAAGAGTTGAATAAACACTCTGTATGTATCCTCGCTATTCTCAAAGAAAAACAAGTAATACAAGTAATGGCAATATTAAAGGGGAGGACAAAAATGGTCTTTATATTCAATGCAAGTCAATGGAACCAGAGTTTTTGTAAGATATTTTGGAGAATTTTATTGGTACAGTAATCATGAAATGTTCACACAGTGTAAATGAAAAAATTGACAAAAATAGAGATTTTTATGGATAGTGACATATATAATAATATAGTTTTATTATTATATAATAATATTATTTAAATACTTTAAATATGAAGTGTTTTGCTGAGCAAATGAATCCTTCTGTTTGGAAAAGATAGCATTTTAAATATTACAATGTCCTCAAGTGCCTAAACCATTTACACAGTACTGTAGTTCCTTTGAGTTGCTCATGTTTTCTTATATATAATTTCTGGAAAATCACATGAAAAATAAGTTGTTCTTATTGCAACTTGTTCTTATTAGCCTTAGCCTTACAGTAGCATGCATGTATGTCAGTGCAGCAGCCAAGAAAGCAACTGAGAGCTCTCTCCTCTACGCAAGATGGAAATCAGTCCACTTTTTTTTTTTTTCGCAGCTATGAGTCTATGAGTGTGAACCCGGCGTATGTCATAATAAATGAAGAAGAGCATGTGAGGTGAGAGCTTACAGACCGGGACATTAGGCTATATTTAACTCTGAGCATTTGTAATTGACATTATTATGAGTGTAGCAGCTCGGAGCTGGATTTCTCCATTAAGACCTGCTTTACAAGGCCTGCTTTAGAATAGGACTGTGAAGCATCCTCTCTGTTCGAGTATATGTGTGTGTGTGTGGGGGGGGGGTAATGAAGTATTGTTTGAATGCGCCCAGATTCACTTCCTTGTCGATTTTTGTTCAGATGCAACGTGGTTGGAACTGTGCTCGCAGTAAGTGGTTACTTAGCAACCTGCTCTTCTTCTTCTTTCTATCACGCTCTCAGGGATGCACAAACAAATGGAGGAAGCTTATATGTAGCCAACTATAGTAGAGCTGCCCAACACGAAGTCAGGCCAGGTTGGGTGTGCTCCAAAACACACACACATACAAACACACACGCACGCACTAGTTCTGCTCCTGTTGTGTCGGGTAAGAAAATTTGGGTAGGCGAGGTCACACCAGACATCGTTTTCAGCACTATTGTGTGCTGACGCTATTTAGCTTTGTACAGTTTTGCACTTTTTAATGTCCACCAGCACCTGCTAATGCATGGACTCAGGTTCAAGCTTTTTAGCGACTCGTGGGTCAGCAAACGCAGATCATGATGCGCACCGTTAGCACCCTCTTCTAAAATAAAAAAAAGAAGGAGAAGAAGCAAATAAATAAATACGTTTACCTGAATCAGAGACGCACTCCAGTTTGTCGCTGCTACCAGCCACGCAAAGTAGATTCCGTTGTCCTCTTAGTGTCTACAAATGTTTAACAGGCTTGTACTCATTTGACAGTGTTCGTTCTGCATTATATGACGAGACCCCCATGTATAATTCCCTGTGAAGTGCACGGCAGAGGATTCTAAGCGCTTTTGACAGGTCCCAGCAGGTGAAAGTTTAGAGTGCTGTGGGCACGTGGAGTTTCGCTGGTTTTAATGAAAAGCTGGCCCATCTCTGAGGCATTGGCGAATGCAAATACGTCCACCAAGCACATACGCCGTGCGACGCTCAAAGCTGTGGTGTAATGTCAACTATCATTACAGAAAATCAAGCACTTCGGTCCACCAGGATTGGGCTTATACGCTGGGAAAAAAAGAGCCTTTTTAGAGTCTGGGTGTAGGCTCCTCGGTGCATAGATTGAGCTGGAGTTTATGCCAGACTGCAGCAGTAAGTACCATCATGCCTGAGTGGACTGTCATGTTTCATATTATATCCGAGCTCAAGAGGATACAGTAACTTCCCTTGCAAATTAACGGGCTATAATGCCAGACAGTGTAAGCTTCATTGCATGGTTTTATAATGTCAAACTTATAATTGGCTTACAACCAAAGTCATATTGAAATGAAAAATTCACAACTTTTCAGTTTTATAATCTAATAGCATTAAGGTCAGATCCATTCTCTGTGCTACTTTTTAACCTTATCTCGCCGCGGTTTGTCATCAGAAAATTAGACTCAGTCTGCCTGTTTTACGGGCTGCTCACACCACAGTGAACACATTAAATCAAATCGAACCCGAGTAAATAGGCTGCAAAGGGGTATGATATATGTATATATGCCTTATATGTACAGCAGTATATGAATATTTGATTATTAAATACAGCGGCTTTGACGTGAGCCCACTGCTGAGACTGGTGTTCAGGTGAGAGTCTTCAGAGTGTAAGGTTAGTAAGTGACCTTACTAATGCTGTCATGGTTGAATACAATCAAATCAACACAGCAATGCTCCAACAATTACACTTACACAGTAACTCTCACTTTTAAAATATTAAGTATGTAACATTCACATTATACTGAGTATTAGTCGTTCATACACATTTTCAGATGTGGTTAACTTCTAATAACGTTGTTAGCACAGATAGTGTTGACATTTCACATTGAAGCATGTTGTTCTATGCTATGAAGCACTGTGCTCTCCATTTCATTGGTTGGCCCTGTTGAGTCAATGAACTACAGCTCCCAGGATCCCAGGGGAGATCCCATGACACCTATTCCCACGAACCCCTGAACTTGTTCCATTGCTCCACATCACCTGAGTGCTGTTTACACTCCTTTCTCATTTCAAGACTTTATATTAATAACTATTTGTCACACTCTGTCAGAGCATACTAGGCATGATTTACCTGTTTGTTTGTTTTTCTGTGTATTTACCTCTTTGTTTTTCAATCTTATCCTTTTTGGTATAATTTGCTGCTTTGGCTTTTGACCCAGGCTTGTTTTTGTTCTACTCCTCTGCCTGTCCCATGTGTTTCGAACTGTTTAACTTGGTCTTGACCTTGGCTCATTTCTGGGCTGTGTTTTTTGGCTAACTCTGGTATTATTCAAACTCATGCCTGCACTTTCATCCGTGAGTGTATATCTAGTTACTGGAGTGTTACAATTTTAAAAATAAAACACTGTTTTTATATTCAGAAACAAAGAGTTTTGGTCACTACAGAAACAAAGAGTTTTGGTCTATAGGTGGAATCTTATTTTAGGCATACCTCCCCCACCAAGAGCAGGAAGTAAGACTGCATCCCTGTCCCTCATGGCCACATACTAAACAGGTTGTCTGGAACTGTATTTACTAAAACACATATTTACTGCAGTTAAGTAACTAGAGTTTATGAGTTATGGTCAGAATTAGCTGAAATGTTATCTTCTGAAACATGTAGTATTGTTTTAGATGTTAAATGATTGTGTTGGTGGTTACAAAACACATTGTTCAAGCACATATTTTTCAAGTCAGCAGCAAGTCCAAAATGTGTTTACAACTGTGGCTTTTGTTTTATATATATATATATATATATATATATATATATATATATATATATATATATATATATATATATATATATATATATATATATATATATATACGCACTAGGGCTGGGCGATATTAGTCGATATCAATATATATCACAAAATAAATCAAATCACTATTTCCTTTTTACTTTAAGTAAGAAGTGAAGATATCAAAATGTAAAATTTGTTAAATTGTTTTTTATTCTTTGTACTATAGAACATTACACAACTGTAAATTAAACACACATACATATATACACACACACACACACACACATATATATATATATATATAAAACTTTGCCTCAGCGTTCTCACTCGAATTCCTACAGTATACATATTTTTCTTTATCATTTGCGAAATCACGTCGATTAGCATAACGTGCATTGAGGTTGCCGCGCCTACTGAAAGCATGGATTTATCCGGAGCGTGAGCTGCAGTTACAAAGAATCGCTCACGTGCAAGTTGTGGGAGTATTTTACACACAAACAGCAGAGATGACCACAACAGCAGAGATGACCACAACTGTAGAACTGACCCGAGCACTTGAAGCGCTAACATCCCGTAGCGCTTTGTCAACACAGCAGCTAGACAGCACCTGTTTACTTGGTGTTCTTATCTTAGCAGATTATTTAAAAATGATTGACACATGTAAAATGTTTATTTCAGTAGTAATTAACGTTTTCTGTCGTCATTTTCTCTTATTTTATTCTCTCTGCTCTCTGCCGCTACGCCTACACTCTGAGCTGTGTGCTTCAACCAAACATGAAATGGTTGTAACTCTAGTTCAGCCACCTGTGATGTCTCTCAAAACACGGACGTAACATAATTCTATCAACTTTCTATCGACTACTCTTATTGTTCTATCGAGGAAACGCTATTTTGCGATAATTATTGTTAGCGGTTTATCGCCCAGCCTTGAGATATATATATATATGCGTGCGTGCGTGCGTGCGTGCGTGCGTGCGTGCGCGCGTGTGTGTGTGAAGGCTCCTAATGCATTTATCTTAGCAATGCAAGTATTGTAACTGCAAAAAGTGCCTATATATGCCTATAAAGCCACGTTTTGAAGAGATGCAAATGTTTAAAAATGAAGACCAAAGTTTGGTGGCATGTTCTCAGTATAGTTATGACTAACATATATCAAAGTTGCAGGAAATAGATCCATCACGTCTCAGAAGGCGTGCCCTATCCGCAATGCTGACGGCTTACTGCAGTGCAGCTCGGGGTCATGGGTGACCTTGTAGCTGTGTGTTATAGGGAGGCTACGGACACACTGCTCCCATTGACATGCTGTTCAGCTCATCTCCAACCGACAACTACACTCAGTGGCCATTACACATGACCTTATGCCAAACAGACTGGGGAAGGTTATAAACATCCAGCTTTGCTCAATCAAAGCACATTCGTCCTCGTAGTGTCTATTGAAACGTACAGGAAAGCATCGTAAATCCTCTTCTGAATCACAAAATAAAACAAGGCCTGACTGAGCATATATCACCGATATCCCAGTGTTTCCACTTGACATTTTGCCAGTAGTTGTTGCTCTTTCCGCAGATTACTTCTGCTGCCAGTCATCTCGGGCCGCCCGCATCAGATTGTCTCCACTGGTCAGCAGACGTCTCCAATGTAAATCCGCGCTGCTTACAAAGTCATTAACTTTTACAAAGGTGATAAGGCGGAATCTTTTGCGACAGCTGGAAATTTCGGGCCGAGCGGACGGCAGGGTGTGGGCCTGTTCTCGCCGTTTCTGCAAATGAAAAGAGCAGGCAGCCTGCTAAATTATTCACAATGAAATAAGAGGCTCCGCCACACTACATGACAGATGAGACGGAGGGGAAAATGGAGATACTTTTCAGCAAAAGGCACTGCATTCTTTTTATTTATATTTCATTTTGGCTCCAAATATATGAAATATGCAGAACATTGCATTATCAACCTTAGCCTTCTGGCGTGGATATTCGGATCATTGTATAGAAAGTTGTCCATTGCTCATCTTGAGGTTGTTGTTTTTTGCTGGTTGCTGGTGGGATGTTCTGAGTGGTGCCCATTAGTAAAAATATGGTTCTAAATTGAAGGACATGAAGGCATAGTGAGAATACAAATGCTACAAAGGGCTTACTGACAACAGCATACAAGGCCAGCAGAAAATCCAGAGCAAAAACAGATAATCAGGCTAAACTCCAGATGGAAATATACAGAACTACACATACTGGAAGAGTAGTGAGACTACACAAAGACTATTATGTGATGTGTGCTGTTTATAGTCTGGGACGATTGCAGAATTTTGATCTATGAATTGTAAAAAATCCAGTAAGCTGGACGAGGGCGGAGCTGGAGCAGATGTTTCAGATGTGGTTGGTGTTGTATAGAGTGTCTCGAGGGCTTGGGTCTGAACTCATATTGGGAAGGGACTAATTTTCGCTGTTTTGCTTTCACACACTCAATCGAACCCTAGACCATATATTTCCAGAGGACCAGAGTTCAGTTCTCTAGACCACTCCTGTGTTTATTTAATACAGCTTGGTGGATAGTTGGGGTAAATGAAGTAGTGGCCAAATAAAATATTTTTACCTGATGTTTTTATGGTGTTAAATTAAGTAACCACTCCCATCTGCCATTTCTACTCACATTTGTAATGCTATATTAATAAACATAAACATTATGGACATCATTTGGTTTACATTACCTCACTTTCCCATCTAAATAGCAATACTACCATCATTCACACTTCCTAGCACTAGTATGTACCGGTCCATATGCTAGCTAGTCACCAGTAACATCCAGTACATGATAACAGTGAGCCTGGATTGAAACAGGTTTGAGAAACTTGCATCCCATAATTCAAGTCATTCTTTGTTTCATGTAGGTTTGGTTTTGTTGTAGCACAAAGTTTTTTTAACTCCTTTCAGATTATCAAAGCTGGCCAGATGTCTTGTTTGTGAATTATTATTATTATTATTTATTTATTTTCTTACTTTTTACTGAGCTTTGAGTTAAGCAAAAAAAAAAAAACCACCAGCGCTTTAACTACACATACTGCCAATTACTGGTTATATGACTGCCACCCTTCATTTAGACAAAGAGATTTATATTGCAGTATATTATATTGTTGCTGTCCAATGAAAAGCACATATCTTCATTTTTGACTTCAATTTTATTTTTCTCTTTCATTTAAACACGACAGCTGCTGTTTACATTGAGTGACAATTTATTGACAAATGGATCAACAGAAATGCTTCACAATAACTTGACTTAAATTAAAAGTAAAGACAGTTTACAGGAGAGGACAAAAACTGTCTTTACTTTTAATTTAAGTCAACGGAACAAGAATAATTTCCGAGTGATTTTGCAGCATTTTTATTGGTCATTTCATTCATCATGAAATTCTCACCCAGTGTAACGGGTGTAAAAATATAAATCAATAAAAATGTAGAAACAAGTTTTTCTTTGGACAGTCACAATATATTACTATAATAATAGTATATAGTCGTATTGTACCACAGTATCATAGCAACCTAGCACCAATAAAAGCAATATAAAAATGTATATAAATAATATAGGATCCGGTATTGTCCCTGACTAGACAGCTGCCAGTATCACCAACTAGTAAGTATGTAAGTTGTCTTAAATTTCTAGCAATAATTTCATTTGGAATACATGGTAATATATGCTTGTATGTTGTACAATATAACACAAAAGCAAATATATAAAACTCTCCAGAAGATTAAAGTCTTGCAGCAAGTCAATAAAAAATACATATCTCCACAGCTGTTACATCCATCCACCATAATGTTGCCTAAAATTTTCTTTTGGGATGTTCCTCCTTTGTAGTTTACAGCAAAAGAACCTGAGATTTCACGTACAATGGAACGGGTACACAGCCCACAGTGGAGCAGTCTATTGATTCTCTTGTCATTTGTTCTGTAATTTATGGTCTTGATCATCAGTAACATGCACAAAGGCAGGCACCATCTGCAAGTGCTCTGAGAGCCAGGTCCTGTGCATGCAAGAGAAAGAGTAGATTAACTGCTGTTTAAAACAAGGAAAGAGCTAATCCTTCAGAATCTATACTGAGCAGCTACCTTGCCAAGCCTGAGATAATGGCCCTCTTGTAAAGTATGCTCTGTGGGGAACAACATTCATATGTCAATTTCGGGGCTGTTGTTTTGGCTTAATTAAGACACGCGAAGAAAAGCCTGTGTTCACAAAGGCTGTGTGGTAGGCCATGTGTGCGTCTTTAACGGTATTGGTGGTCTTTAAACTCAAGCCTGTAGGTTAGTATTAGTTACATAATCTGTTAACATGGAATTCTTTCAATTAGATTCAATTAGATCTACATTTTTGCTAGTAGACTTGTGTGATGAGGTACACTGGATCAAGTCTCACTTCTCAGATTGCAATAAACAAATGGTGAAATTGTGTCCAGTTGCACAGAGAGAGGCTGAAATGTATCATCCCAGAATCACATAAACGATGTTTCTATTCCTCTGTGAGATGGATCTCATGAAAACATTATAAAAACTAGAAGAAAAAAAAAACACATCCCATTTTTCATCTCTGTTCCAAAGTTTGCTCAGTCTAACACCCACGTTCCAGACTCCACGCTTTCCATGTTACACGAGTAACACATTTATTGCACTCATTGGCAACAAGTGACAGGAAAGAACGGCCCCACAGTGCTGTAAGAGAACCACTTTGCAAGGAATTGTGGGTAAGCTTTAGAAAAGAGTTTGCATTAGAGTACTCCAATGAGGAACACTGTGGTGCAGAATTGAACTTGGATTAAAAGTGGAACCTACTGAACTGATTTGAAACATCAAAGCATTTAAATTTTTGGCACACATATTGAATCGACATCAGGTCCAAACTCAGCCTTGAACACTCAGGAACCGGTGAGGGCACCAGTGGTGATTAATACAAAACACGGTTTGCATTTATTTCTACATCATTTAAACCAGCGTTTGTGTGAAAACTTCAGGAGTAAATAAAATCTCACTGAATGACTAATAAAGTATTTTAACATAACTTGCATTAAATGTTAAGAATGCTTAGCTTTCTCCATTATGGGTAATATTTTTGAGACACTTATGGACAACAACCATACAAATGCTGAGCTCCCATTGGCTAATGCAGTTCCAAGAAGATTCTTCACAATTCCTTCCTTTCAGTTTCTGGAATTCAGGGGTTCTTGAAATGTCAGTGTTCAGGTCTGACCCTATTCTAAAAGATATTAAGATTAATTAAGCAATAACAAAAAAAGGTTTTAAACAGTTGTCCTGTGAAAGCGTTTATATTGAGAGTATTTTCATTATGACAATTTTTTTATTTACTTTTTACAAAACAACCCATTATTTTACAAACCAAAGTATATAAAACTGTGTTTTTTATATTATATTATATTTATATTATATTATATTAACTTTTAAAACTAGAGTAAGTGGGATTGAGCGGAGAGTTAAGCAGTAAGTCACTGAGAACAAATAGCTGTGAAAGCGCATCAGATAGATAGATTCACAGTAACTATTATAATATAAGCATTTTTTTATTAATTAAAACATAAATCAAGTGGATGTAATTACACGCTAAGCAGAAACTTGATCTGATTTGAATCCTTTCAGGTCCTGTAACATACTCCACGCTCTCATTTTATCTGCCTAATTCTTTTGAACTTTAAACTTGCTTTTCTTCACTAATCTTCTTCAGTTTGTTTTTCTTTGTCATGTATGCTGCTGTTCATAAAAAAGCAGTTTACAGTTTTTCTGCTTACTGTTTGTTTTTGTTTGCGTTTTCATTTCCTGAAGTCGATGCACACGGGAGGGTGCTGCCCTCAGAGCGTGCATGAGCAGTGATTGGCAGTCCATCAGTCTCCTGGCTCTGGCTGATGGGCGGAGCCTGAGAAGCAAGATTTACATGTACTACTGTCAAGACATAGCAAGTACAGTACTGTGAGAAAAGCTTGCGTATTTGTCACATCTCAGATCTTCAGAATACTTTACATCACACACTGCTGTTTGATTTTATTTATTAAAGGATGTCTGCATTTCAGCCCCTTCTGGCCCTTAGTGAAGAAGTAATTGGCCCTACTGATTTAGCTACTTAATCAACTAGTTAACCAAATTCAGTTGTCTTTGGCAGGCCTGCCTGGCAATGTGAAACAGCTAGAACCTCTCACAAAGCAGCACATGATGCCATGTTCTACAGAGATTCAAAATACAGATGCAAAACATTGGAATCTACCATCTGAAAAGAGCTACAAAGCCATTGCTAGGGTTCTGGGATTCCAAACTACAGTGAGAGCCATTATCCACAAATGCAAAAAAACTTGGAACATTGGAGAACCATCCCATGAGTGACCAGCCTATCAAAATTTTACCAAGAGTGCACCAATGACTCATCTAGGAGGTCACAAAAGAATCAAGTCAAACACCCAAAGAACTGCAGTCCTTCAGTTAAGGTCACTGTACACAATTCCACAAATAGTAAAACACTGGGCAAAAATGGCTTCCATAGAATAGCTACACAGGACAAAACACTGCTGACCAAGTAGATAAAGGACCGTCTTGCCAGAAACATCTAGATATCTCCAAAGATTTTGATAATATTCTGTGGATTGAGGAGTCAAAAGTGGAACGTTTTAAAAACACATTTGTCCTGTGTCACGTCCAGCTTTGTTTTGGGCCTGTCTGTTTTTGTTTACGTTCTGTCATTGTCATGCGGTTTCTGTTTCTGTTTGCTATGTGCTCCTTGTCTCCGCCCTTCACCTGATTCGTGTTGTCTCCCTCTTGTTAACCCCAGGTGTTCATCATTAGCTCCTGTTTATATTCCCTGGTCTGTGTGATTTGTCTTTGCTTGGTGTTTTGTCTTTCTTCATGTTAGTGGAAAGCTTTGTAGCTCGTAACCTGTTTGTTTGAATCTTGTTAGGCTTGTCATTGTTTTCTGTGGTAGTAGGTCAAGTTAGTGTTTCTAGTAGCTTTTGTTGTCTTGTTAGAGTTGTGTTTTTGTTTCTTAATAAACGGCCTCCTGGCTTGCGCCTGCATCCTGCCTCCTCGAAAAATCTGTTTCAACATTAGAATATTATACCAACAATAAAACATGGTGGTGGTAGTGTGATGGTCAGGGGCTACTTTGCTTCTGCAGGACCTGGGCGAACTGATGGAATCGTGAACTGTATTCTCTACTGTAAAATCTACCTTTGAATGGCTCAAAAACAAAATTAAGGGTTTGGAGAGGCCAAGTTCATTGAGGTACTATGGCAATAAGGGCAGTTCTCGTTTAAAAAAACTCTACAATGTAGCAAATTCCAAACAATTCTTCAACAAAAAGTTTTCATTTTCCAGAGATCATCACTGATCATTTTAAGATGGGTTACCCACTGCAGCTTTAAATCTATTTCTGCCTGAATCGATACCATGCCAATAATACCATCATTTACATATTACACTGTTGCATATATATTCAGAATCAGAATCAGAAATACTTTATTGATCCCAGGGGGCAATTGCAGGTAAATATTGATATGTAAAGAAAGTAACCAAGTTGAAAATCCAGACAGTTCATTTTGTGTTCTGAACAAGAAGTTTTGTGAAAAGAAAATATTAGTTACACATAAGCCACATTTGATTGTTACTCTGATTAAAGAAAACAATAATAAGCCATTAACTAAATTAAGCTAAATGAGCTTGAGCTTGATACTTGAGGTTACACAGAGCTTTCAACAACAAAGGAAGCCAAGTGCATTTTTATATAGTGATGGCATGTACAGCACACAGAGAGCTCGGGTTCCACCAGCTGAAGAACATTTTTATTGTGGTGATTGCGCTCTGGCAGCAGATTTAAACAAGCTTTCTTTTTTTTTTTTGCGGCCTTGTACTGGGTTTGTCAGGTTCATGTGGTTAAGACGGCTGGTTTCGCTTACTCGCATTTGTTTGGCTCTCACCATGCAAGTGAACGCAGCGGAATCTAATTGGTAGGATCCAAATATTCTTGATTGGCAGCTCCACCTTCTGTTCAACAGCACCTCTTTTCTGATATCCCTTTTTAAGTGAGCAGCTTAACCATTTGCTAAAAAAAAAAAAAAAAACGTTTGACAGAGTGAGGGAAAGTGGGCTCTAGTCTGCTTTGGCAGTATTCGCGTCGGAGGAGGCGTCAATTCCGAGGTAGGCGATGCCATTTGCATTCGAGCACCCGATCTCAGCAACTTCAACAATGCTTCAGCTCCAAAACGAAAGAGAGCCGGTGCCAGATTGGTGGTGCGGCAGATCCAGGCAACTATCAGTATACTGTTTCCTGGATAGTAACTCAATGCGATCAAGTGCCAGAAGTAAAAAAGCACAGCTATAGGAAAGTACAAACAAATAACAAGGCTAATAGCGGCGTGGCATTGCTACTTACTACAAATTACAACCAGGAGAGAGAAATAAAAATGAACGGGAAAAAAAAAATATGGCTGAATAAAGTAAATGCTTTTTTCAAATGAGCTAGATTGGGCTCCAACCGAAACACTTACGCAGTAGGCTGCCTACACCTCCTGGATACACTGAGAGGCTGTTGATGTGGACCGACATGCTCTGCTTGTCTTTACTCTGTGTTTATACACTCCCATGAATATGGATGTCACCCATTTCCCCTCTTTCAAGACAAAAGGGATATTTGTAAAAAGCAGAAGCAATCATCTTGAACATGCCTCTGATTGCATCCCTGTCAATTGCACTGAATGTACCATGCAGATAACAGACTTTCAGTTGATGCCACAGGGGCCTTACCTAAGCAATCATCAGAAGCCCAGCAAGCCCGGGACAAACGCAGACGTGACGGCCATCACAAACAAAAAAGCGGATCCGCTGATATGAATGCAGGGGCTGAGGATTTTCTCCCGCTGAGCCAGAGATTCAAGCGTTCCGCTCCGCAATCGTTTATATAGCGCCGCTTAATCTACATCTGTACTAAGTTTACATTCATCTCACTTTCTTCAAAAAAAAAAACGCTTTGATAGGCTTAATGAAGTGGCATCCCATTAATGCACATTAAAAGCGCATTGGCGTCTGAAGGTACGGCGCCAAAATAAGATCTGTAAAATGAGATGCGCCTCGGCAGGTGCTTCCCGCGCCGCCCGAACACGCCGCCCTGAGAGCCCGGCGTGCTATCCTACAGAGTTTTGCTTTTTGCTAAAGCAGACTTGGCTTTGCGTAATGCGAATACGAATGTGGCTGCGGTGGAGAGAAGAGCAATGAAATCAATAAATTAAAACCGCTCTAAGAGCTTCAGAGGTGGAGACATCTTCCCGCTCCCAAGTAACACGCAAATACACTTTGAAGCCCATAATACGGCCATGAAAGGAGATTATCTTTGGACTTCTGCGTGTCATTTGTGGCGAGATCCAACAGGATGCAGGAGCACGCTCCTGCCGTCGCCTCAGCAGAGCCATCAGGGTTCATATCAGTAAAGGCTCATTAATGCTGCTATCCAACTGGAGAGGGGGGATTTTTGCAACATTAATTTTAACACTGCCAATCCAGTAAATAATATTCTAGTTACAGCCTTGATTGCCTGCGAAAAAGGGGCCATTTAGCCTAAATGGCATTTTGCTCCGAGGCTGCCTTTGAAAATTGTGGCCTAAATGAGAGGAGATGTAAAGTGCTCTGTTGCTGAAATGGCACACTGAGACATTACCATTAGACTCTAGCCATGTTCTGAAAAGTATTAGCATGCACGGTCGCCTACGTTTATTCCCCCGCCCTTCCCCAACCTCCACCACCGCCACCGCCATAGCTTAAAATGCGGGACGGGGCTCTCTTTGTCTGCCGCTTTGTGTCAAGATCTGCTGAAGCCACCGTGAAAAGAAACCGAGAGGGCAAAGCGCCACGGTGACATACCTACCATCGCCCAAGTGATGCTTGATTAAGCCTTTGTTCTCTGAGAAAAAAGGGTTTAAGCACACACTTTGTACGAACTTGTGACTCCTCGCCATAGCCCGCCATCAGCTCGCGGAGCCCACGTCCACGTCCATACTGTCAGTTGATATCTGCGTCATTAGGAGGAGGAAATTGCTAAAAGAGCACTTGTGAGGACACAAACAACTGGCCAGCTCCCAATTTTAATCAAACTTTCCTCCTCCTGGAATAAATCAATGCCATAATTAATGCATCTCAAAGTGTCATAAGTTTCAAATTAGAGCAAGGTCAATTCCATTCCTAATGAGTTTTCTGTTTCAGCCATGACGCATTACGACTTCTGTCTCAGCATTATTTTCGGCCCGTCTGAATCGATAGCGAGAGGACGACTGCGTGTATTATTCATAGATATCACAGAGATAGTAATTAAATACATGGCTCGCAATCTCTGAAAACCCACTGCAACGTTCATAGGCATCAACACCGGAGCAATAGCCACATCAAAACAGCACCCGGGAAATGTGCAAGTGTTTCCGAGAGACTTTCTCAAGAGTGCCCACTTTGTGCTGAGTTTGCAGAGGTGGAGTTAACTAGGATAAGTGGGCCACACCGGACCTAAAGAGTTCAATGAGGAAAGACAGAGCAGATGTTAATGATTATAGATTTCCAAGGATGGACTTGCATGTATAATAAGGTGCCCCTAATCATACAATGCCAATACTAAACCTAACACTGTCTCTTATGGGCACTCTAGTGGCAAGCTGTACGTACAAGTAGACTTCAGTAGGAGTACTATACCTATTTGGAGACTATCCAAATAGACGGGGGGTGGGGGTGCATTCGCGGGTTAGTTTTAAGGAAATATGGATATGGTAAGATGAATGAAACACGGCAAATTTGCATAATCCGCCCGGCTCTAAATCGGGGCGTTTTACTTGAACTAAAATGTTTATCTCTGAGCTGAGCTCTTGGTGCAAAGTACTGATGTACAAAAAAAAAAAAAAAAAAGCTAAGGATGCATATTTAAACGTGGAGATAGATCTACCTGACGAATGCCCACCATCTGGCGCGTTAAAGCTTCTCATTGGCAGAGGCTTCGGCAATCCATTAATCTCAGATAGATCACAGTCAACACACAAACGCAGTGTGCTCCAAAGTGGAGCAACTGACTAAGAGGGTTGCGGCCCAAGCTCAGAATACAGCCACGGTGGCCAATCAGGGCTGCCCGTAAGGTCACGTACATAGAATTGGGTAGTCAGCACCAACATCTAAAGAATGAGTAGTCGCACTTCAATGTTGGAAAGATAAATTTATCTTCAAGATTAATTAGCTCCTCCCAGATGAATTGGTGCTATTCACGGTGCATTTGGCTGTCCGTTGTAACATCAGGGTGTCTCTTGCATTCTTATTGATACCAGCCCAGTTCCAATTTGCAAGAGCCCAATTACAGAGCTCTAAAAAAAACCCTAGGGCTGATTGTAAACGATGCCAACTTTCTTGGCATAACTTTAAGACCATTGCACCTGAGCTGCGATCAGGCATGAAGTCAAATTCTAAACATTTTCTGACTGACTGACACACTCACTCACTCACTCACTCGCTCTCTCTCAGCAGGCTGAAGATTCTCCACAAGGGGGAGCCATTAGCCCTCAAATAGCTTTTGGTGGTTCGCAGTGATAACACCAGGCCCTTGTTTCTGCCTCAACTTGAGTATCTAACTGGTGTGATATGCCATAGCACTGAAGTAGTGTTCAGAAATAGTCATAAACAGCTTATTACCCTACCAAATATGCTAAATGTAGACATGCTAGCTTATTTTCAGGAGAAGTGAGTTTAGTCAGTACTGTTAAATGTCTGCTAATATTGCCATACAGTTTAAACTAGTTAAAACCAAAGGGTGCAGTTGTTGTTTTGTTTATGTATGTGTGGAATCACCCTTTCTTCCACTGTTGTTTGTGCATTCGGTAGCTACCCTGTGTGTTGATGAATCCTTAACTTGAATATACTGTAGATGACCGAGATAGCAAAGAAGCAAGTGTTTCAAATTGAGGCAGACTGCAGAGCTGATCCTCCAGTGCTAAAGTCCATGTCCCCTGCGTGGAGAAATGTTAAGAGCTGTGGTGTGTTTCAGGGGTGAATTGAGAAGGAGGGGGTCACATACACCAAACTACATTTTTTGGATGCTTGCAGCTCAAAAGCGATGGAAATGGGAAGGTTGCTCTACTGTGCGCGGTCCTCTTGAACCCTCCCCATCAACTTAACCTGTTAAGTGTGGCGTTATGCAGACTATAATAATTGAATTGATTTGTGAGTTCCTGTGTCAGTGATGCTCCTTTTTTTTGGTTTTGGCAGCACAAGCCAAAATAAGCTAAAGTCAGTAGTGGGTATGGACATAGTAAAATAGCTTTGTGATGCAAGTTTATTAGCAACTAATGCTAAATGCTTTTACATATACAGTCAAAAATTATAGTTTCTCCAGCCAGTTAGGCGGTTAAGGTTCATGAAACACCTACTACGAGTGTTGGTATCAACTTTCATTAAGAAGTTGTGGTTTGTTATCAGTAATGCATTTGAGGTCTGCACGGGTGCGGTTATTAATGCCTGCACATGCCTAATTCAACCACTCATCATCATCACTGTCCAAAGAAAATCAAGTATCTCCAAATTAGTAACTTTGCAGAAGAGGCCAGAAACCTTCTTTACCTCCAATGCAAGTCAATGCAAGGAGGTTTTATTCCTAGTGATTTGGAGCATTTCTATTGGTCCATTCATTATGAATCTAAACAGGATATAAAGAGCAGCTACTGTTTTTAGTTGACATAGAAAAAGATACACATTTTGCTTTGGACTGCAACGACATCCTTAAGCAATCACAGAATCTAAAATGATTCTTGCCCACTCCCACACGCAAAACCCACCCACTTCAAACATACACCACCCCCCTCACCGGTCTTCTTTCGGTTAGGCCTGTGGATCTTCTTAACTGTCGCCCGTGTTTGCTGTAATCCACTCCGCTGGTGTACAACGTGATACAGCAGATCAGCCCTCAGACTTGTCACACCTGTCTATTGTTACTGTTGTTGTTATTTGTGCCAACAAGATAGCCGCAAAAATTTGTAAAGCCAGTAGAGATGCTGAGGCCACAACACAGGTTAAGATGCCAAAACAGCTATTAAAAGTTATTTTCTGGAGGTGTTTTACTGCTTGTAAGGTTTTTCTGCAGCACTCTTGCAAATAACTTAGCAGATCGCTCAGGACTTGCAGGTAAACTCAACCCAACAGTCTTCTACATTGTAACGTTGTCGCTAGTTTATTAGTTCTTGAAGGATAACTTTGAAGAAGCCCTCACAGATATCTTCTAATTTACCCCCAGAAGTGGTTCACTGACCAATTAAACAGGTGCTAATAAACATCTTGAGACAAAGTGTTTTTAAGTATACGCTCATGTGATCAATTCCCAACTTGAGTCGGTGAGGAGCTTTTTCATAACTGGGCGAACTCAAACTCAAAACAAGTCAAACGAACAAACTGATGATGTGTCTTATTAATATTGGATCACAGCAATGAGGAACGCAGCAAACGCTGCCACACTGGTTAAATGAAAAATAAAAAAAAGAAAATGGCCTGAAAAGAATTAACATTTCTAGCTAAAAGGATTCTTTGGTGAGCGCTGCACCCTACTCGACTTTTTTTTTGTGCCTACTGACCATGCATTTCAGTATCTGAAAGTAAGTTGACATTAAGCTCTTCAGACTCGGGGCAAATCTGTGTGTATGTGCAGCCACAGAAAAAGAGAGAGAGAGCGCTTGAGAGAGAGAGAGAGAGAGAGAGAGAGAGAGAGAGAGAGAGAGAGAGAGAGAGAGAGAGAGCTCATCATGCTTGTGTGGGGTCTAAATAATTATTGGTGTTTGAAACATCGCCTTTTGTAGCAGTTGAAACAGCAATTACAGACATTAATTGTGAAACTGTATCAGTTCCAGCACCTTGGCTCATATTAATTTCTCCCCTGGTTGCCTTTATGTGTCTTAACTACACCCCCAGACTCCCCCTCCTGACCATTAAATCTGCATTCAACTTCTTCCATTTTACCGTCTTTCTCAGACCATTTTGAACAACTGAACTAAGCCGCACTTAAAGAACAACCAGTCCTGTATTTGTAAAGAAGACTGAAAGAAAAAAAAAACAATCAGTGCTCTCCTTCTATTAATCTCAAACCCTCACGCCTCCCCATCGCCTCCTGTATTCGCCATAATATTCCTAATCCTTCTGATTTCAACTTTAGCGAATTAGGATCATGTCTCAGTGCATGTTTGTTTTATAGGTGTGATTGTATGTGTGAGAAATTTGCAAATGAACCCCACTAGAATAGAAAGCCCTCGCTATTCACTTCTAAGATGCTTGGTGAGTCAATTATAGAACGGGTTTGGCACGAAAAGAAAGCAGAATGTTTTGCTCATTTGTCAAGGATTTACTATTGCTTTCCAAAACGCAAGCCGCAACGTAGAGGGTGGTAATATACACTCGCTCGCCTGAGGTAGAATAAAGCATTGCTATTTCATTGTTTATTCTGTTTTCTTGGTTTTGTTCGCATGTGTCTGGGATCGATTTAGAAACCACTGTCTGGGCAATGCTGTTCGTTTCTTAGGAAGAAGAAGAAGAAGAAAAAGAAGGGAAAAAAAAGACTGGATCTGGGCAACCAAAGCCAAACTGTGAGTGGGAGGGGCATGAGAACTCATCTCTCTCGCCTCGAGAAATTCATTAAATATCAAAACAGGTCATTTATTTTACAACTTTGCTCAGATTTTTGCGAAAAAAAGGGAAATGCTGCCTTTCGCTAGTCCCCTGCGTAGGTGCTCAGAGCGCTTATCCATTTACAAGTACTGAGAAAAAACTAGAGACCACCCTTCTTTTCTTTTATTTCCAGCCAGGTTGTAAATTTTGCAGGAGGGATTTCGGAGGGGATTGGATATAAGATTATTCACTTGTCTATTGAAGCAATAGAATCAAAAGTAAATAACAAAATTATAACAAAAAAACAGATGATGGCATCTCCTGGGTTAGGATTAGGGTTAGACCTGGCAGACCACCATAAACCGTACTTAAAGGAAAAATATGCAAAATTTTTGGTTTTAAGCAATCCAGAATGAACTACAATAACAGTATTGGGGTATACTGCATATGTCTATACACTGTGTTACAGAGATAGCAGTTCACCATAAGTTAGCATGCTAATCGGATAGCCTTGGACCATCCTGTCTTGTAATACAACTTTGTTTGTGATAGTGAGTCACTGTATCATCCAACATGTGAGGATGAAGAAGTAACACTGTACCAAAAACATGTTCTAATTTATTGTAAAGTCCCAGTTACATCATTTAACACAGTAAATTTAAAGGAATGATGAATGAAGCTCTTAGCAAGGGACCATTATATCGACCCCTGCTGTCCACTCTCAGCAAGAATCCACATGAAGTAGCAAACAAAAGACGTCATACAAATAGAAGCAAAGCAGTAATAATATTAGTGCTACTTTCTGCTGCTGGAGACACTCTTGGTGAGTAAAGGACGTCACGTCCTGCAACATCGTTTTCATCCGTGTTAGCTTTAGGTCGATCTCCCGTGAATTCATCCATAGTGGATGGAGTGGAGCTGCTTTTGCGGTTTTTAGCTTTGTAATACTCCAATCTGACAAACTTCTCTGTTTTTAATTTGCACTATAGTTCATGTAAACCCACCGTCATTCATTTGCTCATATACTCGTCTGAACAGCTCGTTATTGTGAGCTTTACAGCCATCCATCCTGCTAACTGTTTTTAAACCTTTTAACGTTTAAGGCAAACTGCACACGTGCAGAACGTATTTAAACTTTTCGATTGGGAATGAAATCAGGAATGTAATCGGGCATTTATATGGATATTATTCATCTATTAAACAGATTATTTACAAGACTACCAACCTCCTTCAATCAGAAATAAATTGTAATCGGAATGACTCGGACTAGTCTATTGGGACTGAGGTGAGCTATTAGTCGGATTATTAACGTATTATCAGGCTGCATGTAAACGTAGCTACTGAATGTGTTTGTGATTATTCAAGCAGCAAATGGAACCAACTTCTAAGACTGAACTTTTCTGCTTTGTCCCAATGCTGTGAAAAACTAATTATTAATTATGAATTAGCTAGTTTCAGCATTTAGAGCAAAGTATAAAGTTTGTTGAATCCACATATGCATATGTTTCGGTGAAGAACACCCCATAGGCCTTTTCTTGGAGATTGACACACATGAAATAATTACAGATAAACCGAGTACTTCTCACTCTAAATGAGTGTGAAATGTACCTTTGCCCAAAAGAATATTCAGCTCCCAGTGCTCAGGCAGCAACTCGACTCCATCTGTATTCAGCAGACAGTTACCTTCTCTGAAACGCTGTCAGCTGTGCCTCTCCTTCAAAAAGGTGAAGTAAAAGACAGAGAATCCCTATGTTTCAATACAGAGCATCATATATAAAGGATAACATGCCTTACTTGCATTAGCCTGCTTATTAAAGGTAACTGACTCAGTGACTTAGCTGGTGTTTTTTTTTTAACCCCGTAATTGAGGACCGCAATGTCCAAGTGCAAAGGAAATGCACAGCATGTCTGCTAGGTTTGAAGGCATTTGCTTGGATGTGAGCAGTTAAGATGTTCCTGTGCACCTCACCATGTTGCTAATGGCACTCATATCATCATCAATAAAAATAACTGAGCCAGCTCCACTGGCAAGCTTACCTGCCCATGCCACCATTTTCACAGATATTACTGGCTTCCTTTTTTTCGGTCCAAACCTTTTCTGGTACAAGTTATTCAGTCTAGAACATATGGTCCCAGAAATCGGTATTTTCAGCAGATTGTAAGCTGGCCTTGCTGCTCTTTAGGCTTCACAGTCGTTTAGGTCAGATGCTGCTGTTGAGTATTCTTTTTAGGAAATGCTTCCACCAAAAATCTATTTTACCCAATTTCCTACTTTCTCCAGATGTAGATGATCAGCCAAGACATGTTAGGTATCCAAATTCTGAATCATTAGTTTAGCGCTCAAGGCTAATGTTGGTAACAAACAACAACCATGAATAATCACTCAACTCTTCTCTGTAAATACATCCGGAAAACATCCTTCAACCTGCTTAAACTGCATCCAGGATTTCAGCAAGGACACGCAGACTTGTTGATAAGACCCACTGTGCGTATCAAGGCTAGATAACATGGTTGATGTATCTATATCTAGCCACAACATTAAAGCCACCTCCTTGTATCTACACTTATTGTTTATTTTATCAGATCCACCTACCATACAGGTTCTGGCAGACTGTGGTCCATCTGTTTCTCTGTATGCTTTGTTATCCCACTTTGACCCTGTTCTTCAATGATCAGAACTCCCACAGGACCACTACAGAGCAGATATTACTTGAGGGGTGGGTTTCTCATTCTCAGCACTGCAGTGAAACTGATCTGGTGTTGGTGGAAGTGTGCTGGCATGAGTGGATCAGACACTTTATAAAACACCTCACTCTCCGAGCTAAACTGAGAATAGTCCACCGGCCAGCAGCATCCAGCCGACAGCATCCTGTGGGCAGTGTCCTGTGACCACTTATAAAGGACTAGAGCATGACCAACACAAACCGTACAGCAACAGACGAGCTATCGACTCTGAGTTTATATCTAACAGCAAGGCAGGAGTGTCTAATGTACTAGACAAGGAGCGGATACAGTATTTAACGACTTCAGCAGCACTGCCGTGCCAGATCAACTCGCAGCAGCGCAACGCACACCTACACACTACCTTTGCGGTGGTCTTGTGGAGGTTGTGACTGCTGAAGAACAGGGGTAACGAAGTTTACAGCAAATCAGATGGACTACAGTGTGTAAGTGTAGAACCACAAAGTGGTCCATCTGATTTGCTGCGTTACCCCCTTTCAGCCTGTTCTTTAATGATCAGGACCCCCTCAGGACCCCCACAGAACAGGTATTATTTGAACAATGGATCATTCTCAGCACCGGTGGTGTGTTAGTGTGTGTTGTCCTGGTAGGGGTGGATGAGTGGACTAGTCTCACACCACCATCATGATCCACCTTCCTGATAGTGCCTGCTCTGTGGTGGTCCTGTGGCAGTCCTGACCATTAAATAACAGGATAAAAGGGGATAAACAATGTATGTAGCAAATCTGATGAACTACAGTCTGTAAGTGTGCACTACAAAGTGCTTCTGCATGGTAAGTGGAGCTGATACAATGTGTGTAGATATAATGAGGTGGGTTTTAATGTTAAAAAAGTTGGTTATAATGATAAACAGAAACAGCAAGTGTAACGTGAAGCATCTGTGTGCCTGGATGACTTTGTTTTATTAAGCACTTTAAGAAGCCAATAATGTTGAGGTTTCATTTTCTCTAAAGTTTATCTAGAATCGACAACTAAAGTCAACTGAATATAACTATTACTAAATGAAAACACAGTCATACTAAAATTCTGAACATCAGCAAAGAAGTAATACTGAGTTAAACCTCTATCTACTCAATAAAAAAGGTACTAAACATTTGCTGGGCTGGCACCCTCAGGGTATGTCATTCATAGACAGGAAAAATAATTGTACCATAATCCTTTAAAATTCTATATTTTAAATTGTATTGACTCCACACACACACACTGTCTTGACTCCAGGCATTTTAATTTTATTACTCTGCTTTTAAGCATTAGGTCATAAAAAATATGTATTTTTCTCCATTTACCGTTATTATACCTTTGAGGGTAAATTTACATAGTTCAACGAAAAATGAACCTGTACAGTAGCTTTTTTTTTCTGAACGTGTGGAAAAGGATCAATTAGATCCTCTACTGGTAGTGAACGGACTGTGAAAGGACTGTTATATTCTGTTTAAAGTGTTTGTTGACAGAGAACTTCAGTTTCTAATTACTTCAGATGCCAGCACTCTGCTAGACTACTCTGAAGAACAATTCCTGAGTCCATCAGAGACTGAAGTGCTGATCAATGATGACCAATACTTTACATTTATGAAATGAAGTCCAGAACGGAAACCTACAAATAGGAGTCAGACTTTGGTGAAAATGGCCAGCTACAGAGTTTTGTTCATTTTAATAGCTAATAGAGAAATTCTGCGTTCACAGAGGGTAAATGTGATTTTCTTTTTAGGCTGTTCACTATATCTTTTAAATGGGACATTAGTCTGAACTCATCACACACCTAGACTGGCCACATACTCATAAGAACAATGCTTCATGTGGCTCGCTCTTCCAGGGTTAAACAGTCATGATAGTCAACAAATGCTGGTCCACTCCCGGCGGTTTCAGTTTCATCTTTGTCAGCATTACAGGAGCAATCACAGAGTTCCAATCACTGACAGCTCCCTGTTGAACTTGTCTTTCAGGTTTCAGCTTTTTTAAGTGCCCTCTATTTTTTTGTATAGAAACATCTCCTTGAATGTTTATGGTCACAGCAGTTTCAAATTATGATGAAAGTCAAATTGGATTGACAAAAGTCACATTCATTCTCATCTGGCTGTGACGAGTCACACTCCTGCGTATTAGATAAGTATCAGATTTCAGTACCACATGTGAAAGAGTCCCAAATCGCAAATGAAGCAATCTGATTCAGTTTGCTTGTCAGTGTTCAACTGACTGTTCCTTGCCACCGTCGCCTCTGGCTCGCTCCAGGTGGGCTTGGACCTCGATAACCTTTCTCACATTTTGCTATGCATGGACGCTTCTCTTACCATCCTTCTCTTTGATTCCTTTTTTTCATAAACTTCTTTTCTGTAAAGCTGCTTTGAGACAACACTGGTTGTAAAAAGCGCTATAGAAATAAATGTTGATTGACTGATTGAATGTGAACAGCACACTGACTGACAAACTAAATCAGATATTTTCATTACACACCTGTGTCAGATATGAAGGCCACTTTGGCCTTCTGTGTGTCATACTTCCTCTCAAACCACATGGTCAAGTATGATTTTAATGAAGATCTGGATGTGGTTTGACTGGTAGGTCGTTTTGGGGATAAATCCTGAAACTAGTGTATTCAAGGAAAATATTTGGGTGACTATTGATTTCTATTTCTTAACCACATTAGCCTTCAGTGCTAAATCTGGACACCAAACATCTTTCAGCAGGTTGACCATATCTGGGGACGTTATGGAAACCTGTGTAGACATGACCTTCTGCCATTCTTTTGATGCTAAACAAAACTATGGTGAGTTTTTATGGTGAGTATTTGGTTTCAATGCCTGATATTTTAACCTCACATCTGAATTGTTTATATCTTTCCACCTCACCGCACTTACACTTCTTCAGTCCTCACAGCAACAGCCCTTAAATGTGAACGTCCTATTTTTGAGAACTCTCGTGTGTAAACTACTGATTCAGCCGGCTAAGAAACAACTGATCAGCCAACTGAACAGTCTGATTACTTATGGTGTTCTGCCATGTATAACAAGGATTGTGAATTGAGTTTACAATACAATATAGATGCAAACACCTTTGAATTAAACTGACAATCTAAACTTGAAACACGGCCGTTTCATTTCCAGCCCAGTGTGCTTTCATGACAAAAAAAATAAATAAAATTACTGGTGCACTGTACCTAACTCAGAGTATACTGTCAAGAGAATCCGCATAATTTGTAATTTCAGGGCATACGTATGCATACAGTACCTCCCATACTAGCAATATATATGTAAATACCCGTGACATACTGCATTTTAATCTCACAGTCATTGTTTCATTTCATTGTTTGGAGGCATACATACAGGCTGCACCCTATATGTACATTCAGCTGGGCGACTGTGCCGCTGTGTCTGGATGCCTTGAGAATTTCTTTGCAAAACATTTTGCACAAGATTGACACACAAGATTTGCCAGTGGCAAAAGGCTAATTAAGCATAACTACGAAGGTCAATTTTAACAACCTTATAATTAACTTTCTATTGGGCGTGTCAGACTCTGCTGATTGGAATACACAAAGATTCTTTCAGGCCTGAGATGGGTTTCCTGGAACTGTAGTCAAGGCCTTCGCGTAATGTCTATTCAGCAATTGACTCACTTTCACAATCTGCAACTCAGGAAAGACATTTCTCACAGAAAAGCCTTGTATTTTCATCATTTCCATCAGGAAATCAAGCCTTGCACCACTGCATCCTGTTCCCAGCATTTTGAGGTTATGAACTAAGCCCACTTGGTTAATAACGTGCACTGCAACTTTGGGCAAAATGAAAATTCTCAGCTCTCCCAAAAACTTTTCTTATAAACGTATACAGTCACCAAGTGAACCTTGCATGAGCCTTGTTAGTACGTCAGGCGTATTTTTGCAGTGCTGTCAAGACAGGGCTGTGTTTGTAACAGAAGATTGGATAAGTTTGAAAAGCATGACCAATTTGATCACCACCCAGAATGTGGCGGTCTTCCAATTTGATCACCACCCAGAATGTGGCGGTCTTCCAATTTGATCACCACCCAGAATATACCAGTAGCAATCATGGGCTGGGGGCTGTGGTGGGCTGAAGGTTAGGGATCCGGTCTGGTCACCTGTTCGATCCCCTGGATCCACAGCACATGACTTAAGGGCTCTTGACTTAAGTTCTTAGGTGTCGTGCATAGGTCTGCCCGCTGCTCTGGGCAAGTGTGCTCACTGCCCCTAGTGTGTATGTTCACTAGTGTGTGTGTTTATGTGGGTGTTTCACTGCACGGGTGGGTTAAATGCGGAGGTCAAATTCCGCTGTGTGCAAAACACCAGTTGTAAATGGTTCTAAATTCAGTTCAGTTCAGTGTGTTTTGAATTTGGGATATGACTATATGCTAACACCACTGAGAATAAATGTGTAGCATAAGTAAGAGATTATCCTACTTAAGGAGGACCTATTATGCTTTTCTAGTCTTTTACTTTAAGACACAGGAGAAAGGATAATAGAGCGTTTCACACAGAGGGAGACTACACTCAAAATGAGCATAACAGATCCTCCATATATAGCATAACATAAGGTGCAGTGCTATTCAAGGGTAGGTAGAGTAGCCTAAACCCATAACCAAGCAAAAGTATTGTTACTACAGTGAAATTTTACTAAAGCAAAAAAAATAAAAATCTAGAAGAAAGCAAGGCAACCAGCGTGAAATGTAACATGTGCAGGTGACATGTAAACAGATTAGAGTAGAATATGCTTTTGGCCATATTCTTGTATACCCATAGCATCCCCATCTGCTAATTCTCACAGCAATCCATTAGATATTTTATAAGATTCTCACACCAGAATCTTTTTTTTTTACATCTTACAAGTTGTTTTAATTACAGAAAATCTTGTGTTGTGAATATTACAATATGCTTTTATTGATGTATGTTAAAAAAATAAAATAAATAATTAAAAATAAGATACATAATTAACATCCAAAGTATTTAATTAATCTCTTGTTGTCTGTATCATAACGCCATTTTTAAAGTATGTAAATAACTAATATGACCTAAGCCAGCTAAGTCAGGTTAAAGTACAACCTCTACATCACAGGGGCAGGTTTAGCGAGATTTTACAATTAAGCCTAACAAGGTAAACAATATGAGAAGTCCAAATACCCCCATTGTATACATTTGGCACAGCCTGCTTTCACTAATCTTATACATTCTAATGCATATATTTGTACATGTTTAGGTTGTAAAGCTCATCTATATATATATATATATATATATATATATATATATATATATATATATATATATATATAGTTGTGGGGTTAACAATTGGTTGGTCAACATTTAAATGTTTATGATAGGAAAAGAAAACTGCTGCAGAACTTGTTCTTATTGGTTTACTTTGTGTAAAGCTATACTATACTGGATGAACATACAACAGTACTCTTGTTTATTCTTTTATGACTTTTCAGTAATTTAGTCAGTGATTTCATCCAAAATTAAAGTAAAAAAAAATGCCTTACAGTTTAAGGAATTGTGGGAAAAAACCAGATTTATTTACTAAGAATTGCACTTTATTTATTACTGAATGTGTTACTACATAACTGGAGGTCTGTTGTGTGAAAAGCCTTACTAATATCATTATGAGGTGTAATAATAAACAATAAACACTTTGTTGCAACAATGTTATGCAAATGTCTGAACATGGATTGTCATTTAAATTTGCATTTGTGTATAATTGGCAGCATTTGATTAGTATGGACTCAATTTTATTGTTTAGGTTTATTACATGAGAGCTAATGAGTGACTATCATATCTTCCATCTTTTAAAGCATGGTAATAACAGCTAAACTCTGTATACTGTATACTGACAGACTGCATTTTATGCAAATGAATAAAATGTTGTTATAAATTTATGTTTAGCCTCGAATTGATGTTAATGAAGACTGCACTTTACAACCTGGAACATATCTTGAAGTGTTGGTAAGTTATTAAACTCTTGTTGGCTGTATATTTAAGTGATAATTTTTCATAGTCTTTTGACACTACCTGGAACGAACAGGAATCAAAAGCTACTAGTTATACATACTAGCTGAATTTTAACTATATTTTTAGCTAATAATGTCTTCAAACATTCATTATATGCACTAAAACGTATAATGATGCAATTATAAACAATTGCATATAACAGACCATGTGTATGCAGGTTAGAATAAATAGTTTAGAAGTAAACTATAAATATAGTAGAGTTTAACATGGGCTTAATACAGACCAAAAAACGAGGCCTTAATAAAGGCCCAATGTGTGTTGGTTTAAAAAAAGACAAAAACAAAAGTTATCGGTTTTGTGTTGTACTAATTGTGTTTATATTGATTCAACAGACTTTTTAGCGCCTGTTCCAAAAAGCCCCTCTGTCTGTCACATTTGGGTAAGTTGTAACATTTGCGCTCACTCCACTTTCCACTGAATTATTCATACCATCCGCGCTGGAACTAAAGTTTACATTTTCATATGTAGCAGAGACGTGTAGGGTGTTTGTATAAAAATATATTAATCTTTCACATTTAAAGTTATTTAGCATACAAATGCGTTAGACTGTGTCCCGCTGTCTTCTTCTGTTCCAAAAAACAACCCGAGAGAAAGAACAAAAGTGAACTGCAGAAAACTAGAGTTTGGTTCTTCAGAGAACTGAAGTCGTATTTCTGCAGCCTCAGCAGCTACTGGCACAGGAACTGAGGTTACTGAACATTAATCTTCTCTTTTGTACACTCTTCTTTTAAAATAACTACCTGATAAACAAACATTAGCAGTCAGAGGACCAATCAAACCAATTACTGTGAGTTATAATATAGGCTTAAGCATTATTGGTAGCACATCCTATGGATCCTATACTTATAATACATTACAAATGTATGTATACTATGTACTTGTATAATAACTTGTATATTTTTATATAATTTTATAAGTAGCTTTAGTGACACTTTGTAACACAAATGTAAATATCTTTATAATATCAGGTTTCTTAATGCAATATATGTGTATATAAATTGTGTAATGCACTAAATGGTCAGCAGTTGTTATATGTTGGGTAGTAGATACACCAGTAAACTACAGCTGCCTTGTTTAAAATTATAATTAATATTAGCAAATGGTGAAAGCTGCTTCACTTACCTGGCATAAACAATATATGACATGAATGTCTACAGTATCTGTTATAAAACCTGGTTTAAGCAATTGTAAAGGGATCTGCCTGGCATTATAATTTAGTATGTATGGCATATATGCCATCTTATTAATGCATTTTAAATACAGGACTGATAGGAAGTGTTACTTCATTATTAATTCAAAACCATCAAAACATTTCTTACATTCATGTAACTCTGTAAATGTAACTAGTTACTACCTACCTTTGGTGTCAGGACACTACAACCCTGTTTAAAAAAGTTCTACCAAGTTCAATTAAAAAAAAAAATAATAAAAAACACGGAAAGTGTATCTGAACAAATCTGAGGAGGGGAAGGAAGCAACAGCAGCACCGCCACGGAACAAAGCCTGGTTTGTCCGCTGTGACTGTTCACTGACTGTTCATTATCCTTTGTCAATTACTTGAATTTGTGGCTGGGCTTGATGTGCGGCGCTGCTGTCCGCTGGGATTAGGTGGCTGGCTGGTGTTGCCAGTGGCCATGCTGGCGTGATCTGAGTGGCGCAGTAGTTATTCACTGTTACTGTGTGATAGCATCTAAATGTTTGTCAGATCCGAGGCCCTTTTTGGTGTTGCCGTTATTTTATTTTTTTATTTTTTATTTTTTCTCCTCACTGTCAGAAACGTCACAATGGATCTGGAACCATGTCAAGCAAGTGTTGTCCCCTACAGCAAAATGAATGCGGGAGGTTGATCCTTCCGGAAACTGTGTTCCACATGCACCGTTCCCACTGTTTAGCGTGGTCACCGCCCCCACTCTCGTCCCCGAACACCCCTCTCCCCATCCCCCCACCCCTGCTTTCTTTTAGGTCAGGAATGGCATTGTAGCTTAGTAGACATCCATTATCCAGTGAATGAGAAAGGTTAGATTTGAATTAAGGCAAATTGACACTTCTGTTATCTTATTTTTTTGTTCCAGCCATGCACGCAGGCTCTACATGTTGTTTTCCAGAATGTTGTCCTTTTATCTACTCGTGCACATTTGCATGTAAAGATCCTGCTGTCATTAGTCTTTGAAAGCCAATAATTAAAATTGAAGTATTTGGCAAGTTTTAATTAAGTGTTGATGGATGATTATTTCAATCAATAAATGCACAGCGGTGGGCCTATTTGTAACCGCATTGCCATGATTGCACAAAGAAGGAGAGATGCCACTTGGCTGTACTGACTTTTGGAACAGATTTTCAACCTACCCTCTAGTGCAGAGTCTTTAAACATTTTTTACTGTTTATTATACATTTTTATACATATTTTTAGGAGAAAGGAGAAAAACCACTCGCATATGAAAGGCATATAATACCAAACTTCCATAAGAACAGAGAAAGTAAAGAATAATAAACAAAACTAGAAAAGAGCATGTCCTGAAATAAACGCAGGACAGTTGCACAGCTTAAGCAGTGCAAGGAACAAGGGATGAATAAACGATAAGTAGAGGAGGGTGGGTCAGTGTGTTTGGAGATCTGCCCTGAATGAGTACTTGCAGTTTTGTGGCTGTAGGTTAAACAAAACCATGATGTTTGTGTGGGCCTGAAAATTAAAAAGACTTTATGGAAGGAACGAGGGATACAGAAATGACAAATGGAGGAGTGTGGGTGGATATGTCTGTGGATTATTGTTTGGGGACCTTCCCTTAGTGAGTATATGCAGTTTGGTGGCTGTAGGTTAAACAAAAACCAAGAGGTTTGGATGTGTCCAAAAATGAATGGGTCTTTATGGGGAAAAAAGAGGGACTGAAAAAAAACATAAGTGCGGGTCAACACTACATTTGTGGTCAGAGGTCTGCCCTGAGTCAGTGTATGCGAAGCGGTTTCTGCCGGTCAAGCAGAAGTTCAGTAGATTGGCGTGCACTTTTCCATCCTATTCATTCTCTATGGGGAAAAAAATCAGTTGTTTTCCAAAATCTATGCATCCAATCAAAAAGCTGTATACAAGCCCAAATCACACAATCATATCGGACAATCTGGAGTTTGAACGGAGTTGATACCTCAAAAACTGTGGGATTTACGCAGCAAACATCTGGAAGAACACGAAAAACGAATAACAATTTAGTTGTAAAAATAGGAGTTTCTGAATCTAAAGCTTGAAAAAGGATTAAAGGTGTCACAGAATATATTTATTCAACATTTACATATTTTTCTATGATGTATGTCATAAAAGGTATGTGACTTTGGTCGGGGATAAAAATACCCAGATGTGGTTATACACAAATGTACATCCTATCATTTGGCCAAAAAATTGAAACAAGCTGTTTTCTCTTTTTTTGGTGAGTTTATGAATAATTTGGTGAGCTTTGCTCTCATTGGCTAGTTTACAATGAAAGCCAGCAATGAACTCACAGAACATCTCACAGTGATGATATTTGCTGTAAATAATCTGGGTTTTCAGGCTATTTAGTTAACTATAGTAACATTAGTTATGAGGAGCATGCTAGTACCTATACTAGCTATTTGCTTTCGATCTCAACATCAACACAAAGTAAATTAAGGTTTTACTCACTATGAAGCTTTCGGTTTAAGATGATCGGCTTTAACAGTCATAAAGCGCTAAATTCACACAGCAGGGCTGCTACAGGTTTTGCTTGGGGTTGAGATGCTAAAGGTGGACCTGGCCTTCTGTTACCTGCGCAAAGTATCAAGATTTATATCAAGATTTGAGAAACTGATCGGAGTGAAATGTGCAGAGCAAACTAACTACATTAAGTTACAGTTATTGTTCAGGATGTGGTTAGGGTTATCGCTGTAGGACGCTTTCCATTCACCAGTTTGTTCTGCACATTTTCTGTTCTACATTAAATGATGCTACATTTACATTCTGGTGCCTGTACACGCCGTAGAATTTAAGGTGGAACTGAACATCTGATTAAGAAGCCAGCCAATGGGAAGCCAACTTCAGTCTCATTTAAAGATGAACCTCAGCTGTGCCAAATGACAGCTACTCAGAAAGGGTGTGAAAAGTGTTGACAGCCCCTTCGCAGCCTGGAAAGGTACATTCCTGTCTGTACAGTCTGCCATGGCTGTTGCTCTGCTGTCATTGTTTTCTGTTGCTCTTGAATTTCAACCGGCATATTGTCACAGTCCAAAGAAAAACATGCATCTTAATTTTTGTCACTTTTCATTTCTTTGTATCATATGAACACAGCAGCTTACCTTCATACCCTGAAAAAAAAAGAAAAAAAAAAAAAAGAATCGACCAATAGAAATGCCCCAAAATCACTTGTAATAAAACTCTTTTTTATTAACTTACATTCAAAAAAGTTGAAAAAGTTTTTGGGCTCTCCTGTAAAGTTACTATTTTGGAGATACACTTTTTTTTTGCACAGTGATGACATGTAAATCATCAACATAATAGTCTTGATTTAACTGCTGTTTCATTTAAATATGATATTTGTATTTAAAGGAGACAACAGTTTATGTGGTGTATGGTATGTTAGTTCCATGTTCTGAACTCTCCTGATTCAACTGTATTGCTGTACATACAGTTTTTGTTCTATTGCACAGAAAACAGGACTCCTAACGAACATACGAGAACTGGCAGAGCACGAAAAATAAACAGAGCTTAACCCTTTAATGCACAACCTGGGTCTAAAGTGACCTAAGTGAGATTGTATTTTCTATATCTTTGCAATGAATTAATCCTTCAAGTTTTAATGAATTCCTCAATTTACTTGTTTCCGATCATCACAAATCCTCATTTCAGCTTTATTGCTTTATTTTTTTGTATTAATACCCTTCTAATGCACAACCTAGGTCAAAACTGACCCTTATGTATTCACTATAGAATTTGATAGGAACTATTGACGTTTGCAAACACTTTCAGCTAGGAACATATTTATAAAACCTCATTTTGTTCATGAAGTGAATAAATAACAATTAAAATAATGTCAAAAACAAGAGTTTTAATGAACACTTGTAACATTAAATAATACAATTAACTGATTTTAGTAGATATACCAAAGAGATACTCAGAAATACAAACAATAAAATAGGAAATGAATACGGGTCAGGTTTGACCCATGTTGTGCATTAGAAGGGGTTTGCTTAGCTTGTGCATCAAAGGGCTGAGGCTTATCTTTTAGAGATCGGAGAAAATCAACCCCCCCCACCCCCCCCCCCCCCCCCTTCACTCCAGATCTGAAGCAAATCTGGTGATCCTTTCACTGTGAAAAGACAACTCAACACTGTGGATCTGAAAGGATGTGTAAGGGATGTGATGTAAAGGACGTGAAAAAAGAAAAAGGTTTGCAAACCAACAGGCCAGCCCACAGTCCGGACCTCAGCAGCACTGAATGTGCTAGAGATTATTTGGATTGTGGGAAGCAGGAAATGCAGCCAACAAAACCTCAGAGGTGTGAAAAAATATTGCTGCAGATTTCTTGAAAAGCATGAAAAGTGAAAGCGAGTCTCCTGAAAAGAAAGGAAGCTGTAATAAAAGCAAAGAGCAAACCAGATACTGAACAAAATGCTATTATATGGTTACTGTCCAATGAAAAACATGTATCTCCAAAATACCAACTTAACCGGAGAGGACAGAAACTGTCTTTACCTCTTAATGTAAGTCAATGGAACCGGAATTTGTTTCAAGCTATTTTGTAGCATTTCTATTGGGGCTTTCATCAAGAAACTTTCACACAATGTAAACATGCGTGCTTTTCTTTGGATGCCAACGATACTTAATTGTTGAGACGTTACATACATTTCTGTTTTCTGCACTTATTTGCACCTTTAACTGGAAAATGCATCAACTTCAGTGACATTTCCCCACTGCTTTATAAAACATATTGTTGGCTTCTATTTAGGTCACATCACATTTAGCCTCTGAGTCTCAGGCTTAAGTTTGTTTGGAGCTGTATGTATTCTTAGCGGAAGCTAAGTATAACCGTATTAGCAGAACTGTTACTGTGGACCCGAGATCAGGAGTTCAGTGACAAAGCTTTTAGAGCAAAACCCAAGTCGGCCTTATTGTACTTAACTGATCCAACTGTCAAAAAACTAATCCTCCCCCGTGAGTACCTTAGGGCAGAGGTTTCCAATCCGATCCTCAAGGACATGCTGCTAGTCCGCAGTTGTGATGCAGTTGGGCTGGCGACTCAGCTGAGCGTATAGAGGTGTGTGTATTCTGCGTGGTACATTTATCACATGATAAAGGAGCTTTAGAGACTGGATCAGAAATGACGATTAGAATGGAAACCTTCGCCTTAGGCTGTGACCTTTAGTTAGCAGTGCAATAATGTAAGTACTTTCTATTTCCCTTTCGGTTCAAGGATCTCTCTAAAGTGTAAAACAGCTAATATGGTCACAAATAAGGGGGGGGATCATCGCGGTATTTATGTGTACATCCTTTAATGGAAGCAGTTAACTGATACGCGAGCGCAGGAGAATGATGAGCGGGTGGCCGGGCTGGTGTTGGCAGGGGAAGGGATCCTTAATTAACTCATGACCTCCTTTCATCTCTAATGGTTTGGGTTCAGAATGATGGGGCAAAATAGGTTAAAAGCTCTCAGCATTCTGGGATGTCGTCTGTCTTTCTGCAACTTTTATTCGTAACTTGACCTGACTCACCCCTCCCCCACCCCTTTTTACTTAAAAACTAGGGTAGCCACTTGTATTATACATTAGCCTCATATAGCCTTGATTCAGAATACACAGTTCCATTACACATACACATCACAGTGACTTGTAGGCATGACACGATGAGACAAAACACAATGTAATCAAAATCAAGGGCTGAGATTTGGTGGCAACATTGGTAGGGACACAACAACCCACCCGACCTTCTGCCCCTTCACTTTTACCCAGTTGAATGTGAGCATGGCTGAACGCCATTCCTGCATCTTGGAGACGGATCGTCTGGTAAGCGCATCCGAATTATCTAAAGCTAAGTGTATAATAGACATGCTGTAACTCGCAGCACCTCTGACCTCACACGCACATCTGAATATTTTTAACTTGGAGCTTTCCACGTCTGGCACTTAATTCAAAATGAATGAATGTGAAGGTAGAGGTTAGTCTTAACAGGCGCCTGTATAAGAGCTGGAAGTCTTTTCACAGAGAATACTGCAACAGCAGTAACCAAAGCAACTCAAAATGCTGATGTGCTCGCTTCAGGCCTTGAGTGACATTGGATTTGAAAGTGTAACTCCTTAATATGACTTCACTCCAAAGACAATGTGGGCAAGTTGGTTCAAATATTGGTAGGGACATTTCTGTCCTCCCATGTCCCTACCATTCATATCGTCTCTGTCCAAGTAAAAGAAATGTACCTTCATTTTTGTTCATTTTTTATTTGTCTACATCATTTGAGAGCTGCATTGGGTGAAAATGATGATTCGACTAATAGAAAGGCTCCAAAATCACTTGGATATAAATCTGGTTCCATTGACTTACATTGAAAGTAAAGACTGTTTTTGTCCTCTGCTATAAAGTGACTGTTTTGAGGACACTTGTTTTTCTTTGGACAGCAACGATATGCAACCCTATGCTCATGATAAAAAAAAGATGTTCAATGAATATTATGAACAGATTCAAAAATCTGATTGGCTGTGTCTTATGCAATGCCACTGCAAAGAACACATTGACTGTATTAATGTGGCAGGTTATTAAAAACATTTGCTGTATTCCATTCCACTTAGTTGTTCTTAAGCACTACAGCTATGTCTTCTGCACATTTAAGCACTGAATGTCGATTAAGGAAACTGTACTTCATAAATATCTTAATTTCTACAATGCTAAAATCAAACAGGCAATAGCTAAAAACTGCCCGGTGAAGTGATAAACCATTGCTTGAGCAATTACCTAGTTTGGAATCACCCTTAAAATCTCTGAATACCCTGTATAGTCCACTTCACAGGGAACTATGAGCTCAACTGGGATGCACCGATAGTGTTGTTCATGAAATAACCATTGACTGTTATGTTGCTTGATGATCATAGAATATTGTTAATAAACTACAAGTCTCAGCTCCAAAAAAACATTTGAGGTATGAAACAAGATATGAAATGCAAAGTGATTACAAAATTTCAATTTCATTATTTACTTCAACAATACTGTAATTAGAGATGGACCGATCAGCGTTTTTGAGGCCGATAGCCAATACCTATAGGGCGGGGTTATATGCCACGACAGAGCTACATGTAGATATTAGCTCAAGAAAGTCATGAAACATGGTTTAAACTGGTTTATTATAATTTTTAACAAGCTTACAGCATAATATTTTAAACAAAACTAACAGTAAATAAACAAAGTAAATCAAACAAATATCCCCAATACTGCAATCATTCAATTTAGACCATTAATGTAAAACAAAAAAAGTTAATTACTCAGCAACCTTTCATTTTTCACTCAGTCGAAACTAAGAAGTTTACAGCCAGTGAAGTTGTTGCAGCTGCTTTAGAAAGTAGTGACCAGGAAAACATATTAGACACTTCATACAGTGCACTGCTTTCGTAAACCTAAGACATTGGTAAACCCATTTTGAGCACAGAAAGAATTTGTCCACATGAGTAAACATGGTTTCACAAGAGATATTACGAATTTTTTGAAATTGGACTGTTCAGCTTTGATGATAAACGATCTCTTCACACATGCTCTTGATCACATTGGGCTTTGTTATAAAAGCTGTTTGGAACATTTTGATATAAAACATGTGGGTGTTATGTTGTATGCAAGTGCTTTAAAAGGCAAATTTAAGCATGTGTGCAAAATCAAGAAAATGCCCTTACATCCTAGAGGAAACTGAAACCCGTAACTGAAACCCTGAGACTTTCAGTGCTGCATTAAACACTGGCATGTGATGGATTTTACCACATGGGCTCAGGAATACTTTCACAAACTATTATCAATCAACACTGTTCAGTGCCTTATTAACAAGAAATGACAACAATGTCCAGAAATGATGAACTTATTCTCATTTGAAGTGAACTGATGCACAGTGGAAATGTGAATTGTGATTTTAAGAGTTAACCTGTTTTATTGTTTATGGAAATAATCCATCATAAGCCATCATGTTTTCTAGACCAAAGGAGAACAAGACTGTCTAGATTTTCTGTTATGGTATTGGGTTTTAATAGTGCTCATGTCAGGGCGAATATATGTGGCACCAGTAATTAGCTATATTTTTCATTAAAGCACTTTGATTGCCACTGGTAGAAAGTGCTATTTAAATAAAGATTATTATTATTATTATTATTATTATTATTATTATTATTATTATTATTATTGTTGTTATTTAGATTTTAACACAGCTGTAATTGAACCATTTTAATTTAATTTATTAATCACTGCTTTACAAATATGTGTTGTGCTAATATTCTCCATACTGTCTCAACTTCTTTGAAATTGGAATGTGTATACTGCTTGGCTATAATGCTTGGCAGAGGGCTTGTTTACTGTATTAACTATTAGCAATGCATTATTAATTGAGCATTAGTATATTTTAAAGTATTGTGTTTTGTTTCTGCTACCACTGTAACCTCTTGTGGCCAAAATAAATAATTCTTCTGCCAAGCAATATATTTTGCCACATTAATAATTTGATTGATGTGTGCACTCATGTGTGTATGTGTGTGTGCTGAATATTTCACGACAGCTTGGCGGCTGGACCAATCAGGTTTTAGAACCAGATCTGTCCATTGTATAATCAAAAATCTATTTATGGAAACAAGGTTGTCAAAGCAAAACTCTGCTTAATTAACTCAATGTACTATGTTAGTAATGCTCCTTTTGCCAGAACATTAGGTGGTCAGGAGGGACCCCCGACCAGCTACACACACCCCCACCCACCGAGGTCTCAGGACTGATGTGCAGTGACAGGGCTATGCCAGGCTGTTGACACAATAAACGTCTCCTGGGCTCTGGGGGTTGGATGCCTTTAGGCCTGAGTATTTACAGGCCTGCGTGCCTCCAAACGCTCTGCGAGAACGCCTGGATTCCTCCCTTTGCAAGCTCCTAATTGGATCAGAGGTATCATTTATTAATGGCAGAGTGTAACCAGTTCAGTTTGCCACATGATTATTAATGGGTGGTGCATTAGAGAGGTACAAAAGCTGGCTGAAATGTGTGGGAGGGATGTGCAGAGGGACGCCGCTAAAGCGGCCTGTTATTCGGAGGTGAGAGTAAATAGCAGTGGGGAATGGGAGTGTTTAGCAAAATGCCATGCAGTATTCTCGCCGCATCTCTCAGCGTGAAACTTCTTCAGTTTGACATGTTGAAAATACCCGAGCTCTTCCGATGGAAGCTCTAAGCTCAGCTCTCAATTGCTTCTTTAAAGTTTCACGTCCTGTGGTGATGATTCTAGTTTTAAATGGAACAGGAAATTACAACTGATTTAGAAGGTCATGCGCAAAGGAACACGGTAAGCAAGAAAGCTTTAGGTAAAAAAACAAGGAAGGAAAATATGAAGTCATACTGCGGAGGGCTGCACAATTTATTGTGCACTGAAAAATATTGAACAAAATAAAAAAAACTGTTTGCTTACAACATGCTGTGAGTATTAGTTCTCCATGATAAATGCCACAGAAGAAAATACAAAATGCTTGCATTGTCATTATACTGCTGCATTCTGTGATTGTGATCCCTTGGAAAATATTAAAAAGCAACAGAAGCACTCATCTGTTCAGATGCTCCCAGTTCATAGTAAAATACAGTGATTAGTAATTGTTTAAGGCTGTTTTATCCTTAACTGTACTTAAAAGTTTCACATCCAATTAATTGCAAAGACATTCCCTGCCATGAAAAATGACCTCAATGATCACAAAAACTCTGCATTCCAGCCACTGCATTCCAGCCCTACACAATGGCCTACAAACATCATTTCAGTGGTGATCTCGTTAGCACAGAAGAAAAGGTTAATGAGAACAAGACAGCTGATATCACTCTGTCATGCTGATTAGAAGAGCAGACTGGTTGCTTTAAAAGGTAGTGGTGCTTTAACGTTTTCTTCTGTTAACCATGGTTACCTCCACGGAAACATGTGCAGTCACCATTGCATTGCATCAAAAGGGTCTCACAGGCAAGACCATTGCTGCTTAGAAGATACACCCCAATCAACTATTTATCCAATCATCAAGAACTTTGAGGGGAGTGGTTCTATTGCAGTGAAGAAGGCCACAGCTATGGGATTGGGTCACCACCAGTGCAGAGCTTGATCAGGAATGGCAGAGGGCAGGTGTGAGTGCATCTGAATGCACAGTGAGATGGAGGCTTTAGGAGGACGGCTTGGTGTCAAGAAGGGTCGCAAAGAAGACATTTCTCTCCAAGAAAAACATCAAGGATAGACTGACATTCTGCAGGAAGTATAGGGATTGGACTGCAGAGGACTGGAGTAAAGTTATTCTCTCTGATGAAGCCCCCTTCAGACTGTTTGGGAAAATGTTTGCCTGGAGAAGAAAAGGTGTGTGCTACAATGAGTCCTGTGTCATGCCAACAGTAAAGTTCATGAGACCATTCATGTGTGGGGTTGCTTCTTATCCAGGGGAGAGGGTTCACTCAAAATTTTGCCTAAGAACACAGCCATGAATAGGGAATGGTATTAAAACATCCTCCAAGAGCAACTTCTTCCAACAATTCAGGAGCAATTTGGAGATGAACAGCATGATGGAGCAACATGTCACAAGCCAAAAGTGATAACCAAGTGGCTCTGTAAACAAAACATTGACATTTTGGGTCCATGGCCAGAAAACTCCCCAGATCTCAATTGCATTGACAACTTGTGGTCAGTCCTCAAAAAGAGGGTGTACAAACAAAACCCCATAAACTGTGATCAACTCCAAAGACTGATTAGGCAGGAATGGGTTGCCATCACTCAGAATTTAGAAGCTGATATCCAGGATGCCGAGGTGAATTGCAGAAGTCTTAAAGAAGAAAGGTCAACACTGTAAATATTTAGTCTTTGCTTTGTTATGTTAATAAACAGTTAAAGCACACATGGAATGCTAGTAATAGTACTTTACTTTACTATACCATATAAACATCTGACAACAGGTTCTAAAATACTGAAACAGTAAACTTTGTTAAAACCAAAATTTGTGCCATTATCAAAATATTACCTTATTAGAAATAGATGTTTATTTTTTGTACATAAAAGAAAGAATAATTGGCTCAGTCTCTTTGCATGCTGCTTGAAACATGGCCCTAAAACATGAGGACATCACCTTTCCTTTAAAGAAAATTACGTAACTTCTCTGGAGAGTTGTTTTCTCCATTGTTTCCCTTATTTTCCAATTTCTCATCTTTAATATTTGGCTTCATAATGCACCGTCTGTTTGAAATGAGAAACAGATCTGGACTGTAGACAGGCCAGTCTAACACCTGCACTGTCTCATTATAAAGCTGTGTTGTTGTAACATGTAGAGCAGAGCTCAGTACTGTGTTGCTGAAAGTGTCTGTGTTGTCTATAGCAGGTAGCATATGTTACTCCACAATGCTTATGTACCTCTCAGCATTAAAGATATCTTCACAGGTGTGCCAGTTACCAACGCCACTCCTACATCATGACGGATTCTTGAACTTTGTACTGGTGCCAGTCCATCTTAGAGAAGTTGGTGGCAATTCTTGATGTTTTTGATGAATGCCTTACCCGTCGCATGGCAAAGTAGTAGAGAGGAATTGTGTTCACTGACGAGGGTTGGTGTTGCAAGGTATTCTGCTGCTCGTATGGATATGTTCATTACAGAAGCATGTTGTTCTTAATGCAGTGCCATCTAACAGATTGAAGGTATAGGCATGGGCCATGTTGGTCTTGGCCTTCCCCTTTCAGCCCTGAGATCTCTCTAGATGGATGGATCCTAGATGGAGAAATTATGTCCTTAACCTGTTGGCCTATTGGCTCATTCAGTCTTTAAATACCAATGAAATATCTGTACAAGACTTCTTTACTTTTTGAGTCTGTAGTAAAAGGGAGGCATGGCCACCGATGGACACAATAAGAACTTTTGGAGAAGATGCAGTACGAACATATATATGATGTTAGTTGTCTAGGCACCAAGTTTGTTCTGGTTAGAAATGCACTGCTTAACATCTGTGCCAGTGTAAAGGAAATATGTGGATAGTGGTGGGTAGTGCCATCTAACCCTAACCCTTTAATGATTACAGGCATGGCCAATTATGGTTTTTGCCCTTGCCCTTTCAGCCCTGAGATTTGTCCAGACTATGGAGTCTAGATGGTTCCTAACCTGTTGGCCTATTCGCTCATGTAGTCTTTAAATGCCAATGAAATATCTGTACAAGACAAGTTACAAATCACTGCCCATAGTTTAAGCAAGGCATGACCACAGATGAACACAATAAAAACTTTTTGAGAAGAGATAGTATGACCATACATATATGTAGTTACTGATGGGCACCAAGTTCTTTGCTTAACATCCGAGCCATCGTAACGGAAGTATGTGGGTAGTGGCAGTTGGTGCCATCTATAACTAACCCTTTAATGGTCATAGGAATGGCCAATATTGGTTTTTGGCCTTTCCCTTTCAGCTCTGAGATCTTTCCAGATTATGGAGCCTAGATGGATGCCAATGAAATATATGTCATTTTTTAAGTCTGTAGTTTATTTCTAAGGGTGTACTTATATAAATGATGCTATATATGGATGTAAACAATAAATTATAGAGCCCTCCTGAGATGTTTCCTAAGTCTAGCAGAGGAAAGAGCACGCCTAAATAATTAAAGGCTTAGGCCCGCACTTAGACAGAGCCCCGCCGAAAGAAAACACCTCTTCAAGAGCTGATAAAAAGATTGAAAAAAGGTTGACGAAAGTTCTACTGACAGAGATTCACTGATAAAGCCTTACTTTAGAAGCGCGGCTGGTGAAGGATCAAGAGGTGACTTCAGATAGCGCGTTTTAAGCTACATGTTGCAGGCCAGACACTGCTGCTCTCTGTACCCAAATGAGACATGACATTCTCTTGACAGGCTGGCATACTTGTTCAGATTAATTATTTATAACCGGCACACACAAAGTGTGTCAGTCTGAACCGCGATCGTTGGAGGCTCATTAGGTTGAAGGGCACTTGCTTGTCACTCATCTCTACAAAATTGTGTATGTATCTCTCCCAGAATGTCAATAATGCCATATGTTTTCTTCTCGCATATTTTGGAATCGCTGGAGCAACCTGGCTTCACCCAACTGGAATTTAAAGTAGGCCCACTCTTCTTAAGCCTTTTGTACTGGTTAGACCATTAACAGTCAATATGTACACCTTTAAGTAGAAGGGAGGAAAAAAAAATCAATGAAGTTGGCGGAAGTGGAGGAAGCATTAAGAAAAAGAAAATGGGGGGAAAAAAATAGATTTTTTAGATTAGATCTTTTTTTTTGCCCAACAAGCCTACACTCTTACTCAAGATTAGCTTGCTCAGCACAGATTTCTCCTACTTTCTGCTTTCTAGCAGCCATGCTGTGTTTTTTCCTCACAATTCAGAGTGATTGAATTTCCCCTGAAACAAGCACAAGCTGTGAGTATATGCAGTGTGCTGTTGCATTTCTTCAAGAAGTTCAATTTCATGAGATGAAGCTGGGCCTGTTGTGTTGTTTCACGCTCTTATACTCTTAAAAATGAAGGTGCCTTTTGGCGCGATCCCAGAGAAGAACCATTCCGGCTCCCCAAAAGAACTTTACAGCAGATCATTCTTTAAAGAAGAACTTCTGTAAACGAATACACAGAACCTCAGTATAACTTAAACCAAATAAAGGTTCTTTTTCTCCTAGAATCGAACATCCAGAACCATTTTGGAAACTTTATTTATCATAGGAAATGGTAGGATTTCCATGGAAATTAGATTGTGGAGATGGACACCACCAAAGTCATTCAGTGTGGTTTGAATATGAATATGAAATGGTTCACTGTAAAGAATCTGAACTGAATCAAATGCTTTTATAGTGTTGGTGAAAGGAACCAGGTTGCGGTATAATGCAAATAAACCTTCTTTAAGGAGTGTGCCTCCCCTGCTCCACCAAAACAAATCAGAAAACAAAGTCTGCTTATAAGGTATTCATAACAATCCAAAACCAAACATGTAATCATTTCAAGTGCTATCATTTTTAGAGGCTTTGAGCTCAGATGTCTGGTTCCCATCACCACCACTGTGAACAACCCAAAGTTTCTCTAGAACAGAGCACTTAACACCAAACCACTCTGAATGACTTTGTTTACATTTCATTTAATTATGCAAAATGTTTCCTCTTTAAGAGTGCAGCTATGCAGCAGTTGTGTATGTGATGTTCGTATCTGCGAAGAATTGTCTCAAATGTCATGTGTCAACACAGACAAGACCGGCTGCTTCAGGCCACGCTCTGTCCCTCTTAGTTAGTGTGACGACAGCTTTGTGACCGTGCCACGAGTTTGTTTAGAATGCCATTAAAGATTACAATAGCTCACGTCAAATTGTGTGACAGGATGGTCCAGGCCTATTGTGAACTAATATAAACATACTCATGTTAAAGGTATTTCATGCAATTTTCATGCAATTCACAAACAATATTGTCCATTTCGCAATTAATGTAAGTGTATCAGATGATTTTTAAAGAATAAAAATGTTTGTATTAAAGTCTATTTTTGTATAGAGGCTTATTTTGCATATAGTCCTATTATTAGTAATTCTCAGTCTTCTGTCTAAATCTCCTGGTGCTAATTGGTTGTTAGGACACTCTTGCTCAATTGTGATGCACAGCTGAAAAACATTCTACTAATAAGTGAGCATAAAAGGGAGCACAACATTTAGTATCTGAAGCATCAGCAGTTGATGGCTTGCTAGTTCTTTTATTAATTATTAATTGTTATTATGTGAATTGTGTAAATATATATATATATATATATATATATATTTTTTTTTTTTTCATGTTCGATATTTACATGTTGGCTTCATTGTGAGATGTTGGCTTCAATGTAAGGGAAAATTGATGTAACAGTGATGGCATCATAAAGTCATGTGCTAATGTTTGGGCATCCCTAGTCAAATGATATGTTCAGTTGAGGTTCTGTGTGAAGATATCCTCTATATTCTAAAGCACAAGGCTTGTGCAAATGTCACATCACATTTTACACACTGATTTTTCTTCTGTATATGACTGTACTGACACCTATCATGTCCTCGTTATGGCATTAACTACTGGCTTGTTTAACCGGGACTAAGTATTTTTAGACATAGCCCTGGTTCACCAACCCAATAACAACATGTTTAATAACAGTGTGCATTTCAGAACTGAATAAAAACAGGCTTTGTGTCCATGTTTTTAATTGAATATGATGAACATTTTATTCATTTACTTCCAGATTTCAAGAGAATCAGAAGGGCAGCTTAATGTATTACTGGGTAATGCTGTATGGCAAGGATGAGGAGAACACTGCAAATACGAGATAATTAAAAGCAAATAAGTAATATATTGCCAAAATGGAGCTTGACCAAGTTTGTTGTCAGTGTGTTGTGACAGATGCTGGAATCAGAGCGATTGGCGCAGTAATATGAGGTATCTGGATGACATTTTCGTCATGCTGGCATTAAGGATGACTCATAACACAGATGAGCCCAGTGGTGCAGCCAAAGGTACGTGCAAATATATGCTGAGTACATGCAGCGTGCACATCTCTCAGGGGATTGTTACACGCACACAAACACACTCAAACACACACACACACACACTATGATGAAAACACACCTTTGGCCTTTGTCACTGATTCAACCATATATCTTATAATATTTATAACACCTTCATAGTGCACATCTACCAAATCATTATAATGCACATGCATGCACACACACACACACACACACACACACACACACACGCGCACACATACACACTATGATGAAAAATACCTTACGCCTTTAGTCACTAATTGAATCCTCCGTATAAGCTTGTTCATATCTATTTACTGACAGCAGAGCTCTTAGAATTAGTAAAGCAGGAGTACTGCAGAAATGTTACATACGTGAAGTTTGTGTCATTAACCAGGATTTTCAGTAACTTAAAAAAAAAAAAAAAAGAAAAACACAAAATGATATGTAGGAGAACTAAAACAGACAGATATGATATAGTCGTTAAATGGTCTCTGCATGGATGAAGTTTACAGCACTTAAAGCTATAGAGAGTATGCGTATGATGCAACAGCTGGTGCGGGTCACAGTAGTCACTGTGGAGTTAGCATTCAGTGTGTATAGCTCAGAAACACAAACACATCTAAAATGGTTAACAGCTGTCATGCGATGGACGGAACAAATAAATTAATTAAGAATTCAAAACAATCTTTTTAACTTTTTTTTCAAGAAACAACTGGAATCAAGGCACTGAAACACGGATTTGCAGTTGCTGTTATGGTTCAGGAATGATAGATTTTTAGGTAAATTCATACTTTAAGTCATGCACTGCATTGACATCTCACTAATTAAATTTTACATTTCCGTTTATGATCTGTGTAACTGTGTAACAGTTTGGGCAGAATTTAAAAAATATCCATCATGCTGGGATTTAATCCCTAAAACAATAAAGTAGGGGTTGGGGGTGATTAGACGTGTTCGCTTAATTTCTTTCACACACGAAACCAGATACATTTGGAAGTTATAATTCGAATGGAGAAACATTAACCCTTTAAAGTTTTTGATACCTGGAAATCACTGGCCTCCTCTGTCTGTCTTCGTCTTTTTGTTTACATTCCCCCGTACTAGCCATATGGTTTGTTTATGTTTTGGTCATGTGCTCATCTTGTTCCGCCCCTCACCTGTTCTGATTCTGTGACCCCTCCTGGTTCCAGCTGCTCCATGTTTCCTGCCTTGTTATATACCCCCTGTTTTCCAGTTCTTGTGGTCTGAATTAATTTTGTAGTTTGCTGGTTATTTCTCAGTCACCCTAGCTTTGTTATTTGGTCTTTTTGTTCTTTTCATTTTCTCTGTTTGTTTTGTTTCATTGGTTATGGGTATTTCTGCTATTCTTACTATGGACTTCATTAAACCATATCTGCATGTGTATCCGCCTCTCCAGTCTCGTTGCTTCTTACAAAACCTGATGTACACCTGAACTTTGCTCAAGCCATCATTTTGTTCTAAATATTAGTGGAGAACCAACGATTGTAGTAGACACGTGTAAACACCTTTGTACAATATGGAAAAATGTTTTTTCTAAGTTAGAAATTACTTAAACAAACGTTTAAAATAATCTCAAAGTGTAAATGGTTAAAACATTTTTTTTCTGAATGTTTTCATTTGTTAACAGAAACTGCAAAGAATTCCACATGTACCAATTATGATACAAAACAAAACTCATATCCATCCAACTAAGCATCCATCCATCCATCCTTTATCTTCTGCTAGTCGAGGTCATGGGGGGTGGGGCTGGAGCCAATCCCAGCATAGGGAGAACATGCAAACTCCACATAGAACTGCCCGGACTGGGAACGCTGCCCATGATGATCACAAGAATTCAAGCAGTTTTGTTTAAAATGCATTTATTTATGTAATGAAGAAAACCATCTGTACATCACACCAAGTGTAGAGTTCCTACCATGGGCTCGATGCAGTCTTATAATGACCACATAAGAACTTAAAGTATGATTCACATTTCCATAATATCTACATAATCTGATAATTAAGATTTTAACAGAGTTATACAATATATATATATATATATATATATATATATATATATATATATATATATATATATATATATATATATATATATAATGGATTAATATGAAAAGCACTGATATAGACAAGTCACAGGTCACAATTGTTCACAGTAGTGATGGAAGTAATCAGACATTCAGATAATTTAATGTCATTCAAAGGTCCTTCTGGGAATATTGTATATCTGAAATCATTACACAAATTCTGCCTAAACTGGAACTAAACTTTGTTCTTCAAACTGGAGCTCAAGATATGATCTACTTCTTTCACAATATGATATTCATGTCACTTTATATTGTACTCATGTTAATTTACATGATGTTCTTACTGGTAAAAATACACTTATTGCTTAGGTGCACATTAGTGTATATAAACTCTATAAAAAGTTCTGTAGATTGTGTTGAATACCAAACAAATGATTTATCTTTGCAGTTCCTACAAACATCACTGTAAAGAATATTTGCCCATTTCATACCAAACCAATCCAATTGACACTGTGGTTCCTATTTAATCCAAACAGAAAGGAAAGAGAGGATGGCAGCTTTATATGTGAAAGGTTTCTGGTGAAAAGGTGGCATCAATTTGCCTTTCCCCTCAAATCGAGCCCTCCCCATTTATCTGCACTGCTACAGCAGTCTGAGCCTCATATTGATGACCTCAGCTGTTATCTGTGTTGTTGAGAAGTTGGTGCAAATGATCAGTCAGTAGTATCCGCCAGGAATTGATGTGTTTTGTTTTCTTTTTTTTCAGCTGACAAGTTAAGGTAGCACACACAAAACATTATCAGTACTTTTAAAAAATAAGACATCTCCGAAGAAAAACAAACAAGACAATGATGAACTGTCTAAAGTGAGAACTGAATGATGGCAACAGATCAGATCCTGATAGTGACTGGTTGTGTCTGGGTTGGATTAGGCTATGGGACCTAGGGAGGTGATGAAAATTGCCTTCACAGTATGAGTTCAACAGTAAACAAGGACATGCAACAGCTGCTTGTGGACAATGCACCATGATATGAGCTGCATCGTCAAACATGATGTGGTCAGTTTTTAATATGTAGTATAGGCAGATTTATAAAGATTAAATAACAGCAATAAGATTGGACGATTTTTCATCAAAATATGTGATCGGCCGATATTACTCCAATTCAGCTGATGCCGTTTGATGGCGTTAAACAAATGAGCCTAATTTCTGTATTTACAGCTAGCATTTCATTAAAACCCCCTCCGGCCAGCTCCCTGCAATTCCTATCTGAACCGCTAGGTGGAAATACATACCCCTTCATTTTCGACAGACTGACTAAAGCAGTGCGCCTCGCGAGAACAGTTCGTGTTTACCGCATGTGCTGATAGAAAACATGTTGCCTGGCAGTTTGTTACCGTATGTGATGCAGACTCATCCAGGACGTTTTGTAAAATTAGTAAAATTAACGTATCTCGTGGGGGAACCAAGATAAAGACATTTAACACTACTAATCTGATACGACACTTAAGAGTACACCACACGGCTGAATACAGTGAGTATCAACAAACAGCACAGCTAGCACGCATAGCTAGCACAAAACAAATAACCCAGAACACTGTGCAGACCAGATCTGACCGGTACAAACAGAACAGCAGCAACAATTCAAAATCTACATTTAATGATTACAGTTTTTTGTTTAAAATAACCAGAGTCTGCGTTTAATGACTACAGTTTTGACTGCATGTATTTAATTAGCCTTTTTTTGTTTTAAATTCAGGGTCTTAATTTGCAAGATTGGTGCAGGATTGGTACTTGTTTGATTTATTTGTTTATTTACTGCTAATTTTGTTAATATTATGCTTTTACATCAGCTTGTTAGAAATGGTAATAAACCAATTTAGACCATGTTTCATGACTTGCTTGCACTAATAACTACATGTAGCCAAAAACTCTGATCGGTTTATCTCTAGTGCTTTGTGTTCAGTCAGAGTATGCATCTCTATTTGATACAAACAGGTTCAAGCCTAAACTACCCTTGAGCTCAAACACTACCAGCAACAAGGGCCAGTGCTGATACCTAGAGAGAAAATAATACAGCATAAAGGCAATACCTAGAAATGCCCACTCAGTGCTCATACCTAGTAGACAAATAGTTTGCATTGCATAAGCACAATATGACTCATTTCAATAAAAACTTTTGATTAGTATTTTTTATTTAAATAAATTGTACTGCAACTCTTTATCTTCAAGATATGAGAAAATTCAATAATTTGTATTATATCTGATTGTCACAGGGGTTCATCAGTGCGTTGTGAGGTGCCGGTCTAAAGACAGTTGCTGTCCAAAAAAAAAAACAACAAATTTTGTTGATTTTGTGTTTTCAACATAATTTAAACTTGACTGCTACCATTTACATTGTATGCAAATCTCATGATGAATGGACCAATAGAAATACTCCAAAATCAATTGGAAAAACCTCTGGTTCCATTGACTTACATTAAGTGTAAAGCCTCTCCTGTAAAGTTGCCATTTTGGAGATACTTGTTTTGCTTTGGACAGCGGCAATAAGCAACACATTTGAATCAATTACATTATTAATTAAATAGTACATTATAATTCTTAGATAACCTGCCAATGCAAATAGATGTATCTTCTTAGATAGCCTGCCAATGCAAATGTTTCTACATATGTCCTCCTGTAAATCCTATGTATATATCTTGTGTATGTTTTGTATAGTCCTTTATATATTTCAGTTTTAATTATATGTATATTTTCTAGCTTATTTTTACTTTAATATTGTCTATTTATTCTATGTTTGCACTGTTTTACATATATAATGCTGCCCTGCTGTAGAGTTGTATCTGAGCCTCACCCCAAGCATTTCAATGCATGTTATGTCCTGACATGATGTGCAAATGACAAATAAACTTGACATTTAAACTATGATAAATGTTCAATGAAAAACATGAAATCAAATCAAAATTTATTTGTAGAGCACATTTAACAACTGATGTCATAACAAAGCAGCTTTACAGGAATTTAGTGATGAGAAAGGTTGAATAGAGCACAAATAAGCAGAAGACCCCACTGAATCTAGCAAAATATGAGATCCTAAGATGAGTCAAGCTGTTTTCTAAAGAATCGTAATCAAATCAGACTGTTGTAAGACTTAGACCTGTAGAGTTCTTTGTAGAGGATGCATTCACTTGCATTCACTGGCAGACTGGATGCATACTTTCCACACAATCGTTAACTGTATACACTGAAAATCTAAAACCAGTACCTCGTGAGACACCTTATCTCATTACTGCGTTCGACTTCAAAGAAGTACAACCACTACTGACTCCTGTACACACAGCTTGATCTCCATAGACAAGTATTGCCTCTAGAGTGGGACGCTCTGCAGCAGCTGCAGGTGAGCCTAATTCAATATGCCCAACACCAGGTGTTTAAAAAAAGCGATAAAGAGCCCCCCATCACTGGACTGTGGAACAGCGGAACTGGGATGGAGTACCATCAAATAACTTTGTAACCCAGAACTAACTGTCCGATATCAGGACCTCACTTATGTTCTTAATGAATGTAAACAGTTGTTAGTTGGTAGATGAACTGTTAGATGAGCAGTTGCACAAACATTGTCATTTGCTGGCATTCTGGTAAAAGTACATTTTCTGCCTGAAACCGTACCAGAATATCCCAGAAATCATCTGTGTCTCTGTTTCCAGTACAGCTTAACACAGGGTGTTTTTCTGTGGCACTGTCAGGGGAAATCTTGGTGAAATTAGAGCATATCCTCCTCTCCAGGTATCACTCCACTGGATGCTCGCCTAAATTGGCCACCTATGTGGAAGATGACATTGTTTTGTGTACAGCCTAGTAATGCAAAGCCCTGACAGAACACCTTTAAAAAATACACATGTTGCTGTGTGTGGGTATATATATATATGCTGTTATTGTTGGGCTGGGGAGCAGCTCTAGCCTAAATCTTTGTTTGGCTCTGCAGTTTTTCACAGAACGCATGTGACAGCGTTACATTCTAATGGAGATGAGAGTTTCTTTTTTTTCTTTGGTTTGTTTGTTTGTTTGTTTTGTTTCAATCAAAGAAATGAATGGTTTGATCCGTCCATTCATCTTTTTTGTTGAACGTAACCTGATTTGGGGGGGATTGGGAGATGTGTTATTACAAAGGGGAAATGCCAGGGGGAATTGACATTTGGAACTTGCTATTAAGCCCACCAATAATTCATATTTTGTTTGCTGGTGCTTTTGTTGAATAAGCGAAGGTTCTAATTAAGACAGTAAGCTGCCACAACTTGATTGCCACTTAATTCATATCGTAATTTGGCAACATTCCAGCCGTGCGTCTTTTTAAAAGCGTGCGCTTCCACCAAGCACTTGGCTGGTTGACAGAATCGCACACCAGAGAAGATAATGTGAACTCATAAATGTAATGACAGTGCCCATGGATATATGAAATATGGACGCTTGCCCAATTTTTAATCTTGATTTGGTACATGGAGGAATGATGTTGTGTCGCAGTCAATACTTCCTGCAGTGCATTTTTTTTTTCTTTCTTTTTTTTTGCCTGGGATTCCATGCGTGCTGGGAAAGCAGAAGAAGCAACAATTGCAAACTTTGCATATGACGTGAAGATAAATTTGATGGTTTATTTTTTGCTCCCTGTCTCCTCTCAGGCACTCCAGTAGATTATTTAGTATTAGGAGTAGACTCTAGTGTAAAGACCCACATAACAGGGTCGAATAGGGTTGTTTGGACTGATGCTAGTAAATCACTGGATTTAAATCCTTCAAAACTCTAGAGCACAGAAAAATCACATAATGCAAAAAACTCTATACAACTCTATAAAACTTTGAGTTATGTTGTTCTCCTTTATCTGTATATACAATCCTGGCATTTCTGAGCTCATAGGCTCCTCCCCACACAAAAATGACTAACAGTTAATAAAAATAATTATGGATGTTACTTATTTACTCTGTTTTAATGACTGAAACTAGAAGATGCAAGTCTCAAGGCATGTAACTCCACTAGCATATAATCTCAACCATAATATTTATGTTAGGTAACAGTTATATAACGTTTTAAAATCAATAATTTTGGACACATCATGTTGTGGGTTCACAATTCACAGGAATGAGGTGTATTATGCATAAGACGTCAGAGTGTTTCAACAGGTGACATATATACTGTGCATTCATTGTCAGCTTAAAACATATATTTAGCAGAAACATACCTGTTAGACATTTAGTATTTACTGTATCCACAATTTGCATACATCACAGCTGTCGTATCTCAGTTCAGTCTTGAGGCTGTCGTACACTTGCCGTGTCATCACGTAATGCGTCACATAGCAGAGCAGTGCTATAGGACGCCGGTACGGAGAGCCAATACATGTCAGGTTCAGGTTCATTTTTACACATGTGTACTGAATTAAAGCATTCAAGAATTTGCTACCTCTGCATAAACTGGCTGTTCTTTTAAGCTGAAAACAGCCATCAAAATAACTTTAGCTTAGCCAACAGACCATTAGCACCTTTCTGTTTACTTACAAGACTGGCTGCGTTTCTCTGCGGAAACTTTCAAGCTACTGTGACTTTCCGTGCCCACAATATGGATTTAATACAATGAAGTATGTAGTAATGGTGTGCAGGAGAACTGACCAGTGCCTGTTAAGCTACATCAAAAACAATGGTTTGCAAATGCTGTGTGGTGGCCTTTGGACATCGGCTGCATGTTCTGCTTCTCATGATTCATGTCGTTTCCAACACGGTCAGTGAAGTTGACTACTGGGTGCTGGAGTGGTCAGTCAATTGTTCTGAGAAGCAAAGCAGCTTCTTTATTTGAGTTGCAGATTCTCCTTTTGTCTGTAAGGTGATCCTGACTGCTACACATCCTTACAGACCCACAGCAATGAGTCATCCTCTCACAGTGGAAGGATGGAAACACCTTTTGATTATATGGAAACCTGTGAAAGCACTGTGCACTTAGGAGTCCCATCTTCTCGCTATTGTGTGAACCTCAGATTTAGAAACTCCTGTTTTTCTCTGTTCTGTGCTTATATATGTGCTTATTCTTGTATGTAATCTCTTCCGAAATGTCCCCTGACAGGCTGTTTTGGCTGGAAATAAATGAACAACAGTTTTTTTTTGTACAGTACTATATATTGTAAAGGAATATATATAATTGCTTTTGTTTTCCAGCTTGACCTTTGACTTTGATTATGACTAAGCTATCATAAGCGCTCTTGTCATCTGTTTGAGCAAATTTGCTCTTTATTTCCTTAAAAAAAAAGAAAGAAGCAGAGCTGCTGCAGTCACGCATCTATGTCAGATGCCAAACGTTAATAAATGCTGAAGGTCTGTTTTCATGGCCTGATGTGCTAAGAAGTTCAAATGTAGTGTTTAGCACAACCTTGTCAATCAAGCCTTTGGCTTTTCAGCATCTGACAGTGTGCTTGTCTGTTCCTCAAAGCGACATGAGCACTTTCCCACATTTCATGTGTGTTTCAGCCAGATGCTTTTTTTTTTTCTTTCTCAAACGCACGCGCTCACTCGCGCGCACACGTACCTGCCCTGAGCTGTGTTCAGATTCATACTGGATGCAGCACAAAAAGAAAGAGAAACAAGCGCTCTGCAGTTTGTAAAAGCAACTATGGCCTTTGTGTTTAAAGATTTGAACTCATCTGATAGGTGCCGGATTAAATGTCCAGTTTCTGTGATTATAGCCTTGAAGCAACAATGACCAATCACAGCATCTAGTTACAGGCGGGTGGTCGAAGTTTTCTTTTTTTTTTTTTTTCTTTTTATCTCCATCTCCATCTCCACCCCCTCACATGCATTCATGAAACACAGCTTTGCTGCTGCTGTTTTAAAGCTCGACTTTGAAGCGTATCTCGGCAGACTGACATCAGACTGAAACTCGCGCTCTGAAACCCGGGTGTACTTAAATAATGAGGGTTAGATGTAGTGAACCTCTCGTGTCAGGATTCAGGTGCAAACAAGATGCGTTCTGTTGGAAAAGGCGGGCAAAACTGGCATAATGGTGTTCTGTTTACGATGCAGCTCAAAAAACTACTCCCCTTCATACATACACAGTTAAGGGCGCATAGAGCAAAACATAAGAGGACTGTGCAACGCTAAATGAGAGGAGCTATTTAAAATGCAGGGCAAATTATTCCATTTACTAAGGTGGCCAGCGTTTGCTTGAATCTTCTCTACATCTTCAAACTGGTCTTATAAATGAGGGGTAGTGTTTCGAAGCCATGTTGTTGGGACACTTCCTTTAACAATGATAGCAGTCATACAGACTAGATGGAGGCAGAGGCTGAAAGAGTATTTACCAACAGAATAAGACTGTTACTCTCCTGGAGATCGCACCTTACCAAATTCTTTCTCTTTTACTCTTTTTAAATGCATTAAGAGTGCATACTATAGCCATATTAATGCATATTTAACATTGTGGCTTCTCATGTACAATCTCACCCCTCCAAAAAAAACTATGCCCAGTTGCTACAGATAAATCAAAACAAGTAAAAATTAATTAATGAATTAATTAAAAAAAATAAATAAAAATAATATATATATATATATATATATATATATATATATATATATATATATATATATATATATATATATATCTTAAATCTGAAGTCCACAGGTATTTGTCCATCTTTCCACTGTAAGAGCCTAGCACTGTGGCTCTGAAAGGATGTGTAGCTGTCAAGAATCTGTTACTAAGAAAAGAACAGGCTAGTAAAAAAAGAAGTCAAGTAAATCAGTTGCTGGTGTTTTCATAACAATGAACTGACCACACTGAGTCCAGACCTCAACATCATTGAATGAGTTTGGGATTATTTGCATCATGAGTTAGTAAACCTTTGGGAATTGATACTAATATTCTATAATAATAATAATAATAATAATAATAATAATAATAATAATAATAATAATAATAATAATAAATATATTCTGTTTATACATAAAAAAAATTCAAGGATCTCCAAACTGGAAAAACACTCATACATATATATATACACATCTCATTGCTATCCAAAAACACTATTTAAACGTATCTGCTTTTAGCATTGTGTGAATAAAAAGGCAAACACGTTGCTTTTAGCTTTTTTCTTGAGGTTAAAAATAAATAACAATAATAAAATGGACCTAAAGGCCGTTTTGACTGGAAACTAAAGAAATATGTGAAGAAAGATCTCTGACTCGCACGGTACTAGAAGTCATATTGTTCTGGTCAAATCAATGTAAACCTGAGCTTCCACTGGTTCTGTCTACCAGTCACCTTTTGCAAAAATAGCATGTGAATCCCCAGCACGGCCCCCGCCCTCCCTCAGAAAGCACTTAGTTTTCCCCAGCAGCCCTGCAGCGAGAAAAGCACTACCTGAATCGAACTGATTGTATACAAGTTACCACTTTGAGAAATACATTCTTGACAGCTGAAGAACAATGGTTCAGATGAAGTCAAATGATCCAAATGAAACCATCGGAGTGGACTGGTACAGGGGAATATGTGAACAAAATGGTGATGGATAACCTTGACTTTTGTACTGAATCATCATTTCTGGTGGAGCCTGATGCTGACAGAATCTCAGCTGTAGCCTGTACCGATGGATTATAACCAGTGTCGAGGGGCCTGAGAGATAAAAGGCTGAGAACTAGCACTCCAGAGGAAGGGGAAGAATATTACTGTTCGTCTAGCTGTTCTACTGACAACATGAAATTTTTTATTTTTTATTTTTTGTGCACCCACAACCATGAAGCTGTTTTGATTCAGTTATTATGGAGTCCTGCTTTGCTTTACTGGTGACATTTTATTTTCAGCAACTCTTTTTCAGATTAAATAATTACTCAGTTGGCTGTCAGTGGCATATCAACAACATATAAATGATGTAGCAGCAGTGAAGCATCTGAATATGTTCAGAAGAGACACTTTTGATTAACTGAAAATAAGATGTGTTTACAATCTGCTGTATTCAGTAGTTTTTCACTTTGAAGGGTCGAAGTTCATATCTGCAGAAGTCACTAAACATGTAGCAGGTAAAAGACCGACCATCTAAACATCATCAATAATCCTGTAACTGGAGTTGACTGTAACTGGATTAGGTTTTGAGTTGAGGTTAAAGTTAGGACCAGGAGTGGGGCCAGGGTGAAGGTTAGTATTAGGTTTTGGGTTGGGGCTAAAGTTAGGGCCAGGCTTAGGTTTTGGGTTGGGGTTAATGTTAGGACCAGGATTAGGGCCAGGATAGGGTTAGGATTAGCTTTAGGGGTTGATGCTAAATTTAGGGTCAGGATTAGGGCCAGGATAGAAGTTAGGATCACATTTTGAGTTGAGGTTAATGTTAGGTTCAGGATTAGGGGTGAGGGGGAGGTTATCATTTCGTTTTGTGTTTGGTTAAAGTTTGAGTCAGGATTAGGGGCGGGGGAAGGTTAGGATTACATTTTGTGTTTAATTAAGGTTAGGGTCAGGATTAAGGCCAGGGTGAGGGTTAGATTTCGGGTTGGGGTTAATGTTAGGACCAGGGCCATGGTTGGGGGTGGGATTAGGTTTTGGGATGTGTTTATTGTTAAACCAGGATTAGGGTCAAGGTGGGGGTTAGGATTAGATTTTGGGTTAAGGTTAATGTTAGGACTAAGATTAGGGTCAGGGTGGGGACCAGGGTGGTGGGTTAAGATTAGGTTTTGGGTTTGGTTAAGGGTAGGGTCAGGATTAGGGCCAAGGTTGGGGTAAAGATTAGATTTTGGGTTAAGGTTCATTTTAGGACTAAGAACTGGGTCAAGATGGGTTAGGATTAGGATTATGTTTTGGGTTGGGGTAAAGATTAGGGCCAGGGTGAGGGTTAGGATGAGGTTTTGGGTTGACGTTAAGGTTGTGATAAGGATTAGGGCCAGGGTTAGAGTTAGATTTTGGGTTGAGGTTAGGATCAGCACCAGGTTTTAGGTAAGGTCAGGTTTTGCTTAATGAAAGTAACAAATTAATTCTACTTCATGCAACATATAAATACTGTATATAGCTACTTCATTAACAGTAGATCTTCAAGTTATTTCTACTTCTATGCTTCATTACTGCTGCTTCACTGATGTGTTGTGGATGTGTTAACTCTGTTAACACACAATCTGTTAAACGATTATTAATTATAGCTGCAAAGAACCACTCAAAAGAAAGTGTTGCTCTTTCCCTCAATGCCATTTATCTCAGGTACAGATCAAGCCTTTCAGATGACAATATTTTAGCCAACTTAAACAAAGAAAAGCTGCGCCTATGCCTACCCCTGCCAACCAGGGTTACAGAGGTGACTGGAATTTTATTTTAGAGTGACTAACTTTGACTTGTCAGGCTGTTGCAACCTGCCATTATTTCAAATGTATCTACAGGGTCTCCCCTGCTACCTGTTAAAAAGCAGACTGAAGTCCTGTATAATTTTCCCATCTTCGCCGCTCCCTGTGTGCTAAATTGCATTGGAAGATGGATTTTTGGCATCTGAGGCTGTCAGGTGTCCACCAGGGAAGACTTTATGCACTGCTACACCTGCTATGAAAGTGAATTCTGCTGGGATGGAGAGGAATCAAAGTGTTGAGTCAAGTGCTGCCACTCCAGGAAGGCGCTGGTCATTTTTCTTTGTCAGATTGTTATATTCCTTACAACACTGTACTTCCGATGCTTTGGGTATTTCCTTGTCTCCTGGTTATGCAAATGCATTCTTGGCTATTCTCCAATGAGATCGGCACAATCATTAGATTAGGGACGTACAAACGGAAGCAGCTCTTGCCTCGGAAATGGACCAGAGCCCTAGTAATGCATATTAAAAGACTTTTCTCCAGAGCATACATTCCGGAGTAAAACACTGCTAGTCCAGGAGATTCTATAAGCTAGCACAGAGGAGATTTGAGAAAAGCTATTTCAGTCATTGTGCTGGATACTGATATTCATTTGTATAAGTTAGATCTACTTCTGGGTCAGTAAATTGCGTTCTCTGCCATGCGGGATTAGTTGGTAAGGATTAAGGTGGATTCTAAGGAGTTCTGCTCCGAACGAAGGGAAATCATCTCTCGGCACAGGTTAATTACTTGACAATAAGATATAGACTTTGACACCTTATCGTTAATGAATGCACGCAAATTTTACCAACTGATTTGTTGTACATTAGTTCATCTTTGGTGTAACTGTACAAGCACAAGTTACATTCAATTTGAGCAGAATGTATTTTTAACAAGTGGATAAATGCCTGATTTGGGTTAAGGCAGCTCTATTTCTTAAAGCTGGGAGAAGTAGCATCACTGAATATGGAGAAAAAAGAACAGTGGTGTTGATGGGCCATTGTGCGACACTGTAAAGCCTGAAATAATCATTTAACCACCAAATGTGCCAGGACGGATTTTACAGGAGTTTGTCTAACAATATCACACATCTGTACTTTTTAAAGTTACACTTACAGACTGGCTCAAATTGAAATCTCAACATTAACATTACACTAATAGAAATGTATTGTCTATAGCAAATAATTCACTGACGTCCTCTGAAGACATATCCGTTACCTCCTTTTGACCAAATTAGAGATGGACCGATCAGCGTTTTTGAGGTCGATTTCGATCGCCGATCACCTTTCAGCGCGATCAGCTGATAGCCCATACCGATTGAGGGTGGGGTATACACCATGGCAGGGCTACATGTAGTTATTAGTGCAAGCAAGTCATGAAACATGGTCTAAACTGGTTTATCACCATTATTAAAGAGCTCATGTGAAACAGCATAATATTTTAAACAAAATTAGCAGTAAATAAACAAAGTAAATCAAACAAATATCACCAATACTGCAATCATTACATTTAGACTCTTAAATTAAAACTACAAAAGCTAATTAAATAAATGCAGTAAAAACTGCAGTCATTAAACGCAGACTCACGCAGAATTGTTGCTGCTGTTCTGTTCGTACCGGTCAGATCTGGTCAGCACGGTGTTCTGGGTTATTAGTTTTGTGCTAGCTGCGCGTGCTAGCTCTGCTGTTTGCTGATACTCACTGTATTCAGCCGCGTGCAGTGCTGTATCAGATTAGTAGTGTTAAATGTGTTTGTCTTGGTTCCTCAATAAAACACACTGATTTTACACATTTTAAAAATAGTCCTGGATGAGACTATGTCACATACAGTAAACACTGCCAGACGGAGGACATGCTTTAGTCAGTCTGCGGAAAATGAAAGGGAATGTATTTCCCCCTAGCGGTTCAGATAGGAATTGCAGGCAACTGGCCGGAGGGGGTTTCAAGGAAGTCCCCTCTTCCTGGATGAAACGCTAGCTGGAAATACAGAAATTAAGCTCATTTGTTTAACGCCATTGATTGGCTCTCGGGATAGGCTAAATTGGAGAATTATCGGCCGATTGCCAATCATATATTTTAAATAAAACTCGGCTGATATCGATCCTTAGGTGATCAATCCTTCCATCTCTAGACCAAATACTTTTTTAGCGCTCTTGAAAACGTCAGATTTATCCACTTGGGGAGTTTGGAAGCATAATCAACGTTAAATGTGTGCAATTGCATATTTTTGCCAGAGGTCTCAAAATTCTACACGGCATTGCATTGAATAATCAAAAGTCAATGAGTGATAACATTTGTAATGACAGTATCAAGACTACAGAATAATAGACAAGAATGATGGACATAGAGATAGAATTCAGAACTATTTGCCACTGGTGTTTGCACACAGCGGAATTTGACCTCCGCATTTAACCCATCCGTGCAGTGAAACACTCACATACGTACACACTAGTGAACATACACACTAGGGGGCAGTAATCCCTAACCTTCAGTCCACAACTGCCCGCGTGATCATAGTAATAACTGCGCACATAGCAATCCTCCTATACATGCACACATATAAAAAAAAAATGCAGCAACTATATATTCCATTTGCTTTATAAGTGCTGATACAGTTAATAAGCACCTCCCAAAAATATAAAACACAGCTTACCCAGTACAGTAGTAGCTACTATTGAGGAGGACAGTGTTTTATGAAAACAAATGATTTCATGAAACAATATATATATATATATATATATATATATATATATATATATATATATATATATATATATATATATATATATATATATATATATATATATATATATCAAAGTCAAAGTCAACTTTATTGTCATTCAGACTTTACAACTGAGTGCATAGCTGAACAAGATTGTGTTTCTCCAAACTCCAATGTGCAGATATATAAAAACATAAGACATACAACTAACATGAGAAATAACAACATAACAAATACATAACAACATGACAGTGTAGTGGAGAATATAGAAAGAGTATGTGTAATAAATAGTGAGATATACTCTAAATAGATAGATATACTGTAAAAAAAAGTGTTTTTGCAGACGTATTGCACTTAAAGGAAATATATATATATATATATATATATATATATATATATATATATATATATATATATATATATATATATATATATATATATATATATTGCACAGTACTGACAAAATATTGCACACTGTAACAATGTAAACATAACACTGTAAATAAACATTTTAAGGTGTAAGAGTGCTTAGGTTTAGAAAGAAACAATGAGTCTATTGCACAAAATTAGTAGCATTAAGTGGAGGACCACCTGAGAATGAAGTAGGTATATGTTCAATTAATTAGGATGTAGATATTATGTATTTGAGATTAAATTGGGGCGTTTCTGTTGCAAATGGTATGTAAATAAGGCACTTGTGTGACAGGAGTTTCCATGCACTGAAGCTGATTCATCAGTTGTGCCCAAATCACTGCTTGTTCCCTTGATGTACAACGGTTTCCAGAATCAGACACAAAGTGCTTTGTACATCATTTGGGACTAATCAGCACTCATTTAAATGTTTAAACTTTTACAAATATCTCCATATACACACTGCCTATGTAAATTATACATCATTATGCATCTATACATATATATGCATATATAGTTTGATATTATGGTCTGGGAGACGCAGAGATGTCCTCGTCAGTCATTGAAACAAGCTTAAAAAAGTGTGAATTCTAAGTCAAATGACAATAAAACCCACTTGACTTGACATCACATTTGATAATATCTTTTATTATTTTTTTTAAAATTTGACAACGTTTTTGTTGAATAATGAAAATAAACATCAATGCAATGTTATAAATATATAATAAATTAAAAAATAATCATTTAGATAGACAGAGTCTCTAGATTTGAATAACAGGCCTTATATAGAAAACTTGTGTATCATTCAGGCGATGATGCACCAAAGTTCAGAACTCATTAAGAAATGCTGCAGTCATCCAGATATTAAATATTCAGCACACTCTCTGACTGGACCATAGCTTTCTGAAGGTCGCGCATGGGGTGAAGTTTCCATCTTAGGGCTCTATCTACCCTGAGCAGGGTGTACATCTGCCAACATGTCAGGTGGACACAGCTTGGGGAGGAGCTCAGCGGAGGGAAAAGACCGGCCAATCGATCTTTCAGCCTCCAGATGCACATGATTGCCTCACAAGCCTCCCTAAGTGGAGCGTGTGACGTGATTGAACAATCAGCCACATTACCCCTGAGAAATATGACTACCTAACCTCCACCAACCCAACCCCCCCGCCGCCCCCCCCACCACCACCACCCGACTCACACATGCCCTAAGCCATGCTTACTATACACTCTTGTCAAAAAGGGTTTTCTGCTTTTTTAAATAAAATATATGAATGGGCAGAACCTCCACATAATGTAAAGGTTATGGCCCAAAGATCTTCATATATATATTAGGGCTGAAACGATTTCTTCAGGTACTCGAGTAACTCGATTACAAAAAATCCTCGAAGCAAATTCTTTGCCTTGAAGATTCGTTTAATCCATACAACCATATACAGTGCACGGATGACTTTTACTGTTGCACAGCGCGCGCTTACGGTGTTGCTAGGTGACACGAAGAAGACGTGATTTGATGGCGCGGATTGCAAAATAGAGAAAAAGAGAGAGAGAATACCAAAAAGACAAACCCAAAAGACGGGTCAGAGAAAACCATACACAGTATCCAAAGTCTACTGTAAAACTGAACTAGCTGAGGGAGCCGTTACTGAACGTAAACCTGAAGAAAGACGTGGCTGAAGTTAGATTCTTATGTGAATTCCGTCTTTCCACCTTAAATGCTGCAGCAGTTAGAGGCGGTGGAATGTAACTTCTATATCATTTAAGGTGGAACGAGGTATTCAAATAAGTAGCTTACTTCAGAAAGCAGGCAACTGAGCTTTCCCAGCAAACCGATAGGGAGTCTGCTACGGTAACCCCTAGCCGAGCAGGACACCAGTGTCTCAGCATCTGAGCAGAAACAGTCCATCTACATGTCCAGTCCACAGAGCGGAGCGACACACAGTAACTATAACATTTATCTTAAGTCTGTGTGATGGCGAGCTGAGATAAAGGCTAGTAAAGCGTGTATGTTAGTTATGGTTATATGTAATGATTAGTTAAGAACATAAGTCTGTGTGATGGCGAGTTGTGTTTGTAAATGATCTAAGCTTTGCTAAAAAACATAACCACAAAAAATAAAAGCCTGAGCTTTATTTACATTACTGTTTTGATCACAAACAAACACACACTCACAAGAACACCCCTCACACACCCTCCTCCCTCAGAGTGATTCATAAAATACACAGTAAACTAAATATCAAGGGGTGTTTGTGGCAATTTGGAGCCTAAAATGCACCAAATCCAATACAGCGATAATATTCAGTTTAGTTTGTTTACACTAAGTGAGTCAGCAAGTGTAGGACAAGCTTCAACATAGTAACTGAGTGTAAGTTATGAACTATATATATAGGCCAAGTAATACATTTCAATAATAGTATTTATTAAAATGTTTTCTTTAAAACTGTACCATATGCAATTTAAACAATACAATATTAAGAAACCTGTTTTATTTGATCTTATATATTTACTATTTATCTTTAATTTAAAAAACGTATATTTAATCAGATTACTAAATTAATCGATGGAATAATCGATAGAATACTCAATTACTAAAATAATCGACAGCTGTAGCCCTAATGTGTATATATATATATATATATATATATATATATATATATATATATATATATATATATATATATAAATAACCTCTAGGAACCAAGGTCTATGAGCATAGGTCAGCCTTCATAGACCTTGGTTCCTAGAGGTTTTTCCTAGAAGCCCAAGATCCTTTTAAAAACCTTCCCAGTGTGAATTCCCACAAATGACCCGTGATAGCTTCCCCGGCTTTAAAGTTCCAGAGGGAAGAAGCAGCATTAGCCATGAAGAAAACGGTCACTGCACCAAGACAATAAAGACAGAGACTAAAATATTCCAAGTGCTAAGTGCTTAGGTGGCGCTTAAGGGAACTTACAAATGTAGAACATATTTTCCCTCGTGTGAATTCCCAAGATTTTAAGTCTAGCTAAGCATAGATGCCTTAACACGTTAAGACTAATATCCCAGGCCTTAATTAATTTCTACAGGTGTATTCCACCTAGAATAAACCAAGCGGTTCACTCAGCCATAAACATCAAGCTCTCGGGCTGAAGAGCACTCTTTAAAAAATCTCTTGTTTTTTTGTAGGTATGAAAAGTGATTACACAATGTTATTGTGCAATTAATTACTTTAATTGATAATAGAATTCTGCAGTCAGCAGGAATCACTACAGGTCCTCAAATCTAATTAGAGCTTCTTTGATTGCTCACTGTTGATATGTTGTTTAGCAACACGGTTTTTCATTAAGCACCAACTTTGCGCGTCATTGTACATCGTTGTGTCATCTGAGCTTCCAATGAGCGGCAGACCAACTTTTCAATTCTCCGATTTGTCAGTCATTATTCATACTTTACAATACTTATTCACGACTGTTTGTTTATGTGCATTTTGATAAGCGACCAATGCAATTTTTCTTTTTTTTCTTTTTTTTTTTTTTAAATGATGCTCCTTAATAAGAAGACAGGTGGTTTGTCACCCCAAGACTTGAAAATGATTTGAAAAGAAATAACTCGCGCTTCTAGACTTAGTAACATCTGCACCTAATTAAGCACACAAGGTTGTAGTAATTAAGCAAGCCACTGGAGATAGAATTGATAACATTATTTATAGGTCCATCACTACTGCTGAGCTGCCCGCCCACCTCGCTGGCTGGTGCGAACCATCTTTCAGCAGCAAATGCGGAAAAAAGAAGAAGAAGAAGAAAAAAAAAAAAGCAGACAAAACAGAAGCTTTCCAAAGGAGATTATTCATCCTGACGCGTTTTGGCCTTGAAAACATTAAAAAAAGTGACATCAGCTCCAAGGACGGCACGGTAAGCTTCTATTCACTCAGTTCGAGTTGCTTTCCTTTTCTTTTCATCTTTGAAAGGAAGCTGGTATTAATGAGAGTAATGTCTTAATTATTTAGTTAATGACCTTGAGCTAGTGACTCATTTAGTATTAATGATGCATTGTTATAAATCACGCCGATGATAATGGTCAAACACAGCGGCATCAAAAGTGAATGTCAAGACCGCGCAAGCGCGTCGCTCATAAACTATTTATCCTGAAAAGCAGAGGGACACACTTAACATTTGTTTGGCCTTCAGTCCTAGCCGGCATGCCGCTGCATCTATCTGAAGGGAAATTCACCTCTGGAGCCAAGCTTGTTCACCTGGCGGCGAGCTTGGGGCGGTAGACTGTGGAAGAATTACCAAAACAATTTCAGGGCGCCCCCCGAAAAACAATCAGTCTCCAATTAACAAGCCAACAGCTTGTAGGAACATCGCCTATGGTTGAGCTTAATTTTGCAGAGCTGATGTTCATTTACATAAATGCACAGCAATTGTTGGTATTCCCACCCATCCACCTCTCTCTGTAGTGAAAGCAGAGGCATTCATGTCAAGGAAAGCAAACTTTAATGAGTGATGACGCCTTGGCAGTGGCGTTCTCCAAACAAATGGTAAAATCGTGCTGAGCTACGGAGAGCAGGCGAGCGTCAGGGGCTTCGCAGGGTTGCAGGTTTACTCTCCATGCCGTAGAAATCCTTGCATCTTGTCGTTTTAAGAAGCCTTGCTCAACAGGCCTGACGGATCGGATGTGGATTCTCTGGATCTGAGCTCTCTGGAACTCTCAGGTGTACGGAGTTGTAATTAGAGTAAACGCGGTGACACCGATGCCATGTTTAAGCTAAATCTCGCCGGGCACGGCTTCGCCTTCTTGCAACATGGCAGCAACACCTCTCTTCGCTGTTTCAAAAAGGATTATACAAGGTGAAAGTGGCTATGAGCAAAGCTTAGGTGTAATGGTGACTTCAAATAAAAAAAAATAAAATAAAAAGTTTGCTAAAGCTCAGGGATGGTGAGGTGCAAAGAGGTTTCTTTCAGGTGGTCAAGACAGCGGCGCGCATCCCTGCAATTGTCTCGCTGATGGACACGGAACTTGACACTTAAGAGTAGACTTCCTTTTCTTTCGCGCTATTGACTGGCAGTGTGAAATCAACCTGGGTGGGCTGCTACTCCTGAGCTTATCTATTTGTTTTCACTCATTTTCATGAGGCAGGACTAAAAAGAAAGTGACAGCACTAAAGGAGCAGTGCTGTCTCACGAGCCCCTCACATAGTTCTTTTAGAGTGATGAGTGAAACCAGCATGCCAAGACTCTGACAAGCAAGAAATGATCTTTCACACGGAATGCGGTGTCGGAGTGAGATTGAATGCATATTTTGATAGATTTACAGTATCCCAGAGGTGTTATAACGGGGTAAAAATTGAAAGCGCCTGATAATAATTTAGAAGGAAGTTTACCTGTCGTATGCTGATTCCCTAATGTTGCGTGAGCCGCCGGCGGCTCTAAGCTCGGGGAGGCATTGTCGAGGTTTGGAAGCCACTCCAAGGGATTTGTAAAGTAGGCTTTTTGTTTGCATTAGGCTCCGCGAGCATTGCATTACAATGTGTAGTTGAAGGAGTGCAAGAAATCAAATAATAGTAATTTTTACAGCAACAATGGTTTAAAACAGTTTTCTGCCACGCTGGTTGAAGGGTGAATATATCAGGCGCAGCATGGCGGGGTGCAAAAGGTTGTATTACACCACCAAATAAAATCCACTCGTATTTTCTCAAACTGATACATGAACACACTGCTAGTCGATACTCTGCACTTGATTCCAGCACATAAATGCTTTACTTGTCTGTTTCTGCCATTTGGAGTGTATTTGGAAGTTGGAGTCAGTGTTCACTAGCATGTCTAGTTATTCTAGCTCATCTATGTAAGGCATCTATAGGGGAGCTTATCTGAATCTATACACTCTTATCTTGAATTAGTTGAATTGTATGGAAGTTTTTACACAAGGTGAAACTAAAACTGGTCAAGTTGTATTAACACAGATCCTCAATTGGATGCAGTAGACAAATCAAGTTTACGTTAGCAGTCTCTTTTCTCAAGTCTAAGTAGCAATTAACTATTTTAAGTGAAACATACAAAAATATATTAGAAATAAATACAACATTGTCTCTGTTTATAACAGCTTGTTAATGAAAGTAATGTTTTTTTGTAATTTAATTAATTACTTTTTAATGAATTACGCTGAATAAAATGGATTGTATTGACATTGACATTGATACTGCACTTGATTTCATTTTACTTGTCTGTTACTGCCATTTGGAGTTTATTTGGAAGGTGGAGTCAATGTTCACTACCATGTCTTGTTATTCTAGCTCATGTAAGGCATCCATTGGGGAGTTTATCTAACTCTATACACTCTTGTCCTGAATTAGATGAAGTGCATGGAAACTTGTTGCCTTGAACAATTCAAGTTTTTACACAAAGTGAAACTAAACAGGTTCAGTTAACACAGATCCTCAATTGAATGCAGTAAATCAAGTTTACATTAGCAGTCTATCTCTTTCCTGAAGTCTAAGTATCAAATAACTATTTTAAGTTAAATATACAAAAATATATAGCAAATAAATACAATATAATTTATCTCAGTTTAAAATAGCTTGTTAATGTGAGTAAGGTTTTCTTGTAATTATTTTTAATTCATTATGTTGAATTAAATCTGCTTGTATTTTTTCAGACTCATACATGGATGCATCGTAAGTCTTAACTGCACTTGATTCCAGCACATGAATGCTTTACTTGTCTGTTTTTTCCATTTTTTTTATTTGGTTTATTTGGAGAAATGTTTACTTGTGTGTCTAGTTATTTTAGTTCATCTATGTAAGGCATCCATAGTGGAGCTTTTCATAATCTATAGGTAAGAGGAGAAATGGCCAGTTATGGGAAAAAAAGTCCAGATGGAATGATAGCTATCTAGATATCTGTTTGTGTAAGCTGTCATAGAATGCATTTAATTAGTATTTTAAAGTGTTCTCTAATGTCTTAATAGAAGGTATGATTTGGCCCTAGAATAAAAGCTGTTTTAAATATAAATATTTTTCTGCTCCAATTTGATGCAAATTGTCACTGAAATGATTTGTTCAATCAACGTTGTTAGTTTTCTCTTTACATTTCACTCCAGACGGTTTCTCAAAGAACAATTCTGAACAAACACAGACAAGTACATAAGATAGACCTCCGTGTAAAAGAGTACAATTATTTATTTACTAGTTACTTGGAGCTTGTTAGTAGTTAACATTACCTCTACCAAGTATTTGTATTCAATCTTAACAATAACACAATTAATAATTAAAGTGAGCTTATTATAAAACTTTCAGTTGCTACTTACAGACTGTGGTTGAGTTTGTGAAGCTAGTAAAGTTAAACTGACCTTCATTTCAGTCTCTTCAGTGTTGAACGCTGAATCTATTTAATATTGTTATAAGGTATGAGAAACTGTCCGGAGTGAAATGTGTAAACTAATAGCGTTGAATGAATGTTGTCAGGAATGATGTTGTATGTGTGGGTGGTGTAGGCGAGTTTCTATAAGCTTATTTTTATTATTTTTCTGTTCCATCGTAAATGGAGCTGCAGTTAAGTTCTGGCACCTGTACAAGCTGTACACTTTAAGGTGGAACAGAACATAGATGATGATCAGGTGTGAAAAGTAACAAAGTCCCCTTCACTGCCTGGAAAGGTACAATTCTGTACATACAGTCTGCTATTGGGGGGGAATTAAAAAAAAAAAAAAAAAAAAAAAAAAAAATATATATATATATATATATATATATATATATATATATATATATATATATATATATATATATATATATTTATTTATATATATACACATAAACATATACATATATACTTATAAAGACAACCCTTTAATGCAAAACGTGGGTCAAAACTGACCTGAATAAAATTTTATTTTCTATACCTTTGCAATAAATTAATTTCATTATTCATGCTTTCATTCACTTCTCAATGTTCTCAGTTCAGTATTATTTATTATTATTATTATTATTTTCCTTTTTTAATAAAAATTCTACCCTTCAAACATGGGTCAAATGGACTTTTGTATGTTTACTATAGAAATTATAGAACTATTAACATTTGTAAACAGCTGTAATCAGAGACATGAAAATTCTGTTCATGAAGTAAATAAATAAGAATTAAAATAATGATTATTGTCAATGAACACTGGGAACATTAAATAATTAATGATTTCAATAGATTTACCAAAGAGATACTCAGCAATACATAAAATATCACAGATGAATACAGGTCAAGTTTGACCCATGTTGTGCATTGGGAGGGGGTTGTTTAGCTTGTGTATCAAAGGGTTGTGTTGAAATTCAAGTGTAAACAGTTAAGCAGGTGCCTTTCTAAAACAAACATTTTACATTTAAATAAAAGTCTAAACTGTTTTTCTAAAGCAACAAAATCTAAGCACCAGAGCACATGAACAAAAGAGACTATAAACATTCTTTAAACCAGATGCTTTAATCTGGTCTAGGAATAATCCCATAAGTTTAATTTTATAGTTTTGATGTCCTCACAGTTGTGCACTAGCTTTATTACTATTAAAATAGCCAAAACCTGTGTTGGCGTGTCCAAACTTTTAATTGATAGTATATGAAAATTGGGCTCAGTTTAAAATGCTCTTGGTAACATGGTACCCAGTGTAGCTGGAGTGAAAGGCTGGAATGACTAATGCTTGCCTGATAATGTGAGCCATTCTTAAAAAGTATGGTTGTTATCTTTAAATAGATGTTTTGTCATGTGGCATTATTTAATTTGCATGCAGTGCTTTTTAGTTTATAAACCAAACAAATGATTTATATATTTAAATATCGATGCTTCCCAATGAAAAACATGTTTCTATATGTACAAACCAATAAAAATGCTTCAAACTGTTTGGAAAAGATCTGGTTCTATTGACTTAAACTGAAAGTAAGGACTGGTTCTCTCCAGTAAACTTGAGATTTTGCAGATACATGTTTTTCTTTGGACAGCAACGATATATAAATATTTCTTTTCCCTGCTATTTTCCTGCTCTGAAGTAAATAGGTTTAAAGACTGAGGCTTAAGTTTCTGTTAAACTTCTTTAAATAGGTGAATTTCTGCTGTTTAATCAAAGCATTAATGATTAGGTCTGTAATTAAAATGTCTAGGCTGAATAGAGACCTACATTTATTTACATCAATCAGTCAAAAAACACTGCTGATTCTGACACATGCTGAATTGGAGTGTTTTTGTTCTTTTGGCTTTGGCCCCTGAAGTGAGGCAGTAACATTAAGCGTTTAATCCTTCAGCTCTTTAAATATCCTAGTACTTCTAATTCAGGACATGCAGTAGATTAATGCATTTACCAGTAAATATAAATATCTATGTAACAGTAAGATTATTATACAACAGGTATATTTCAATGTTATACAAACCACAAACCGGGAAACTAGGGTTCCCTCAGTCTATAGGGAGACCTATACAGCCACGTAATGCAGGACAATGCCAAGGATTTTAATTGCTAAAGTTACTTTAATTTTATTGGTTGCATGCTTCTGTTGTCTGCCATTTGTTTATTTGGTTAATTTGGAAGGTGGAGTGAATGTTCACTAGTATGTCTAGTTATTTTAGCTCATCTATGTAAGGCATACATAGTGGAGCTTATCTTAATCTATAGGTAAGAGAAGAAATGGCCAGTTAAGGGAATAAACATGAAATGATAGTTATTTTCCAAGATATCTGTTTGTGTAAGCTTTCATAGAATGCATTTAATTAGTGTTTTAAAGAGTTCTCTAATTTCTTAATAGAAGGTAAGATTTGGCCCTAGAATGAAATAAGCTGTTTTAAATATAAATGTGTTAATGAGCTCTGCTCCAATTTGCTGCAAATTGTCACTGAAATGATTTGTTCAATTAAAGTTGTTAATTTTCTCTTCACATTTCACTCCAGACAGTTTCTCAAAGAACAATTCTGAGCAAACACAGACAAGTACATAAGATAGACCTTCATGTAAAAGAGTACAATTATTTAGTTAGATGTTTTATCATGTGGCATTATTTAACTTTCATGCAAGGCTTCTTAGTTTATAAACCAACCAAATAATGTATATATATTTAAATATCATTGCTGCCCAATGACAAACATGTATCCAGATGTATGAACCAATAGAAATAACAGCTTGGAAAAATAAATTCTGGTTCCATTGACTTACATTGAAAGAAAGGACTGTTTTTGTTCTCTCCAGTAAACTTGCGATTTTGCAGATACATGTTTTTCTTAGGACAGCAAAGACATATAAATATTTCTATTTACAGTCTATAGGGAGACCAATACAGCCACCTAATGCTGGACAATGCCAAGGTTTTAATAGCTAAAGTTACTTTAATGTTATTGGTTGCATGCTTCAGTTTTGCTGTGCATATGTCCTCATTGATCTCCAAATAACTGTTCCACCTGAAAATGTGCCGGTGCATGACAGCGGCCTTGAACATGTCTTAGGCACATGTATAAATGCATGAAAAATGTCTTTGTTGTTTATTTTTGTTCCATACACTGAAACTATGAAAGGAACATAACCTTTAAAATGATTCCACCCCAAAGTGAAATAAATTAATATTTCCCTCAAACATGTACCACAAGGACTGGGAGCTTTGTATTTAGTACTTTGTGCACTCTCTCTTTGCCAAGACAGCACCACTGAATCTTCTTATAGAACGCTGGAGGAGATAGAAGAACACATATAAAGGGATAGGAGAATGTGCTTTAAACCAAACCTATGGCACTTGCCTGTGAACTCTCCTCTTCAGTTCAGCCCAGAGCTATTCAAATAGGTTTAGGTCAGGGGACAGGGCTGGCCACTGTGAAAAACTTGATTCTGTGGTTTGTGAATTTGGAGGTGAGCTTTGGTTCATTGACCTGCCACAAGATACAATCACAGCCCAGTCTCATCCTGTTGGTGGAGGCAGCTGGATTATAATCTAAGATCTGTGCCGCTGAAAGATCTATTTTTGTCTGTAGAACTCAATTCTAATTAGGGCCCCATGTTTATGATGTTAATCAAACTCCAAGTGTTTAGGCTTAATGGCAACAGGGGTTCTTCTGGCGAGTCTTTCAATCATTTGGAATGGCGGTGTGGAGGTGGCACCTAATTGTAATTGCCGAGACTTGGTGACCTCAGGATGCAAGTAACTTTTGCAATTCTCCAGCTGTGAAAGAAAATCCTTGGAGGAATGCGTTGAAGAAAGTTTTGCCGGTGCCAGTAATTCTAGAAGGCGCTATTCACAGACCTCCGAATGGGCTTGTAGGCTGCATGACTGGAAAGTGCTCTGAAGTTATGGAGGTTTTCCTTTTGTAGTTTCTTAGTTATATAACTGCCAGTTTAGTGACTGCAGTTGTTAAGCTATAGTGTAGATACTTAGATAAACTGCATTGTCTTGTTGAGGCCATCAAAAAAGCGCTACCCCTGACCTTTCATGAAATGGTACGTCGAAAAAAAGGAATCCATTGTCCAATGTCAAAATGGACACTTAATGGTACATGATTGACGACTGTTTTGCTAAGGTATGTCAAATGGTCATGGTTGTACTCAGATAGAAATGAATAGACTGAATTCATCTGGTTAGCTGTCAGACCTCAGGATGTCGCTGAAGCTCATGTTGTTTGGACATGGTCTTTTGCGATTGTGATTTAAGGCAAATATTTCTATGTGCATCACCTCCACTGCAGTCTCATTTCTTTCCCAGAATGCCAGGTCTTGTATGTGCGAATGAAATATTGCTGACTCTTCTTAAGTACTAATTGCAATCATTAAAACACAATTAAAAGTGCTGATCGCTAACAGTTGCGTTTGAGATTCCTAGAATGTAACGATGTGAAATGAGTATGTTCTACTTGGGTTTGTTCTGGGTTTGTTATGGCACATCAAGAATTTATAGATGGTGAACTTTGATGTTCCTACAGACTTACTAATGCCAAATAACTACTGAATACAGACCATCAAACGCTTATATAACCCTACCCGTCCCTAAAGAAGCCCTAGTCTGGCTTATAAAGCTTTAACCAACTTAATTTCTTCCTGTGAAATTTAAGCACAATAAGGCTGATGCGCCACAAAGTCCCACAGATTTGTCAACAGCCATAACCCATTGTCAGATCTTTCCATGAACAAAAGATTCAATTACTCACCACTTCAAAGGCCTGTTACACATTCATTAACTCAAGATTGTCATTGATTGACAAGGTGGGTGCAGTACTAGCTCCGTCGGGACTGCCGTTCTGCTATTGCTGAACTGTAGCTACAGTTGACACTGCGCTTGCTGATTGATGAGAAATATTACAGCCAGGAGGAAAAGCAAAGTGGAAGATAAATGGGTTTAATGCCGCAGCTATCGTCACGTCTAAGCACCACATCTATTTATTAATATTTGATTTGCCTCAGCGGTGATCCATCTCTATTTCTATAATACATGTAGGATTGGATCTGTCATTTCGGTTATTTACCAGCATTCGTCTCACCATTCTCCTCTTTGTCCCAGTGGTGCCGGGCAAAGCACCTCTGAGGTAACTTTCCCAGGTCATGAAATGCTTTTGTAGCATTAACCAAAGCGAACACACTAGCATGTCGAAACGTTCCCCCAGAAGGCGGATCCCAGTTTGAGACCACCTAGTGCGAGGTCTGAGATTTCAATGAGCTTTTGTAATATTTTTGGACATGGAAATAAGATCTAATTAGCCAGGCTTTTTGGAGAGGTCCCTAAAATCTACTTCGCTAATTGCTAAGACGTCTGTCCAAAGGTCAAGTGTTGACAAACAGGAGATGCTGGGAAAAAAAAGCTATTTGTATGAGAAGCACAGCTTTGATTTGCCTGTCAAGGGAATAGGACAGATCTTTGCTAATATTCAGTCTTAAGATTCTTAGCGAGCCTCACTTTTGATTAAGCTCCCTGGAGCCCGAAAAGCCAGTTAACATGTAAATGCAACTGTACACCTATAACCTACACTGAGCCTGACTAAGCACTAAGACTGCACAATTCTCTTCCACGGAGCATAGTTGTTATACGGCATCACAGAAAGTCAGAGAGCAAAAAAAAAAAAAAAAAATGAGGCCAACAATCCAGCGAAACTGAGCTGTTATGTTTGGAGAGGGCTGTAAAGTGTGACAAGTTTGCTCGTATTTGTGATGAACGAAGCATATTGTACTTTGTAGCAAATAAACATGAGTGCCTTGATGTAATTGCATTCCCAAGGATGTGTTGTTAAAAATGCTTGGTGACTGAGAAGGCAGAGGTCATAACTAGGCTAATTACTCTAGCGGATGTTAGCTAGAACCTGTCTGTTCTCAGTTCTCATTGTTACCTTAACAAACTCATGTGTTGGCACATAATCCACTGTGCAGAAAAGGAAAAAGCTTAGCATAGAAGCACTCCAGTTATATCTGTCACTGCATCAGTTAGACCTAGTATCAGCATTAGCGTACCAGCTCCACTGAGGAGGCAGCATCTTATGTCCCCTTTCGTTTGTTCTTATCCGTCAATCACCTTGAATTTTAAATTCACATTCCTGATTCAAAGCAGTGTTAACTGCCTGAGCTTTTCAGAGATGCAGTCCAAGGCTAGCTTATAAAACTGATAGCTTTGAAGCTGTTTTAAAATACTCAACATAAAGTAACCCTTGACTGCAGTTCTCCTCACAGGGACCACCGAGTGTATTGAATTTTGAACTTTTAGAAGACTCTCATTGACCCATTGTGTTTGCACACTGAGGAATTTGACCTGCATTTAACCCAGCTGTGCAGTAAATACCCACCTACACACACACACACTAGTGAAGTCATACACTAGGGGGCAGGGAGCACACTTGCCCAGAGCGGTGAGCAGCCCCATCCACAGAGCATGGGGGTTAGGTGCCTTGCGCCGCCCTGTCGCTTCATGGGATCAAACCGATGACCTTGCAGTCACAGGGATGATCCCTAGGGTCCAGCCCATGATCAGATAGGTAACAAGCTAAAAGATATATAAGAATCCATTATTAATAATAGCTTTAAGTTAACGTACTTGCATGTTCCACTGTAAAACTGTAGTCATTTGAAAGTCATGCGGACTATAAATGTCTGCATTTTAGCTTAAGCATGGTCTCTTTGGACGTCTTTTAATTTAGGCTCAAAGAAGTAGGCAATTAACAAACATAATGCATATTTTGGTAGGCTTGGTCTTGAATTCTTTGAAATCCTCTATTCTCATACTACAAAAACGACATAAACTGGCCATTCATTTATAATTCCTGTGTTTTTTCCACCCATTCTCTCCCACACTCTCTCATTTCTTATAGACATACGGTGCTGATGAAGACAAGATTTAACCTATTCAAAAGGTTAAGTGCCTGGGTCATTGACAGCTGGACCATTATTGATAGGCTCATTTGTAAAAGATTGATCATGTGTCAACTTTACTGGACACTGGCTTGTTAAGGCATATTGAGCAAGCGTGGGTTGTCATTATGCCAGTCAGAACATCTTACCCTTATGATGTATTTAATTAAAATCTGTGCCTTATTTTATTCTTATTATTATTAGAAATATACTTACATGATAGCGTAACTTATATTGTATCTCATATATATAGTCTGACTTACCACACTACTACCACAGTAAATGTACATTACTGCTTTTTTCCTTGTATATGTACATAATAGCTGTTTTGGCTGCAAATGAATGTTGGTTTCTGACATTCGCACAGGACTCTTTAAATTAATCATTAAGTGGCAGTACTGTAGGCTTCATGAGTTCTGTTCTCAGATAGCTTTCTGTTGCTAGATGATTAAATGTGTGCTAAATCTCATTTCCCAGCATTTAAGAAAACACTGCTGTATTGCTTGTATCAGCATGTATATAATCTTGTCATCTCCTGAGACATATGGAGACAAAACAGCAAGTCATCGGTTGGTTGTGCAGCCTAATAAGCATGACGACTGAGATAGACTGATGATGGAGCTAACAAGTGTGTCAGATTACATATCCGAGATCATTAAAATATGCAGAACAACAGTCAAAATGAGAAAACAGGCGCTAGACTTTAAAACTTGGTGCTGGAGAAGCATGACGGTGTGGATGCAGTCTTTATGAACTTGCTGTGACGACCACTCGAATGCATCATATGAGAAATCCTTAAACTTAAGCAAAGTTATCAACAGCATTGCTTTGAGGATCTTATTTCAATTTCCTGTTCCTCTTCAGGATGGCGACATTATCATGCTAAAATAACGACGAGAGAAACAATAGCTACACGCAGCTGCAGAAAAGCCTGAGGTATTTTGGCACTGTCAAACTTTGAATTATATTATTGGACCTTTCAGGGACTTGCTATACAAGTCTAGATGAATGATGAATCTTTGCCCTCCTGTAAAAAAAAAATGAGACAGCATTAGTTAAACTGCTCCAGGATATCCCCTTTCTATCCAATAAATCTCAACCCTCCTCCATTAAATTCTACATCACTCTGAATCACTCTCGTGCAACATTGCTCAGGATCCTGCAAAAACACACTGAGTTTCTGCACGCACTTCATCACCTCTCATATAACAATAGAGTGCTCCTTCCATGCTCTAAAGCTAAGGCATTACACTCATTCCTATGTCTTTTCTTAGAAGGAAAATGGCTTAGACAAATGGTCTCAATATTGCCAGGACCATGGCATAGTCACCCAGCACTGGCTGACAAATTCCAACATTCAAATGCATTTAAAGTGATCCAGGATAGGAACTAATAAGCCAAGTGAACCAGTGAGAATAGGGTAGAAACTGGATGCAGTGGCAGCTGCTGTACATTTTTTAGAATTCTTTATTATTCTACTTTGACCTGTATTTGAATGAAAACAGCACAAAGACATCTAATGTTTTACGTTATCAACTTCACTGTTTTTAGCACTTATTCTTAAACTGAAGTCTTCAACGTGCTCCACAAAAGTTGGGACAAGAGCAGCTTAAGACTAGAAATGGTGTAAATTGTTTAAAATCATTTTAAACTGGTAATGTAAACATGCCTGGATTTAAAAGGAGCATCCAGGAAATGCTGAGTCTTTTAGAAGCAAGGATTGTTTAAGGCTCACCACTTAGCCCAATGTCAATAAGCACCATCCCTTCTTACCACAAATTTGAACATCACATCAAGGCTGTATACTATACACGGTCATACGTCAACAGCATTCAAAAACACTGGGGACTTCTTTGGTCTGGAGCTCATGGACTGATACACAGTGATACTATGTGTTGTGGTCTACCTTTCAGATTGTATATGGAAATGTTGGATATGATGTTCTCCAGATCAAAAGACAAGCCAGACTGTTACCAGCATAAAGTTCAAAAGTATCTGTTATGGTACAGGGATATTAAAAGGTAAACAGCTATGAAAGCTGCATTAACATATTTTAAAATTACATATCATCGCTGTCCAATGAAAAACAAATATCTCCAAAATTGCAACTTTACAGGAGAGACCAAAAACATACTTTATTTTCAATGTAAGTCAATGGAACCAGATTTTTTTCCAAGCTATTTTGGAGCACTTCTATTGGTCCATTCATCATGAATTTTTCACACAATGTAAACAACCGTTGGTATGTTCAAATGATGTAGAGAACTCAAAATCAAAATCAACAAAAATGTAGTGTTTTTCATAGGACAGCGACCATATGCCGCCTTTCAGACACCATCTTTTTCAGGGACCCTTACGCTTACTTCAGTGTGACAACTCTGCAGGTACTTGACTGACCTGCTCGTCATCCAGAATGGTCTTCTATAGAAAACGTATGTCTAATTCAGATCAAGATACAACAGCAACCGTCCTGTACAGCTGCACAGCTGAAAACCTGCATTATGGAAGAATGCTTTCAAAACTGGGTCAGGTGTTGTTTTCAGTCTCCCAAAGATTATTGCATGTTGTTAAAAGGAAGGTGATGTGGTAAACATGCTCCTGTCTTGTGTTGCAAGTATTACGTTTGAAATGAGTGTATATTTATATTCATTTGGTTAATAAGATAATACATAATTTATTCTATTTCGTCCTAAAAACCTCGTAAAACTCAAAATATGCCTCAATTCACAAATGGAAAACTAAACACATCATTTGGTCGTAAATTGCCGATCAAAAATATATGAAATAACTGTCCTCCGTAATTTAAAATGGAGTGGATTACAAGTACATCAATGATTCAGTTATGACGTGATTACAGTTAATAGCTTTGTAGAAACCTCATAAAATACTAAATATGCCTCAATTTACAAATGGGAAACTAAACACATCATTATCGATCAAAATTTTAAATAACTGTCCACTGTAATGTAAAATCAACTGGATTACGATTACACAAATGATTCAGTTATGATGCGGTTACAGTTTATAGCTTGGTGGGAAAATGTGGGATGTGTCCATTATAAGAAACAGAGCTGTAGACAATTCCTAAATAACTGAGGCATTGACATTGAGAATGAAACATCCAGAATTCCTTGCAGAGGTCATTATTTATGGGTTTTCCCACTTCCCACTATTTCAATCGACACTCTATACAGTACTACTGAACAAAATAACAGCAATTATACAATAATTACACAATAAGTCATTACAGACTTTTGAATGTGTGTGCATATATCCTCTCATTAAACCTACAGCAGTGCAGCATGCCCACTGAAATGTCTCAGCCTGGGCTTTCTGAATGAAACACAATACAGGGCCGTCAATCAGAACAGTAATAATTGACACATATCAGTAACAGAAACAGCCTGTTTATATGTAAAGACAGACGGATACAAAACATTCAAGATGCCTTTCGACATTGCAGATGCACCTAATGAGCCATTATATCATGTAGAAGTCTGTAAATGAAAAGCACAGTTGTAATTATATATTAGCTTGCTGACGGTAGTATATCAGACTCCTCTGATCTCTGTTCTTGAACAATGTTTGTTCTGTGTGGTAGCTTATTAGGCACAACCATAAAAGTCCCTAATGCCCCTAAAGATGCCTCTAATGTTTTGAGCGCTTATACTATGTTTTGAGGGTGCTATACTATCAGTAAGCTTGAGTCACACATTGCAGTAGTGATCTAATCACACATTTAATCACACGTTTAATCACACATTGATCTCTATAATAAATAAAAAATAAAATCACACATAATCACTATAGCTGCATAGGGATGCAGCTATAGTGTTGCATGTAGCAAACTTTTGCTTCGCAATGCTAATCCTCCTCTTATTTATCCTTCTGGATAAAATGGCATTCCTTCATGCATAAAATCCTATATTTCTTCCCTATTGCCAACCAGGGAATCATTAACTTGTGTTCAGCTGATTACAAACAGTTTCTCATCAAACTGTAGTTGCTCTTTTTCAGCAGCTGAATTGGAAATTCAATCATATATGTAAACATTCCACAGAAGGCTTTGTGCTGCTGCGGATCGAAACAATAACAGAAAAGAAAAATGTAAGTTAATGTATGAGCCACATACTGACTAATTCAAAGGAATGTAATTGCTAAACCATGAATGCGACTATGGTTCAGAGAAGACAAGCCAAAAAGTGCTGTACTTAAAGGATCCATACATTTTTTAGTATAGTTCCACTTTAATCAGTCATGATTCACTGTTGCATGCCCATTTCCAACCTTCCTTCATTTCTTAGAACGAAACTCTCGAAAGCATTTTTCAGCACTTCAGTATGAATAAGTGGGATTAAACTTTGAATGTATGCAATAGGCAGGTGTTGGCAAATGCACTGGTTTTTGTGAAAAACAAAACAATTAATTCAAAGCTGTCATTTAATTTTGACAAGTGGGCCTTTTATATATATATATATATGCGCACAATAAGCCTGGGAATACTGTAAATACTGTAGCTGGCAATAAAAGAAAAGGTGGCTTAGATTTTTTAACAAATACAGAGTGAAGACACGTATTGTTTTCATTTTTTTTTTATTGAATGTTTGATACAGACATACTATACATACTAATGCATACTGTTCACTCTCCAATATAAAAGGCCCACTTGTCAAAATTAAATGACAGCTTTGAATTCATTGTTTTGGTGAGGTCACAAAAACCAGAGCATTTGCAAACACCCGCCTATTGCATACATTCAAAGTTTAATTCCACCCATTCATACTGAAGTGCTGGAAAATGTTTCAGAGTGTTTTGTTCCATGCCCATTTCCAACCTTCCTTCATTTCTTAAGATTCAAGAGTTTTATTGTCATGTGTACAGCAGAACAGACAGTTACATTTCATTGTACAGTGTAACTGTCTGTTCTGTTGTACACATGACAATAAAACTCTTGAATCTTAAGAAATGAAGGAAGGTTGGAAATGGGCATGCAACAGTGAATCATGACTGATTAAAGTGGAACTATACTAAAAAATGTATGGTTCCTTTAAGTATAGCACGTTCTGGCTTGTCTTCTCTGAACCATAGTCACATTCATGGTTTAGCAATTACATTCCTTTGAATTAGTCAATAGTTTTATGAGCACTTCAGTATTTTAATTCATCTGGAAGCAATTGAGAAATACAATCTAGTAGTATGATCCAGAACATAGTATCAATAGAATAAAGAAGATCAGATAATATAAGCTGTAGAATTAGGTTGTTTGCTAATATATGGTAAACAGTGCATTGTTTTTGGAGAATGATGAGATGCGAACACACTAGCAGCAACTTAGAGAGTAGGTTGCTAAAGGGCCCAAGGAAGGCGAGAAACATCAGTGCAAAAACAGCAGCGTTAAATATGTGGTGTCAGATTTGAGTATTTCTATAACTGCTGAACTCCTGGGATTTTCACATCTCAAGAGCTTACTGAGACTGGAGCAATGAAGAAAAAACATCTAATGAGTGTCAGTTCCGCAGACAGAAACACCTTGTTGATGAGAGAGGTTGATGGAGAACGGCCAGATTGGTTTAAGCTGACAGAAAAGGCTATGATAACTCACATAACCATATTGTACAATTGTAGTCAGTAGAAAAGCATTTCCTGAGGCAGATGGGCTACAACAGCAGAACTTTGGGTTCTGTTGAAATTGAATTGACACAAACAGTATGAAATCATAAATCCATGGGCCCAAGTCAGGCTGGTGGAGGTGGTGTAATGTTGTTGGGAATCTTTTCTTGGAAAACTTTGGGTCCATTAACACCAATCAGTCCTTACATAACTGCCACAGTCTATTTGAATATTGTAGATGGCCATGTGTAACCCCTTATGGCCATAGTTTGCCACCTTCTAATTGCAACTTTTTTTTTTATTAACCTGTCATGTACCAAACATATTTGCTTTTACAAGAACAGCTCTAAAGGTTTTCTATGGGCTATTCTTGTTCATGTTTGTATTTTTAATTATTTTTTAATGAGCTATTTACGCCAGGCCTGACAGGCAATAAAGGAGGGAAGAAGAGAAAAAAAGATAGATAAATAAATAAATAAATGAACAAACAAAGAAAAAAAATGTATACATATATACACCCACACACAATTGTACAATTTGCAGCAATGTGTATATGTGCCTCTGTCAAAGGAAAGTCCTACCCAATGTTAGGACAATGTTTCTAATGCAGTGTTGGGTGAGTGTATATTAATGTATATATATATATTAATGTATATATATATATATATATATATATATATATATATATATATATATATATATATATATATATTGACCATTCTAGTAGTAATACAATTCCAGTCTTTGATAAGATTTATGTATTTAACTATTTATTTATTTATTATTATTATTATGTACAATGCCAGCAACGTTAACAAACAAACAGCTTTCCACATGTCTTTCCTTTTATAAGCGAAAACCAGTTGTATCCATTTTATGGATCCTTTCAAAGTTCATGCTGTTTTGAATGATGGCATACATTCATTTGGAGTCACTAATGCACTCACAGGAATTATCCTATTAATTTATAACGCAGTTAAGAGCTTTTCTGCTCCATGGCTCATTCATTAAGGTAATTTAGGTTACCTTTTTTCTTAAAAGTTCTGGCATAAGATTTGCAGTCACACTGCGTTTCAAAAATGCCCTAAAGATGAAGGGGACCTCAGTATTACTCTGTTGACAACTTAGGAAGATACACGGTCAGCTAATATTGATCTGAACAAGGGATCAATTCATATTGTTAATGAACAGATGACCTTGACAATACAGCGGTACATGACAGACAGGACAAGATGTGAAAGCTGTTTCAGGATTCAGATTCTGGCTTAGGGGAAAGAAAACTGAGATCTGATTCAGAAATGAGACTTTAAACTGAAAATTAAAAGGATTAAAGATTTAACAATGAAGATAAATGACCAGGGCGACTAACGGTGCAATCCCAGAGAGCGGGAGATGGGTATAATTAAAAATGCATTGGTCTTGGTGAGGATACAGGACGCACTGGTTCCTCAGCAGGAGGTCTCCATGCACTCTTCCACAGAGTCCTCATCTTTCTGTATGACAGTGAATTTTGAAGACTTGAACAGAAATAGGTCTTGCATTCTCTGCTGTGACTAGAAATTATCCTACAACCCTGCGGTCTTATTTATCAGTCTTGTGTGTGTTTCTCACCAAATTTGGACCATCACATTGTAGAGAAGAAATGAGCGGTAACCTAAAAACAACATTATCTAAATATTTCTTTACTCTACAAAGGAAAGACCTTGAACCAAACCAGAACCTTTACATGGAGGTTCTTTAAACTTGAAAAAGATTCATTATGTAATAATTTTACCTAAAATAACAGCTTTGAAATCATTCTGATGGAACACTGACTTATAATAGGGGGAACAGAGTCTCTGTCATTGCCACTCCGGACCTAGAATACCTACTATAGCACAATGTAGTGTGGAGGAGTGTGCAAGAGGACATCACATCACACACCAACAGCTATGGATCTTCAGCTAGCTATAAGAAGCAGCTGGCTTGGTATCCCCAGCATGGACATCATGACAGAGCCTGAATCGAGGTCGGAGAAGACATTGTCAGTGAAAGCAAGGATAAGAAAAACAGAGAGTAACCAAATAAGAAACCAGACAAAAGTAAATCTCAAACCGGCTTGAGCTCATTGCCAAGACCTAAATGGATATAAGTCAGACTTACAGCTAACATGAAAACACCACAAATCCGACAGCAGAGCTTACATCCCTTCCAATGTTAATTATGAATGATTGTATTGTAGGCTGCAACCTTATCTGGTATCCCTCTCTCATGGAGTTTTCCAGTTTTCCCAGACATCCCAGATGTCTCGGTTCAGGCCAGCATGCAAAAAAAAAAAAACATATTCATCTCCCACCAAAATGTTTGCTCAGTCTTTGTCAATCTCAGGCCAAACAAGCCATGAAAGTTTGCGATTCCTGTAATAAAATCCTGGAATATTACTTCACTTTGTAAGTCAACATGGTTCTCTCTCTTCATCATCTTTGCTAGTGTTGTGCCAGATGCTGTGCATGTACAGTAGCTCTGCAAAGAAGGTAGCAATAAAATGACAAACTCTCCACTGTATCGTCTTCTCTGCCTCTTTCATATGCATATATGTAAAACAAAGGAGTTTCCCATCACCACATTCCCTTTCTCTCTTCAGAAATCCATTGAGGTATATTATTTTTGTACATTCAGTTACATACATGCATGTAGAGGGAAGTCGGAGTCATTCATCATTCAGTCGAGCATCATTCAGCTCATCAACAAATATGCATGTAGAGCAGACCATGAGCTGTCACTCCATAGAACCCTTCCAACATCTTTATTTTTCACATTGCATAAGCCACTAGCTAACTGTAACTTTGTTTTCAAACCTTCTCTGCCAAAGAATATTAGAAGTTTATAAGTTCATGTGGATCTGACGGAGAAGATCAAACAAATCACTCATCGCAACTCACTGCCCGTACACACCAGTGTGCACATTACACTTGTTTTTTTGCTCATCAGTAGTTTTTTTTGTTGTTGTAATAACCTTGTGGATTCCTGTGTATTCATGTCATTGTTGTTTAGCAGATGCATATTGTGAAGGAAGCTAAGGAAGGAAACTTATAAGATGGAGTTTAACTGATGGCATTGATCACATTTGATGGATCTGTGAAAAACTATAACCTTGAGCACATTCCGAGAGAATAGAACCTTTTAAAAGAAGCCTAAAAGATGCACCAGGATGTCCTTTCTGTTTGGCCTAGTTCATCTTTATATTAGACAGAACCTCAACCTCATCCAGTGAGCTAAGGGCTTTTAATTATTATAGTTTTATCTAGCATTGAATTTCTTCATTTGTAGTGTTCTTCCATAAGTATTTGCCAGACATCCTCTGTGGAAAATAATAACTGTTTAACGTAACAAGCCTAGATTGCTGTTGTTTATAAGTCTACATTATTGATTTCTATTGGGGACTGTTACAAAATAAAACTGAACTAAACTGCAGATGGCCTAATGGAAATATGCTCTTACCTAGTTTTTATTAGTTTTTATTAGGCTATAGTGAATAGCTAGGCTTACTTACTTATGAAATAATTTCCTACCTATTAAACTATGGCCATGGTTGTTGCGTTCTCCTAAGTGGCTGAACCATATAAGCATTGGCTGTACTCTCAGATAACTCCGCAAGGACGCTGCAGCCATTTGTGGCCAAAACATGAGGACACAGTTTAGGGTCACCATATATCTTCTTTTTGGGAGATGTTTCCAGTGGGGGTGGGAGGAATAAATTGCCTGTAATGTCCAGAATTTGGCTTTCATGTTGGCCTTTTCCTACACAGCCTGCCCCACGCTGCCCTCTAGCCCCCAGTGTCCTCTTTTTTGAAAACCAAAATATGGTCACCATTACTACCGTTAATTGCCCACGTTCTCTAGGTAGAGTATGGTGGGCCTACCTCTCCCAGCATCACTTGGTGCTGTGCTTACCCTGGTTGTTGCTTGTTATATCAGTATCAGACTACATGAATTCAGGACAAAAAACTGATAGATTTCCAGCGTCTGTATCTGAGTATGAGCACTGGGGACAAGAAGTGTGACACAATAGTGTGACACAATCAAAGAACAGTGATGTGGTGTCTGGGATGCCCAACGAAACCTAGACAAATATCGAGCAACAGTCAGAACTTTTTGTATTTTTCCGCCTAGTTTGACACATCCTAAGACATGCTCCTTGACGTTTACCATTAGAATGTCAGAGCACTCTCTGGTGCACGTATGTAAACATGGAGAAAACAAAAAGTGTCAGGTGTTACAAATAGCGTTATAAACACATATGCTAATGACCAACCGCAGATCACAGCAGCTATGAAATAAATACAAGCTCATTTCAACCTTAATTTTAACCACTTCTGTGCAAATAAAGCTGTTCTTGACATGTTCACACATTCAGTATCTCACGTTCTCTTTGAAGAATAGACAGACTTTATCATTTTCTTTGTAACTCCCTGGAACAGGTCCATAACACTTTTTTATTCTTTTCTGAACAGAAAATTTGCAGCACCACACAAAGCACTTCTACAACCACGATTAGCAGTTACTTGACCCACCTGACCAACATCCTAAGAACCTTAGGATGGATAAACAATGATTGTCTAATGTCAAACGTGTAGTGTTGCCAGCCTCCTGACAAAGACACTGCAAGAATTTATGGCCATATGACTGCACAGTCTGACACAGTGAACATTGTGAAAGACAAAAGAAAACATTGTGTAGTCTGATCCTGGCATTAGCTGATAAAGCAGAATTGGCAGTTCTCCTGCAAGCCTGTTGAGCAGTTTGAAAAGATATGTGAGAAAAATGTGAGAAAGAAAATGTTGGCCTTCATAATCTTAGCTTGGTCACATTGTATTAATAGTGGGAGATCTAGTTAAGGGGTAGAACTGACAACTAAAACAAAACAGAATTACTGAAACAATTAACTAAATATGTGTTCACTTTTATTTTTAATAATACAAAAATAATAAATAATACATATTACATATTTTTTTGGACCAGACCAGATTTCCTATATATGACAAGCATGGACCATCAAGTGCTGTTTCCTGTTGTGTACTATCCTGTGCTTTGTCATACTAATGGTTCTGCACCACAATAGGAAAAATTCATGTGATGGAAAAAGTCTGATTAAAGTGAAGGGTCTCTGGAATTTATATGGCATTTGATGGATGTGATGGCTTTGGGTAGCTATTTACTGCTAACCTTTTGCTCTGTCTGCTTTCCTGATCTGTTTGGAACAAAAATATCAACATGCCCTCAGTATCCATTAAACAGTATTTAAATAAATAACTAACTAAGCTGGTGACACTGCACCGAACTTTTTTAGCAGTTTACAAGTTTAACAAGCTGTTAAGGGATGTCGAGGTTTTGCAGGCTTTTGCACAAACACCTTTTTTTTCAGCACTCAGTGTCTGATAGCGGTAAAATCTGGATTTTTTTATGCCTGGTGTGATTTTCCTAGCAATAAATTGTATAGTGCTAATGCACGCTTCTTCAAGAATGTATTTTCACATGTACTTTGAATGCCAAGGTTAAAAAAAGGTTGCAGTTCAGGTAAGGAAGAAAAGGAAAAGCTAACTTGTAATAAATGCAGTGGCAATGGTAATAGAATACATACATTATACCTTGTGCTGTTTTTCTCATATCTTTTATGAAGGGAACAAATAATCCAGTCATGCTTCGGTTACTCCCTCTCTCCTTACCAAAAAAAAGAAAGAAAGAAAGAAAGAAAGAAAGAAAGAAAAACTGCTTCGGAGATTACATAAAGACTCTACAGTGAAAGCTAACCAAGGCCTTGCCTATGCACTGAATGTCCATATAATGCATTCAGCTTCAGCAATTTATGTTCACTTTAGGTCTGTAAGGTATGCTTGAATAGCTGGTCAGATGTATAAAACATTACTTGACACAGTTTGACAAATCTTTGAATTGAATTTCTTGGAATACAGACAGGCACGATGGATAAACACGGATGCGGATGTAAATGCAATGTAATCCTAAGAACCTCATATAAGCTGTCAGTTACTTTCTAATAAAACAACAGGTACAATAACTAGTACAGAGATATACATTTACAGTTTATTTTCGGTGTTTATATATTATATATATAATGCAATAATGCAATAAATATTATTAAAAAAAAAACATCATACAAATTACAGATTGGTAGACTGGTTCAATTGACACAATCCTTTATTCATAATGAATTATAAATCATTGTTACAGGTGTTACAGGGCATACATAAAAATCAAAATGGCAAACGTAACGTTCTATTGCTTTATTTATAAGTATTTATACTTATCCATCCATCCATCATCTGACGCTTAATTCCGCTAGTGAGGGTCACTGGAGCCAATTCCTGCGTCATTGGGCGAAGGCGGGGTACACCATGGACAGTTCGCCAATCCATCGCATGGCCAACATTCACGCACACACTCACAACTACAGGCAGTTTAGAGTGACCAATCAACCTATCATGCATGCCTTTGTATGTTTCTCCCACGCAAGCACGGGGAGAACATACAAACTCTACAGAGAACTGCCCGGACCGGGAATCTAACCCGGATCGTCTTGCAGTGAGGCGATAGTGCTAACCACTACACCACCGTGCTGACTACTACACCACTGTGCCGTCCCTATTTATAACGAATATAAGTATAATTAATATACGTATTTATAATTAAATGCAAAACACTTTATAAAGCAAGCCTTTATGATTCCATGATGTACCATAACAAATTAAAGCTCCTGTTCATAAGAAAACTGTATACAGCATTGTTATAGAGCAGTATGCTAGCTCCCACCTTTTTTGTCCACCTTGTAGATATAAAGTTTGAGAAAATAGCTCATAAATTGCTGCACAGTTTGTGTTGGTCATCCTCTAGACCTTCATCAGTGTTCAGAGGATGCTGCCCATTAGACACTGTTAGTTGGACATTTTGGTTGGTGGGCTTTTCTCAGTCCAGCAGTGACACTGAGGTGTTTAAAAACTCCCGCAGCACTGCCGTGTCTGATCCACTCACACTACCAGAAAACACACTAACACACCTCCAGCATGTCAGTGTCACCGCAGTACTAAGAATGATATACCACCCATATTATACCTGCTCTGTGGTGGTCCTGTGGGGCTTATGTCCTCTGAAGAACTAAGTAAAAGCGTCCTAGCAAGTATACAGAGAAACAGATGGAGTCTAAACTACAAAGTATTATTATAAACCTTGTATTGAAATGCATGTACATTGTGTGTAAATTTCATGATAAATGGACCAAAAGAAATGGGCCAAATTCCAAAATTAAAAAAAAAAAGTTATGTATTTGTTCTTCTCCTGTAAGGTCATCATTCTGGAGATGTGAGGGTTTATTTTAAAAGCAGCGATTTATTTATTTAGCTTAATGAAAAACTACATACATTTTTCTATGTTCTTTATAATTCCATGTGCAGAAAGCTGCATTAATAAAACATGTTTTTTTGTTTCATAGCTGTGGCTAAAGCTAATTCATATAAGCCCATATAATATGTTTTTAGCACTGAGTGGGTGGTTTCCTGTCTCATTATTCATATGAGACTTCATCTGAATGCATTAGCAGTGGGAGTACCTTTTTAAAGGCAGAAATATAAATATTTGAGACCACCCCTAATTTAAGCTAAAGCTTTGGGCTAGTTTGGTCCCTCGCTTTTACAGTGTGGTATATAGATCCCACGATTCCACTACAATTGCATGTGCTTGTAAATAAGAACAGCAATGAATTTCAAGACCTATAGATAGCACGCCATCCCAACAGGGACATGAAGGCTTTTAATGTTCAGAGTAGTATGAATGATCATGTTGATTGAGGTCAGCTGTGCAGTTTTACTTTGACTTGCTCTAAACAGTACACGGATAGATTTTGTTACATGCATCACATATCCTGGTTACATAATACTCATTCAATGATAAGTGAACCTTTGGAAATATCTGTGGCGATAACAGAAACTTGAAACTTGCCGTTAAGAATCGATGCTTGCTGAAGTGCAATACCACAAATGTCTTTTTCAGTAAGAACAAAATGAATCCATTTGATTCCATCTTTTTTTTTTCACAACCACTAGAACGGCATATTTGGAATGTCAGGACTTTCATTACAATATGGCCAGGGGCTGTGAGGCAGGATTTGTGGCTGGCACCAAACGGCTTGCTTGTTTTATGTTCCCCACCTTCAGTAAATGCATAGGAAGTTATGGCCGTTGTAAACAGATTTCTTCTTTTCATGACATTCCCTTCATCACCAATAATTAATAATTTATCACTCATTATCTCAAAGGAACCACTGCAGTGACTTATAGCTTCGAGAGGCAGTAGGAATAAGGGCAAGTCAGGAAGGAACCATATGCTGTTTGAGGCCTATTTTTCTTTTTCAAGATTTTCTTTTTCTCATGTAGATGAGGTCATATACAATCAAAGAAGAGTGGGTATATACACATTTATTACACCATTATTAAATCTGGAGCTTTTTCTAATTTTGAGACGTCGGAGCATTTTTACTAGATAACTAGATTTACTAGGTTATTTACATATTTTCAGCCATTTGTTTGTATAAAGCAAGCTGTCATTGCTTTTTAACTATTTTTTTTTTTTTAACTAAGGTAGTTTACTGTATATTTGACTTTTAAACCTCTGCTACATATTTTAAGCCATTAAATTTAATATGCAAGTAATTAATAGGGTTGTTTTTAAAATCTAAGTCATTCTCAAAGCACTACAAGTTCACTGACGAGTTAATCTCTGCTGCCTCTTCTGTAGTAACTTTCATCTTTTAGATTCAAAGGAAGGAAATGAATAACTTAATAATGTACACAGCAAGCTAACAAAGCAGAATAAACAGTGGCAAAAGCAGCTGTATGAACTGCTGTTACTACTAGTTAGGTAGTTGAACACATGTTTGTTGTGAAGGGCTTGACTACATGAGAAAAGAAAAAAATTACCAACCTTACATTAAATCGAGCAGGATAAGCTTTCATTTTGCTTTCTTGTTGTTTAAATTTCTTTTTGATCAACTCAATTACAATCAATTACCAGATGCTATGTTGTTTGGTTTGATCAAGTAATGCGTTTCTGTGTTCTGATTGGCTGTTTCATGAAACGGTTTCTATATATTTTACCAACTGTCACCACTGAACTACAAATGAGTTATGCATTGCCCTTTTTCAAATCACCCAATAAAACTTCTGTTGTATTTTCTTGTCCAATAATTTAATTAGATTTAAAGTATGTTGGTTGACTCTGATCATGTCATGCACTATTGCTGCTATCATTCAAGTTTCAATATGTTCGAGGGCACCTGCAACCTGAGTGCCACTTAGTTTCCTGTAGGTTTCGAGCAACTAAAGTTCGCGGTGTAGGGCCAGCCTAAATGTTTGCAACTGTTTTTGTGCCATCATAAGAACAGTGAACCCAAAAAAGGCTTGTTTTGTAGCTTAGTTTCTACATATAGACCTTATAAACTAGTACAACTGGAAACTTTAAAATCTTTACATACGACAACACACTTTTATTTCACTTTACTTATTCAATTTTTTTCCCTCTTAACAATCTTTAGGAAAAAAACCACAAGGTGCAATTTTCGACTGTGGGCAGGGCTGATGGCCAGCAACCTCAAGCCCCTGGATATGACTTCCAGACTAGCAATGCAAATAAGAAAATATAAATGAAATGCTGTAGTAATGATTTCATAGTGAATTTCGAATGCTGCCTTTTATTAAACTCATCCAGCGGTAACCGCCGCCACCTGAATGTCATTTTTATAGGATCTACTGGAGCCGTTTCATTTGGCAAACTGTTGAGCGTGTGCAAATGGGAGTACACAGACATTACCCACTGAGCCGTGGAGAGCTAGAGAGACTGAAGCCCTGGAACCTCTGCAGGCTCTTCAGAGTTCAATGACTTAACAAGACAGTCAGATCATGGCTCTGTTTGAGGTCTCCCTCTGTTGTCTCTGTGATGTCCTGGTTCCTTGAAATGAAATGTTTGAAATTGGGGTGTTGATCCATGTTCAGTGTTAAAAAAAAAAAAAAAAAAATCAATATGACATAAAAAGTGTGATGAAACCCTGAGAAATGGTCGGACTGGTGGGAAAGTGGTACATATGACCAATAGACACCAATCTACTGAATTTTTCCATTCCGTAAATATTGGTCAAAATAATAGGCTTTCCTTCGGTAGCCAACAGTAGACATTGAATGAAGCTTTTACCAGATGGTAAGCATCTCAGGGTCTGATTCAATAGTACAATGGTTAATTACAATGGTTAATTATAGATTCTGCAAAGGGCCGTGACTAAATTTTATCCATATGGAAAAATCAAATGAGCCAGCTGTGTTTATCATTTACACTGTGACATGCTTGCATGTATCATTTCACCATATTAGGCCATAGAGACTATGCAACAAAACCTGGATGTGTTTTTATCCTCCTCTGTTGAAACTAAGAATGTAAATCTGCTCTGAGCTTCTGGTAGCCAGATGCTATTTTCTCATGTTTCTCAAGTCTTTATCAAGTAAGGTTTTTTTTTTCTCCCACTGCAGATATTATGCAATCAGAACACATAATTTCATGTGGATTTAAAAATCTTGCCAATTTTCTGGGCCAATTTTAGGCTCTTTCTAAAAAAACCTGCACACAATGGCCACTTTCAGATTGCGGCAGAAACTGTTCGCTATTGTTATATACTGATTAAACTGCAAATGCTTGAACATACTCGGATTTTATTGTGTCAAATAAACCAGTGTGCTGGTTTGAAGTGAGACTGCAAAGCCTGGGCATTTTCAAAATTTCAGCCTAAACTAATCACTGTAAACACAGTAATTCAGAGTGGTTTGGTATGAAATGGTGCACTGAAGAAAAACTTTTTGACTCATTTCTTTACAATGGCGGTGGCAGGATCCAGCACAGTCATGTAGCTTTTTCATTCACAATCCAAAAGAGACCAGTAAACGACACCAGAGTAGGTCGTCAATAGAGTTGGGAGAATTCCCAGTGGGTTGGTAGTGTTTTAGGCCAGTTACAGTTGAGCTCATAAATAAACGTATAATAATATACAACAGCACAAGATATAAAAAATATATAATAGCACAATATAATATATGAAAACAAGAACATTCCCCCACCTCAAGCTATACAGACCCAGTTTGCTGAATTGAACTTGTACAGTGGATGGAGATTAGATGAAGCTGGCTTCTCACTCTTAAATTATGTTGTACTTGCCACACTACTTACAGTGAGACGGACATTCCACTGACAGGAGGTTATCATATTATGATTATGATTCGGCAGTGTGGAACTGCCGAAACAACAGACAGCTCTACACAGAGATTATAACGAGATTATAAACATTTTCAGATGTGAATATGTGAGGATGAGTAACATACATTACTTACATGCCTCATTAGGAAGGATGAGGAGATATCAGAGTGTGGGCAGTGAGAGATGGTGACTGGATGTTAGCATCATTTGGGACTTCAATGATTGTCTGTCATGATTTATAAATTTAATACTAAGTGTGTGTCTTAAAAGTGACAATGTTATCACTATCTAGTCAGCTTGTAACATGAAGAGATAAGAGAAAGAAGAAATAGGAAGATTTTAGAAAAAGGCATTGTTTGAATATAGCAGGTGGGCTGGTCTCCACTAAAATTCCCACCTTTGCCATTAAACCTACACAAGTAAGTAGGGCTGAGGTGGCGCGGCGACGTAATTGATTATGAAATTACGTCAACTAGCATAGCGTGCTTCGATGCATCACAAAGATGGATTTATCCGGAGTGCAAGCTGCAGCTACAAACAATCGCTCGCATGCATCTAAAGTTGTGGGAGTGTTTCACACAGAAACACAACAGTGTGGTGCTCTGTCAGCTCTGCACAGTGGAGACCATCACACCAGTACAACTGCACTTATAGCACAAACATCCCGTAGCACTTTGTCAACACAGCAGCAGGACAGCACCTGTTTACTTGTTTTCTTATCTTAGCAGATTATTTTAAGATTAACACATGTAACATGTTTCTTTCAGTAGTGTTACTGTGTGAGCTTTAAAACACATGTAGCTGCCTCTCAAATGGCTCTCTGTCAAAATATATAGTCCACAAACTGTCTGATTTCTAGTCCGTGAGGTGTGTAGGCTACGTGTCATTTGTGCCTCTAAAAGTCGAGTCAGAGCATAGACTTTTAGTCTTTAACCATTTAATACATAAAGTCTAGAATGGCCATGCAGGTTCCTCATGCTTCTGAGCATTTCATCCAATACGTGATTGTAAACATCTGCATATTCATAATGATGATGTTAACTAAGTAAACTAGGTCATAAATCTAAAAAAGCAGATCCCTTCTATAGTTATTATTAGCTATTTAAAGCTATTATTGTCTTTAATATACTACTATCTAACTTTCAATTACATTTTATGGTGGGATTTTATTATGCTTATTGCAAAATTATGATTATTGTGTATACTGTTAATATTAATGGAAATAATTCTGGTTCCATTGACTTACATTAAAGTTAAAGTAGGTTGTTCCCCCCTCCGGTAAAGTGGGCATTTTATGTAGCTATCCATCATGGATAGGCACATAGTATGTATGTAAGATACATTAATCATTGCTCAAAAAATGCCAACTTTATGTCAAGGTAACCAGAATTATTTCCAAGCATTTTTATTTCCAAATTTATTCACTTTGTGATATATAACATCCAATAGCTTTTAGAAACATTCAACACCGTTTGGTTCCTATTGCCACCACTGAGAAGCACTGTACATAGAATAGTGCATTTGGCCTCAAACCACGCTGACCATTCTGGCTTTTCTACATCGTAACTATTTAACAGTGTTTACATTTCCAGCGAGAAAATCAATGTTTCTTTTTTTAGCGTGATGTACCACAACATCATTCTCAGCCAGATTAAACAATAAGTGCAAATATAACAGTGAAATTTCTGACTGAATATCAAGGGGACCCTTGAATTCTTGTGAGAGAAGGTCAGTGAGGCGTATCTCTTCTAGATATCATCCGCTATGTAAGTACAAGTCAAAGTTATACACGGAAAAAAAAAATGCCAGTTCCACTCATGTTCAACAAGCACGTTTAAGGACATACATGCTAGCCTCACTGAGAGAAAGGCTTAAATGAGCCTAGCTGACCCTGTCCTTTATACTAGAGGGAAAACGGACTTGTCAAACTGGGAAAAATCAACAAGCAAACAAGAGCATCCTCGTTCAGCCTCGGGGAACTCTGCTCGGTGGCTCTATTTCATTCATACCAATCTGACAGCAACTCAGAAATTGCCCAGTGCTTTCCAAAGATTATTACAGATATTATTTCTACAGTTTTTTTATTTGACTGAGTTTTAACAGTGATTGGACTGTCATTAATGGTACACATAAGATTGTACACCGCTGCATCGGTTGGCAAAAGAAGACCATCACAGACATTATGCACTGCTTGAAAGTGTTTGAGATTGGGGCTGGATATGGAAGATGTGCAGTGGGCTACATCACACTATTGCTCAGTGGCTTGCCATTGTACAGTTCAGATAAGGTCATCAAGTAATAAAGCTCACTGTTGGAAGTGCAAAATGCATGAATTATGATGCCATTGTTCTCTGCTCTTTCTGTGGGCATCACAAGGTACATTTCATCAACAAAGGAGTGTTTCCTTATAATCATAATTAGGTTTGTGAGCTTTTGGCTATAGAGAGGAGGACAAGTGTTAGGAGACGACAATCTAGCTTCCTCGAGGGATCAACAATTTCCTCTGTTTCCCTGGTGATGGAGGGAAGGCTACATTTCCTCTGTCACATAAACCTTATTTACAGTCACAGCTGTTCAATTTTGCAACAGCTAGTCTTATTCTTCTATTAGGTATGTATGCCCCGAGAGCCTAAGGAGCTCCTTTACTGTGGCATTCCTCCGGCATGCAAAGAGTCTGCTGACCTGAAAGCATGCATAAGTTCTTCAGTATAACTAATCTATCCACACTCCGCCCACAACTATATCACTGCTGTCCAAACAAAGCCTCAAATCTTTTCAGTTGCTCTTTAGTTTTTTATTTAATTAAATCTATCCATCTACCTATCTACCTACCTATCGAACAACCAACCTATCTATCTATCTATATATCCATCCTCTATCTAACAAACAAACAACCATCTATCTATCTATCTATCTATCTATCTACTAACAACCAAACTATATATCTGACTATCTATCCATCCATTCATCTATCATATATCTAACAATCAAACTATCTATCTATCTATCTATCTATCTATCCATCTCTCTATCCATCCACTAACAACCAAACTATATATCTGACTATCTATCCATCCATTCATCTATCATCTATCTAACAAACAATCAAACCATCTATCTATCATATATCTAACAATCAAACTATCTATCTATCTATCTATCTATCTATCCATCCATCCATCTATCCATCCATCTATCCATCTCTCTATCCATCCACTAACAACCAAACTATATATCTGACTATCTATCCATCCATTCATCTATCATCTATCTAACAAACAATCAAACCATCTATCTATCTAACAAACAATCAAACCATCTATCTATCTATCTATCCATCCTCTATCTAACAAACAACCATCTATCTATCTATATATCTATCTATCTACCTACATACCTATCAATCTATCCATCCTCTATCTAACAAACAAACAACCATCTATCTATCTATGTATCTATCTACTAACAACCAAACTATATATCTGACTATCTATCCATCCATTCATCTATCATCTATCTAACAATCAAACTATCTATCTATCTATCCATCTATCCATCCATCCATCTATCCATCTCTCTATCCATCCACTAACAACCAAACTATATATCTGACTATCTATCCATCCATTCATCTATCATCTATCAAACTATCTATCTATCTATCAAACTATCTATCTATCAATCTAGCCATCTATCCATCTATCTATCCATCCATCTATCCATCCATCTATCCATCTCTCTATCCATCCACTAACAACCAAACTATATATCTGACTATCTATCCATCCATTCATCTATCATCTATCAAACTATCTATCTATCTATCAAACTATCTATCTATCTATCTATCTATCCATCCACTAACAACCAAACTATATATCTGACTATCTATCCATCCATTCATCTATCATCTATCAAACTATCTATCTATCTATCTATCAAACTATCTATCTATCTATCAAACTATCTATCTATCTATCTATCTATCTATCTATCTATCTATCTATCTATCTATCTATCTATCTATCCATCCACTAACAACCAAACTATATATCTGACTATCTAGCCATCCATTCATCTATCAAACTATCTATCTATCAAACTATCTATCTATCTATCTATCAAACTATCTATCTATCTATCTATCAAACTATCTATCTATCTATCTATCAAACTATCTATCTAACTATCAAACTACCTATCTATCAAACTATCAAACTATCTATCTATCTATCTATCTATCTATCTATCTATCTATCTATCTATCTATCTATCTATCTATCTATCTACTAACAACCAAACTATATATCTGTTAGATAGATGATAGATGAATGGATGGATAAATAGTCAAACAACCAAACCAATCTATCCATCCTCTATCTAACAAACAAACAACCATCTATCTATCCATCCATCTATCCATCCATCTATCCATCTCTCTATCCATCCACTAACAACCAAACTATATATCTGACTATCTATCCATCCATTCATCTATCATCTATCAAACTATCTATCTATCTATCAAACTATCTATCTATCTATCTATCTATCCATCCACTAACAACCAAACTATATATCTGACTATCTATCCATCCATTCATCTATCATCTATCAAACTATCTATCTATCTATCAAACTATCTATCTATCTATCAAACTATCTATCTATCCATCCACTAACAACCTAACTATATATCTGACTATCTAGCCATCCATTCATCTATCAAACTATCTATCTATCAAACTATCTATCTATCAAACTATCTATCTATCTATCTATCAAACTATCTATCTAACTATCAAACTACCTATCTATCAAACTATCAAACTACCTATCTATCAAACTATCAAACTATCTATCTATCTATCTATCTATCTATCTATCTATCTATCTATCTATCTATCTATCTATCTATCTATCTACTAACAACCAAACTATATATCTGTTAGATAGATGATAGATGAATGGATGGATAAATAGTCAAACAACCAAACCAATCTATCCATCCTCTATCTAACAAACAAACAACCATCTATCTATCTATCTATCTATCTATCTATCTATCTATCTATCTATCTATCTATCTATCTACTAACAACCAAACTATATATCTGACTATCTATCCATCCATTCATCTATCATATATCTAACAATCAAACTATCTATCTATCTATCTATCTATCTATCTATCTATCTATCTATCCATCTATCCATCTATCCATCCATCCATCTATCCATCTCTCTATCCATCCACTAACAACCAAACTATATATCTGACTATCTATCCATCCATTCATCTATCATCTATCAAACTATCTATCTATCTATCAAACTATCTATCTATCTATCAAACTATCTATCTATCAATCTAGCCATCTATCCATCTATCTATCCATCCATCTATCCATCCATCTATCCATCTCTCTATCCATCCACTAACAACCAAACTATATATCTGACTATCTATCCATCCATTCATCTATCATCTATCAAACTATCTATCTATCTATCAAACTATCTATCTATCCATCCACTAACAACCAAACTATATATCTGACTATCTATCCATCCATTCATCTATCATCTATCAAACTATCTATCTATCTATCTATCTATCTATCTATCTATCTATCTATCTATCTATCTATCTATCTATCTATCTATCCATCCACTAACAACCAAACTATATATCTGACTATCTATCCATCCATTCATCTATCAAACTATCTATCTATCAAACTATCTATCAAACTATCTATCTATCTATCTATCAAACTATCTATCTATCTATCAAACTATCTATCTATCTATCAAACTATCTATCAAACTATCAAACTATCTATCAAACTATCTATCTATCTATCTATCTATCTATCCATCTCTCTATCTATCCACTAACAACCAAACTATATATCTGACTATCTATCCATCCATTCATCTATCATCTATCAAACTATCTATCTATCTATCAAACTATCTATCTATCAATCTAGCCATCTATCCATCTATCTATCCATCCATCTATCCATCCATCCATCTATCCATCTCTCTATCCATCCACTAACAACCAAACTATATATCTGACTATCTATCCATCCATTCATCTATCTATCTATCAAACTATCTATCTATCTATCAAACTATCTATCTATCTATCTATCCATCCACTAACAACCAAACTATATATCTGACTATCTATCCATCCATTCATCTATCATCTATCAAACTATCTATCTATCTATCTATCAAACTATCTATCTATCTATCAAACTATCTATCTATCTATCTATCTATCTATCTATCTATCTATCTATCTATCTATCTATCTATCTATCTATCTATCTATCTATCTATCCATCCACTAACAACCAAACTATATATCTGACTATCTATCCATCCATTCATCTATCATCTATCAAACTATCTATCAAACTATCTATCTATCAAACTATCTATCTATCAAACTATCTATCTATCTACTAACAACCAAACTATATATCTGTTAGATAGATGATAGATGAATGGATGGATAAATAGTCAAACAACCAAACCATCTATCTATCTATCTATCTATCTATCTATCTATCTATCTATCCATCCATCCATCCATCCATCCATCCATCCATCCATCCATCCATCTCTCTCTATCCATCCACTAACAACCAAACTATACATCTGACTATCTATCCATCTATTCATCTATCATCTATCTATCTATCTATCTAACAACCAAACTACATATCTGTTAGATAGATGAATGGATGGATAGATAGTCAAACAACCAAACCATCTATCTATCTATCTATCACACAACCTATCTATCTATCACACAACCTATCTATCTATCACACAACATATCTGTCCATCATCCATCCATCCACCATCAATCAATCAATCAAACAATCTAACAACCCATCTAACAAACAACCTATCTACCTATCTATCCATCTATCCATCTATCGAACAACCAAACTATCTATCTGTCTATCTATCTATCTGTCTGTCTATCTATCTATCTATCTATCTATCTATCTATCTATCTATCTATCTATCTATCTATCTATCTATCTATCTATCTATCTATCTATCTATCCATCCATCCATCCATCCATCCATCCATCCATCCATCCATCCATCTCTCTCTATCCATCCACTAACAACCAAACTATATATCTGACTATCTATCCATCTATTCATCTATCATCTATCTATCTATCTATCTAACAACCAAACTACATATCTGTTAGATAGATGAATGGATGGATAGATAGTCAAACAACCAAACCATCTATCTATCTATCTATCACACAACCTATCTATCTATCACACAACCTATCTATCTATCACACAACATATCTGTCCATCATCCATCCATCCACCATCAATCAATCAATCAAACAATCTAACAACCCATCTAACAAACAACCTATCTACCTATCTATCCATCTATCCATCTATCGAACAACCAAACTATCTATCTGTCTATCTATCTATCTGTCTGTCTATCTATCTGTCTATCTATCTGTCTATCTATCTATCTATCATACATGTGCAAATAGAGAATCAATCATCAGTAAGACATTTATCATGGAAAACATAGTCTGTTCTAAAGATGCATATAGACTATTTAGTTCTTGTGTATTAGTATTCTAATATTTTTTTAGTACCAGTGTATCTAAGAAAGCTACAGGATACAGATGGAGCCCGATATGCATACAACATGGATAAAATCCTATGTAATGGAGACAAACAGAGCTGGAATAGATCATGGAACTGTTAAATAATCACAAAGTCAGTTGTCCTGGCCACCTCTTTGCCCCTTCTCATTTTCAGTCCCCTGTGTAAAGCATGTATGTGCAAAGTGCCAGTGCTTTTTATGCAATGGATACCTTTAAAAATCATTGACCCTTGCAGCCTGGCTCCTTGACTAATTTTAGATGGCCATTAACTGGACATGGTGAAAACAGATCATGCTGGGCATCACCACCACTCACGCCGCATGATAAATCTGTGCTTTCTTGGCGAGAGAATATAGAGTTGCTAACACAGAAAATACTCTGCTGCTCCACTTCCTTTTCTCTTTTGTTTTTAAGGTGGTAATGGTTTCCCAACACAAGAATGAATAGTTCATCCTGCCTCACTTCTGCCAGATAATATATACCACAACTTATTTGATCCTGTCACGATATGATGAGTCATAAATAATAAATACAAACTCTAGTAGTATTTCATGTCATATTATTCCATATACTGCCATTTAATGTGCTGCTATGAAAAATGAAATATTGATTGAAGCAAGACGTAGTGTGGCTGCAGAATTCTAAATTGTTTTACAATTCAAAAGGAAGGTTGATTTGCATACATTAAGCTTTTAACAGATAAACAGATGAAATGACTTAATATAGGACAGCTTTTCTCTTTAATTCCTGTAAATAGTGAGAGACAAGTACAGACAATACTGTTCCACTCAGCACTGACGGCTTCAAACAGTTGAAAAACATTGTCAAGTTGGTTTATGTTCAATGTGAGACAAAATATTTACTGTAGGGTTTAAATCTGGACTCGGACCATCCCAAAACAATCAGCAGACATGGTATTATTTTGTATAATTCTTGCTGCCCAAAGAACAACATTTTTGTCTATTTTCATTTTTCTATATTATTTGAACACGACAGTTGCTCTTTATGTCAAGTTTCAGGATGGATGGACCAATAGAAATTCTCCACAAAATCATATGGAATAAAAACTCTTACTTTGATCTATGTTCAGTGACTCTAACTTACATTGAAAGTTTATAACCTCTACTGTAAAGTCAGTATTTTTCTATACTGGACAGCAATTTGTCTATTTATTAGACATTCTATGAAAACATTCTGGGAGAATCCTGTGACATTAATAAGAGAAAATATTTCTTTGGTATATCTAAATAAAACTGAGTAAAATTAATAACAGTCTACATTAAATTAAAAAAGAGAGGCGGCATTAAAAATGTAATAGAAAGCTTAATTGGACACCTCAAGAGAAGAAGCATTGACATCAAACAAGGCACCGCGAGCATCTGACATTGGATGTCAGTTCAGCTGTTATTAAAGCTCTGTTATGCTCTACCACAGTGGTCACCAACCCGCTTCCTGCAGATCAACTTTCCTGCTTGCCTCCCCTCACCCCACACTAATGCATCTGATCCAACCAGCAAAGCGCTGATTATTAGTGGAGCATGTGTGACAGATCATGGTTAGAACAAGACTTTGTAGGAAGGTAGACCACCCGGAAACGGATTGGTGTTACCCTGTTTTCTTCCCTTTCTCTCTCTGTCTTGTGTTTACCCTGTCAGATTCCATGTGCTTATGTTTGATTTGGTTTCTTTGCCCCTCCTTGTCTCCGCCCTCTATTCACACCCCTCACCTGCTTCTAGTTTGTGCATCCTCCCTGTCCCAGGTGTTCCCAGTCCCCCATGTGCTTATACACATTGTGTTTTCTCCCTTCGTTGTCTAGTATTGTTGATCTGTGATGCTGTTATGTTGGTATCGGGTTTTGCTACTTTGTATCTCTGTTCTTATGTCAAGAAAGGACTTCAATAAACATCCCCTGCGTTTGTATCCACCATTCTTAACTACTTCAACGTCATAGTTTGTGACTACTGCTACACGATAAAACACTTCAACCAATTATTTTGGGTATACACTTATGTTAACTGATTGATACAGTTCTGTGCAAACGTCCGAGAGCATGCTTTCATTCATTTATTTAATTTTCAGCCCAAACTGCCCATAAATGAATTTTTCTATATAAAAACAGAGGCTTAAACCAGGTAGAACTTTTGACCATTAGGATAACTAACTAAGAGGTTAATTGTGAGATTCTGTAAACTTATTATTCATACTATAGGCTTTCCGCCAGTTAATGGGCTCTGGTGTCAAGACATTCAACCTTCTGCAATGAAAACGTTTCATTTAAAAGTCTTGATGAGTCAGAAAGTGCTCCGGGCCTTCAGGCCAACCTCTGAGTTGTATTTGTATTATGCTCTGCTGAAAGCTACATCTTTTTGCCTCCAAGTGAAAATATCTCCATGTTTCACAGTGTAGCACTTAATTTTACAAGAATGCCACACATGCTCACTGCTCCAGGTTATGACATTATCATATAGGCTTTTCAGAATGAATAAACTGTGTGCAGTAGATAATGTGCAGTAGATAAGCAGGATGGCTGGACATGCTATAGTGAAAACACTGCAGTCATGTACTAAAATATTTATGGACGCAGATATAAAGTATTTGTTTTGACACTGACACTGTTCTGCTCATTTTAAGAAACTCTTCATAGTGAAAACCCTACATAGAGTCAAAAACTAGTTTGTCTCATTTAACTGACGGTGTAGTTTGCAGGTAGCAGTTAGCCAAGGATGTATTTTCATGTTTGAACTTTGGAAAGTTAGCATGCTGTAGAAAAGAGGCCAAATAGGAGAGCATTGTTCGAAACGAAACAATCAGATTTTATATTATATTTTATAAAATATTAAATTACCGCTTGTTTTTTGAACACAGATTTCTCCTAAAAGCCCAGGAGAACCTAAATCTGTGTTTTCCTTTGAATTAAGTTAATCTTGTTCCTCTGGGCCTCAATGTACATGTATGTGTATAAAAATCTCCAAAATGTAAATTTTACAAGAGAGGAAAAAAACTTTGCTTTTAATGTAAGCGAATGGACCCAGAATATTTTGGAGCATTTCTATTGGTCCATTTGTGAAGAACTTTATCTTTATACAGTATAAATGTCAGCTGCCGTGTTCAAAAATGATGTAGAAATATAACATTCAAATCACAAAACTGAAGATACATTTTTTCTTTGGACAGTGACGATATATGTCTTAAGAATACCTTCCCAATTTGGATAAATGTCTGCTGCATTTGACTATATTACTCTTCTGTCCATGTAAACTAGGTGATCCTTATCTTGGGTAAAGCTTCCATAAGCATTTCCTAACCAATCACAAGGCTGACATCTCCTGGCCCTCCTTCACAAAACAGTTCCAGGGTCAGAGAAACTAAGGCTGTGCTCAGTATGCAGGAAAATTGGATTTGTTTTTCAAATCAGGTCTTTTGTGATGATTTTCTGCATTTTTGCAAGTGATCAGATCAGATTTGTGTCCAGACATTGCCAGCCTGTCTGCATGGGTTGCTGTGGAAATGTTGTATTTGTCAGTAACTACGAAGCAACTCTCAGTCTGTCACTCTTGGTTTGTTGTTTGTCAAGTTGAGAGTGACGCAAAAGAATCTTTGAAATGCAATTGGGATGCAATCTGGAAAGGACAAAAACCCAATTTAGGCTGGCACACTGAAGAAGGCCTTAACTCAGCATAACCACAAAAACTAGTTAGACCACCTGTAACTTACTGTAACATACCGTAACTTACTGTAACTTACTGCAACATATTGTAACATACTGTTACCTGTTTATTTGTTGATACACCAGCATTGTTCATTCAACCTTCCTTCAACCTTCCTCTGCAATAAATTAATTTCATCATTTAAGTTGACTTATTTTTGATCATCACAAACCCTTTTTGAGATTTATTGTTTTAATTTTTAATACAATTATTTTTGTATCACTGCCTTCTAACATACAACATGGGTCAAAACCTACATTTGTACATTTGTAAACATTTGCAGTCAGGAACATAGTTACAAAAACTAATTTTTGTTTATGAAGTAAAGAAGTTAATAAAGACAAATTAAAATAGTGATTTCAGGTAAGCAAAAACAAGATTTTGCAAAATAGAGAAAGAGAGAGAGAATAAGGAGAGACGGCCCGGAGAAAACCATGCACAGAGTCCAACATCTACTGTCAAACTAGCCGAGGGAGCCGTTACTGAGCGCAAACCTGAAGAAAGACGTGACCGAAGTTAGATTCTTATGTAAATTCCACCGTTCCACCTTAAAAGCTGCAGCAGTTCGAGGTGCCGGAATTTAACTTCTGTCATTTAAGGTGGAACGAGGTATTCAGCTTTACCAGCAAACTTTCCCAGCGAGTCTGAGTTTTACGGTAACCCCTTGATGAGCACAACATCAGTGTTTCAATGTTTCAGCACATCCAGTCCACAGAGCGGAGCGACACACGAGAACATAACATTTAGCCTAAATCAGTGCGATGGAGAGTTGAGATGAAGGCTAGTAAAGCGTGTATGTTAGTTATGGTTATATGTAACGGCTAGTTAGAAGCGCAAGTCAGTGTGATGGCGAGTTATGTCCGTAAATGATCTAAGCTTTGCTTAAGAACATAACCACAAAAAATAAAAGCCTGAACTTCATTCACATCTTTTTAAACATTTTTCAGTTTAATTTGTTAGCACTAAGTGGGTCAGCAAGTGTAAGACAAGCTTCTGCATAGTAAATGAGTGTACAGTAGGCAGTCTTGTGAACTTACAGTATGATACATAGGTCTAGTAATAAATTTCAATAATAGTAATTATTAAAATGTTTTCTTTTAAACTGTGTTACATGCAATTTAATTGATAAAATGTTAAGAAACCTGTCTTATTTTATCTTATATATTTACTATTGCTCTTTAATTAAAAAAAAATATATATATATTTTATCTGATTACTCGATTAATCGATGGAATAATTGGTAGAATACTCGATTACTAAAATAATCGATAGCTGCAGCCCTACTCCAAACCATGTTATTTATAGCTACAGAAGATGTTAGCCTGCTGTATGCTGTGCGTCAAAACCTAGCACTGCCATTAATGTTATTATGATGGACTCATAATACTTTCATTTGACTTACATGTTTCTTTGATAAATAGCTCTTTATGTCCACCTTCTTCTTCTTTGCTGTCATCCTCACTCGCTTTTGACACCCATGTGTCACCCACATTGCACCTGAGTCTTGCACCATGAGTCTCATATGACTGGAAGGTTCTCCTTCCAGTTTTGAAGCTGCTAACAACCAAACGTAGCTACAGAGTCTCACGTGACAGCAGGGAACAACATAGCCAATCACACTGGCCATATGTGTTACTTAGCGGTAGGACTTCAGTAGAGAATGTAATTTAAACCTTTTTGCACCTCTAGATGTTAATTGATCAGGTTTTTTTAAGGGGATTAAATTATCGGTGGACACAATTCAATAATTGCTGGATATTGGTGATTCTAATTCAAATTGCTAATTCTAATTCTATGCCCTTGCATATAATCACTAGTGACATCACAGTCTGGTTTGGGAAGTGCTGTGCTCCGGACCCTACAGATCGTGGTTAAAACTGCACAAAGCAACCTCATGACCAGTCTTTCTATCACTGTAGGACATTTACTACAACAGGGTTATTAGGAGAGCCCACGATATCATCATGGACTAGGGCTGAACGATTTTGGAAAATAATCTAATTGCAATTTTTTATCTATAAATTGCGATTGCGATTTAAAATGCGATTTTTAAAAATGTCTTCTCAAGTATTTTTCAACAAACAGAAGCAATAAATCAATCTGTTTAATAATAAACAATGTCAGATTTATTTAAGGCACAGATAACAATAAAGCAAACAAATCTATGCTTTCCCTTTTCACCATTTGTTTTTTTTTAATAGAAAAAACAATAGATATAAAAAAAAAATTAACTTACTGCTCTCCAGCTAGTAACATCATAAAAAAAATAAAGTGCAAAAAACATAAAGAGAATCTACTTTAACCAGCTCGTTATTTTCTGGGAATTCATTTTTTGTACAGCTCAGGTATAGCAACTTGGCTAAAATATGTGCGTGAGGGCATTTGGTAGCGCATATCCAGTGTGTTTAACAAAGCCATGAAGCCGGGCTTGTTCACTATATTAACGGGCATCATGTCTTTCGCTATGAACTCCGTTACTGCCCGAGTTATTTCAGCGTGCCGCTTCGAATTATGTCCATAAGGAGTTACACTTTCAAACAGTTCGGTCAGTGATCCCTGTCGGCTGGTACTTGGCGTATTTGAAGATGCAGCACTGGTCGTTGGCATTTTAGCCTTGCAAATATCATACGAGGCTTTGTGGTGTTTTTTTAAATGCTGAAAAAGGTTTGTAGTGTTACCTCGCGTCGTAGCAACATTAGCAAGGCACATTTTGCACAGTACCTGACGTTGAGCAGCATCTTTTTTAAAGCCAAAGTAATTCCACACAACTGATGTGCTGCCCCTCTTTGGTATTAGACTTTCAGTTGTGTCAGCTTCTGTCGAGCCTGAAGCCATTGTGCAACATGTTAAAGTGCGCTGTGTTGACTTCACTTCTCCACCTCCCTGCCTCCTGCTTGGGTTTGCTCCGTTCGTCCTCGGCTCGGCTCGGCTCGGCTCGCCTCGCTCCCAAGTCACGTGACCAGTTTAAATCGCAGCCTGTGCGGTTAGAGAATCGCGTTTTTAAATATCGCAAGATTATCGCAAATGCAATTAATCGTTCAGCCCTATCATGGACACAGCCTCTTTCCACTCCTACTGTTACGTGTATAGACAGTTACAGCGAGGCTAAAGCTTGGCCTACATTACACAGCCTGACGTTAGCTTCTTCCAAAAAATGTTCACAGTCAGAGGTCTTCCAAGTTAAGAGCTCGATCAGAAGCTGCTGACGGAGCAAAAGATCTTTTAGTGTGAAAGGAAGAAACGAGTCAATCCTCAGCCCTCTAAGCGAGCTCCGAGGTGATCGAAGGCCTTCCGATTTTTTCAAACATGTTGATTTTTACGACTTAAAACATTCATGAGTCCTGAAGTGGGATATGCTCAGTGACGAAAACAAATAATTCAGGCAACAGCCAATAAGAGCTCTAGAACAGTGGAGGAAAAAGATAAAGATGGGCTGCGGACTGCGAAATATAAGGGGCTACATGTTCAACAAATTGTTAGCATGTATATAATCCATGGTCAATATAATCCATGTTTATGAATCCATGCAGGCACTGTCTTTGTCATTTCAGGTCAGCTGTAGTGAAATATTCTCCAGCTCTCTCATATCTGCTTTCTCTTCACACAATACCCTACTTCAGTTTAGAGAACAACATTGTAACAGTGGAGGAAACAGGAGAGGCGCATACACAGCCAACGAGGGTACTGGGTTTTTATAGTGTCCATAGTGAAAAAAACAGGAAAACAAGCAGAACGAAACAGAACTGAACAGGCAAACTACAGAGCAACCTATCAACACACACAATGTCGGACAAAGGAAGGAGAAAACAGAGGGATTATAAAGACACAGTAAACACGGAACACCTCGAGAGCATAAGGCGACACATGGAACACATGACGAAAAAGATAAACAAAGACCACGTGGACTTGACAGGACAACGTAAGCAATGACAAACAGGCTAAGAAGCAGGGCAGGACGTGATAAACATACACAAGCAGGCTCGATTCTTCCCTTTGTGCTTGGTTTTGCGATGGACAACATGTCCTTAGCATCCTTTCAGAAATATAAGTCTTCTTATTTAAGTAAATGGAGCCTTGTACAGTTACATTTTGGTTCAGTTTGGTTAAATCTTGCTTTTAAAAATACTACTTTTACTTAATTACTGACTGCATAATGCAAAGCAATGCACAACACTGTTATTATACTACAGTATATACAAAATCAAAGGGTATCTTCTCCAGACTGCATGTTTCAGCTCCTTCCACAGATATTCAACAGGATTTAGATCAGGGCTCATTGAAGGCCAATTCAGGATAGTCTAATGCTTTGCTCTTAGCCATTCTTGGATGTTTTTAGCTGTTTGTTTTTGGTCATTATGCTGTTGGAGGACCCATGACCTGTGACTAAGACCAATCATTCTGACACCGGGCAGCACATTTGGCTCCAGAATGCCTTGATAGTCTTCAAAATGTTAATTTCTCTATATCATAACAGCTGCCATTTACATAGTGAGAAAATGTCATGATGAATGGACCAATAGAAATGCTCCAAAATAGCTTAGACAAAAATCTGGTTCTATTGACTTACAAAGTAAAGACAGTCTTTGCCCTCTCTTGTGGCCATTTTGGAGATACTGTTTTTTCTTTGGACAGGACGATATGTTGGTCTTAAAGGCACAGTAACAAAAACACTCTATTTAATTCAATAGTACAAAGAAGAGTTAGAATAATTAAAATAAATTGTGACAGTTTTTGATACATAAACCTGCACAAATCTTATAACTGGATCTTGATCAAATCAATAAATTACAAGATGATGCCTAATAAAGGAAATGGGCTCTTTTAAACACTAATGCTGGCCTTACACCACACGATTTTCAAGCGATTTTACTGCCGCAGACAAATTTCCAGTGTCATGCAGAGTCGTGCTCAAGACTGCAGGTTTAAGTCTTTTTCTCGTCCGAGCGTTCCGATAAAATCAACCGTGTTGATCATAAGTCTTTAGTCTCAGCTCACACAAATAGTCAAGTGAACATTGTCGACAACCAATAGGAGAGCTCTTTTCACCACCAAATGGGAAGCCGCGAGGCAAGTACAGGAATGTCTGGCGGGTAACGAAGGCATGGAGGGGAGTCCGGTGAAAATCCCTCGAAATCCCGGCCGACCAGGGCTACAGTGTTAACAAGCGAACCATACATTTTAGCTGAATAGTGCTAGCTTCAATCATCTAAATGGGAAATAATCTTAAAAGGAATCTAGCTGCAGTCTTGTAAACAGTGACTCTGAAAGACCCCCAGTCTAGTCTGTGACTAGTCTTTAGATGTGAGAGGGTGTCAGAATTTAATCTATTAAACATCTTTCCAGAGTCTTTTAGAAGTCTTCTAGTGTATGGTCAGCATAAGGCTCAGCTCCGCTAGTTTTGCAGTAGCAAAGTCTCATATGCAGAAGGTGTATATTACCAATAGCCAAAATAACCTAGAATTAATGCTACGTTGTAATTACGAATAAACCTCCATATTTATTTTTAAGTACACTAGAAGGTGGACCTCTCCAAATCTGAGGGGGAAACCCAATGTATCATTTAATTATTACAATCACAGTGGCATTTATCCTAATTCTCACAACAGCTATCAAATTCCAGGTTTCCAAGATTACTTAAATAGATATCTGCAAATCCATCTCGTGTATTGATGCAAATGAAAAGCCCACTCTTGATGAGGGCATAGCCTCCCAAAACGCCATTAGAAAAGCATTAAAGGTCATTATCTTTGGCTTCTCTGCATAGGCTGTAATTGTGGTGATAAGGAGGTATGCTTCATTGCATCTAGGTTATATCCAGTAGACTTTCTTCCTACTTGTGAATGATATGCTTGTTAATGACACGTTACAGCGAAATGACTCAAATTACAGCTATGTCACAGATCCAGTAATGTGGCACAATGGAATTGTTCGTTTTCACATTGTCTTTTTTGACCTTTTATTTTAGTGTTGTTTCCATCGGTTTTTTTTCTTTCATATGAAAAGTGGAGCGTCTTGCATGTTGAAAATGACTGCGGTAACGTCGCTCTATTTATTAGGGTCGATAACAACTGTGAAAGGTAGAGATGTGAGACATGATGAATTTTCCTGAGCCGTTCTTTATGGATGGGTTGGGGGATTGGGGGGGGGGTAAAATTAGTTGACTTCTCTTATTATATTTTCAAAGCTGTTGTTATTTGGGTAATTGTGCTCAGACAGGTGCAAGCAAACTATGTCAAAGCTAATATCAGTCTGAGCCTGCTCTCAGCATGGCTCCATGAAAGGAACCAGGCATGGCAGGTCTTCCTCAGTCTGTGCTCCGTCTTGTTAATTGAACTTTTATTGTTTCCCTGTTTCTCAGACGCGGAGCTGCAGCTGACTTCGGGAATGCGTGATGACAAATGCAACACGCTGAGTTCCAGTGATTATATGGAATGCTGGACCTTTATTGTGTTGCCAGGCCTTCAGAGAAAATCAAGCCTTATGAAGGCAGACATGTCCCAAGCAAAGGCTTTTTGTGGTAAAAGCAAAGAAAAATAACAAAAAACAGGCATTTCTAGAAGGAACAAGAGCTCAGGAAGCTGCAGAAAGTCTCAGAGTTGTTTGCTGGTTGCAGGAGGCCAACAAACAACTCAAATTTATTGTCAGTAAGTATTTGCTTAGGGATGTGAGATTTATCCCTTTTTTTTATTATTATTATTTTTAATACCGCCAGAAGTTGTATTATTCTTTAATCACATTGGTTATTCCTTTTCTTCTTGTTTTGCCTTTATTCAATTCTTTATAGCTGGTAAGCTAATACCATGATTATCAACCCATTAGTGCACTGAATTCAAATTCTTCGGCAAATATCAAGCACAAAATTCAGGACACACTGAGCCAAATAAACAAGAACAAAAAAAAAACAAAAGCTGGATGAATTTTTGATTAAGGCAAAAATCAATTAATCAGTCAAGCAAGATAATTCACAGCCTGTTTACTCCTATTGTACAAAGAATAGTTAAACAAGTTAAAATGAATTATGCCAGATTTTAATACATAAATCTGCACAAATCTCATAACTGATTCTTGATTAAATCAATAAATTACCAGATGATGCCAAATGAAGAAAATGGGCTCTTTTAAACACTAAGGCTTAGCTCAGCTTCAAGCCCCACATGCCTACTTGGATTAATTTATGTAATTTAAACAGCATGTGAATATTACCAACAGATAAAATAACCTAGAATTAATGTTACATTTTAATTACAAATAAAACCTCCATATTTATTTCGCCTTAGTACACCTGAAGGCGGACCTCTCCAAATCTGAGATGAAAACCCAATGTATCAATTAATTATTACAATCACAGTGGCATTTATCATAATTCTCACAACAGCTATCAAATTCCAGGTTTCCAAGATTGCTTAAATAGATATCCTCATACTGAAGAAAAACAATGCTTCAATCTTGATGAGGGCATACCCTCCCAAAATGAAATTATAAAAGCATTAAAAGGTCACTGTCCTAGTTTTCAGGAGGCATATGACCAACAAACAAGTCAAGTTTATTGTGAGGATGTGTTATGGATGTGAGATTTATCTCTTTTTTTATTTTTTTTTTATTAAATTGTATTGTATTTATTTATTTATTTATTTTTAATACAGCCTGAAGTTCGTGTATTCCTTTATCAGACTTGTGTTATTGTTTTTCTCTTTTTTTAACAACTAATAAAACAGTTTATATAAAGTTAACTTACACCAGTTATTACAGTATGTAGGATGCAGGTTGCATCATAACATCCAATGTCCTCAACAGCAGAGAATGGATGGTCATTCAAGACAATGACTATCATTTTTAGTTACACCCCATATTTTTGTTCTCCTGATGTTTTTACTTCTTCCGCTTGCTGCATGCTGTGTACAAAGAAGGATGTTGTGTTTTCAAGTGCCATTGCCATTAACAGTGGACACCTCACTTTAAACTGAAACTAAACCAAACAAATCTCCTTACTGTATTACAATAACTCTGTAACATAATGCTTACTTGCACAATAAAGGATCAATAAAGATCTATCTATATATCTATCTATCTATCTACTATCTATCTAACTGTACAGAATGTTCATGTGATTCAATAATATTAACTAACTATAAACTAACATTACCTTAATTAGTAGTTTTTAATGCAGTTATTTTACAACAATGTTTTTTAATAAATAAATATATCTTTTTATAATGTGTGTATTCAGACCTCCATATGTTTAGATATTCATATACGCATAAGTACAAGTACTCACACATCTCATTTCCAAGGCTCCTTATTAGTTATATTCTTTAATTTACTGTATTTATAGACATATGTTCTGACCAGAACATATTTCTTGTATGTGTAACATATTTCAGAGTACATTACATTTACAGTGTAGCTGAGCCAATATAGAAATTAACATAATGTAACATAATAAATGCAATAATTATAATCATCAACATCATCAGAAAAGTCAATTTAATAATAAAAAAAATTGAATTCTAATAACTAAATAATTACTGATAAACTGTAAATAAATAGGAACATAAATTAAAGAAAACATAGAAACATTAAAAAGAACAGAAAAATAACTCAACAGTAACTAAGAAGAAAATGAAATATGAGGAATATATGTAAATGAATCAGTAAACACAAAGATAATATTAAAATAAAACTAAAATCATCTAAAACAGTGTCAGGCTGAGCAGAGGTGCTAGACTAAAAGTTTAAAATCGAGTGTTAAAAGATGTCACCAAATGTCACCAGCAAACGGAGCTTGAGAGATTCTTGTAATGAATTCCAGCTGACAGGTGTGCTAAAAGCAGATTTTCCTAATCCAGTTAAAGACCTACTGAAACTCGTAATGAACAGTGATTACAAATCTCTTGCCTAATGTACGTCCTGTAAACAGTTCCACACGGTGTTCATCCACCACGGTGACCAAGAAGACTCAACACACTGCAAACGGAAAACACTTTCATCCAAACGGCAACATGGGCACTACATTTCACAAACACGCTGCAAAACCACGAACACGCCGCAAATTCACGAACGTGCTACAAAAACGTCCACAACACAACAGAGGTGTTTCCGGAGGACGCTTAAAGAACGTGGGACCACATACGGCGAAGCAATGTAAACAAAAGACGTAAACAGAACGTCTAACAGTGATGGGCAAATGATACCGATGCTTCGGAGCTTGTGTCGAGAAATCCAGAAAGTGGTTTATGAAGCGTGTATCGAGGCTTGCTTCGTTAAGAGCTAATGACGTCACTGATAACGTCTGAAGCCTCGCTGGTTCAGGACGTGGTTCGAGTATTGGCGTGATTTATTGTTTCTTAATAAAATTTAAAGTTACCATCACCCCACAATCACTGTCCCATCTCTTAAAACCACTGCAACAGTTTTAACATCAATATCTCACATACTATTAGATTTATTTACTGACTGAAATCAATCTGGCTGTTTTTTAAATTAACAGACCCACACAATCAAACACAGATCAGATGAACAAATTAATTAACCACAGAAAATTAAATTACGGTGTTTTATGTATATGCTTGTTTCCATGCTGACAATGTTGCAAGGAAAATCGCAAAAAGTTGAAATGACAATAAAAGTTTTGGCCAGTAGGGGGGTTTGTGTGCTTCGAGTAATGAACCTGGCGGTCACTAGCGTCTAATGAAAGGTAAGTCTGGAAAGTTAGCAAACCTAGCCAAACTTACTTCTCATTACACGCTACCGCGGCTCTGCGTGGTTCTGTTTACACTGCGACGCCATATGTGGTCCAACGTTCTTTAAGTGTCCTCCGGAAACACTTCCAATGTGTTGTGGACGGTTTTGCAGCCCGTTTGTAGTTTTTGCAGCGCGATTGTTAAATGTAAATGCTGTCGTTTTGATGAAAGTGTTTTCTGTTTGCAGCACGTTTGTGAATTTACAGCACGTTGGGTCTTCTCGGCCACCGTAATCCACTGCTGCATAAACTGTTTAAACACACCTGCACTTACCAACACTGGAGAACAAAGAGAGCAAACAACTCTATCACTGTGTCTTTTATTGTCTTTTATATTTATTTGTAAACACGTCTTTATAAACATTTTATAAGCTTATTTACTATCAATTTGGTAAAAATTTACAATATTTTCCCCTGAAATCCCCAAACGAACACTAATAATTACATATACAAGGAGTGTAAGGGGTGTAAACCAAAAGTGGCCAAAATGTTCAGTGGCAACAGATCAAGAGTGAAAATACCAGCCATGTGGAACATTTTCAGGGAGGCACATTAGACTAGCAATCTGTAATCACTGTTCATGCTGAGTTTCAAGAGGGGACACAACACTTAGGAACTTCTCCATTACAGGTTTAATATCAAAACATCCCACTCAATATGCAGAATGCAGCAAAACTACTGCAGCAAAAATGAGTCAAAGTGGGCAAAAATGAACCTCCCTGCTAGCACATCTACACCATCTGTAGCCACAGTTTTTTTTTTAAGTCCATCAAAAAAAGAGAGAGAAAGGCAAATGAACAACTAAATAGTCATGGAAGTTATTGCCTTGGATGACCAACCATTCTCTGTCAATGAGGTCACTGTACTGTCTTTATTTTGGTTAGTTCATGTTAAACTACTGTATTTCTATGTGTTGTTGGCTTTTTGGCCCAGCGTGTCTGAATGTTTTGGCCAAGAATTTCCAATAGCTAATACCATTATTTACAATACAGCTGACCAGATACAGACTGACTGAATAAATGCAAAAAACAAATAGAAAACACTGAAAAAAGATGATAAACAAAATGTATCAATACACTGGTTATATTTAACAAAATGTAAGAGACTAATCTTACAACCCTAAAGCAAGGACTTACTTTCTGTGGTTGAAATGTCTCTTAATGTTCATGTTTTTAATATTTAATTTTCTAAAATGTGCTTAGCACTTGCCTTTGAATGGTTTGTCAAATTACTTCAATAATTAACCATTATTTGGGCTAGTCTGAGGCTACTTTGGGGCTGTCGTGGACTGAAGGCTAGGGATCCGGTCTTATGACTAGAAGGTCACTGGTTTGACGGACGGGTTAAATGTGGAGGTCAAATTCTGCTGTGTGTGAACACAAGCAGCAAATAGCTCTGAATTATATCATATTCCATTCTATTCTATTGACTGCACAGGTATTGTCAGCATCAGAGGTGTGTTTTGCTTGTAAATGATACGTGAGACCCCAAAAACTTCAGCGTTAAATACATTCACCATGGCAGAAGCTAGAAATACACTGGGTTTTATTGAACACAGCATCAAAAGGACTTGACATTTAAACGTTGCATTTGTGTCAGAGGAATGGCATTAATGTAAGCGGCGGTGATTATTTACTGCTCAACATGTTACTACGTGTTAACCTTGATGCTTCTCATTAATTTACAAACCCAAAATGTTTAGAACCGGTACATTTTGATGCTTGTCACAATGAAATATTTATTTATTATATTAGATGTACACTTTGTGTACATATATTACTTAATTTATACATATTAAGTAATGTAAATCATTACTTAATATGAATCTTCATATCCAACTCAAGTTAAAAAACCTGTACATACAAATGTTTTCTAAATGATTTTTCTGTTTTTATATGTTACGTAAAGAGAGACCTGGGATGTTATGTAACATGCTGTATCTATACAAGCTGTTGGTTTGAAGGGAATGAACGACCAATGTAGTGGAGATGTCTTTCTGGAGAGGCTGGATCGTAATTGTATTTTGGCCCTCATGCCATCGGTACAGTGAGAGCTTTTTTTTTTTTCTTTCAAATTTTTTAATTCGACCTACAGACTTTGATTCCACACTCACGGTGGTATTTGGGAAATTACAGGCCATAACCCTCTTTGTGCTTATTGAATTAAGATGTCACACAGCAATCTTCCAGTAGATTCCAGTGAGGAATATTAGCACTGGCTCCACCTTTGGAAGAAAGACTGGGGTCACCTTTAATGTTGTGTAACAAAAGACCATCTTTATATGTCTGGCAGTCTATTGAGGTGGGCTCAGGAGCATGAACCACTCGGACCAAGTGAAATTCCTTTCATGTTGGGTAAGCTGATTGAATTCCTTTACATATCAGTGGGCGAATCAAGCAAAAGGAGAATGGAGATTTGTCACTGTGATAAACTGTAACCTTACTTTGATCAGCATGCTCAGAAAAGTCAGGCTTATCTCTGGCACAGCTTTATTCTATATTTTAGCATAGTTTCACCTGGGAGCGTTTAGATTCTTGTGCGAGACTTCTGGTGGTCAGTAGGCTGGTTTGGTAAGGGTTGGACTAATTTGATGACCAATCGTGACAATCAGTTTCCACGTGGTTCAAACTGAAGGGGTCCTGGATCTCTTGTAAGTCCTGTATTTCAAGTTGAATAAACTTTGGGGGGGTTTGTGCTATTTCCTTAAAATTTTTATTTTATGACAAAAGTAATGCTCTCTCATGGGGTGACCATGAGTTCTCCCAAACACACCCAGTTTGCATTCCTAACATAACTGTACGATGTATAGCAGCAAGATCATAGTGCTGGATTAAAACTGGAGAATATTGTGGCATCATTGTGGCCAACTGGTAAATGAAAATGATGACCAATAACTTAATCTGCCAAAGCCTGAGTAGATGGCTAAATCAGTGTGATGATCAGTTGTTAATATCAGTGTTACTGAGCTCTACTAAAGCCTGAGTAGACCGATGAAGCATTATGATGATCAGTCATTAATCTCAGTGTTACAAAACTCTGCTAAAGCCTGAGTAGATTATCAGTTGTTAATTATATCAGTTAATTATCAATTGTATTACTGAGCTATACTAAAGATGTGTGGTGATGAGTTGTTATTCTCAATGTAACTAAGCTATACTAAAGCCTGAGTAGACCGATAAATCAATGTGATGATCAGTCATTAATCTAAGTGTTACACAACTCTGCTAAAGCCTGAGTAAATGATCAGTTGTTAATATCAGTGTTACTGAGCTCTACTAAAGACTGAGTAGACTGATAACTCAATGTGATATTCAGTTGTTATTCTTGATGTAACTGAGCTCTGCTAAAGCCTGACTAGACCGATAAATCAATGTGATGATCAGTTGTTATTCTCAGTGTAACTGAGCTCTGCTTAAGCCTGAGTAGACTGATATGATCAATATGATCAGTCATTATTTATGGTCTCAGAATTACTGAACTCCTTTGAGGAATAATCAAACTAATATTCTCTCTAGTGGTGCAGGAGACAAGAGAGAGAGAGAGACAGAGAGAGAGATGTGCATGCGCTTACTGCACTTCAACAACGAAGGTGCCTAGAAGCCATACTCCGACCAGCTGCAACTAGTCGCCCAGCATCACAGCTAAAAGACGGCTGTCATCACGATGTAGCTGTGTCTGCACTGATGGGAAAAGCACGACAGGTGCTTGTGGATCTTCCACAGGAACAACATGATGAGCTAGTGCTGTTGACCATAGCCCTGTTGCATGGAGCAGTTCTGGTGGTGTTCATGGTCAAATAGATGCCCCTAGTGAGGTAGAGGCTATCAGATGAGAGTGCTAGTGATGAAGCAGTAGTGACAGTAGTGATGGTTTAACAGGTATACCTGAAAGGCTGTGCAAGAGGAGTTGGCACTGGGGGATTTCCTGAATGCGTTGCTGGAGAAGGGGCTGAGACAGCATGTGCATAAAAGTTTTATTGATAGCTATGCAGTGGAGCTTGAGAAGCTTGAGGAAGAGATATGTCACCATTCCAGTCACCAACTACAATCATAACATCAACATTAGCAGCAATAACAGTCGTTTTCCTCAATTCTGGCTCAGGTCTAGGGCACGACACCTGTCACTGGTGAAGCTGCCAATGCTTGAGCAGCAAAATATGCAGTGCCAGTGTTGGTGGAGGGATGCCTGGAGAACATGGCACCCTCACCGGCACTGATGACCCGGTGGACAATGATGAAAGCTAAAGCCAGCTGAGAGGAGTTCCGCTGTTGCACCCCAAGGAGCATCGGGCATGAAGCTGTGAGCCATGAGGAGTTCCACTGTAGAAGGAGGTCTCTCTGCTCTGGAGCACCGATGGAGAGGACGATCATGGAACTGGCGTTTGGCTGTCCACCAGGGTCACAGGAGGCCAGCACACCCAGAGCAGGGTATGTAGAGGAGCTGCTGCGCCAAGGACATGGTCCCCGGAGAAGACTGGGCACGGCCGCAACGAGGAGCAGGCATCCGGCGGCACTCGCGCTGACCATAACTCAATGTGGCCCAGAGACTTTGCTGGGACTACACTGCCATAAGGACCTGAGGAGGTGTAGCCATACAAAGTGGGTCTCAGGGGCACCACATACTGTTGGTTTATTGTGGTTGATGGTATCAGAGTACGTGTATTGCTTGGGATAAACTGTGTCTGAGGAAGATGGGCTAATGTCATGTCTTCTTGCATTACCCCCTTAGAGCAGGGGCTAAGCACTTCTTGCTGCCTCTTGAAGTGCTTGTTCAACAAAAGAGCATGTTCCCTGTGTCTTTTTTACTGATGCTGACGCTACAATATCAAAACTCCTGAGAAACTTTTAAGTGCTCTATTAACTTGGCTGTTCTTGGACATGTGGTCACATCCTACATGAACCAATAAATAAACCAATGAATGAATAAATTGAAACTGTGATGAAAATTAATTCATTAGTCATTTGGTTTTGCCTCCTACTGAATCCACCGAACATGCATGCAGACAATTATGAATATTTTTACCACCATAATAATATATTTTTTGTTAATTAATTCAACGGTAGGCTACTGAACCCACTTCTGGTGTCAGTGGATATATTATGGTGAACATTAACGAGAAAAGAGAAATGTTTTCCTTCCTCCATCACGCAAACATGTGGCTGACACTTTTTAAATAAGCTCTTGCGGTTTCCATTTTCCTTGAACCTGTAGTCTATTGCTAACAACCCAACAGTACTCCCACGCTACCTGTCCTCCTACTGTAGTCCCTGTCCTTATTAAGCAGTAGCTCTGCTGGATTTACATTCCTGACGACGACTTTGTCTGCTGTGGCCACCCGTAATGAACGAGCCTCTTAATTCTACTCTCCAGCCACTGCTTCAAGGCATTTGCAGTCATTATCAAATAGATTAATTCATGCTTTATGTATAAACATTCCTGCGTTGGTGCCAGCAATGCTATGGTGCAGTGCAGCTCTCCACATGAGGTTCTGAGTGGCGCTTAACTTCCCTCCCTCTCTCTCTCTCTCTCTCTCTCTCTCTTTTATTTTTTCTCTCCTATGAAGTATTTGCGACACAGCTTTCCATAAATGTTGTGAAAATGAATGTCAAGTACTGCAATTAGGCTTCCGTTCTCCAACATACCTCCCCAGGACCGGGCTGCAGACAGCGCGCTGCCCAGACAGACGAGTGTTTCCGAGCAGATCAGTAGATGACACGCCGCCTGCCCCGCAGTGCTATAAACCATTTTAGAAGAGTCACCTGACGTTTAAGCGGGCGCTCTTTGGCCCTGCGCTGGCACAGGGGCTCGTGTGGGTTGATGACACGCATCAGCATAAGCCACCGAGTCTCGCGGTGCTAATTGAAACACCAGGAACCGAATCCATTAGCGGCCCTCCACAACTGAACAGCATTGTCCGGCGTCTTTTCTGTGTTGGCTTAAAAGAGATTCCAGCGCGTTGTAATCCTGAGTGGCTCTCCAGGAATTCAATTTCCTTTCAATTTCTGATTTGATAGAACAAACCAATCCATTACTTAATTGCCGTGATTCGTTCTGACAGGGCGGACATGCAGAACTGCCACTTATTGCATTTTCCATTTCACTTACATGATTAAGTTTCGTAATGTGCGGCTAACAAGTACAAATGTAAAAACGCCTGGTGTGGCGCGCGGTTCTTTTCTTGTTATTGCCTGGCGGGTTTTTATTTTTGTTTTTTTTGTTTTATCAGTCTTGCTTTTATAAACAGCAAAGGCAGGCAACGCAATCTGAAAGCCCATTTTTAATTGTCTGGGGATTTCATTTGTAGTTTCTGTTGTGCAGAGGAGGATTCCGCATGCATATTTCTGTGATATGAGGGAGCCTGACCAGTAATTCCGCTGGCGCGAGTAAGACTATAAACATTTGCAGATCAATATAGCTGTGACTGTACAACACTGGTGAGATAAGAAATGAAATGCATAAACACTGAGCCCGGACCAGCCACTATCAATAAAGTTCCTCTGTTTTTTTTTTTTCTTCCTCCCAAAAAGAGTGATGGTACAGCCCAACGCTTTTGTATCATACTCCTTCCTGGCCTCCAGCATGAAAAACCATGACAGCACCTCATTAATTTTGAATCACCTTTCCATATCCTGCTGGATTTACCCGTGATCCATTCCCTTTCACATTACATTTGTCCTGCATAATGGTTCAACTAAGTGATATTATTTATGAAATTCCAGCGCACGCCCAGCCCTGCAGCTGTGCATTCGCCGTCATCAAATTAACACGAGGCAGGCAGAGTGAAGGGGGGGGGGGGGGGGGGGGGGGGGGGGGGGGGAGAGAAAACGCTCTCTCTGCCAGGAGCGATCAGGCTCAGGCGTTGGAGACGCGTCGGCTGTGTCATGTAGGCGTCTCGCTCGGAGAGAGAGTGTGTTAGTGCGGAGGCCGCTGGGGCTGAGTGGAGCGCAGTGGCGGCCCTGTCGGTTTTTCCCGGCGAGGCCCTTAGCGGCCGGAAAACCACCGGCAGACCTGTCAGTGGCCCGGCGTGATCGCTGCTGTGTGCCGCGCTGACAAGGGTGACCCGCTCTTCTGATCTGGCCCTGCTAGCCTGATGCTGGCGGCCCTAATCTGTGAGCACCATCGCGGCAACACATCCCTGCCTCCAGAGGCCATGCGGCGAGGACAGGTCATTACTGAGCGTCCTTCAAAGTGGCTTCCCGTCCTGCTGCTCCGACTGCAGTTGGACTAGGGCTGGGAGCCCGCTGTGTATTTTTACCAGCACTTTACACACCTCGGAGGGGGTGGGGGTAGGGAACCGGAGTGGGAACTGTAAGCCGGCAGTTCGTTTATGAGAGACCCAGCAGTCTTGCACATAATGAACGAGTGTGTGAAAGTGTCATCCTCACTAATTACGCCTCCTCAGCACCACATATTAGGTGTCATACAGTCATGTTGCTCTCCACCAAAGGTTTGTGATGATGTTTTGCCATTTCGGTGCCATGAGCTCAACGTGATGTATCCATGGTAAACGCTAGCCTGCCTGCTGCTATATGTTGTACATACATAATACAAAGTACTGCATACTATATGTGATTTTTCAGCCCCGGGAAAAAATAGACAACACATACTTAGAAAAAGTTACACAAAAGCCTGAACAACTAAATACAACATGAAAGTTTTCAGTGTTTACTGTGCCCACCATTTACCCATATTATAGCGTGTGTTGTAGAGCTGGGGCGAGGCATCGGCGTAACCGACGTAATCGATTATGAAATTACGTTGATTAGCAAAACGTGCATTGATGCGTCGCAGATGGCCACACCTACTGAAATCATGGATATCTACATTTGTGACAGTATTTCACACAGAAAGAGATTTTAAAATTATAAACATGTAAAGGCTGATTTATACTCCATCTGCGTGCATTTGAAGTGATTTAGTGTCACTGCCCTCTCTTCTTGCGTCAGCTCCATTTACATGGTTGCTGAGCAACACGTCCAGTAGAGGGCAGTTTGGAGTAAACCAAACATGGCGGCGGTGGATGAGCTCGTTATTCGTAGTAATTTATTTACTTCAAAAACAAAGAAAAACAACTGTTTGTATAGAAGGTATTTCGGAAAACTTCTCCAGAAGGCTCTGTGCGTATCAGTATTTAAAGTTGAGCATAAATGAGCCTTAAACATGTTTGTTTCAGTAGTGTCACTTGACTACGCATTGCAAACTATTTCTTAATCGTCTAGTCTAGAACCTAAGACTCGTTACCGCGGGAACACACGTAGGTTCACACGCTGGTTCTCAAATGACTCTCTGCCAAAATATATAGTCCACAAACTGTCCAATTGCTTGTGCGTGAGGTGTGTAGGTTATGTGTCATTTTGCCTCTATAAGTCGAGTCAGAACGTAGACTCTTAACCATTTAATACTCACATATACATATACATATATATATATATATATATATATATATATATATATATATATATATATATATATATATATATATACACATACATACACACACACAAAATGTAAAAAAGTTAGTCATTAGATTAATCGACTAATCAAAAAATAAATAAATAAATAAATAATCGTTACATTAATCAATTAATTGAATTAGTCGTTAGGTGCAGCCCTAGTGTGTTTTCAGAATACTTTCTTTCAGTTTTTTAAAGAAATCTGTAGGGTTATTTTTTCACACCTCCAGTTCAGTTCTATAAATTGGTTTTTATTTTCTGCTTCCTCACAATCCTAATCATCCTAAACACATTTAGTGATGTTGATCTGAATCTCCTTTACTCAGTTACACACATTTTAAGAATTATACTGTTGAGTCATTCCATTGATGAAAGCTTTAAGTATTGTTTATCTATATCTTGTATACTATATATTTTAATGTATTTAACTGCCTGTAATGATATTTAGCCATTCTGCTTAAGCTTATCATGATGTAACCTTGGTAAATGCTAGCCTGCATGGTGCTATATGTTGTACATACACAATATAAAGGACTGTATACCATACATTACTCACTTTTCAGACCTGGGAAAAAATAGACAACACATACTGAGAAGAAAGCTACACAAAAGCCTGAACAACTAAATACAACATCAAAGTGTTTACTGCCCCCACCTTATTGTACATAATTGTACTTATTAACAAGTATTGTTTATGTATATCTTGTACATTATATCTATAAATATGTATACCTGCCTGTAATTATATTTGGTCCTTCGGTTAAAGTGATGTATCCATGGTATATGCTGGCCTGTATGAACACAGATATATGAAGCATTCTACACTAAAAATTTTGTTTAAAAATATTAAAAAACAAAAGTATTGAGACATGAGATATTTTCCAGGATAATATTATGCTGTGTTACCTTTTAAATATGATTAGATGTATGTATCATTCAGATGTATTGTAGGTTTTATAGGGTTCATTTTGAAATAATAATAATATAATGCAAAAAAGCTAGCCCTCAAAAGCTATCCCTCATTTTCATGTCACTGGAGCCCTCTTTAACCACGCCCCCGCAGGAAAAGACTGCATCCCTGTTCCTCATGGCCACATGGTAAGCACTTCGATCCTAAATGTTTTGAATAAAATGTTTCCCAAATTCTGAAACTTATGTGGACTGCATGATGTTATTTGTTTTAAAAGATGTGTTTGCTAGTCATGTGCTTGGGACACATTTTATTCAAAACAATAAGGATCTAAGTGCTTACCATGTAATAAGCTGTCGCTACTTAAACAGTCACTATGGAAGCATTTGGTGACTTTTTGTAATGGAAAGGTTTGTGATGATGTTTTGTCATTTCAGTGTGATGAGCTCAACGTGATGTATCCATGGTAAAGGCTAGCCTGCATGCTGCTATATATCACATACACATATATACAAGCTATATATTGTATACCATACGTGACTTACTTTTCAGCCCTGAGAAAAAAAAAATCAGACAGCACATACTTAGCAGAAAGTTACACAAAAGCCTGAACAACTAAATACAACACCATGAAAGTTTGCAGTGTTTAGTGTGCCCACTTTTGCCCTTATTATAGCTTGTGTTGTTTTCAAGATACTTTCCTTCAGTTGTCAAAGAAATCATGATAAGTATTGTTCATCTATAACTTGCATACTATATCTTTTTATATATTTCACTGCCTGTAATGCCTGAAATTTATCCATTTGGCTTAAGCTTAACATGATGTATCCATGGTATATGCTGGCCTGTATAAACCATTCTACAAAAAATTGTGGAACACAGTCAAAATAAAAGTAGAAATATTAAAAAAACAAAAGTATTGAGACATGAGATATTTACAAGGATAATATTATGCTGTGTTACCTTTTAAACCAAAAGCATTCACTGAGTTACAAATAAACAGTTATTTACTTATAGGATCCTTTCTATTAAGAGGTGGTCCTGAACACTTAAACCCAGTATTTGTGAACGATAACTGGTGACAATGACATTTTTTGTATTGCCTAAATATGTTTAGATTTAGAGGCTGCATTTAGATGTATCATAGGTTTTATAGGTTTCATTTTAAAATAATAATTAATTATCCCTGTTCCTTATGGCCACATGGTAAGCACTTAGATCCTTATTGTTTTGAATAAGATGTGTCCCAAATTCTGGAACCAATGTGGACTGCATGATGTTGTGTTTTAAAAGATGTGTTTGCTAGTCATGTGCTTAGGACACATTGTATTCAAAACAATAAGGATCTAAGTGCTAACCATGTAATAAGCTGTCGCTATGGAGTAATTTGGTGATTTTTTTGTAGTGTTGTAATTGTTTTTGTAGCAACAAAATTGAAAGGTTTGTGATGATGTTTTGTCGTTTCAGTGCGATGAGCTCATCGCGATGTATCCATGGTAAAGGCTAGCCTGCATGCTGCTATATATTACATACACATATATACATGCTATATATTGTATACCATACGTGACTCACTTTTCAGCCCTGGGAAAAAAATCAGACAGCACATACTTAGCAGAAAGTTACACAAAAGCCTGAACAACTAAACACAACAAGACTAAATAAAAAATATATATTCCTGTTGCCTTTATGACAGCGTCCATTCTTTTGGGTAGCTTTTCTTTTTCTTCCACACCTCCAAAGTTCAGTCTTTGGTGTTGGTTGCATTTTCTGCTTCATACGCCCCAAACAATCCAAACTCACTGAATAACCTTGAGGTCTGTAGTGTCTGGACTTCATTTCCTTTTCTCAGTAATGGATTCTTGACAGTTACAGATCCTGTTTGTAATTATTGTCCTTTGACTTTCCTCCTTAAGCTAGTGGATTATGTTTAACGTCTTGGGAAATATCTCCTAAGAAAAAAGTTGGGAGGCGGCTGAGTAATGGATTTTGCTAAGTAGGATTTTGCTATCCTTCTGCTATATAAGAGAATTCTCAGATGTTTCCAGAGAGAAAAGTATATATATATATATATACACACACATACATGTAGTATTATATATCTTCATACTGTTGTTTAGTGGTCAGGACCCACACTGCACCACCAGGTATTTTGGGGTGTATCATTCTCAGCACTGCTTGCCATTGAGGACATCCTGTCTTTTTTTTCCTTTGGACAGAAAAAAAATCACGACAGTTCATCATCTAATGACTGATTACTAATTCATTGGCATGCATTTCCCAGAACTCATCCCAGTCTCCCTCTCGCCTGCCTTTAACTGCAGCTCCGTTTGGTCCAAATAGATGCCAGATAAGGTTTTTGAACTAGTCTGAAATGGCAGAAATGAGGTATGAAGGCAATTGAAATTATGACCGCAGGCAAAAGCAGCAGAACCCAGAGAAGAGCCACGGGCCATTGTTTTTCAGGCTCCAGGCTACACGCCTAAAATCAAAGGTTTTATAAGTGTGTCTGTGCAAACTGCTATTTAAAAGACTGCAGCTTTGCAGCAGGTTCAATTGTGATATAAAACCCACCGGTTGTTCTCTGTATGCACATGACCTTGGATTATAAAATGATAAATGACAGAAATCTCTATCACGGTATACGCGTTTGACTCGCCCTTCTCTCAGATTTGTATACCACACCTAAATGGGTCCTGCAGTTTGGGATTCATGAAGGGTCGTGAGCAATGGAGAGAGACAGGTTAAAGCAGGGTCTTATTATCAGGATAATCTTGATGGTGTTGATAAAATACAGCTAATCTAGGACAAACTGACTGCCTTTGCACCTCCATCGAATAAATATGAGGTCTTCCTTTCTGCAGAAACCTGATTTGCAATCAGTAAATCTAATGGCACTTGCCCTTCAATTCATGACAATCAGTACAAGCAGCAGAATGTTTGAGATGAGTTGTTGGGAGCTGATAATAATGGATTTATTGTAAGTAGCCTGGAAAGAATCAAGTAGAGACGTTTCAGGTAAGTTCAAATTTTGGAGCCGATGACTAGTTGGGACGGACTTCATGTCATTTCAAAACAATGGTTCATTAGGAAATATCAAGTACATGTACCACATAAAGTAATGGACTGTTGCCCTCTATTGGTAGGAATTTCAGCCTGCATTTCTTGAATAGGCTGATACATCCATTCGGAGGTGACTGTAGAGAACTGGAATGCATTTAAGCTGCACATATGGTATGTTCCTTAAAGTTTCCAAAGCTGTTTTTTACATTTCCACAGAACTAGTCTAGAGCACAGAATGATGGCAAAGACAAGACTGGGTCCTTGTGCATGATAATAATGATAAAGATAACTGTGGAGTTGTTGTACACATAACAATATTCTACACTGTAAATGCTTGTGCACACAAGAAAATCACGTATATATTGTGGATAACATGTGACTGTCCTATAAAAAGGGAAACATTGTGCTTTTTATATCACAATCCTTTGGAGAAATGTTGCACACTTACCACATGCGGAGATAATGACCAATCAAGCTTGATTTCATTTGTTTGACAATTCACATTAAATGTCTAGGATTCCTGGGCTTTCATAGACATATATGAATTACCATAGGGATGAATTGTCCCACACAGTAATTTGCTATCAGTACTTTTTAAACAATGTGTTGTTGAATTTGAGCAAATAACATCTATTTTAAATTATACTGTAAAAAAAACATGGAGAATCTGTTTATATCCATATTTTTTCTATAATATCGTTACATCTCTGTACATGCAGACTGTATGCAGTCTGCTGTCTTACTGTATCCGCCTGATCTAGCTGTGTGCCAAGGATGCCAAGAAATTTGGTAAAATAAGTAGGCTAAGTGTGGTTATCCAAGACGCTGCCATCTACCACTACCACAGACTACTGCACCCTCTTCTCTGGATTTAGAAAGCAACATGTCAAACCTAGGTGTTGAATTATGGTGAATTCCACTGATCACAACAGTACGAACTTCTGAAACCCACCTCTAATTTCACTGGTCCATGCTCTTTTAATGTCCAAAATACAATGATCAGCTACCTAGCAAAATCCTATCCTTAGCTTACAGACCTGTACTTCTTCTGGATATGCTAATGCTTAACTTTTACCACGTGTAAATTGTAGCATACATCTATGTTTCTGGGTGGCCTTTCTTCGCAGTGATAACTTGGGTTACAGGCTTATCGTTCATCAGACTATATAAACAAATGCACAATCACCACTAAATTTCACAAAACACTGAGTTTGTTTCCATTCGCATTTTTAGTCCCAAATATCTTGTTAGTTCTTGTAATGAAAAATCTGGATTATTAAGAATAAAGTTGTAGTCTTCTTCTTGTTGGCCACAGCCAGCTGGATAGGTATCTACATCTAACTTGGCCTGCTAGGCGTCTGGTTCAGAACCAGTGCCTGGTGTATGGTTTTAAGCAGTGCTTAATTTGTAAAACATCAGGTAATGGAACACTAAAGGTGGGGTGATCCAGCAAGTGGCAGTGAAGGAAAAGGTCCTGGAACACATAGGCACAACAGTGCTTATGCAACAAAAGTGTCCATCTAACATAGTAGAAATCTATACAATAAAATAATCTTAGCTTTAATGAATGCGCTAAGGAGCTGCAACCATAAAATCTCAGAGATGCCACTGGACAAATAGCTTTTGGTGTCCTACAAAAAAAAGATGTCAAAGACGTGGTGGATCCACATGAATAAGTTCTGGAACACAGGTACCTGAAATATGAGAGGTGCCGGATCTTGTTCCGGCAAGATCCAGCACAAATTAAGCACTGGTTTTAAGCCATTTTGAGCTCCACTGGATGTGAAAAAGTCAAGCTGAGTCTTACATTAAAGGAATTTGAGTTGATAAAGGAGATAAAGTGCTGTTCTAGGCCTGCCACTGATACAATGGCTACACTGATCAGTACTAACAGATTTAGAGATCTGTGCATGTAAATGACAATAAAGAAAAGGAAGCCTGCTATTAGAAACAAAGATATTAGTACTTTCTTTCTACCATCAAAGGCAAAGCTGTAATGTGAGCAGGTGTTTAAGCCCACAGGAAATCAGTCAGACGCTTCACAGTTTTTGGTTATCTAGCTCAGTGTCTTAATAGACAAGCAGCAAAGCACATTCCCAACTTGTAAATATAGCACGTTGAAATATTAAACAGAACGTTTTGCATATTCAAGAACAGTTTAACACACATTTCTAATATAACATACCTTTAAAACTTTACTATATTTATAATGACAGAGTTCAAATAAAACCTATGCCATTGATTCTAAACTGTAATAAGATTTTAATAACTTTCCCTAATAAGTTGTATACATCAGTGTAAAGCTCTAAAAACACAGCTACACTGCAAAAAAAAAAAAAAAACGACAACAACAGCATTGTGTCAGTGCAGCTCCAAATGATTGCACTCTCCAGCATTTCTCTAGTGCTCCCCACTTGTTTGTGTAAAAGGTTTTTAACTGCTGTAATGGCTGGGTGCTGTAAGGGCTGTGAGAGTGAGGATCACCTATCAAAATACCTGAGAGCGCTTCCCTCCGGTTGGCCAGGTTCTCTATGTGCCGTGGAGGTTTTAGGGGGAACAAGGTTGCCTGGACTCTCCATCTAAAGCCTTTCTTAATGTAGTTTGGTGGGGTAATTGGATAACACAGGTTTATCCTCTGCAAGCACTTTGTATGAGCAATCCAATTTCACATCCTCCTGAAAGGAAAGCCATTATTCCTCACCAAAGGGCGATGCTGTAGTCACCCTTGCACAAAAAGCAGCTTGAGATTTTCCGTAAATCCTATCAACACTTAACCTTGTTACCAGCCAATCTGTATTATTGTTGTATAATTTTAGATTTGGTCCCATCTCCATTGTGCTATTCATCCACGAAGATATACGGGCCTCCATATTTACAGTAGTTGGAGATAAAAGCGTATCTGTGTTAAATAGCGTGTGGTAAGATTTGGGGAGTGTGTTTTTTTTTAATCATTATCATTTATTTACAAAATAAACGACAGGATTATAATGGGGCCTGCTAGACAGCTTCTTAGCGTGAAATGCGAGCATGTGCGATGGCTCATCGTGTACATTCACATAAAAGAGCAGTAAGCACATTACACATGTGAGCAGGAAGCACCTGAAGCTTATAATGAAGCAGTTCTACAGACATGTTGGAGAGCAGGTGAGTTATAAATAACTGAACCACTGGTCACATCCTTAGCCACCCATTCAACTGACCATGTGATGCAGCACATGCCTGACAAGCTGCTTTATGTTTCAATCATTGGTGGCTGGAACTCATTAATAATGCCCAAAGCCCATCAAAGATATTATGCTAATAGAATATCTGCCCTTCAATTCCAGTAGAAAAGTATAAAATAATGTTTAAATATAAAACTAAAAGCTAAAAGTAATGTTATAGAATTTTCTGCAATAGAAATTACAGAGAATATTATTTTTTCTACTCAAGTAAAAAGAGAGGGTCACTACAGATTACTGATTAATAGATTCAAATGTTATCTATAAATAAAGTTTAAATGATTACTATATTAAAGTAAAAGTATCTGAATACTCCTAACTTGTAAAACAATTAAATAAGTAATAAGAAAAACTTAGAACTGGACATTTGCTATCTTATAACTGCATGTGTGCACCTATAAAGCTATGTTATTATGTATAGCGGTAAAGTGCTTTTAGATCAAATTAAATATTTGTGTATATTTTGCTCTTCAGCTTTTAAAACAGCTCTCAGGAAAATGGCATGCATTCTTCAGCAAAAGAGGTTATTTATACACTATATTTCTCAAAGTAAAGTTGCATGCTGTTGTTCACAGTTTGGTTTGTTATCTGGAAGCTACCTTACTCCTAATGAACCTTTTTTCAGGTAACTTGTGTTAGAAAACTATAAAACTGAGTTTTAAAAGATTTTTTTTTGAAAGACATTGGACTGAGTTTGTTTCCATTCACATTTTAGTCCCAAATATCTTATGTTAGTCCTCAGAAGTTCTTGTAATGTCTGGTCCCAAAAGAAAAATCTGAATTATAAAGAATAAAGTTGTAGTCTTCTTTTTGTTGGCCACAGCCAGCTGGCTAGGCATCTACGTCTAACTTGGCCTGCTAGGCATCTGGTTCAGAACCAGTGCCTGGTGTATGGTTTTGAGCCATTTTGAGCTCTACTGGATGTGAAAAAATCAAGCTGAGTCTTACATTAAAGGAATTTGAGTTGATAAAAGGAGATAAAGTGCTGTTCTAGGCCTGCCACTGATACAATGGCTACACTGATCAGTACTAACAGATTTAGATATCTGTACATGTAAATGACAATAAAGAAAAGAAGCCTGCTATTAGAAAAAAAGATATTAGTACTTTCCATCAAAGGCAAAGCAGTAATGTAAGCAGGTGTTTAAGTCCACAGGAAATCAGTCAGACGCTTCACAGTTTTTGGTTATCTAGCTCAGTGTCTTAATAGACAAGCTGCTAAGCACATTCCCAACTTGTAAATATAGCACGTTGAAATATTAAGACATTATATTTCTCAAAGTAAAGTTGCACGCTGTTGTTCTCAGTTTGGTTTGTTGTCTGGTATCAGTATAGGAAGCTACCTTACTCCCAATGAACCTTATGGTAGAAAACTATAAAACTGAGTTTTAAAAGATTTTTTTGAAAGACACTGGACTGAGTTTGTTTCCATTCACATTTTAGTCCCAAATATCTTATGTTATTCCTCAGATGTTGGAGGAGTCTTGGCGTTGGAGGAGTCTTGGCCCATTCCTCTTACAGTAGTAATTGAACTGTCTTTTGTTGGTGGGCTTTCATGCATGTAAGGCAGACCTTAGGTTATGCTTTAACATTTCTATTAGATTAATAGAATAATAACTTTGACCCATTCTTTGTAGATTAACTAGTGTTTTTAGATTCATTGCCATTCTGCAGGACCCACCTTCTGTTGAGGTTCAGTTCACAGATCGACATTCAGCTGTTTAATTTCTTAACACAATCCTAAATTCAGAGATCCAGCACATGATGACAAGCTGTCCTGATCCAACATCATACACCAAACCATCATACTGCCACCATCATGTTTGAACGTTGAGATAAGTTTCTTAGGCTGAAATGCAGTGATCAGTTGTGCCAAAAATAACACTTTATTAATGCCATCACGGTTCATTTTTGCCCACATAACATTATTTAATTGGTCCTCTGGCTCAACCAGGTGATCTTTAGAAAACCTTAAACAGGAAGAATGTTCTTTCAGGAGAGCTGTGGATTTTCCCAGCTGCAGTACTATACATATTATTCTTTTTCAGCACTTACCTTATTGTGGATTTAGCCAGTTTATGGGGCCCTATCGATATATTTCTTTGAAGCCCTTTATTATCTCCCAGTATATGCTAAACCTTAGCCTTAGAGTTATTTTTGTTAGTTGACTACTTCGGGGAAGAGTTACTATTTCCTTCATTTTCTCCATTTGTACAGTGACAGTCCTCACACATCTCATTTTACTGAGACATGGCATGCACTAAAGAATGTGTGAAGTAAAGATCAGGCCTTGATGGTGATAACACAGGTTGATGTATGGAAACAGCGTAGTGTCAGCTACACTCACACCTGGTTGTCGCTTAAACTTCCTGACCCTAATTATCACCTACATATAGCAGATTATACTAGAGGTGCACATAGTTTTGCCAACAAGGAGATTTCATGTTGAAACACTTTGTTCAGTAAATGGATGAAAAACACTACACTTGAGTGCATTATTTTAAATATTGTGTTGTCTTAATCTATTATTATAACTTGAACGATAACCTGATCATATTCTGTCATAGTTATGTATAAATCCACTATTTAATGCCACGCTCAATATTTTTGAAGTATCTAACCACTTTAAATGTTCTTTTTTAAACGAGAGAATGTACTCTGGGGACTTATTGCAATGGTGATGGAACATCGTATACATTCACAAAAGAGGTTTTACTCATGTGAGCAGGAAGCACCCGAAACTTATCATGCAGCAGTTCTAAAGACATGTCGAATAGCAGATGAGTGATAATTGATCCACTGGCCACATTCTTAGCCACCCATTCAACTGGTCATGTGATGCAGCACAAGTCTGACAAGCTGCTTTATGTTTCCATCAGTATAGGCTGCAATCCATTAATGATGCCCAAAGCCTGTCAAAGATACTATATTAATGGTATATCTGCCCTTCCGTTGCAGTAGGAAAATGTAAGATGATGTTTTAAAAGAGGTGAAAAACAGTACCGCCACATTTTGTAGAACATGTACCGAAGCATGTACATTTTGCAATGTATTCCACTACAGATTACAGCAGCAAAAGAAAGTAGAAAGAAAAAGTGAAATTAAATATATGAAAATACACAAGGAATTAGGGCTGGGTATCGCCACTTGATTTCCCGGATGGATTCAATCCCTATTCACAAGGTCCCAATTCAATTCAATTTCCGATTCGATTTGATTCAATTCAATATTGATTCATTTAGGGATATTTCAGTTACAATAATATGTTTTGTTTGAATATGAAAAGAGATTTTCAGAGAACTAATGTGGTAAATGTACAAGGAACACTCAACCATTACTAAAAACATTAGTGTTTATATGTTTATATACCGTGATGGTTTCTGGTTTCATGGTTTCTAAGATGCTAATTTTAAAAGGTCAGTCTCGGGCTGATACGAATCGATATCGGATTATTCAAATGAAGATCGATTTTTATCGAAAAATCGATTTTTCAAACACACCCCTACAAGGAATGTAGCTTAACATGGATCCCTCAGTTAGAAGTTAATATTATTGCCCTAACAAACATAATTCAATTCAAGTTTATTTGTATAGCGCTTTTTACAACGATGTTGTCACAAAGCAGCTTTACAGAAGTTTGAAAACAGACAGTTACAACATATATGCCCGAGCAAGCCAGAGGTGACGGTGGCAAGGAAAAACTCCCTCAGACTGGAGGAAGAAACCTTGGGAGGAACCAAGACTCTCAAGAGGAGACCTGTCCTTCTCTGGTCAAACAGTATTTACAGCTAAATACCAAAGAAAAGCTGAGAGAGACTCATTGGAATTCTGGGTGGCAAAGCTTTAAAAACTGCATTGAGGTAGTCTCTGACTGAGTCTTTATAAAAAATGGCCATGAATTGAAACAGTCCCATTCTATCTCAATGCTGGTATATCTGGATGGCACAGTGATGTAATTGAGGGTGTTGCAGTTGGATAATATTTGCTATGAGTTTACCATTTGCCACAGCACATTGTCTCTTAAAAAAAGAGATGTTCATTCATGATTATGGGTCCAAGTTAAGTGAAAATGTCTTGTTTATCATATATAAATATATATATATATATATATATATATATATATATATATATATATATATATATTTATTATATATATATATATATAATAAATATATATATATATATATATATATTTATTATATATATATATATATAATAAATATATATATATATATATATATATATATATATATATATATATATATATATATATATATATATATATATATATATACACTGTAAAAGTTTCATGATGAACAGACCAATGGAAATGCTCCAAAATCAGTTGTGATAAAACCTCTTCACATTAACTTATATTGCAAGTTACAAATGTTATTGGACTCTCCTGTAAAGTTACTATTTTGAGATAATTGTATTTCTTTGGACAGCGACCACATCTATGACCCAATTACTGTGTTTTTCATGTAACTGTAACAGAACAGATTACCTTTCTTTATCTGTAACACAGTTATATGTGTTCTGTTAGAGCTTTTGCTAAGGACTGTATGGTGTAGAATCCCCATTGACATCTGCCATGTCAATTAATTAAAAACATTTTTATCTATCTATTTATTTACTTACTTACGCACTTCCTTAGTCTGGCTGGTATGTTTTCCTAACTGAAGCTGTAATCCAATCTCTGAAGCTTTCGTAAATTAAAGACACTTTGATATGGCACACAAGAAGAATTAGCGCCGAGCCGCGCTGACATTCTTTGAAAAATAATTTTTCACGCTAATGCGGTTTCAGGGCTTTGATTGAATGCAGCCATCTAAGGCGATTAGAGTATGTAGGTGTTTGATTGAATTTTGCCTAATTTGACGCAAGAACCTCCAGTATTTATGTTCTGTTTGCAGAATGCTATAGCGCGACGGCGGCATCAAACCAGATGTCTGAAATTCACCTTGTAGGTACTTAGCAAGTTGAGGATTTTCTAATTAGGGAAATGAGCGTAGCCTTTGCCAGTTCACAATTATTTCCTCATGCACAACCACAGGTGTTGCACTGCCTATTTGTTTGATCTCCACCAAGCAAATGATGTCAGCTTCTGGATTTATCTGTTGATTCTCTTGATGGAATGATTGTTTAAATTGGCTATGTATTTCCCATGTGAGTAGAAAGCCTCTGTGTGTGGCCTGGTGATGAGTAGACTCCATCAGATTAGCATGAGAAGCAAGGAGTCTGACGGCAGGCGCATTAAGCAGCGCGTCTCAGTGCTGTAATAAGCAGCATAATCTCACACATTCAAGAAAATGTGCCGCTGCACTGGAAATGACAGCATTTATCTTCATAACAGTTAGTTAACTCGCCAACTGAATGCTATATATATATATATATATATATATATATATATATATATATATATATATATATATATATATATTAGATTAAACACTTGTGCACCAGCCTTACCATTATCAGTCAAGTGTTGCTGGTTTAGTGGCACATTCTTGTGTTTCTGCCACGTGAAATGCTCGTTTTGGTGGCAAGTATTTGACTGGGCGTAGCTGAGGAGGTACAGGAAATCTAAACAAGCTGCAACATTCCTATTTAATGGTCCATCAGATATCTGAAGCGGAGATCCGCCATCTCCGGGTTTGGTATTATTGCAGCGAAGGCACTAAATGCTGCTCTTAAAGTGATTTGTTAAAGCAGAATAGTGAATCAATAAATAAATCAAGGCCTGTTTAAAGAGTGCGACTACTAAATAAGATGTAACAAGACTGGATCGGCTCAAGGTAGACTTGAGGCTTCTGCACTCCCTCGGGGAGTCGAACGCATACTGTTAGGCCTTTTATTTATAGGATCTGTGATTCCTGTGGGGGATATAAGCACGTAATGCTGCATTCGTATATGCTGGCAGTTAAGTAACTCACTTTCAGGAGGTGTGGATCTGTTTCTGCTTCTGCCTGACTAATCCAACCACTTTACATGTCCTTTTTTTTAAACCGAGGGAGAGAACGCACTCCAGGGACTTATTGCATGGTCGAGTGAAAAGAAACAAGAGACAGGTGGTGGAGGAAAAAAAAAAAAAAAAAAGAGAAATGGCCAGTGCACGCAGAAATGTTATTTGTAAACAAGTGGCCAATTAGGTATATGTAAATGATTATATGAAAATCTCTGCTCAAACTCACTCGATTGAATGTCCTTCGTCTGAGAATGGCCAGATGTTGGGCTTCTGAAATGAGTGTAGAAGCACTGCCTACTCTCAGACACTAATGAAATTTCAATAAAATTGAACCTGGAATAAATAAATAAGGAGTACACAAACTTGAGCTCCGGTGTCGGGGTACCAGTCGGGCACCTTTTCCAGGTATCGGGAAGAATGGCGCGCTAAAACCGAGAATTCTACGTCTGAACATATTTCATGCATATTCTTGGCTAATTAATAGCAAGTAAAGCTGCGCTCTTTTTCATATCTGCTGAAAACTCAGGGTGGGTACCAATTAGTCTACTGTTAATTATCTCCTTCGCTTTTGATCTTTATTACGGCTGCTCTGTCAGACTCTCATTTATTCCTCACGTCTGCTTGAGAGTTGGACCCTTTGGAGATTGTGCAGATTGAAGCATATTAAAAATGGCTTCAGAAGCTGCCAGATTCTGGAGAGGGTGTGCACGCTGCAGCGTTCACAGTCTCGGGGTCTGTTGGGATGGTGATAAATCCAGGCAACTGAAGCCGGTATGGAATGTTACTCTACATTCTTTTCAGGAGACTTGTTTTCGGTTTGTCAAAGAAATCCTCAGGGATATCATTCCACACCTCCGAAATTCAAACGTCGAAGTTTTCTGCTTCTCATGGTCCAAATAATCCCAAACGCATTCAGCGATGTGGATGTCCAGCCTCTGGGGTGGTCAGTCCAGTGTTTTTCTTCATTCGATTTGCCAATTGTGTATGTTTTACTGGGTTTATTTTTAGTAATGAAATGGGACAAGTCACACATCCTTTCAGACCCACAGTTTATAGAGTTTATGGTCCTCTTGCAGTGAAAGTGTGGACAGAACTGGCTGTGGGTTTTTGGTTTTTTTTTCAAATCTGAAGCAAGAGTGGAGCTTGATTTTCTCCACTCTTTCAAAGATGAAAGTTTTGGATCCAAACCCCTTTTCAAGCCAGGGAACCAGATGTCTGCAGAATAGATCTTTATTTATTCTGCGTGCTGTCATACAGAAAAAAACTGACCCAAAAATGTATTAACAGACTTCTGGTTTTATCAACTTTGACACATCGGAATTTGGCCAGCTGCCAACAATAGAAGTAACCAAGCACAGGTGTGACAGAAGCAACCATATAAAGAAAGGCAGAAGTAGAATGGCCTGAATGTTCTGGGCACAGTTGCACTTTTGAATGTAATAGCATAAAATACAGCATTGCATTCATTCACTCCCCCCTTAGTACATACTGCAGCCTGTACGTTCAAAAGCTTTGACTACTGTTTATTAGACAGTGACAGTTTTGGTGGTCTACCAGGTCTTCCATGGTTGGTAGGGGTCCCATTTTGACCATATATAAAACTGTAATTAGATCTGTTAAGACGTTTTGAACTCCAATTTTGGAGCCATTTGTATTTTAAACTTGTGTTAGAAATGTACATGATTTAGAAATCCATATGGTTTAGAAATCTATATTTAGAAATGTACATGGTTTAGAAATGTACATGATTTAGAACTCTACATGGTTTAGAAATCTATATTTAGAAATGTACGTGGTTTAGAAATTTACATTATTCAGAAATCTACATGGTTTAGAAATCTATATTTAGAAATGTACGTGGTTTAGAAATTTACATTATTCAGAAATCTACATGGTTTAGAAATCTATATTTAGAAATGTACGTGGTTTAGAAATTTACATTATTCAGAAATCTACATGGTTTAGAAATCTATATTTAGAAATGTACGTGGTTTAGAAATTTACATTATTCAGAAATCTACATGGTTTAGAAATCTATATTTAGAAATGTACGTGGTTTAGAAATGTACATTATTTAGAAATCTACATGGTTTAGAAATCTATATTTAGAAATGTACGCGGTTTAGAAATTTACATTATTTAGAAATCTACATGGTTTAGAAATCTATATTTAGAAATGTACGCGGTTTAGAAATTTACATTATTTAGAAATCTACATAGATTTCTAAACCATATTTAGAAATGTATGTGCTTTTTTTTTTAGAAATCTGCTACGATGCGGACCTACAATGATGGGGATTGGCTACTATGAGAGAAGAAGGTAGACAATAATTCACTAAATAAACCCTTCAGTATTACAGTATATATTAAAATAATTACATGAAGCCTTAATAACAAATGTTTAATAACTTGGCTGCAAAATCATTGACACTTTGTTAGATAAAATGAATACCTTGATTCCACACCCATTGAAACTTTTGGAGTTTCTTAATTTCATCTTGTATTCGAGCAGGTTCGTTGACTACCCAAAAGGTTGACTGGGTTTGCTTATAAGTAGACCCCAAAATAGAGTTCCAGGAGCAACCTAGGAGTTTAAAAATAATTCCTTGAAACACTCAAATAATTTTCAGACCATGCTGGATAAAACTGTTCCTCAAGGAACCTAATATATTACCATAGGTTCCTCAGAGGACTGCCCTTTTCAAAAAGCTTCCTGGAGGCACCCTACAGAGTTCTGCCGGTGTGGCAAACTAAGGAATCCCAAAAGGTACGTGTCTCCAGTATCTTTTCATTTTTTTACAGTTTGCAGGTATACACGACTCTCATTTTAAACAGTTTACAACATGTTAATCTGATTTTTAGAAAAGGCAAATAAGATCAGCTAAACTTGCAACATGTAACTTCTTACCAGAACTTTTTTTTTTCAAAATTAAATTCTTAGCTTTCTCTTCGTGCTGTAAGCTCAAAGTTCTCAAAGAAAGTTTTATTCACAGGAGAATTTATTTTTTTTTTACTTTACAGAAACAGTTTCTTCACTGCACAAGTTTAGCAGAACTTTCAAGTAGCGGTCTCATAAATAGTTTATTAAAATATCACATTATGTACAGAATATCATACAAATACCAATTATTCCATTAGATCAGACCTGCTGAACTAGATAGGCTTCATGCATGGCTAAAATGAGGTACACATCAAATAGCACCTTTTAAAATGTGCAATAGCATGAACTGTATTTATGTTGGTGTAGCTGAATAAGAAGAGTTCATTGCATAAAACATGCCATAATGCAGAAAAAGCAAGGAAAATGGTGAGCTATGTGGAGAAATCAGATGTTCGTAGGCTGTGAGGGTGTCGGCACTTTTCATACCCTTTCTGAAAAACCAAACTATTGGTGGGCATGGCCGATGTTCATTAAGGCTAAAGGTGGCTTCTTAATAACCAGCTTCTTTAATGAATGTTCTGTTCCACCTTAAATGCTACAGCTTCTACAAGTATCAGAGTATAACAGCGGATCCTTTAAGGTGGAACAGAAAATGTGTAATACAAGCTGGCAAATAGGAAGCTAACTTCAGCCCCTGTAACAAGATCCAGGACAACCTTATCTCAGAGTAGTTAGTTTGCTCTGCACATTTCACTCCAGACAGTTTCTCAAACCTTGGACAAAATCGAACAGTCTTAGCTCAACGTTCGACGCTGACAAGACAGTAAAGAGGAGCAGTTCCACCTTTATTACCATCACAATTCCGGCAGTAACCTGTAAGTATCAGCCATGCTGTGTGAGTTTATCTCTGTTTGCTGGTTGAAGCAGATCATCTACAACTGAAAGTTTCACAAAGTTTGTGAGTTGATGTTCAGATTGAAGTAGCTTGCAAGTAACTAGCATAGCTATGTAAATAGTACAACGACCTAGCTTATTTGCACAAAGGTTCAACCAAAGCAAACCCAATCAAAGTCATGCACCTTTTATGTAAACAGTGAACAATGCTGAATAAATGGATTAAAAAGGAAAGTTAGAATAGCAGGGGTCCAGCTTTGTTTGAAGTCTAGCTAAATCCGGTTTACTAAAGCCACATTTCTGAAGAAAATCTCAGCAAAGTGGTTTACTTAAGGACAAAACAGAGTAGTGCTTTATGTCTGGAGTTGTTTTTATTACTGCTTGCTTTCAAAAGACCCCATACAGTCAAGTTCATTAGCTAAAGATCAGTTAAGATACTATTCAGGTGTCTTGTTCCTTGTATACAGAAATAAATCATTTCCAATGGTTATAAATTGAACAAACAATGTGACAGTAATTCAGACAGGTATTGGTTTGATGGTGGACTGCCATAAACCCATCTATTTTAATTAAACAGATGGTTTTAACAAAGAAATTAATGAATACATAATCACTGGCACACTAATCTGCTGCTTTTTTTTCTGTGCCCAAGGAGTGGAACAATTACAATTTGATTGCTTTTTAAAAAGCTCTATCTCTGCGAGTTAGTTATCGGACCTGTGCCAATCTTTTAATTCAAGTCAATTAATCAATCTGCCACAGTTCCTAGGCCGGGCCTTTTTTGTGGGTATGGGTAGGAGGTAACGAACGGCTCCACGTGAAGCACACGTTCATGACATGGCTCCCTGTTTGATTCAGCGTGCAGATAAGACAAAAGGAAACAAAACCGAGGGGGTGGTGGTGGTGGTGGGGAGGGGTGATTGCTCGTTTAAGTTCTTTGATTTCACCGGTAAAAATATTTTCTCTTCAGATATAGGAGTTTGCTTGAGCGTGCCCCACTTTCAGAGAGATGTCGTTGCTAATGCCTCGCTGAAATAAGCAGACTCACCACAATCTCTCCTGGGACAAGGCTAATTACGTGTTCGGAATCTGCAGCATGGCTTCGTGAGCTTTTATGCGTCTGTCACTTTCCATCCAGTGAATAGGATTGGACATATCCCAAGAACAAGCCACAGTCGCAGTCCTCCCCTGCAAAAACAGGTCACTGCGAGTTCACAGGATGTGGAATGATTCTAATTATTGGGGTACCAATGGGCGCAGAATACTTAATGGATCCTGCTCTCACTGACCCGCTGCAGCGAGGTTGTGCACATTCCGACAGAAGGGCCGAGGCGTTTCTTTCAGAGAGAACTGAGTTATCTGACTCGACTAGAGCCCTCTGCACCATAAGTTTGCACAGCAAAAGTCAGCAGGACAGTGAAAAAACCCAAAAGCCTCCCAAAATCCCACAAGCAATGTGTGGACAATCCCGAGGACAAATCATTGTTATTCCACTGGAGAGCCACATGGGCGTAGTATATTTAGACATACTTCTTGGTACATCAATATCTGTGTGCTTTGGTTACCTGCCTCATACAATGACGTGCCAATTAAATCAATAACATTCATTCTTGGTCAGGTAAGAGAAAATGCATATTTAAATTGTTATTGAGCAAAGAAAGCCTAGAATACTGTTGAACCGGTGCTGTCAAACATTACCCAGCGAATGTGCAAATCACACACGGTTGTTTGCTCAGTCTACCTTTTTTGCCCTACATTTTGCCCTCCAGTGTAGCCATTATGTCATCTCTTCTGGGATTAAGTTACCAGAACACAAGTAATCTTACACTTCCGTTCAAAAAATTTGTGCTCACCGTTTCCAGTAATATCACATCAATTTGGATGCAGACAAGTGCATACGGGTCAATAACATGACCCATGACACCAAAAATGAAAACCTTTGTTTTTAATTAAGGTACATACACTGCCACGGCTGGTCAGCGGGTCCAGCACTGCATCACTACATCTATTAGGCACAAACTCAAACACCCATAACCAAACCATTAAAAGTCACAGTTGGTCATGGCGCACTCCTAAACAAAGCTGTAGTTTGCTTTGTCAGGTTCTCTTTCAAGTTTCAGCTTAAATGGTCTCACAGATACATTCAGTCACCTCTAACTGCTGCACCATTTAAGAACTTTTATTCTGTCAGACTGGGCAGGGTCATTATCAAGATTCCAAATGACCTTCATAGTGCAATTGCAAGGTCAGTAATCCTTTCAGAAATACCTGAAATATACCTGAACAACCATAAAATGATTCTTGTTGCTTGTTCTGTGCAAGGTTTTTAACTACACAGTCAAGTTACCGCACGATGACCACTTCCTACTTTGGACGGTGGCAGAAATAGTTTTTGTGGCATTTTCTGGGCTCATTCATCCATGCAAAATGCACTCTCCACCAATTTGGGTATGAATCCATCCCAGCAGATCACATACATCTATACATACTGACTGTCTTTCCTGTAGTGGATGGGATCTTCCAGCAAGACAATGTCACAAGCCTAGAAATGTCCCGCATTGGATGGTACTACACTGGTCCCTAGTTCTTGAGACTTCAACTCAACAGAGACTCTGTGGGACCACCTAGATGGGCTTGTTCGCTCTATAATTCCTTTCCCATGTGCCCTCCAGCAGCTGTGGGATGCACTGCAGTCCGCATGGGTCCAGAGAGCTGTGACAACCTACCAGGACCCTATTGAGCTATCACATGCTGAGAAGGCAGCAGACATAGCCCACATTAAAAACCTCCATTGTGAAGCCACTAGGCTTAGCTGTGGTCAAAATCTTGTTGGTGCTTGTTAGAGTAGTGAGGGTGAAGGAAGAAGGACTTTTTGGCTAAAAAGGACTTCCAGCTAGGTATCAACAGGCAGCAGTGTTGGTAGAAGCAAAATCCAGAACATAAGGAGTTCGAAGAGGCCATGGATAAGGACTTTGGATTGGCTTCAAAGAGGATCTGGACAACCATCCAATGACTCAGGATTAGTCAGAGTGACTTGCTGTACTCATGCTGTACTCATTGTAGTTATATTGTCAGTCGGTGGAACGAGCACTTTGAGGAGCTCTTTAAAGTCAAAACGCAAGGCTTCTGGGGTGTCAGATGTCATTTCCCTGGTGAAGGCCACTAAAGTGTCCATGAATTAAATTTACCTGCAAAGGCTTAAGACTTTGGACATTGTGGGGCTGTCATGGCTGACACATCTCTGCAATATCGCATGGAACTCTGAAATAGTACCTTTGGAATAGCAGTCCCAGCTGTTGGTCCCTATTTTTAAAGAGGGCTGGTGAGTGTGTGCCAATTAGCAGGGTATGATCTAAGGTGCTGGAAAGGAGAATCTGCCTGGTAGTTGAACCTTGAATTAAAGAGGAACAATGCCAATTCTGTTCTGGCTGTGGATCAATGGAGCAGCTTTTAACTTTTGCGAGGATTGTTGAGGAGTCTGCCAACCTAGTATACATGCGTTCTGCAGTTTTGTAGATGGTATGCAAACATGTTCCCAAAATATATGCCCTCCTGGATTATGGGCTGCTGGGCCACTATTCCAGGCCATTTAGCGCATAAGTTGTACTTGTTATACTTAGCATTACGTTAGGCTCTTTCAGAGCGGGTATTGGTCTCTGTTCCTGTTCCTGGACAGAGTGTCAGGGCATATCTGAGATCAGGAAAGCATTATGTGTGGTGTCCCTGGTTTTGCAGACCATGTGGTCCTTTTGGCTTAATGGCGCCGATGCCTACAGAGAGCACTGGAGTGGTTTGCTGCCGAGTGTGGAACAGCTGATATGTAGATCAGCACCTCCAAGTCTAAGGATGATATACCTCCTTTCAGGTCAGGGAGAGGACTTTCCCCAGATAAGGGAGTTTTAGTATCTTGGGGTCTTCTTCATTGGCTATGGGAAGAGGTACTGTGAGGTATATTGCAGGCTGGGACAGGCAGCAGCAGCAATACAGTCACTGCACCGAAGTGTAGCGGTTACGAGGGAGTAGAGCTACAAGGCAAAGCTTTCTGTTTATCGGCCGGTCTACATCCCCACCCTCACCTATGGTCATGAGCTTTGGGTAATGACCGAAAGAATGAGATTGCGGATACAAGCTGCGAAAATGAGCTTTCTTTGTAGGGTGGAAGGTCACACTCTACTTGACAGGGCAAGGAGCTCAGTCATCCGGGAGCAGCTCAAAGTATAGCTGCAATTTATCCACGATGAGAGGAGCTAGTTTAGGTGGTTCGGCATCTTATTAGGACGCCCCCTGGCCACCTCCCATTGGAGGTTTACCTGGCACGGATGACTGGCTAGAGATCTTGCAGGCGTCCCAGGATCTGTTGAAAGGATTATATCGCCATGTTGGCTGGAATGCAGTTGGTGATCCCCCAGAATGAGCTGCAGGAAGTTGTGGGGGACGAGGCCATCTGGGCTTCTCTGCTTAACTTCTGCAACTATGACCCTGTTGGGATTAAGCAGTTTAGGAAGATAATGATGATGGAAATTTGGTGAATTTATTACAGTACATATAGTTATTGTATATACAATAACAATATGGCAAGTCATTCTAAACTTTTTAATGGTAGTGTATAAAGATGCAGCTAAAATTGAAGAAGTAAGCATACCGTTATGCTTTTCCTGCATGTCCTAGCTTAACTACATCATAACATAAGTTGCTGATAATTTGCTGGAAAGCAAATGAGTGCCTCTCAGCGCAGAGCTGAACAAATCACATTCCACACATTCATTCTTCAAAGAACAAAACAGCTTAGTATCACATGCGTGGAAAAAAAAATACGACGTGACTGCGTAAATAGACATAATATACTAAATTACTAATTAGAATCCGGTGTGACACCTCACATTCACATTTTTATGAATAAGCTGTTTCACATTAAAGGCACATGGCCCTCTTGAAGGAAGTATCAGTTTTTCTCTGTCTTTCACCAAAATGAAACGGAGGGATAAACACAATTACTCTTACAATGGCTGATAGCACACTGTTAGCAATCAAGCACTACAGTAGATAATTAAATCCACTCTGACTGTGATGTCTCAGATAATGGTTTGACCTTGACTGGTGTTCCCCTTCAAGTGTACATTTAGATAGAAAACACACACACACCAAAAAAAAAGTCACCGTGCCAGTATTTATAGTTTCCTCAATCGCAGAAGATAGTTAAATAAAACTGCAGTTTACGAGGCCAACACAATAAAAAAATAAATGATCCAACCGGCAACATTTCTTATTGCTTGCACACGAAACTGGAGAGAGATGAGCACGATTTGTTAAAGCAGAACACAATTTTTGATGCTAAACACATTTTATCATCTGTATATGGACAAGTGAATGATTCATAGCACAAATATTACACATAATATAACCACGAATTATACACTGTACACTAGGAAAAGCTTTTTCACTGTATTTTTCACTCTAATGTGGTTATACTGTCTATAGCAAGCACAGCGATAAGCCAGATGATCGAAGGCTTTGGGAGTTAATAGCATTACTTGCAGTCAAAACACCATTTAACAGGGAGCCAATTCGGGCTCTCCTGAGAGTTCTAGCTGCTGCATTGCAGAAGACATGGAAAGTTCCTTAGCTCAGCCACGACTAGCCGATGAAGATAGGCTACTCCAGAATTGTTACTGTATCTTAAGCAAGAACTAAAAATCAATAGAGATACTGAGGTCTTTGACAGCTGCAATAGCCCTGCGAACACAACAAGAGAATCATCATATGTAGTCCGCTCATTTATTTCCTGAGGCACTGGGACTTTTTTTTCCAGGAGAAGGAAATGCCTAGTCAGTCTGCCCGTGATGTTCTTCACAAACCTTTGTGCTCTTCAGTGTGCGTATATGTGCTTAGTGTGCAAGTGTGCACAGAAAAAAATAAGAAAAATATTGATGAATGTCAAATTCTTGTCAAAAAAGTGGGTTTAAAGAAGAAATTACTTCTTAAGAACAGTTGGTCAGTGATGTTGGCGAATGCCTTTTGACTTAATTCTGATAAACAGTAACAAAAAATGTATGTATTCACAAAAGTGTGAAATACTGGGATCCTGGGGGGATCTTGAAACCTCTAATTATTCACAGGAATGTCTCACAATGTGAATTCCTGGGGAATTCCTGAAAATAAACTGGACGATGTACAATCTGTGCAGCATTGGTCTGCCTCAGGGTGGCACTGTAGAAAAATGAGTAACCCCAGTTGGTCCTTCATAGTCGACCAACTGTAACTACGCCCAGAATACTGCCAGAGCTTTACTATATGCTGTAGCACATTTGCAAATCTGAAGACTTGGTCTGGTGCTCAAGAGTTTGGTTAAAAGAGCCAATTGTTGCTCATTTCTCAAACCAAAAACAAAAGAGATGTACAAAATCTGTAGGTATTCCAGTCTTATTCTAGGTATTGCACTGTGTCTAATCTTATATTTTGTTGTCTTCATTCTAGGTATCAGTACTGGCACTTGTGTATGGCAGTGTTTGAGCTCAAGTAGTTTGGACTTAAACCTGTTTGTACTAGATAGAGATACATACTCTGACCAAACACTAAGCACTTTTGTAAGTGGCTCTGGACAAGACCATCTGCTAAATGCTGTAGATGTAAATCTCAATTAATATATAGAGCACAGCATAACCAAACCAGAAACAAGCATTTGCAGATGGAGAAGAGGAGAAAGCTACAGAGTCATGAGAAAGACATCAACATCCCTGTTAATACAACTGGTTCAATAATAGGCAGGAGTAAAGTTCATGGAGCTAAAATGTTTCGTCCCTGACAGGTGCACCTCGCAAGATTTCACAATGTGCTCTCAAACTATTAGAAAGGTTAAAGTGAGAGAACAGTAGTCGCATGAAAACAGCTGCAGGAAACACAAACTGAAACCAGCAGGAACGACCGTAACACAGACTGATTAACAACATCCCTGTAATTTAGACAAACCAGACTTTTTTGGAACTCAGATGAAGCCTAAGATGAATCGAAAACAAAAAGGGTTCCTTAATAGTTTAGCTCATCGTATTTGGAGAAAGTAAAGTTGTGAGTATAAGCTCAAGAACACCACCCTCACAGTGAAGTATGAAGTTGGGAGCATCATGATATGTAGCTGCTTATATGCAAAAAGTACTGGAGAAAAGGAATTTGATTTTATTGGGAGAATCTAATTTCAACATGCAGCCAAAACAACCCAAGACAATAGAGGAGGTTTTTAAAAAGCAAGTTGAATCTCCTGATTTGGATTCCACGGAAGCATTACCAAGGATTTTGAAGTCTAACAGAGGGGCCCTTATAACCTTGGTGGAATTAAAGATGGACAGCCTATAAAATGGGACAAACCTGAAACGCGACACTGTGAAAAGCTAATTACTTCCTGTCTCAATACTTTTCCCCCCTATTGTGTAGCTTTTTGTACATACCATTCCAATAACAAAGGCAATATCAGAAGTGGATGTACGCACTGCAAGCTACTTAAATAACAAAAAACAAAGTCTGTATGCTTGTTCCCTGTAGTTGACCACTGTACACAACAAAGGCAGCAAGAACTGAATACAGAAGCTTTCAAGATAAATACTCAGAAAGATCATTATTTACATTTTCAGAATGGCAGTGATTAGTCCGGTGGGATCTAAAAAAGGTGCACGCTGGAGGATCCATGCTGAGATTCATGAGCGCGTCTAGTAGAATATAATGGTTTTCGTTATCAAAAGCTGCACTTAAACCCAGTGATGCAAGCCGCGCCACAATCAGAGAGCAGTTACAGAGTCTTTTAACTGGTGCTTTCTGAGCACAATCACGGATTTTAAATGCAAACTGAAGTAATTTATGCACATCATTTCAATGGGAAGAAAAGAAGAGAAAAACAGCAGTGTATCAGCCCTCTTTTAAACCTCAGGGATTGTTATAAATAAGATTTGACATTTCGCTCTGATAAATGTTTGGTTTCTTGAGAGTAGATTTTCCAACCACTATTTTGACGGTATTAGGTAGATGGCTTAGGCTAAATGGCATAATTATATTTAACACGCGTTCCCGATTACTGGCAGCCATTTTTTTTTTAAGTATCAAACAACATCTGGGGCCAAGTGTATATGTAGTTAGATTAGATAGGGCTGTCGATGTGTTCAAATGATGATACCCAATTCTATCAACCACTACTGCTTCTACTAGCGTGAGGCAGCCCATTCTACAGAACATTAGTCATGTGGCAGAGAGATCGGCGGAGTGATAAGTAGGTGGCAGTGAGGAGGCCATGATCATTAGAACTTGAATGTAATTTCAGACACCCGGGTTACCACCCATACTCACTGCAAGAAACGGCCAATGATTTTTACAGTCCTGCAATCACAACTAATAGCACCGAGTCATTTTTCTCTGCCGGATTTGGTGATTATATACTGTGCTCAAAAGTAGTCTTTCCATACACTCAGCACAATTTATAGTGATTAGCCCTAAAATACTAGTTTCTCTACTCGTTGAACATTCTTGCAGCATGACTTGCCATGCAGGTGCATTTTGTAGTACTACCATTACAGACGGTACTCCAGCTGTTTGTCTGCATACTTTGTTAGCCCCCTTTCACCCTCTTCTTTGATGGATAGGACTCTCACAGGACCACCACAGACCAGGTGCTATTTGGCTGGTACAGTGACACTGACAAGGGGGTGGTGTGTTAGTGTGTGTTGCGCTGGAATCACCTTGGAATTGCCTGAAATTCACATTACATTTGCATAAGAGGACATTTGGGCTATTCCACCCTTCGAATGTGTGTCAGTTCATAAGTATTTCTGGGATGACTTACTTGCATTCCAAGGCGGAAATCCAGGTCATTCTGAAGGGTTCACTTACATTTTCTTGCACCTGTAACAAAGTGGACAGTGAGTGGACGTCGTGTTTAAAAACTCTAGCTGCACTGCTCTGACCAATAAGTGTCAGTGTCACTGTTACGAATGCTTCACCAACCACATAATGCATGCGTTGCTGTGGTGGTACTGTGGGGGTAAGTGGAGCCGACACAATGGACAATGAGTGTACGCTGTAAGCATTTTGAAAAGTGCTCTATAATTAAAGCTTCTTCGTCTTCTTCTTGTAGTGGTTAGCACTGTTGCCTCACAGCAAGATGATCCGGGTTTGATTCCTGTTCCAGGCCGTTCTGTGTGGAGAGTGTTTGGTTTCCTCCCACACGTCCAAACACATGCATGATAGGTTGACTGGTAACTCTAAAATTGCCTGTAGGTGTGAGTGAGTGAGTGTTGGCCATGCGATGGACGGGCGAGCTGTCCATGGTGTACCCTGTCTTCGCCTGATGAAGCTGGGATTGGCTTCAGCTCCCCCATAACCCCGACTAGTGGGATTAAGCGTTGGTTGGTTGGATGGTTGGATGGATGGATGGATGGATGGATACTAATAACTATATTGTTATTCCACAGTATATTACATTTTAATTTTCTTTTTATTACTATTTTTTTATATATTTTTTCATTGCGTAACTCATCCCGCAGTTTGAGATATCTACTCTGTACAAACTCCAGATTTTCTGGTTTCAGATCGTCTGGTTCAGCTAATTGGTCGAAAAACAGATTTCTTTGAAAACTTCCCATAATTAGGATGGAAATTTGCATGGCGATTTAAGGTACTTCTGCTCGACCAACAGACACGGTTTCGCGTACACTGACTCAGGGCAGATGCCTGATCACGACAGCAGTGTTGGTTTTAGCTGCACTCGTTCGTTTGACGTTTCTTTTAATCCCTCTTTTTTTGCCCCCATAAAGTCCCATTCATTTCTCAGCACAGCCAAACATTATGGTGTCGTTCAGCGTCCAAACTGCATGTACTCACTCAGGGCAGGTCCCCAAGCACTAATCCACAGACAGACTGACCAGCACTCCTTTATTTGTTATTTATTCATTACTCGTTCCTCCAATAGGGTCCAATTCTTTTTTTGGCCAAACCTAAACATCATGGTTTCATTTAACCTACAGCCAACAAACCTCATGTACTCACTCAGGGCAGAATCCCAAACACACTGACCCGCACTTCTCTACTTCTCTTGTCATGTGTTCATTCTCTGCACCATCCTGCATTGCCTTCAGGAAATGCATTTTCTTCTTCTTCTTCTTTTTCTTCTTATTGTTGTTGTAGGATAAACTTTTTTACACAAATGTGTGCAATGAATTACACTTATATTTGATTTACATTCTCTATTGCCAGTCTGTTTCAATGCGTCTAACATGTTTCCTTTTGTTTTGATGTCAAGAAGTCACTAAATATGTTACAATACAAAGAAAAATATCTCTGCACAACAAGACCAATACCCCAAATAACCTTGGCGAAGTTCAAGTTCCACTTTTAAAACCCAATGCTCGTTCCAATGAGCTCCACAAGAGAAGTTATAAGGCATTACATCATAATTTTGTTATTGCTGGCAAAAACTGCAATTTCTAAATATTAAATCATTTTAAAAACACCATATTACAGAAGTACTTGCAGGTCGGTGTTAACAGCAGTGGTGCTTTACTTTGAAGCACTTGTGCTTCTTGTTTGTGCTGCTAAATGCACTGAGAATGTGAATCTGGTTGTGAGCATTCAAGCAGTCAAACAAAAAAAAAAACAAGAAAAAAAATTGTAATGTGCAGCAAAGCCAAGCTCATTCGCAGTCTAGGACAGAGTCTTAAGCATGTCAGTTGTAAAGTATCTTTGTATGTGCCCTACATATTCCCTTGTCAGTATGTGTCTGGGGCAGTGGTTCAGAACCGTTCAAACATGTGGTACACAGTTAAGAGACGAGCATGGAGGGCCTTGCATTACTGTCAGAGGATTGACGTGGCGTTTACCATATTTCCGAATTCGGTATTTCTGTCATGGGAGGCTAAAGGAGGGGAGGCTGATGCTCTGACTGACAAGCTGCTCTACAAAACGGAAATTCGAAAGCACCATTTCATATTCATGCCTTGATTTAAATTCTGAACCGAACGTGAGTTTCCTCCCAAGCACTCTGCTCTGTGATGCCCGCGCGCCGCTTTTGTTGGAGACTTAAAATCGTACTTCGTAATTGACTTCCCATATATATTTACAAAGGCTTATCTCCCGCAGTTTCTGTAGTCATCTCATCAGAAAGGAATTCACATAGCATCAGTCTTTCGCATCCCCTCATGCAATCCTACTGCAACCTCGCTGTTTACTGTTTGCCACGCATCCTCCGGTCAGCCAGACAAGCAAAACAAAGAGGTACGATAACTGCTATATAAATCTGGAATAGCGCATTTCATTTTTTTTCATTTTCCCCCAGAAAATGCTCCTGTTTTCTGAAGCGCTGAAGTTTCCCCACCGCTAAACTTTCAGTCCGGTTTTAAAAGAGGTCGATATCTTTAATCACCTGCTCTCACTAGGAAAAGGGATAATTAATACTTTTTTTTTGTTCCCTTTGAAACTTCAGAAAGGCTTAAATCTTCCTGACGTTGTAGTTTCAACACTGGCTTTATCGGGCGATCGGGAACGAGCGGGTCTTCATGAGTCTGCTGGTCTGGTAGACTAAATCACTTCCTCCAACATGTGTGTGTGAGCTTGCATAATTTTCACCCAGGACCATTTATAATCTGACAAGCAATAATGAAGGCTGGTAGACTTATTACCCTGAAAGATAAACTTTAATCAAGCTCTGTTGCCTTCCCTCTATTTGAGCATGCCCCAGCATATCCTACATTGTAAGCGTCATGTTGAAAGCAAATAGCAAGTGCGAAGGCATTTAAGATTGGTCATTTAAATGTGAAGGGCAGGCTAATATCATTACCTGTAAGACTGCCGGCTGGTGACCTCTAATCGATCAGCGCTCTATTTATTTAAATCACAGTCTGGTAAATAATTAAATGCTTAAAACAGGACGTTTTAAAAAAAACCCTGTAGATGCTCAGGCCAAAAACGGACACCTTAAATGTGGCCAAAGAGTTTGAGCATGTTTGGAGTCTGAAGTTTGGCCCCTGCTAAGTGACTAAGCTAAGAGGTTCATTTACTTATTAATTAATGGAGATGGACCGATCTGCGTTTCTGAGGCCGATAGCGATCGCCGTTCACCTTTCAGCACGATCAGCCGATAGCCGATTCAGATTGAGGGCGGGGCTATATGCCATGGCAGGGATACATGTAGTTATTAGCGCAAGCAAGTCATAAAACATGGTCGAAACTGGTTTATTACCATTTTTAACGAGCTCATGTGAAACAGCATACTATTTTTAACTAAATTGACAGTAAATAAACAAAGTAAATCAAACAAATATCCCCAATACTGCAATCATTACATTTAGACCCTTAATTTAAAAATGAAAAAAGCTAATTAAATAAATGCAGTAAAAACTGCAGTCATTAAATGCAGACTCTGTTATTTTAAAAGACAATCTGTAATCATTAAATGTAGATCTTGAACTGCGGCTGCTGCTGTACTGGTCATACCGGTTAGATCTGGTCTGTACGGTGTTCTGGGTTGTTTGTTTTATGCCAGCTGCGAGTGCTAGCTCTGCTGTTTGCTGATACTCACTGCATTCAGCCGCGTGCTAAACTGGAGACACATTGGCAGATCACCGTTTGCATATTTTGATTATTCCATCTCTATTGATGTAGCTAATAACTAATAGCGGCTTATCCTACTAGTCATCCTATTAGTTCAACAAATAAATACACTGCAACAGTGGAATAGGGGAGTGTCACGCATATGACTGTTCCTGACACTAACTTACTTCCAAACTCCATTTCCCAGAATGCACATCCGGATGATGTCACACCCACATGTTCATCTCCAGCCAATCATGCACCTGTCCCACGATCAGCCTCCCCGGAATTCTAATACGCACAGCTGTTTGTCATTACGATCACCCCATATAAGCTTCACACACACAGACACACTTTGCGAAGTTTTGCCAACCTATTGTTGCAATTCTGAGCGGTTTCCCTTGTGGTCTTGTTTGTCTATTCTGGTTTTGACTTATTCCGTTTTCTGACTATTCTCCCTCTCGATTTCTCCTTCTGGTTGTGGTTGCCTGTATCTTACTCTCCCTTGGCTCTGATCTCCCTTCCGTACTCTCGACTCTCCCTTCGGATTTCCCTCATGATTTGGTCGCCTCGCTCTCTGCTATTCTGGTTACGACTTCTGCCTGTCTCCTGGTCTACGATTCTCGCTCCGTCCCGTTTTGTGTTTGTTTGTATTTTGCTGCTCTGTCACACTGCTGATCTTAATAAATCCAACGTAACTTTTAGCTCTGCGAGCGTCATGCTGAGTGCTTTGCCTTTGACAGGGAGACATTGACTTGAAGTGTTTTGGAGGTTCAAATTGATAAAAAACAACAGACTTTATTCATATAAAGGTTTCTTTTTTTGTTTTGTACATCAATATATAAATAATTAGATTCTACAAGCATTTACTTTCATTATTTTGTGGATATATTTTGAAACAATCCGTTATTTGTAAAGTATGTTGTTTTTAAGCAACATGTTTTAAAAGATCAATTTTGTAAGACGATGCAGTCTGAATTCACACCCTAACCACAAACTGAGCAACACATCCCCAGAAAATTGTGGTGTCCACGCCCTATTATAAAACATGGCAAAACACAGAACCTTAGGAACTTAGCTGACAGTCTGGTTATCTCTGTTGGGTTAAATGAAAATCATGGCCTGAATCCATCCAAGCAGATTAAGAAAATGTGATGATGTTACTGATGTTATTTTGTGTTTAGCTGACTTTGAATTCACTTGATTGACCCACAGTGAAAACTTAAGGTAATGGCTGAAAAAGGTCAGCGCTAAAACAATCACAATCACATAAAAACAGGGAATAATATCTGGAAAAAACATATTAAACTAAAGCACAATATTCATTATTTAAAGTAGAATAATGGATTTATATGTTGCTAAAGCTACTTTAAGATTTAGTTCAAATGCACAGCTATATATAAAGCAGCAAGATGACTGGTCAAATAATTGTGGTGCCGGCTCAAACATGTACTATACAGAGCAAAGTACAACTAATGATAAACCAGTGCCAGCCCAGAGTCTTTAGCACCGAGAAATGCAATACACTGGAGTGAGGCACATCACTGTACATTTTTTCCCCTTTGCCTTCTTAGACAAACAAATCTGTGTAGGCCAATGTAAAGTATGTTGTTTTTAAGGAACACATTTTAAAGGAGTCATTTGTAAGATGATGCAGCGTGTTGAATTCACACCCCAACCAAAAACTGGGAAACACATAGCCAGAAAGTTGTTTCCAGGCCCTATTATAAGAAACAAAGCAAAGCACAGTGCCTCCTCCTCCCTCTTCTCTCTTTACCAGTCTGGAGGAATTGTAGCATTGTTCAGCATCAAACTATATCCCATTACTCACCAACAACATCCCCAGCGGTGGAAAGCAACATCCATGTTAACTCTAGTTTTGCTTCTTGATTTATTTCACTTGTTTTGTTTGCTGCTGTATGTGGTTTCTTGTCTGAAGCAGGTGGTGGTGGTGATAAAGGTCACTTGCCAGGAGACTCAGCCATGAATGCATTTACAGTTCCTTTACTGGCTTCCTGTCCTTATTTTAACCAGGAGCATCACCTTCAACATTGTTGACAAGAGTTTAGAATATGCTGTCACAGCAGTGCTACTACTTCATGCTGTCATGTTGGACTGAAGCCTGACTTAATGTTGCAATGACTCATTATCACCTTTTGAGATATAAAGTAGTATAACACGTCAGAACAGGCTGGGGCTAAATAGTTATATGCTAACTTCTGTAGATATCTCTGCAACAAGCTACACAGACGTTCTACATATTTCGTAACATACTGAAGGGTACTTAAACGGTATATGCAAGTGTCATCATCCCAAGTGCATTATTTATTTATTTTCAAGCAATGACTTAAGATCGACTTTAAAATTGAGTTGCAACAACTAACTGGCACCATTACACCCAATAGTAACATTCAAAATAAATAAATATATAAATATATATATATATATATATATATATATATATATATATATATATATATATATATATATATAGTTCTCTTGCAGACTAACACGCAGGTACCTCAACCAATGGGTAGAAGACTACCTGCAATATGACAACAAATCTACATCAACATCTAACATTGTACAAGTTAGACCTATAAGCTCATTAGCTGATTTGCAGAGGCCTCCATTATGCACCTTGTGTGAAAATGAACAATTCCCCTTGGCTATTTTTGAGTAATACAATGTTATTAAATGTAGTCCTTTAATAGTTGCTAGATAGATAAGTCTACAGCTCTGCATTAACGCTAAACTCAAATATCAAAACTGGTCAAGGTGCACATTTTTAATGCTGACTAATTGTTGGAGTTCCAGTTGAAACCTATGCATTTGTTGGATAGTAGCATTTAACATGTATGAATATACTGGTTTTGTATGTAAAAAATAGTTATTCTAAATTTTGAATGATAGTAAATTATTGTAGATGTTTAAATTGACCATTGGTGAAGTTCAGATGTGCGTTTAGAATCATGTATGTTCTTGGAATGTTAATTAGAGGCTGTACTTTTACAAGTTGAATTTTTAAAGTTTTAAATATCTTGCTCCAGGGAGATCTGAGGAATAATCCACAAGATAATTTCTTCTATAAGAACGTATTGATTTGTTGTGGCATGTAATTTCACTTGCCTGCAGTCTATGAGGTGGAATGAGCCACAAAAGCTACCTGTATCATTACTAATGTCATTATTTAGATATTGAACTGAATTTCAAATGAACTGATTGAATTGTGGAGCGTGACTCATTAATTATACTTAAGCCAAACAAACTTGACAATAAATCAGATTTTCTTCATACTGCTGTGGATAAGGGTTCACCATCTAAATTACTTCAGAGCACGATGAACGATTGATGAGGGTTTTTGGGGTTGCAGTCGGAATATTGACTGCAGGGTAAGATTAAAGGAAAACTGCAACTTAGCTGACAGTCTGGTTATCTCTATTGGGTTAAATGAAAATCATGGCCTGAATCCATCCAAGCAGATTAGGAAAATGTGACAATGTTACTGATGTTATTTTGTGTTTAGCTGACTTTGAATTCACTGGATTGACCCACAGTGAAAACTTAGGGTAACGGTTGAAAAAGGTCAGCGCTAAGACAATCACAATCACATATAAGAACTGGGAATAATATTTGGAAATAATATGTTAAACTAAAGCACAATATTCATTATTTAAAGTAGAATATTGGATTTATATGTTGCTAAAGCTACTTTAACATTTAGTTCAAATACACAGCTCTATATAAACCAGCAAGATGACTGGTCAAATAATTGTGGTGCCAGCTCAAACATGTACTATACAGAGCAAAGCACATCTAATGATAAACCAGTGCCAGCCCAGAGCTTTTAAGCCCTTTTAAGGGCCCAGGCAGTCATTAGCACCAAGAAATGCAATACACTGGAGTGAGGCACATCACTGTACATTTTTCCCCTTTGCCTTCTAAGACAAACAAATCTGTTGTCTATGTGGGTCAAAGGCACTGTGGCACGAATAAATCACAACTGCAGTCCAATCCCAGTTGTCCAATGAACGCTGTGTAGCTCAGTGCTTGTTAACTCGTCTTGTTTTTCATGATGTATGGTACCACGCTCGGGTCCCACATCGGAGTTAAGAGTGTTCTGTGTTCTCTTTTTTCCTGAACACCAACAGCCGCAATGAGTGTGCTGGTGAACCGTATGACTGGTTGGCCAGCTTCCGGCAGGACATCAATGGAAGAAATTTTCATATGTATTAAACTAAATATGAAATAATTTCTGTGTGTTTTATTATTTACTGATTTCAATTTATTTTCGTAAAATCACCCTTAGGTGATTTTTCCACAGCTGCAGGACAATCTATTGGTTAGTCTATTAGTTTGCTTTTTCTTTATTTGTACAGTGGCACTGCTGGTCAAAATTTCTGCAAATGGGTATATGTGTAGAAGATGATCTGATCTACAAGATTTTTTTTAAGATTAATCCTTCTTTTCAGGATTTTAAATGAGATTATTGTATTTATTTTTTTGTTTTGTACAATTTTAGAGAGAAAAATGGAAAGGAGAAGAATACAAAAGTTTAAGCACCCAAAGAGATTTGACATCTTAGATCATTTTTGCTAAGTTCCTTGTTGGGCCAAAGGGTTCTGCTTGAAGGAGTACCAGAAAGGAAAATCATTCAAAGCTAAATATGAAAAGAGGAAAGCTTAAACAGGATAATGATCCCAAACACACCTCAAAATCCAGAATGGATTACCCTAAGAAGCACAAGCACAATAAGCACAAGCATTTTCTCCTTTTCTGTATGATTCAATTTTAGAAAATCTTTTTTTTGTTCATTTTTTTTCCCTTGAATTCCTCTTTGTTATTTTATGTATAATGTATAATATGTATAATATTATGTTATATTAAATCTCTTTAAAAATATTCCCTAAAAAATAAATAAGTTGAACTTCACAGTTGTTTTGACTGACAACCATACTAACTTTTGCACAGTACTGTAGCTTGGATTACTATTTTCATTATCCATTACTTTGTTTGATACCTATATTATTTTTTTGGGATTCCCCAATTCATTCATTCAATTTCCCTGCAGACTTCTATGACACATTACTGCTCCTAGCCAGATCCACCGAACTCTCTAAAGACATTTTAAGTACTGATGCAGTGATCTGCTTTTCACACTTTTGCCCCACTTTATCTTTTCCTTTTTAGGCTTTCCTCCACAAAGACTTCGATTAATAATTTAATACAGCATTACACCTATAGTTCACCAGCTAGAGCCTGTACTGAAGTATATTTGGGAAGACTGTTCTGAGTTAAACACACATAGATACATTTTCCTGCACTCTTCTTTAAGCCTTCCTAAAGCCTTTAAATCACCCCACAGAACCCACTCATTGTGACACCCCTTGAATTTTTACATTCATACTATCAAAACTGCTATAAAGGTTCAACTATTGACCTCAAATACAAAACTGCACTTTATACTGACAGCATTTATTTAGCTAACCTTTCTTTCATCGCTCCAAACCAACTGAAGTTTTAAGCCACCAAACATACTAAAATATTCAGCTGTTGACCCAAATCACATAAGTGCAGGTTACATTAATTACTCATCTGTCTAACATTTATTTTAATACTCCTATATGAACCTAATTAATTTGAAATTTTTTTTTTTTTTAAATACAGCCATCACCTTGATCTCTAAGAACCATTAATGCAAACCAAAAAACTGCATTTCTTAACTAATCTCGTTATCCTTTCTTTTAGCCGAAGCTCATTAATTGCACTATGAAAACACGACAAAATGATTTATCTTTTGACCTCAAGCGTGTCCATTCCTGACAGCATAATATTGCTACCCTTTCTTTCAAGCCTCTCTTACATACAAATCTACAAAACCAACAACTTGTCAAAGTGGACAAGAGCGCCAACTCAAAGCACGATCAAAACCTTTCAATTGTGCTTTCATATTATTGCATAATCACTCCTCCAAGATACTGCTTGCCCTGTCTTACTCTCTGGTTCTTCTCAGTTCAATCATTGCCAAGACATACGCTGTGCATCTGACAAGTCATTGAGATGCAGTTGTAAGCAAAGAAAATAACATTGTTGATGTTGATTGGGGTGAAAATAAGTTAACACTTCTTCTACAGAGAACTCTGCTACACATTTTACTGTTTATTTGCTGAATTTAACATGTTGGGGAAAAAAATAAGGTAAAATCTGGCCTGTGCTATAGCTACAGGAACATCTCATAATTTACATTTGCTTCCCCCCCATATGTTAAACTTTCACTCCAAAAAACAACTAAGCACGTCACTGGACCAGGGGAGTTACAGTGACCTGAGAGCATTTTATTGAAATACTGAACATTTTGGGATACACTATGGTTCTTATAATGAAGTGCAAATAGTGGTTAATAGTAATGTGCATGTTGATATATTATCACATGCTCATTATAATCTATTAGATTCATCTCCCCAATAAATAAATTCCCTTGTTTATCTAGGTACTCCAAAAATACTCAGTTCGACACTTTAGGCGCTCTCACTTTGTCACGCTATGTTTCTTTTCCTGTCTGCCTATGCGTTTGTTTACGCTCTCTTGTCATTGTCCCATGTGCTTTAAAACCACCTATATGCTGATGTGTACTACTTTCCCAATGTATTTTTGTAAGGTTTACTACTATAACTAGCCTGGAGTCTTCTAACTTCATGTTTGCACTGATATAAATTATTTTCAAGGCTACTGAACACCAGACAAGCTGCATCACTGCACATTCACAGCATTCAATTTCTCTGCACGCGGCAGCGCACCACTCATTATTTCGCTATTAAACCTAGAATTAAACTCAGAATGAGCCCACATGTGAGTCCATGTAGCTTGTAAATTACACAGAGAAAGACAATAGAATCTTTTAGATAAACAGACAACTGCTAATGTTCTGTAACCTCAGCCAAAGTTACGGCCCAGTCTGTTTTACTGCATAGCATTCAAATATTATTAAACAATGAAGTTGAAGCTGACAAGAACAATCTTCATTTCAATCAGTTAATTAACTGTAGTATATCTGCTGTAGTCACCAGGACACAGGTTTGGTAGGTCCCAAACGAATAACAATAACAGCTCGCTGTATAAATGGGTTGTCATTTGTGGGCTGTTGGGTAAAACAGGCTATAGTGTTCTCAATCAGCCTTCAGTGGAAAAGAACCAAAATCACATTTGTTGCTTATGGCATGGCTGCTAAAGTTTGTATTCTCTGTGCTCATAACTTTTCGGGTGTTGGAGATGCACTCAAGTCTTAAGTTTCTTCAGTTTTTATCAGAAGTACTAGAGGGTATGCTATGGATTCAGCCTGGGTGAGTGTAGAGTTTATCGTGGGGTGGAAACTAATGTTAAATACCCGTTGATGCTGGAGAAAATATGATGATTACTCTTTAAAAGATGGGACCTTGTCAAATCAATTGATCCTTATTGTAGTTAATATATAGTCACTGTCCAAAGAAAAACATGTCTCCATTTCTGATTTCCATTTTTCTGAATCATTTGAAAATGACAGCTACACTGAGTGACATTTCCACGGCGAATGGACCAATAGAAATGCTCTTAAACAACTTGGCGAAAAAATCTGGTTCCATTGATTTACATTAAAAGCAAAGTAGGTTTTGGGCTTCTCCTGTAAAGGTTACCGTTTTGGATAGACATGTTTTCCTTTGGACAGTGACAATATGTAATATTTCTCATTTTGTTGCTGTAAGCGCATCATAAGATTGTTTAACTTATTTTTGAACACTTTACTTAGTGTGTAATATATTGGCAGATCATTTTGCTTGCTGTAAAAAAGAAATGCTTGAAACCAGCAAAATGATTTACCAATATTGTCTGATAATTTGACTAATATTAGCTATTTAGTCTAGGTTTAATACCATTTAACTTGACTAGATATCATTTTTTCAGTGCACCATGTGTGAAAATTTACAATTAATTGAAGAAAATAATAAGGGAACCTTCAAGTATTACTAGGACCAAGAAAGAGGACTGGGATCCCCACTTTTCTCTCCTATTGCAAGTGTTACTTACTTATTATCCTGCTAGATTGGGCCTTTGGACCTTCTTTATATTAAATCATATTAAATCAGCAAGTCAGGTAACCTGAGGAGAAAGAAAGGGTTAAAAACATTATAAATCACACCCCTCTGAAATAGCTGTCCACAAAACGAAGGCCAACCTCCAGCAGCTTATGATTTGCCTTTGGATGCCTAATCATTCAGGACGACATGAGGGCTTCTCCCTGCATGTAGGCAATTCCACCTCACTACATGTCTACGAACTGCCTCGAGCCGCATACCGTAGCACAGGGATTTAAAAATTCCTGACCTTTAGGAGCCAGAAATCTACAAAAATCACCAAACAGCAGCTAGTTAATTCATAAATTTAATAATAACTAACTTGACTAATGAAGCCCATTGTCAAGCAGGTGGTCTCTGCAGTGCCTTACCTTGATTAAACTGTACTGAAGCTCTCCTGTACTAATCAGAAGGAGACCCTTGGCTTCTGTACCATGTTGAAGGTCATTCTAAACAGGGACGTCTTGATCAACCTATGTCTTCTGTGCAGAACATGGCATTTGGCATTGAAAAAAAAAGCGCCCCGTTTTATGATAATATGATGAATAAAAAAAGTGCTGATGTATCTGTAGAGGCAACTTTGCAATTCCCGGAACTGTAGGGGTCGGAAATAATGGCTCTGTGGCTGTTTCTGCACTTCATCTCTAGACTGTCAGATCGACAGGGAAATGCCATTGGATGGCTCATACTTATTATGCTCAAATGGTTTTGGAAATGAGACCCCAGCTGTTTTCTCAATTTGCAGCCTTAAGGCAGCGATTTAAAAAGATAAAAGGCTAAAAGCGGAAGCAAAGCACCCTCCAATCTGTCATTCATGTGACCTTGGTTTAGAGGACAGCAAGCTTTCTCCAGACTTTTTTTTCTCCTTCTTTTCTCTTTTCTTCCCCTTCTCTGAATTACTGTACATGACTTTCTCAGATCACTTCATTACATCTTTGGAATTATTGCTCTAAAAAAAGAAAGAATAATTTACTGCCAGAAGTATCTTAGTAGATATTTTGTGGTGGTAATTAGAGAACATTTTTCATCAAAGCCTGAATGCAATGTTACATTCCATTCAATCCTTTTTGAACAAATCAGACTTTCCCCACATACTGAAGCACTTCCTGGTTGAGTCAGTAATTGACAATCAACACTGGCCAGCATTCGAGGCAAATGAGTGTATTTGTTTTTTTTTTCTTTTTCCCCCAAATAGTGCTGATCAGATTAGTAGTGACCTGAAGGTTGGGCCGGTCCTCATGGTCACCCTATGTTGTCGATAAGCTGGTGAAATTGTTTTGAGCAAAGGACTAAAGCAGGCATCTCAGACTCAAATCTTCATGTGCTACTGTGTCCCAGCTGCACTACACTGGCTTCAGCTAGGGTCAAGGTGTAGTCTGAGCAGTGCTGTAGGCTTAAGTTAAAGAATTCTATTGTAACAGTCTCTTTTGCCACGTCCACACCCATCCAGATAGGATTTTTCTTCTCTTTGTTCGTTTTGGCCTCCTGTCCACACAAAACACAGTTCTCGGTTACTGGGGGGAAAAAAAAACAAGGTGTCTGCAAACCTCTATGCTCTCACTGAAATATGACTGACATCTAGGTCATTTCTGTGTGCTCTGCAATTCGGAAGTTGATAACATGTTTATAATTTAATTTGGCTTTACTTTTTCATTAAACCGCAGCGCAGAGGTGTCGGAATGTACTGCCGGGTTCTTTTAAACAGGGTGTCACCTTGACGCCAAAAATGAAATACCTTAATGTTCCTAAAGACATGAGACTTATCAGTCATCCAAACTCCCCTCAGATGGACTGAAAAGCTTGAAAACCTAAACTGCATCCAAATAACTGCACTCTTCTTTCATACAGCATATCACGTAATTACTTACACAGTTGTTAGAGTTCACAGTCATATTACATCGCAAATAGAAGAAACTGGCACTCATTATTGGAAAACAAGAAAGTTCTAACTTCTAACTTGGTGCCCTAACATGCTTATAAGGCAACAGGGAGAGATATCTGTTAGCTTTGTAGCTAATTGGAACAGCTTAGGCATGCATGACAATCTTTGTTATTGATATTTTTACTCTGTAGAGATTAAAAACAGAAGCTTTGATTAAACATGTAACTCTGTGTAACTACAGATGTGTGTGTGGATGTGTGCACATGTGCACAACAGTGTATATGTATCATTTCATGTCAGCACAAACAGTGTTAGCTACCAGTCAGCCAATATGGCCAATTCAGGTGTGTACTTAAATAACTGCATACTGTCACTGTCTAAAGAAAAACTTGCATCTTTAATTTTGTCAATGTTTTGCATTGTGTGAACCAATAGAAATAGCTCACAATAAATTTTGGTTTCATTAAATTACACTAAAGGTAAAGACTGTCCTCTCCTGCAAAGTAGCCACTTTAGAGATAATTATTATTATTATTATTAAAAAAAAACAACAACAAAACTGTTCATCACAATTGTCTATATGACTAAGAATCATCATGATCTTGAAAATTAGGAATGTTTCTGTGACAGTAAATAATCTGAGATGCTGGTATTTGCGGTTGCATAGAAGTTTGTAATGAGACTAAAATTTAGGCTTAAGCTTTCTGTGCGTTTGTAATTTTTGAAATGCATTAGTCAAATCCACAAGCTATTAAATTAGCTTGCTCAGTCTCAATAACAAGCTAGCCACCTACACAAATAACCCTTGAGCTCCTGCTTGAACTACATCCACACTGTCTAAACATTTTTATTATTATTATTCATTATTATGTATACAACTGTCATACCGTCATACATTTAAACAAGAGAAAGACAGCTGCTGTTGTTCTCTCTCTCTCTTTCTCTGAGATAGTTGTTAGCTGTTTGTGAGAAAGACCATTCTGTTGTTGCCCAATAGACTATACGCAACGCAGCGGCTGCAATCTTTTGCATGAAGTTGAAATCTACAGAACTTTTCCGCTGAGCAGCGAAGCAGATTTCATCATGCACTGTGTCATGCAGCAGAGCTCGTGATTGAAACGAATAGAATGCGACAAGGCGAAGTAGCGAGTGGACACGTACCATCAGAGACTGTGTCATAGCCATGTCTAGGAAAACAACCCCACAGCATGTGGCCGGCGTTTTTTGTTCTTTCTTTCTTTCTTTCTTTCTTTCTACGGCAAAAACCTGCTATTGAATCTGTGATATGTCGAATTAAGGAGATTTGTGACACACCACCCTCACTTTGTTAGAAAATCTCTGCTTCAGCTTCGCTCTCTATTTTTTTTCTTCACAGTACACATGTTCACAGTGTTCTTTCTGAGACATCTGACACCAAATTTCACGAGGTATTATAGCCTTGTACTGGGCTAGCATGCTCATATGACATTTTTCAACCATTTTCATGTTCTTGCATGAGAAATTCCTCAAAATCCTGCAGATGAGTATAGATGAAGGGGGTGGGGTGTGGGGGCTATGTGTGGGCAAGGCCTCAGATTGCTGCTTCTCAGCACCTCTGCTTAGTTCAGTCCAACTCCCTATCCCAGAGTTCACACTTCTGGTCTTGCGTGCTTGTATGCATGGTCACATGCTTTCTAACAAGTATTAGGGCTACACAATAAAACGTATTTTTGTTCTTAATGCGACTGAACTGTTTCTACGACAAAACAGATCAAATTACCTGATGCACCCAGCGCCACAAAGATGTCATTATGTTGCCAGCACAAACTGTTAGAAACCAAATGAGTGTTTATCTGCTCTGTGATTGAGCCCCGCTTTCCCATATAGGAGACGAGTAACTTAGCCGTTCAGCTAAACGGCCAATTACAAAACACTCTTGGGCTCTGCTCGAAAACTCCTTCACCCTGAACTGCAAGCCTGAGCAAGGCATTAAACATTAAGCTTGTTCTCACATCACTATATATACAAACATAGAAAACCAGCCTGGCCAGCTCTAGCTGATGGTTAGTAAAGCTCAGAGGTGGGTAGAGTACCCAAAATCAGAACTCAAGTAAAAGTACTGTTACTTCAAAATAATACTTAAGTAGAAGTAAAAATAGTCATTTAAATTATTGCTTGCATAAAAGTAAGAAAGTATTTAGTAAAAAGACTACTCAAGTAGTGAGTTTCTTCCTTGATCTTATTTAATAATCAAAACAGAGCTGCAATATCATAGTCTTATTTAGGCAGCACATACAAGCACCAAACCAAAAATCCCCAGTTTTTCTTCAAACTAATTGGAATAAAATAAATAAATGTAAGCCATGTGAAAACCCAAATTAGGACTAATTCTAGCTTAAGAAAAAACAACAACAAATAATAATAATGAATTAAAATTGTAAGAAAATTAAGTAATTACAGATGTGAGATCCAAAACGTACAACAGTATGTTTAAACTCCCTCTTGGATCATTTATATTAGACTCCATGGTTGAAAACAGACTTACAACAAAAGACAAGCTCGTGAATAAATCTTGCCAGCTAGAGCAGGCATTGGCTAACTTAGCTCAAGGAGAAAACATCACTACCTGCTAAAATACATGATTAATAGTGCACAGTGTTTACTAACTTTACTAATGTGTCACAGCTACGGTAAAATAACTTTTATCCCGGCGTCGTCCCACATACACATCACTCTGTATTGGCCATATTACCTGCCACTGTTAACTAGCTGCATACATTAGCTAAAGCCATTACTTACCGCAACGTGTTTTCTCAAGTGAGGTGTTGATTTTGTTGAATGCTGAAAGGGCCACGTTTTAAGGCTTTTTAGGCGCAATACAAAACGGCTGGTTCTGGAAGCCTGTAACGAAAACATTACCTTAAAATGAGGCCAGGCTGCACCTCTTCAACGGCATCGTTTGCGTCATCGCAGTCCTCCTACACGTACCGCGCTGAAACCAGGGGTTCCCAAGGCCACTGTGTTACCCGGTACCTGTAGTTTTCAGTAAATAGCTGCATTTGATTGGTCAAACGAAGTTTCGTAAGATGATTTTGATAGGAGAACGAACTCGCGCGTGAGTATTGGTGAAGGAGCTGTCTGATAAAAATAAAAAAAATGCCAATAAAAAAAATTAAAAAAATGCATTTAATTAAAAAAACTGTTTACAATGTACCAGGAGGAACGTAAATAAATATAACGGAGTAAAAGTACATGTTTTACCCCACAAATGTACTCAAGTTTAAAGTATAGTCTTTTAAAACATAAAAGTACAATTTGCTTAAAAAGTTACTTAAGTAAATGTAGTAGTAAACTCACGAACAGCTGAACATTACAACACTACTTTCTGGATACAGTCTACTATATGCATACATCCATATCCAGATGCTCTCTCACTCTTCTATCTCTGTACTGCTTTTTTATTTATCTGATAAATAAACACTCAGAACCAGTGTCTCAAACAGTGACTCTTCTGTTCTTCGTATTTATATCTATTTAATTCAGTCTGCACTGTCCTTTATGTAATGTAAACTTCTGTAATGTCAGTTATCGTGCACTGTGAGCTACTGTAACCAAACACAAATTCTTTGTATGTGTGAGCATAGTTGGCCAACAAAGTCCGATTCTGATTCTGGTAGCGTGTTACTACTCACCTCTGGTCAAGCTGGTCATGCTGGCAGACTAGCTAAATCATCAGATGACTATGAAAACATAGCTTCTTCTGGTTAACCAGCTAAACCGGTGTAATAGCTTAATAAGCTGGATGTTCAGATTGTGAACCATCTAGATGATCTTAAACCATATCCTACCAGCAATTGTAATCTAAGCTTGGTTTTTACGACTGACTTTAAATTTTTCATAACCAACTTAGCTTATAATTCACATTCTAGCTAGTTAAGTGTGTAATCAAAGCTGATAGCACGTTGCTTTTTCTACACACCAAGAGCCATTACACCAACTTTACAGAAGAGATCCCTGATTGAGTGATTGAGCCCCACTCTCCCATATAGGAGACGAGTAGCTTAACCATTCAGCTAAACGACCAATTACAAAACACTCATGTGCTCAGCTCGAAAGCTCCTCCATTCTAAACTACAAGCCTGAAAAAGGCATCAAACAGTAGGATTGTTCTCACATCACCATATATAAAAACACAAAAGACCAGCCTGGCCAGCTCAAGATGATGGTTAGTCATGCTGACTCTCTGGCTCGGTCAGGTTGATCTTTCTGGCAGACTAGCTAAATCACCGGATGAATATGAAACATGCCTTATTCTGGTTAACCAGCTAAACCGGTGCACCGGCTTAATAAACGCCAAGCTGGATGTCCAGATTGTCAAGCATCTTAAACCACCAGCTACCAGCAAGGCTGTTCTTAACTTGATTTTTACAACTGACTATAAATTTTGCATAACCAACTCAACTAATCATTTACATTCTAGCTAGTTAAGTTGAATTGAAGCTAATAGCATGTTACTTTTCGTGCACACCAATGGCCATTACACCAACTTTACAAAAGAGATCCCTGATAGCAAGAGTATAGTGGACCACTGTTGGCCCATTAATGACAAAGCTAGTGGTCCACTGGCATGTTGTACAGCAGTTTCTGGGGGTTTACTGTTGGTTTCTTATTTCGTTACCCTGCAAATTGAATTTAAATTGTTGTGTCAGCAACAACATTTTTAACTAAATCGTTTTATATCAGACCTAGTTCCATTTTCTTATCTCTCATATCTCTATATCTCAGTTGTTTCAAATAGTTGTCTTAAAATTTGTGCACATTTAAAATCTGTTTGAGACACTTAAAACTAAGTTAGACTACTACAACCCGATGGAGGACCAGCAGTAACAAACAGTTAGCAGGAGGTTGACCTTTTCAAGCCAGTGGACTGATATATGCTCGCTATCTGAAGCACATTGACATTAATGGTCAACGCTTCATCCACACATCTAATGCTTCTCCAAACTTTCTTGCAACTTACATCATTCACCACAAGGTTAGCTTTCCAACTTACACATTTCTGTAGAAAAACAGATCCAAGTTAGATGCACTTCCAGGCCCAGTTAACTAGTACACAGGAGCTGACAGTTGGCAGGTTAGCCATCAATCAAATGTATAGTCGCCAGTCACACCCATACAAACCCCACTCAGATACAAAGTAATTAATTACTAAAGTACGAGAAAACAATATACCACCTCACCACTATGACTGCTCGATTATAGCAAAATTTGACCCAGTCTACCTAAAGTTTCAAACATCTTTATAGCTTCTTCAGAGCTTTTTTTTTTCTTAAAAAGTAGTCATTGTGATGGCAATGGCGTCACGAATGATGGAGACAGGGGAAATAGGGCAGGTCAGGAAATGTTCATAACCCTGTGCCATGCAGAGATAAGAAGCATTAAAGCACTAGTTTAACTACTCTTCCAGTAACTAAACTTCCAGCATGGCGGCTGTGCTTACCAAATGAATTAGTTTTCAGAAGTGAAGCAATTTTATTGACAGTAAAGTAAATTCCCCAGACAAAATAATCTCGCTCAGTGTGTGAAATACCCCCTGGTGTTCGGGGGATCCCATGTTGGCTGCAAACTCACTCGCCATGATGGCAGCAAATGTTCGGAAATTAGAAATGCTCTTTTGTTTTTTGGTTCCTTTCACACATTAAGATCTTTCACGTCTTCTATTTATTCCTCAGTTTGGGAAATTCTCTTTCCACCAAACTCAAACAAACCTTGCCACCGCATATTGTAAAGCTTATCCTAGCCATAGCTAGAGTTGATAGGCAAAGGACCAGGTGAACCAGTTTGCTACAGCGCCACTCTGAGGCAGACCAATGCTACAGCCCTAGGTAGTTAAGAAAACCAAATACAGAAGCTCTTGATTTTGTTATTCAGACATTTAGGGGGTTAATTAGAGGGTCTCAGACCCCCTAAAACCCTCAGTATGTTGCAACTTGTTACTTGTTGCACCCCATTAGTTGCTGTAGCTTGGTTTGAGCTATCCATTTTTCGGTGGCAGACCAATTGAAATTATTATTTTTATGTGTCAGTAACAACATTTTCAGCTAACTCACTTATATCAGACCTGGTCCTATTTTCTTTTTTCTTAGTCGTTTCTAATAGTTATCTTAAAGTTTGTCCACATTTAAAATCTGTTTGAGGCAATTAATACCTAGTTAGACCTGGTACGAAGTACAGTAATCTGGCAGTGGCAAACAGTTAGCAGGGTGCCAACCTTATAAAACCATTGGACCGATATATGCCCGCTATCTGGGATGTCACAGACCTATGCATGTGTGGACGCTGTAGTTGTGAGTAAGCGATTTCAGCTAAAGTGACATCAATGGCCAATTTGCATTTGAGTGTCTAGTTTACCCTCATGGATAGCATCTCATCACAATAGCTTTATCTCCAGGGACACCTGAGAATTTTGCTGTTCAGACCCCCTAGGACCCCCAGAGTGTTGCACCTTGTTACTTGTTGCACCCCCTTAGTTACTATAGCTAGGTTTGTCAAACCTTTTGAGCTCACTAGTTGTGAGTAAGCGATTTCAGCTAAAGTGACACCAATGGCCAATTTGAATTTAAGTGTCTGGTTTACTCTCATGGATAGCATGTCATCCTTATTGCTTTATTTCCAGGGACACCTGAGAGTTTTGCTATTCAGACATTCAGGGGGTTAATTAGAGGGTCCCAGACCCCCTAGGACCCCCAGTGTGTTGCACCTTGTTACTTGTTGCACCCCCTTAGTTATTATAGCAAGGTCTAACAAACTTTTGAGCTATCCAGTTTTCAGTGGCAGACGATTTCCAGTCAGATTCTAGTCATGCTTGAAGAAATGTGTCCACAGTTTCAGAAAGCAGATAAAAAGGTCTCTGGAGTGAGTGTAAAGCTGACATACGTAACATGGTATTCTCCAAGCAGTGTAATGGAATTGCGAGGACAAAGAAAGAGACTTGTCTACAGACCACAGACAGAAAGTAAGAAGCCTCATAAAATGGAAATCTATGAAAATGACATGGAAAAAAGACACGGATAAAAGAGCACCATTGTTCCCGTATTGCAGGGTAGGTACATGTTGGATTATATGCATATAAAGTATAATAATAAGAACAACCTTTCTTTTTTTTTTCTTGCTTTACCAGGTTCCCTCCGGTGTCATGCAAATTGAATAGACAAGCTGGCATTCCGTGCTTAGTTAAATAACACAGTGTCTTTTTAGCAGTACAAAATTACCAAAAGGGCAGGTTGTTGCCTGATGCACCCTGAACCAGCTGGTCCAGCTACATGAAATTTTAGCTTTGGCAGCTTTGCATGTCTCAGATGCATTGTGAGCCCAAAGCAAACACAAAAACAAAACGGAAAAAAAGGAGGGCTCGTAATGTATTCCGTTTTCATGCAGAGCTTTTCTAGGCTGCTGTGGTAAGGATTGCACAATTATCACATTTAATGCCAGATTAAGCCATGCGGCTCATGTTACCAGTTCATGATGTGAAGCAACTGCATGATCTGGCATATATGGGCCCATAGATGAAATGCAAACACAATCATCTTTGAAGTTTAATTAAACATTTAGAATGGGAAGCAGAATGCTAACTAATACACAGCACACATATATCATTCTATTTGCTTTGTCAGCTCAAGGATATTTCCTCTAGAATAAGCTTCTTTTCAAAGCAGCCCCTTTTTTTTCCTTTTTCTATTCTAATTTGGAGACCAAAGTAGATGCAGAGCGTCCTTGTAGCTTGTGGTGTCTTAAGCATTTGATATGTGTGACTAGGAAAGCATGGCTGATCCTCTGTTACTGAAGCAATTCAAAGCGCAGGCATGGTCTTTGGGGGAAAGGGCAAAGGAGGGGGGAAAAAAAGCAGGAGAGATAAGAAGCTGACAGGGGAGAGAGGGGAGAGAGAGAGAGAGAGAGAGAGAGAGAGAGAGAGAGAGAGAGAGCATGCCAAGAAGAACATTGAGGAAGATTGTCAAAAACGAATACTGGATACAGAGGAGATGCTAGCTATTAAGCAAAGTAAAGTACAGTTGTATGATTAGCATTATTTCACACTGGGATCAAGCTCAGCAGCACTAATGCGAGTGTTAACAGGCTGTTAATATGGCATGTTTATAAAAATTCTCACTCCGAGTTTGACTTTGTAAATGAAACGTTCAAGGAGGGTAACGGTTTAAATGAAGAGCAAACGTAGCTGACAAGAACACTTCGTTATAAAGTCAGCGTAATGGCTTCAGGGTACGTGATTAAAAAGAACACTGGCTGGTTGTGTTTCAGCAATTCCTAGTCCAATTTCTATGTTTTCTATAAATAGGGGCAGTCATGGGCTGGAGGTTAGGGAACCAGCCTTGCGACCAGAGGGTTGCTGGTTCGATCCCCTGAACTAACAGGACACGACTGAAGTGCCCTTGAGAGAAGTGCTTAATGCCCAACTGCTCCCTGGACTCTGTGGCTAGGGGTGCCCACTGCTCTGGGCAAGTGTGCCTGCTGCCTCCTAGTGTGGGGGCATTATTGAGAAACACTGGCTGGTTGTGTATCAGCAGTTTCTGGTTACATTTTCTTTTTCTATATATAGGGGCAATCATGGGCTGGAGGTTAGGGAACCAGCCTTGCGACCAGAAGGTTGCTGGTTTGATCCCCTGAACCAAGAGGACATGACTGAAGGCCCTTGGGCCAAGCCGTTAACCCCTGACCGCTCCCTGGATGCTGTGAATAGGGGTGCCCACCACTCTGGGCAAGTGTACTCACTGCCTCCTAGTGTGGGGGCCTTATTGAGAAACACTGGTTGGTTGTGTATTAGCAGTTTCTGGTTACATTTTCTATGTTCTCTATATACAGGGGCAGTCATGGGCTGGAGGTTAGGGAACCAGCCCTGCAACCAGAAGGTTGCTGGTTCGATCTCCTAAACCGACTGGACACGATTGAAATGCCCTTGGGCCAAGCCCTTAACCCCTGACTGCTCCCCAGTTGTTGTGGATAGGGCTGCTCACTGCCTCCTAGTATGTGGGCATTATTAAGAAACACTGGCTGGTTGTGTATCAGCAGTTTCTGGTTACATTTTCTATGTTCTCTATATACAGGGGCAGTCATGGGCTGGAGGTTAGGGAACCAGCCGTGAGACCAGAAGGTTGCTGGTTTGATCCCATGAACTGACAGGACATGACTGAAGTGCCACTGAGCCAAGCCCTTAACCCCTGACTGCTCTCCAGTTGCTGTGGATAGGGGTGTCCACTGCTCTGGGCAAGTGTGCTCTCTGCCCCCTAGTGGTTGTGTGTATGTGAGTGTTTCACTGCACATATGGGTTAAATGCAGGGGTCAAATTTTGCTGTGTGCAAACACAAGTGGAAAAGAGTGTATAAACTCTTCATGTATTTTGCACACCTGATGGGCAAACATTTCATGAGTTAGTCAGTGCAGCCCCCACATCGGATCACCAGGGCTACAGTTTTGTACTGTGCTGTGGTGTGCTACTGCGGTCTCTACTGAACTTTTTCATGTCTTGGACAATTAGGCATCCTGTAAGCTTCAGCATGACGTAACACATTGCAGTAAACATGTTTGTGTGCTAAAGAACTGTACAGAGTTTCTGATCTGAAGTTGTAATGATTTGCGAGCCCTTCAAAAACCGCTGCAGGACAAAGTACAGATGAAATTCCGGCTAGGGAAAGTTAGGCCTTAACAGGCCACTATTCAGCAATCGCAGCGTCTTCTTGCTGCCGCTGAGAGACACGAAAAGTAATAGTGACTGAATAAACATCGGCTTTCTTTCTCTTAACATGGTTTGACGCTTGTATACATAACTCATATAAGATGAATGAAATGAGGGTGTGGCGCAAATGCTTGCATATTGCTCCAACAGAGGCTTCGGCAGGGGGTTCTCTAGCTGTATTCACACATGGATGAACAGTCAATCAATAAGCGTGCTGCATGCACGATAGCAATTCAATTATTCATAGATTGCCGCCTGATGCGATTTCCGTTGTAATACAGAAAAGCTTGCCGAACTCAAAAATGAATAGCTGAGGCAGCGTACAGTGGCAAACATCATGACGCATTCTGAATGCTGCTCTCACATCTATTTATTTGGGCTTTATTTATTAGAGATGATATCAAAATCATATTGGTAATGAACGATAGTTGTTTAATAAAACTTTATCAGCGTTGGCCCGATGGATAATGATGCGTTTATTGTAACCTGGAAGAGCAGGACGTTTTGTCAACACTGGGCTGCTGCACGTGTATCCTTCCGCAAATAGGCATTAACGTTCTTTATAACACTAATCAGAGTGGATTTAGACCCAAACCAGCTTTTATAAATGCACTGACAGATACAGCACTGCGCAAAAGACCACATTCCATTTATTTAATGCACATTTAATACCAGCATTAAATTCAGCATACACAAATTAAATAAGTACATTTTTAAAAATCAGAAAACTAATTGTTGTTGCTCAAAGAAAGGCAAACACCTCCAACATAGTAGCTTTACATGAGAGGGCAAAAAGATTCTTGACTTCTATTGTAAATTCATGTAAAGAAAACAAATTCCAAGCTATTTGGAACATTTCTATTGGTCCATTTATTGTGGAATTTTCACACGATGTAAAAACATCTGCTGAATGATGCAGAAAGGTAAAAATCCAAATAATAAACAAACAAATCAATAAAAAAATAAATAAATAACTGGAGATATTTGTTTTTATTTGGGCAGCAGTGATGTACTAAACAGATGATTGCACAGATTTAATAATTAAATATCATATACGTTGTTTATTACAGTTTCCATTATTTTCAGAAATTTTTCTTTTAGTTTTTAGTTAAAGTTCAAAGTTCAGTCTCAGAAGCTGGTTGTTTTTTCTTATTTTTTTTATTTCCTTTTCTCAGTAAGAGCTCCTTGATAGTTTCTTACAATCCAGCTAATTCCAAATACATTCAGTGGTGTGAACTGAAACACTTACAGTACTGTACAAAGTCACTAAGTAAAAATTCACCCGTTGAAAATGTCCTTCAGTATTTAATGTGTTCACATTTTTTACGTTTATCACAGCTTCCGTTCTTTTTCAAGAAGCCAGTTTTAGTTCTCCACAGAAATCTGCAGATATTATTTCACTCCTCCAAAGTTCAGTCTTAGAAGTTGGTTACATTTTCTTTCTTTTTTAAATTTTTTTCTATACATATTTCCTTTTCTCAGTAACAGCCTCTTGACATAACTACACATCCTTTTAGGGCCTTGTTCGTCCACAGAGGAAGGTTGGTGATTTTTTTTCAGATCTGAAGTAAGAGTGGAACTTTATTTTCTTCTCAAGGTTTTAGGTCCTGTTTATATAATAATGACAGCTTTGATGGTCTCCAGGTCTTTTCTCAGAATCTTATAATGATATTTTGAACTCCAGTTTTGAAAACTCTGGCTTTGAACATATTTTCCTTTGACCTTTCTCTTCAACTTATGTCTTATGTATTCTGAGGAATGTTTAGCTTTAGCACATAGCCAGCACAAAATAAAGTGGACAGAGGAAAGCCACTAATAAAAATACCACCTGGTCTTATTTTCCTGTACACATCTAAAATGCAAATGGATAGGTAAATACATAAACAAACAAACAAACAAATAAAATAAACAATTTCTAGTTTTTAGTTTTGTTTGCTGTGATTTCCTGTGTTAGACATGCTGCACCTCCCAACTGAGACCAATGCCTCCAGGTAGACAAGCCCACCCGCAAGTCTAATTGTATTCCTCTTGTTACACGGACACAGTGCTCTGCTGAAAGAAATCATATAAATCTTTACAAGTTTCTTCTGGTTCCTGGATGTGTCCAATAGCCAGTAATAGCATTTTGTGTTTTTCTATATCACCATGTGTCCTGGGACCAATTCCAGATGCACTCAATGGTTTCTTAATGGGAGCTAAAAGTATCCTACAGGAAACTAGTGGTCTTTTATGATAACCACTCAGCCGGTCCTCATTATAAAATAAAACCAACAGGTTTTAATCCTGTTGGTTCTGGTGGTCTGAGCATGTCCTTCTGTATAACTTTTTTTTCTAAAATCTTAGAAATCTTGCATTTCTTACTTTTACTTATCTTGTATATGTGAAACTGGGATAACCAAAATAGCTAACTGGTGATCTTAAATATCCAATAGTCTTACACATGCTATGGTGACATCAATGTGCTTCAAACAATTGCTAATTAAAAAAGATCACCATTTCTCATCCGCCCAGATACTTCTTGATCAGGGGCGCTGGCTGGGTACGTTCATTGTTGGAAGGTTTTGGGATTTCAAAACCTTTTTAAATATAATGGAAGAATTTGATCATGTACAAATCTCAGCATTGAACACTTTGTACACATTTATTTTTTTGATAAAAATTAAATAGTTTATTGATATATGTGATATACTATATTGTTATTTGTTTTTTGCTTTCTGACAGATCTTCACAGCGTAACTTGTCCAGCAGTTTTTGAAATATCAACATCGTTCTAACTCCAGATTGTCTGGTCTGATTGTGTGATTCAGGCTTGTGTACAGCTTTTTGATCGGATGCACGTATTCCAGAAAACAACAGTTTTCATCTGCAGTTTTTCCCCATAGAGAATGAATATGATGGAAAAGTGCACGCCAATCTACTGAACTACTGCTTGTCCGACAGAAACCGTTTCACATATACTGATTCAGGGCAGACCCCCCCAACTACGAGTGCCATGTTGGTTTGACCTGCACTCATCTTTTTTTGTCATTTTTTTCCATCCCTCTTTTCTCCCCCCAGAGTCCCATTCATTTTCAGACACACCTAAACCTCATGGTTTCATTAAACCTACAGCCTCCAAACTGCGTGTACACAATCAGGTCAGGTCTCCAAGTGCTAATCCACAGACATACTGACCTGTAGTCATCTATTTGTCATTTATTTATCCCTTGTTCCTTCCATAGGGTCCCATTCATTTTCGGCCAAACGCAAACATTATGGTTTCGTTAAACCTACAGCCACCAAACTGCCTGTACTCACTCAGGGCAGATCCCCAACCTCTAATCCGCAGACATGCTGACTCGCATTTATGCACAATCATCCAAAAGCATGTATCTAGATTTGCTTTATGATATTTACTGATACTTTGAAAAACCATGGCAATGTGATGACCGTTTTTGAAGTCTGCTTCCTGATAGAAAAGAACGATAGACCTAATAAAGTATTGGGGTTGGGGTCGATTTTTCATGCACAACATCCAGCTGGAGCTGGATATGTTTTCCAGTGAGTGATTTATTATGTAGTGAATTGACCCTTTTTACTGAAATTTTATTCGCTAGTGAATTTTTTCCTCTTAAAATCTCTCTCGCTCAGGCTCTCTCTCTGTTTGGGCTCTTGCGCTTTCTCTATCTCTCTCTCTTCCTCTTTCTTCAGTAATGTTATAGCATATAGCTGCGTTCGTAATAGCATTGGAGTTTGAGGAGTGGGTGAAGGCACTTTTGAATAAAACCATGGATGATAAGATGAATGTGCATGCGGGCTGGGGTGAAACGTGACATTTCGGGGCTGGTTAAAAAACATTACAGGAGTAAAGCCTCAGAAGCCCAGGCAGGGAGACGCCCCTCTTTACGTAGCTTTTTTGCTCTGATGTTTTGTTGGAGATTTTTTTTGCATTTGTTGCTGCTGCTGCTGTCTATCTTTACATGATTCACATATGAAAAATGCTATGCTGGTAATGCAGAAAAATTAATACAGCGGCTGCTGTTGACTTCTTATTCTAGCTTTCATTGCACCAAATATGCTGTATGCTACCACTTGTCTGAACTTAACTGCTACAACATTTAAGGTGGAATGGGAAAGCTTCTTCATCTTAATCTAATCCCCTATATAATCTCAGCACACTGGAGGTATAACCCTTGAGGTTAGTGTCCTCATTATAAAGTAACAACAGGTTTTAATCCTGTTTTCTTCTGGTGGTCTGAGCGTGTGCTTCTGTATAATAGAACTTTTTTCTAAAATCTTAGAAATCTTGCATTTCTTACTTATTCATCTTGTATATATGACACTGGGATAACCAATATGGCTAACTGGTGATCTTAAATATCCAACAGTCCTAAACATTGTATAGTGACAGTCAATGTGCTTCAAACAACTGCCAATAAAAAAAGCATATAATATAATCTCAGCACATTGGAGGTATAAGGCTTGAGGTTGGGGTCATTGGTTTTACCCCTAAATAACAACAGATAAATTATTTTTCGGGCTTATATGAGTTTTTATATTAGCTTACAATAACCAGAATCAACCATATCAGAAAATAGTACCAGCAGCAAAACTACAGGTAGGATATTTTACAGCCTGAACTCTTTTATCATACAATGTTTCCAGCATTTACAGAGTATATCCAATATTTTGATAGCCTAAATGACTTTATCGTGGAATAAGTATTATAGTTTAGCTTATACGATATAGATATTAGATATAGATAAGATATAGCATTAATGATAAGCACATGCTCAGTAGGACCACTGCCGGGAACCCTCTTGACTCTCCCGATTCCACACAACGGCATTGCTTTCAGAGAAATAGACTTATTTCAGATGAAAGTTAACCATTTTCAGCCAGGTGGGAATAACCGCTGCCAAATACTGCTTTTGAAATGCAAGCAGCCAGATTTTCTTCCGTTTCACTGCAAAATTTGCCCAGATGTTTTTTGGCGGAGCGCAAGACAACCGATATTGATTCTGCGATTCAGCACATTATCCCGTAAAGAGCTTTAATTAGTGCTATAGATCAACGTACATGTATATATTTTTTCATAACAGTCCATTCCCCCTCTGTCCCACTTTAACAGTTAACAGACTGTATAACTCTGCGCCCCTGTGAGAATGATATGGCGAGCGCTTTGAGAAGCCGTAACATCTGCTGCAGTTACTCCTTTTAAATTGAATCTCAAAATCAATCTCCTCTATGTTAACAACTCCTGCAACCTATTAATCTACAGTATAAGCGATTTGTGATTCTTAATGACTAAACCATTCCCAATTATCCCTGAGGTGATAACTATGCAATAGTTGCATGCTAGTCAATTAGACAAGCCTCTAAGTTTACTCTCCAAGGCAAAGCTAATGGCAATGCTTTTATAAAGGCAATGGAGCGGCGCTTTGATAATACTGCAACACTAAGACATTATGAATTATATGCTTTTCTATAGGCTATGTCGGATCTCGGGGAAGCACTGTTCTGATGCCCATTTACTAAAATGCAGAATGGGCATTTTCATCACGCAAGTTGATATTAACACTTGGCTAAGATGAGAATGATGTTACTCCATGCTCGGTAGCTTTGGTTTCTCAATTAATGCATTATTCACTAGACTGAATTTGCACAATGTTGCATCATTAAAATATATTAATAAAAAATAAAAATTCCCTGAAGTGGAAGTAACAAGCATAAATGTTTAAGAGCATTCAGCACTTGTTGGTTGAGGTGCCTTACACTCAGTGTCATTTTTCCATTCACTGCGGGGTTAGACGTGTCACACTCTAAAATGCATCGCTAAAATATTTAAATAATGGAAGGAATAGAGCCCCCGCCCTGTTCAAATTGTCAAACTATGTTTCTGTCAAGAGCTAGAGAACTTCGGACAATATACTCTCTGACAGGACTGACATTTTTATTCTCTGCTGGCTGACAGAAAGCTATTGTTACTGACTCTTCAAAATGGTTAATGTACATCACCCTTGTCAATTGGATATGTCTGGTATTTTCTTTTGTCAGGATGTGGCCTGACCATTGTTTGTGCTACGCTTAATTGACGTGAACCTTTGAGGTAGCCACAATGACATGTAATAAATACATAAGGATAATTTTGTGACAAAAACATAGAAAAATGTATTTCCCCCAAGAAACTTGGCATGTACTGAATCAGCTGAATAAATTTTTTACCACAAAAACACATTTTCAAATGGATACATAGCTCATAGAGTCTCATGACCCTGTATGTTTTAAGTTATATAGCAAATAATTGTCGTATGGCATTGTTTCATTATCCGCATATGAAAAAGTATCAAAACATAAAGAGAGCACAGTTTGACTTTTTTATATGTAAAAGATTGCACAATAGAAAATGCAACATAACTGATCATTTAGAAAATCATGGAATAGTTAACGCAGGGCTCAGTTAACATTGGTTAAAATAAAGGCAAACAAAGCTGCACTTTGACAATAGTAGCTATCAGCATGGCTTCCAGGTTTTTTGTAAGGTGGATCATAGACAGTAAGGGTCAAGGGCGTAGGAGTGGGTTTGACCTGGGGGGGACACGTTTACGAATCAAAGCCCACCCTATCCTCTAAAATATTACCTATAAGCTGATTCCACTGTGGGTAAGGTCACTGCATGTAGTGATGTAGAACAACATTTGTGTAATTACAGCAACATTACTTGTACTTCTGTTTATTATTAGATCAATCCAATTAAAGGCCACTTTACAAACTAAACAAGATACTCCACATTAAATGGTAGTGTTGTTAGAAAACTTTTAAATTATGCATACAATGTCTGAATAATATAGAAATATAAGAACAAATATATTATTTTCTTTGGCGGCATAATGCTGAAATGCAATGACAAACAATGTATGTTAAGGTTTCCTATCTAGACAAGACTAACATTAATGTTAGACAGTAAGGCTGTGTTCCAAACAGCACCCTCTGGAACATTACATACTGCACTACTGAAACCACTTCTAACAATGGTGTCATTTTATTTATTCATTTGTTTACTTATTTTATTTATTATATTTTATTTTTTTTACGCATGTAGTGTAGTACCACTACTACTGGGGCGTGGCCAGAGAGTAATGTAACTTTACATCTCAGAGTGCTTTCTGACTAAAGTTAATATAAACATTAGCTAACCCAAACCCTCCTAGTCTGTTACCATTGCAGTATATATGGTCATCGTTGCTATTCATTGCTTTCATCACTGAGCTCGCGTTTAAAGCTGTGTTTTTTTTGTGGTCCCCCCCCGGTTCTTACGCCGATGATAAAGGTTATATCATCCCTGCAGACATAACGTTACACAGTAGCTAAGAACTGGCTCACAGAAGATAACGACCACATGGGTAAGATAGCATCAGTAGTGTTGTGATGTTATACAAAGAACCAGCCAAGTTCATATAGTCATTAAGCGTCTGTAAAGCAGTTCCTGTCCAAGCACACTGAGGCACAAGGAAGAAGTCAAGTTCTTACTATTTATTTCCAGTCAAAACAGCCATTACCAATTCACTGTCAACAAGTAGGAAAAACAGAAAATTAGACTCAACAACTGCGATGAAAGAGGAGCGAGGAAGGTGGATACATAAGCAAAGTCTGTTCATTTGACTCCAGGTTTAAAGTGCCTGCAGAAACAGAGAGTGCAGGTAGAGTCCATGAAGACTAGAAAGAAGGAAAAAGAGCAAGAACAAACAAGCAACCAAAAAAAGCATACATACAGCTTAGCATTCCTAGTCCACAAAACACAAATGCCAGACAAAGACCAGGAGCAAAGCAGGGGGTATAAATACACAAGGGAACACCTGGGAAGCGAAGGAGCCACATAATAAGAACAGACGAGGAACATGGCAAAAGGATGGAGACGACGAGGAGTTAAAAACCAAAACAAACAGAAGCACATGGAAATGACAGGAGCGCAAACAAAAAGGCAAAGAACAGCAGGGAGCGAGGAGCAGGCCAGGTGTACAACTAAATCTAATTTTAAATGATCAGTATTTAGCGTGTCCTCCGTTTTTGTCTTCAATACAGCTTCCATTCTTTTCAAGAGACTTGCTTTTAGTTGCTTTCAAAAATCTGTTTGAATATTATTCCATGTCTCCAAAGTCTAGTCTAGGACGAAACCTTGACAGGAACCAAGGCTCAAAAAGAATCCATCCTTTTCTGGTTGACACTAGACAGCAAGAAAATAACACAAGAGCAATATGAATAGAGGATAAGATTTCAGAAGTAATGTAATTCAGAGACATTTTTGAAAAAGAAAACCAGCCTGTTAGAAAACAGAAGTGTTTAGATCAAAGCAGACCTGTTAAGCTTCCTCTTAGGTTCTTACCTTTTCTTTAGTGTGTAATGAGTTATAAAGCCTTAAGTACATAACAGAGAGAGAAAAACTCTCTCCCACAGCAACCACTTTTCTCAGCTGCCTCTACTGCCTCCAGCCTTTTTCTCTGTTGCAAGGTGACATCATCTTGTAACACAGTCGCCTACCACCTAGCTTGGTACACCCTGACACAATGCACAGCAGCTACTGGAGGCCATGCAGGGGCGGAACTGCTCTGGCCGTTGACCAATTAGAACAAGGTGGGTGATATGACCAAGAGAATACTGGGCTTATAAGGATGGAAGTCTTGAGGCCACAAGCGCTGTAAAAGATTGTTTCAGGCTGAGAATGAATACAGATGTACAGTATAAGAAAATTAATGTGTATTTGGAAGACTGCACCACCTAAACCTATTGTGGTCAACAAGTCAGGTCATAAGACAGAGGTCTGTCAGTCAGACAGTTGAGAGGCGATTTTTAGTCAGCCAGTGTGCATTATTATAACTGATGAGAAGCTAAAGCCTGAGGTGGAGTGGTTGGTAAACTAGGTTAGCCGGGTCTCAGAAGAAGTCTAAAGTCTGGCAGCATTTTGACTTTTGAAGGACTCTATAGCACAGTGGGGGCATTCGTTCCTTCTACAGAATATATACATAGAAAGCAGGCAGTAAATCTGTTGGCAATGCATTGATTGTTTAATTATTCCACAAATCCATTATATACATTATATTTATACATTATATGTACATAGCGTCTCAATCCTCAAAAAAAAATCCCATGACTCGGTTGCATTTGGCTTCAATCAGCACTGACACATAATCCAAAAAAAAAAAAAGGATGAATAGTCACATCTCTGTACAGCCAAATCCATTCCCACTGCCAAATTCAGAGTCATGTACATCCCTAATTGGAAATGAGTGTAATAGGTCCTTGTTAACCTATGATAACCAATGACTACTGTTAGAGGGCTCTATAATGATGATCTGTTGGTATGAATATGAGATGAGTTTAGTGTATTGTGAGGCAGATGAAGCAGCGTCTTAAACAGCATAATGAAATAGCTGGAGTCTGTGCAGGCAGCATTATCAGGAGGGTGAGTGGCAGTGGTTTCATCGGGGGGTGGGGGGGGGGTGGGGGGGTGAGTGGTATGAGGCAGCAGTGTCATCAGGAGGTTGAGGCTTTCTGCACAGCTCTGGACAGCAGGAAACTCCATGGTGGTCTAACTGGTCCAGAAGGTGGGTAAGTAGGGGCACCCAATTAAAACAGATGAAGTAACAGCATCAGACCACTGTGGGATGGCAGGGTGAGCAGTTGTTCAGCTCAGCAACACAGAAAGTTGGCTCTGTTAGCAGTGATTGAGAACAGTTATCAGCTTAATAGCTAGTTTCATTTTCAACTTTTTGACAGCTACAAGTTCTTTCAGACCCAGAGCACAGCACAATGGAAGGATGGACAGACACACCCGTGGATTTTTTTCAGACCTGGAGCAAAAAGTGGTGCTTGATTTTCTCCTTTCTCTCTCTCAGAGATGAAAGCCTTAAGTGCAGTTATCTAATGGTGACAAGAGCTTGCACTGTTGTTGGACGACCCATTCGCCCTGTACCTTTTAACAAGGTTTTTTTCAGCTATGTTTCTCTGACTTTCCTTTTCCTATGCAAGTGCAACATCTAATCTCCTCTGAAACATCTCCTATACTATGAATCAATTGTACTTAATGGCCAATCTCAGACTTCTGTGTTGTTTTGAACAGTAGTGTAGCTTCATGTGATTATTGATGTGCACTACCGTTCATTGAAATAAAGTGGTTCTCCTATGACATAGTTGTTGTGGAACATTCTCATCACTGCAATGACACTGACATGGTGCTGGCATATCTACATATGTAGATACAAGGAGGTGTACCATATATATAGATAATCGCTGTCCAATGAAACACAAGTACCTCCAAAATGGCAACTTAACAGGAGATGGTGAAGATGGTCATCACTTGTAAGTCAATGGAAGTCAATGGAACCAGAATTTGTTCTAAGCTATTTTGAAGCCTTTCTATTGGTCCATTTATCATGAAATTGTCCCACAAGGTTAAAAAATAAATTCACAAAAATGGAGCTACATGTTTTTCATTGGACAGCGATGATATGTTTGAAGAACAAGGTTGAGTTCTAGATTTCTCCTGGATGCTCCAGACATTGCATACATGTATTCAATTCCTTCAGCAGCAATCCTGATTCAGCTTAATGAAGTACTGAGCAGTCAAAGCAGGTATTAGATGAGAACTGTAAATAACACTGGGTTGTTTCCAGAAGGAGAAGCTTAGAAAGAGTTAATAAGCACTGTCATATGTGAGACCACTACTTACTGTATTAATACTGTTTGAATATTTAAATGAGCAAGATAATATCTTTTTAAAAAATAATGTCCTCAAGTGTCTAATACTTTCACACCATACTGTATAAGGCACACTGTAATAGCTCCAGTTCACTTTCAGGGTTTTGAAAAATTAGTCCGTTGCCCTTCTAAGGGCTGCAGATTTCATCATACCCTTAGCTGTCTTCCTATGGGCGATGTGACAAGACATCCTATGCCAGGTTGTCTGACCAGGGTTCAAGAAGAAGGTGAAGTGGAGGAAGGTGAAGTGGACTGTTGCAGAAGGAGCAATGGAAAGCCTTTTATTTAAAACATTCATATTTCAAGAGATAGATTTCACCAGCACCTCTCAGCGCAGGTCTGCCTGAAAGCTGAATTGCTATAATGCTGCTTTTCCAGAGATGACTTATTCATCTTTGCTGTAGGTGCAAGAAGCTCTCTTTTAGGTGAATAGGTGCATTTACATGTTCAGATGTGAGGTGCAGCCGAGAGTAATGGCCTTTTCAGACTACCTCAATAAGCTGCTGCTGTTTTTGGGCAGTATAGAAACTCCCTAACTGATGACATCTTTACACAAACCTGGCTTCTACAGCTACCTCTCAAATACCCTCTTCATAGGTTGATTAATTTCATAGGACGAATGGAAAAGAGCTGGCATACAGCGTTCAGTGTATTTCAAGGCCTGCCCTGGTTTTACAAGAATTGATATTATTCTAGTTCTGAGTGTATTTGTTTTCTTCCTTCGTACCAGTAAACATGCAAAGGCAGCGTATTAACAAATGTATGAGAGAGGTCTATTAAAATGTTGTATAATGGGACCCCATCTGTTTTGTACACCGCCTACTGTAAATAAAGACTATGGCCATTATAGTTCAGTCTGATTATTCATGCTGCATACCCCAGAATAGACTAGCACAAGAATAGCATTCACAACTGTTAGTGAAGATTAACACTTGGCACGCGCGCGCTGCACATTAGGTGCCAATGCAGACTTGTGGTCATACTGAGCAAGCTTGCTCTTTTTGAGAACTTTGGAGTTTTAATGTGGTGTAGGAGAGAGATGGGGTGCCATGTTTCAGCTCCCCAGGAACAACCCCGGGTTAAGTACCTTACTCAAGGGCATAACAGCAGGAGCTGGAGGAAATGCAGGAACCTACAGCTCTTTGGTACCAAGTCTTTTTACCCTGCCCATATTCGAACTGCTACCTGGTGAGGAGCTCTAACCTACTGAGTCTCTACAGCGCTGAGCTTTCACCACGCCACTGTTAGAAGAAGTGCAAGCTCCCTGTACTGCAGGAAGATACAGAACCAAGACAGTGGTCCAGTGATGACTTTTGACCATATGTCTTCAATATAGAGACGAGGCCAGGAACCCTTTGTCCCACCTTATAGTAAGTGTCTATAATGACTGTGTAGCTACACATTAACAACACATGTAAAAACAATGTATCTACTATTGATGTCGCCACGGTTACAAGTAGATCATAATAGTACAGCTTATGTAACTACACATATGCATCCATTTCTTTTTTTGCCTTATGTAATTGCATAGAGTATCTAGACAGTTGTAACAACATATTCTCTCTCATGTAATTGCACATTATGTAAGTGTTACTGCATTTATAATTGAAATGTATAAAATTGAAATAAAATAAGCTGCACTATTGTAATCCATCTGTAACAGTAGCTGCATCAGTAATAGTTACATTGGTTTTTGTTTGTTGTTCATGTGCAATTACACATTTATTAGAGACACTTATTCTATAGAAGTGGAATTTATACATTTTGTATTTTTTTTTTTATTTTGTATACCAATTTCCTAGAACCATGCATTCTAGACAAGAACTGTTTAAAAATCATTCATTTTTAAGAGTGTAGAGAACAAAAATGGAATATTTATCCTGTAATGAAATAAAAATTCAATGCCCCAGATGTCCCAAATTTTCAAGTTACTAGGCATGAACCCTCAGAGACGTTTAGGCTTTCAGGCAAAGTCTTATTATTTTTGTGAAATAAATAAAAAATATTCTTATTTAATATAATTATTCTGCTTGTAACGATACTCTTATTCCATTGCAAAGTTTTAGTTCAAAATAAAACACTTAAACTCATAAAAAAGTTTTTTTTAATGTGGTTTTGTGGTAGATATAGCCAAGTCACCTCTCCCACTGTTTAGGGCTTCAGGAGCTGGGCTAAAGGCCTAAAGATTTGGCCAGCAGTGGTTTGTGCCTTGAGTTAAAGGTAGACCTTTTTGGAAGGCATGGCTCCCATTACATCTGGCACAAAGCTTGCACTGCAGTCCAGCATAATACCATCATACCAACAGTTAAACTTGGTGGTGGTAGTGTTATTAGCATTACTTTAGAGGTTGTTCTTTGATCCGAACTGATGGTCTAGCACTAACAGTCATGATTTGGCTCATGCTTTTGACCTGCTCATCCAGAGTAACTAGGGTACTGGGAGATTTACACTGCCTCTATTCTTCTGAAAAAGCTTTTGTAACATTTTTGGGATTCACTGATAGCATTCAGCAACGAGAGCATTAGTGAGGTCAGGTACTGATATTGAATGCTGTTTAGTTGGGTGATGTTTAGTTCTGCATCACTTCAACTCATCCCAAAGGTATTGAATAGTGTTCAAACACAGTTCTACTGTTCCACACGCCAATACTGGAGGCTTTGCGCTCCTCAAGCCAACACTTGGCAATGGGCATGGTGACCTAAAGCTCATGTTCAGTTGCTTCAGAGCATCTACTGGCAATGCTTTTCCATGAAGATTATATAAGTAGTGTGTATGCCTGTGTCAGCAATGGGTGCACCATGAAGCAGCTGTACTCACTAATTAGAATGGGTGCCCAGTGGACATATAATAGTGGACATATATTGCATATTGACCAGGCTTAAGACGATTTTACTTAGTAAGATATCATTTATTTGCAGTGCAATGTAAATGCATTTGTCACTTGTGGGCATGTGGAGGAAGATGCACAGAAAGAATTTTGTGTATTGTATTTGAGTGTGTGAGTGTGTGTGTATACGTTGTGTCGCCCACATCACAGGGTAATATCTCTAAGGTAATTTGCGCTGATATATTTACCAATGCTTTCAGTGCAAGAAAATGATCCATCCCCCGAGAATGTATCACCTTACAAATTACATGACTCTCAGGGCCATATTTACCGAATCAATTCTGCGGACAACATCCACAGCTTCTAGAGATTGTGTCACTTCGATTCAAATGCATTCTGACACTGTCTCCCTCGCTAATCTCAGAGTTTGCTGAGCCAGCCATGGGACCAGACATTTTCTCTTCTCACTTATTAATAATCCATCGCAGGAAGTTAATCCTTTCATTATCCAATACAACAAAAACACAAACAGAGTAAATGTAATCAATTAACATCACGCTAAGACAACATGCTACAGGACCCACATTGGTAATTTCCCATATTAGTCGCAGAAAGTCTTTTGAAATGACTCGCCGCAATTTCAATATCAGTGCTCTAATTCTGAGAGGAAGAGAGGCTCAATCTAGGTTAATATTTAATTATGATCAGTAAATATTAATGTCTGTAGGATGATAGCGCAGTAGATGGAAATGATGGGGGAGTGGTGGTTGGGGGGTGTGGGGGTTGACTGCAGCTCAGTTTGGGTGAAGATGGGGGTTAATGTTAAGCGAGGCCAGTGCAGTTTTAGTTAAAACTAGGGTTCTGTTGTGGTGACGTAGAGCTTTTAGTGCTTTAGACAGCAGGCCAGCTTCAGAATGTGGCTTTAAACATGGGAATTAAAACAAGAAGTATTCATTTTTCTTAATCCTTATATTTTATATATTTTTATGAAGCTATGGATTACAAAGCTATGGATTGTCAAGTCACATACTGTATGTATATGTATATTCTTTTCATTGTATATGAGAAATCGTGCTATTTTGCTGTATTTCTTTTTCAGAAATTCTACAGGCTGTGAGGATTTGCTGCTTGATTATGCATTACATCATGTAAGCTTCCCCTCCCTCATTTAAATGAACATGTCCACTTAGCTAGCTTTCATTTTAACTGCCATTTCATCACATACAGCCATCTCGGCAGGACAGGACTCTGTTAAACACTGATGTGATGTCATATATCGCTAACATTGAACCTCTGTGTTAGTGTCAGCAGACTCTTATTCTCGGTGATGCTAACAGGCTCTCTGTGGGCAAATAGGGCCATAATCTGGGAATATTGCTTAACTCACAGACTCCAGTAATGTTTAGACTTAGGCTTTAAGTTTATTTAGATTGATCCTGAAGGAGTCAACAGCCAAAGTGTATCACACAAAAAATGGAATATGTTACTTCAAGCAACATTACATAACACACTAAAATAACAGCTTTAAAATATCCAATCCAACATCCATGACATGTAAACTACTGTTTTAGACATATTTAAGTGTGGTTCCCCCAACTCATTAATGGTGCTTCTTTAGTTAAAAATCTTATATGGTGCCACTTTAAACGTGAAAGGAAGGGACTGTTATATTCTGCTCCGTGTCCAGTTACATTAGATGGTCTTGAAAATATGTACAAACATGAGTCCACCTTATACACCAAGTCTTAGACCAAAACTAAACCAAAACTTTTTATTTTAAGGCCTTGAGACCGTTGTAGAGGCCAAGAATGGATTCAGATACTACATCACTACAAATACAATACTGTGCTCTGCAGCAACCATAGTCGATGTCCAATGAAAAACATGTGTCTCAATTTTTGCCTATTTTTGTTTTTCATTTATATTTTAACACAACAGCATGACCAATGGACTAATAGAAATGCTTACATTGAAAGTAAATACTGTTTTGCCCTCTCTGTAAAGTTGCCATATATATATATATATATATATATATATATATATATATATATATATATATATATATATACTCTATTTATAGAGAGATAAAGAGAGAGAGAGAATGTTTTAATATTTTGAATATTTATTTACCAATTACTACCAAGTCCGCATAATTCATAGTTTCTGTGATGTCATATAAACTAAGGCTTTTCAATACACTGTATATACCTATTTAGCGCCATCCACTCAATTTAAGGATTCCAAGGAATGTTTTAGCTCTGAGTGCTTAGGCTTAAACCAGATCAGCCAATCAGAGTACAGCTCATTTATCTTTTATCAGTCTTAAAGCAACAGCAACAAAAAAACAGCCTGTTTCATTCTAAGGAATAATAAGAGGTTGGAAAATACACATATACCATAAATTGTGGCCATGTTCGATACAGAAAACCACTCACAAATAAAAAAGTTACCCTCAAGAAGAAAAAATACAATTCAAAATAAAATGTAAGATAAGGGCCCTTTAATACACAACATCAGCTTCCACAAAGTGACCTATTCTTTCAGAGGATAAAGCCCATCATACAGAAACTGAATTAAGGGGTTATTTATTCACAGATGTCTCCAAAGACCACCGGGAAGTGCATTAACTCGAAAAGAACGAGTAAGATGTGTCTCCTTTGTGTGTTTTGCACCTGCTTATTCTAGAACATGTGCCGCTAAGCCGAATACAAGTGTTTACAGCTTTGTTGTGTTGTTTGTAAATATAAGTCACTTTGACCTATTTAGATGCACTGTGTGCGAACTGGATGAGAAGGATATTTCTAATAAATTGGAAATTGAACGGAAAATGGGATCTACACTGGAAAGCATGCGTAAGAGGATGTGTTGTCTTTATCGTGACAGGTCTGTCACTGGTGAGAGAGGTTGTGTGAAGAGATAAGCAGCCCTCTGTGTGTGAAAATCACATTTGTTTAGATTCGAGGATATTCAGCAAATTTACATTCGCCGCCCTTCCTTTAAGCTAAAACAAATATTGCAGCGAGCTGTCGGCGCAAGTGTTGGTGGAGGAATTAATAGAGGCCCGGCTTTGTCACTTGCGTTGCATTTTTACTGGCCATTTTTTTCTTCCCTGTGCCCATGCGAGGGGAGGCGGAGGCTGATTAAATTTGATAGAAGGCGAGGAGACGGAATATGTACACAGAGGCAAGCGAGAAAATTATCTGCAGGAGACTTGTCAGCATAGAGAATTATGTTGGCCAAAGAGATTTTGCTTATTGTAATCAGAAAAATACAGGGACATCATAGCAGGGGTTCGCCCTCACACACAGAAGAATGGTGATGGTGGTTGTGGGGGGGTGAGGGTGGGGGTGGGGCCTGGGGTTGTGGCTTGCTGGCTTCTGTTTCTACTGTCTTGCATTTGCATGGAAGCAGACAGGCTGTCTTTCACCTATACAAAATTTCAGTGTAATAAATGGGGAATACTCTCGCAGTCACAGAACGGGGATTTGAATAAGCCCCGTCGCTCCCTGCGTGTAGATCAGGTGTCACTTACCTTCCGCTCCGCCCTTTGTGCTGCGTGCCAACACACAGGGGGCCAGTGCCTCGTGATTTACAGGTAATAAAACCAGTCAGAGATGACAGCCAGAGACAGGCTGTTACCACAGACAGGCTGTATTAAATGAGAACAGTCAATACATCTCATTGTGATAATATGAATTATTCCCTTTCTGTGTAATAAAGGAGCTGCCTACAGCGATTTAACGGCTGCCAGGGTGGAAATCATGAACTTTGGCTCTGGCTGACTAGCTGACTTTGAATAAAGCCTTACTTGCAACAGTTTTGTATACCTAAAAAAGAAAAAAAAACCTTAATATGTGGTGTGGTTAGCCATTACCAGATATTGTAAGCAGCAAACTCACGTTTAGTATATACAATCAGTTTCAGTTACACCCACCATGTACCTTCACTCACAGGCCGTTTTATCAGAAACATCTCCGATATAGGTGCGCTTTGTAGTTTTACAGTTACAGACTGTAGCCCATTTATCAGCCATCTCCAACAATGGAATGGGACCCCTACAGGGCCACTGCTGGCCAGATATATTTGAGTGATGTAGCATTCTCAGTACAGCATTGGTACCAACATGGTAGCAGAATGTAAGTGGGCTTTATGCTGGTACAAACTTATCAGCCACAGCAGCATTCTTGTAGGCATTAAAACTTTCAGCAACACTGCTGGGTCTACAACACTAATGAAGGGCTAGAGATTGTCTAAAGCAAACTGCACATGTCATCTACTAGGTGTGTGGTTCACCACCTTAATAATATCGGGTTGGTGATGGTCCTGCAATGCACTGAAAATGTCCACATAAATAAATCATATTACATCAAAACAATTATTGCCAAAAGCCACTACACTGAAAGGCCCTTCCCCAGCCTGCCTCATGGCCAAGTTCCTGATAGCACCACATTTATAAGATAAATGACTCTGATTTGTTTTCTGTTTGTATTGTGGTCAATCAAAATAAACTCTCCATCAATCCCTCCCTTCCTCCAATCACTGCTTAGCAACCGCCGCTTGTTGTCTCGGTCATGCAAAGACTGTGGCTGTGGTGAGCACATGCATTATACTAAAGAGTGCTGTTGGTTAGTGCGAGGAGGTGGTGGTTGGGTTTTTGTGAATTCAGCATACTGGTAGATGACCCAGTCTTGCTATTGTATTGTCTCAGGACAGAAGCTACAGCCTCCCTCATGTTATGACACTACAGTACGTAGTGCTTTTTAAAATGTGTTTGTACCAGGACTGATCTATCTGATATTCAAAGGTCAGCCCGAAAACATTGTATACATAAATACATACAAAAGAGTATTCCACAATAAGAACACCATACCAATAGTTAAAACATGGTGGTGGTAGTTTGATGGCGTGGAGATGCTTTGCAGTTTTGGGGCCTGAGCAACTTGCCATAAGTGATGGAACTATATATTCTGCACTCTACTAGAACATCATGGAGGATGATGTTCGTGATCTAAACTCAAGCGCAGTTGGGTTATGCAGCAAGACCACAAAAGAGCACACCCAAAGCATAAGAGCAAGTCCACTGAAAAACTAAATTCCAGTTAGGTAGTGTTTTTTTTTGCTGTTGTTGCAGTTATAGGTGGCACAATCCAGTTATTACATTTATGGGGCCATAGATGTAAACCTTTTTTCTTTTGTTAGAAATGTTCATTAAAAACCTATGGTATGTGAATATTACACTTTGTATAAGGATCTGAAACCATTTAATGTAACAAATATACAAAAATACAGGCAAGCTCCTTTTTTTCATGGCATTCTTGGTGTTTCTAATAAACTGTCAACTTTGAGTGTGTTGAGAACACAAAGCTGAGAACCAGTACTTACAGCCTGTGAAGAGAAAAGATCTGTAAACAGAAGCACAGTGTCAGTTTTGTTGGAACAGCCAAACCCCTAGTGTCTCATAGAACTGCCCCAAACCACACAAGCTTCACTTAAATCACTCAGCAGTTTGAGTTTTGTCTGACACAGTCCAGCCAAGATTTTCTATGTTTGAGCCGTACCAGTCCTCGTTCACTGATGGCTCATTCTGTATTTTATTTATTTATTTATTTATTTTTCGTTTGCTGGAAGACAGTTGTTGGTGTAAAGTGATGCAACTCCAAACAACATAAACACGGTGTACCAAATGAGCAGGATCCACCACAGATAGCCGCAAAAAGATCATGATTCATCATTCGCTGAGGAACCAGGAATTAGACCTGCATGTGTGTGGGTATGTGTTTTAGAGATTAACTGAATTGTGCCTGATTAGCTGGTTAAGTAGAACGGCATGCCTCTCATGTCATAACACATCACATTATGGCGCATAATGTGTCATAAAATGCTCTCAAGCACCTTTATGTAATCTATCCTCCATGTGCAGAGAAAAATGGGAAGCACTAAAGCAGTGACTCATCAGGATTGAGTGTGACCCTTGAATAAATGACTCTTTTATGCATTAGCCGCAGACTGTCACGTACAAGGCTTTCTAAATAAACAGGACGGAAAAGAAAGCGTTCTATATTTTGTTATTAATCAGTCAAAGGGGGGGAGAAAAAGGGAATATATGAAACAAGCAGTAATAGCAGGTATATTTTTTACCACAGAACAAGGTCAGGAACGTGTTGAATGGAGAGCTAGCGTGAAGAACCAGCCTCATCAGCTTCTCCAAGTCTGCATTTTTGCCAGTCGATTAAATCGTAATAATCTCATGGTGCCCTTCGAGCTGGAATCAAAATGCACGGCTACCTCTTCGGCGTGCCATTGTGCCTCTAATTGAGTATTGCATGTCAGAGCTTCCAAAGGACGGGGGCTTGCATAATTACATTAATATGCTGGATATTTACATGACCTTTCTGTATATGGCTGCCAGCAGTCAGAGGCGAGATTGCCTAATAAGTGTCGACTCGTGTTTGGTGAGATCATAAACCGCGCGATGTTGTACGAGATGGCACCGGGGCTGTTGAGGCTGACCAGTTCATCAGCTAAACAGATTTGATCATATTCCAGCACATTAATCATGTCCTGTTACATTCCGAGCTGCAGCTAGACGTCGGGAGCAGGACGGCATGGCATCATGCGAGGAATTAGAAAGAAAGACTGATGCGCCTCCAGAGAAAAGCTCTCCGATCTTTACCCCAGCTTCGAATGAACCGGGACCAATAAGGCAGATACCTTGCTCTCTTAAGTCGGTTGGAATCTCAATATTCTGACCAAGAGCCTAGAATTTTGAGAGGACTGCGGTTCCAGGAGGAGGAATTGATTCTAAGAATGCATCCATAAACAAATAGCACCATCTTCTGAATACTGAAAACAGTTGCAACAGAACTGGGACTCTGTGTATTTGTGAATTTGCCATTCGGATACAGTAAGTTGCTTGTGTCAACATTTTAGCAACCTTGTCATGCTTTGAAAGTCAAAGTATATGTGTCTATGAAACTTCCAGACACCATTCCCCACCGCCGCCCACACCCTTTCCTCTAGGCATCTTATTATTTTCTACCCAACAAACAGCAGCTTATCATTTCATCTCTTGAAATATTGACAGTTGACAGAGGTGCACAGATAAAAAAAATAATTTCTTTTTAATTGAGTTGAAGACCTAATGAATGGTGGGCTGTCGTTATCTGCTTTTTTTTTTTTTAAGCAACCAACTGTTGATAGGATCTGTGTTCCTGCTCTAATCAAAAAGGCCACGGGCGAGTCAGGATGGACTGCCGCTCTATAGCTGTCATAAACTCTCCTTTTCCCCATAGATTGTGGGATTGTAGGACATAACCCCTCTCGGCGACCACCTCGCCAGTCAGAAGGGGGATTGGAGCGCATGTTGCTCCTGATAAACCACTGTGATCAATCTCACGGATGCACAGCGAATCAGTGGAGCGCGAGCCTTTGAAAATCAAGCCCTGTCCCTGACGTGCCAGCCAATGATTACGTGGTCAGTGATGCCAAAGGCAATCTACAACATCAAGGCACCAGAAGCAACAATCTGTCAGTTCTCAGCACTAATTAAACATAGACAACGAGGGGTTGGCTGGCATGGGACCACCATGACAGAGAGATTTCATATCGATAACTGATCAACTCCAGCGAAAACAGGTTTGATGTTTATTTCGGTTCCAAAATATCACATTAACCGCCTTAGAGTTACAACGGCTCAAGAAAATGAGCATTTTCACCCATTTGTATTCGTACCGCGCCGCCAGTCTTATTGAAAATAAATGCGTTAACTGTACTGAGACTTGAACGGTTCTGTGCTGCTTATTCAAATGACCAGCACAAGCAGGCGCCACAGGGAGCTTTTCAATGATCTGTACAATAGTGTGAAATAATATTCAGATGTCTGCGTTCACGCCCGATGCAGGTTATAGCATTCTCATTAAATAGAGAGTGTAATTATTCCCATTGACTTACGAGTTACTGCTTTGCTTTCACAATGCCATGACTTCATGTCACTCTGTATATAAAAGTCCTTCTTATTGTGCAGATTTTCATCGGCACCCATGCAGACCTTGCCCCTTAAAATGTTCACAAGGCTCCGGTGTGCCTCTTGGTATCTGCTCACTTATTCCCTGCAATAAAATATCAATCAAATACTTTTCCACTCCAGTGGTCTAATTTCAGGCCCTTGAATGGCTTTTGGTTTTGCTCCATTAACTTTTACTGCGGACAACCTCAAGGAGGTTCTTGCATGCAGCTGCTATAGTGTTTGAGCAATTTTTAGGATATGAGCATATTTGAGAGAAGCTTGTCCGTTTTACTATAGCTTACCCAGCTTTGCCCCATAGGAATAGGCTTTGTCAACATTCTGTTGCAATGCAGGACGATGTGACGCAATTTGATTCTACACAATGTGATTTGACGTGATGTGATGCGATGCAGAAGAATATGTTGGTATGTTTAATATAGTACAGTTGTTTTTTTCTTAAGCAGACAGTAAATTATACATTCACTCAAATGTGCCATCTTACTTCTCATCTTCCCTTCTCTAGTTCTGAACCCAAGTAAGCATCTATTAACTATTTGTGATTGCACACACTGGAATTTGACCTCTGCATTTAACACCCACATACACTAGTGAAAATACACACTAGGGGGCAGAGAGCGCACTTGCCCAGAGAAGTGGGCAACCTTATCCACCTTATCCACAGCGCCAAGGGGCAGTGGGGGTGGTTGGATGCCTTGCTTAACTCTTTGATGCACAAGCTAGGCAAACCTGATTCTTATGTATTAACTTTATGAGCAAAAATAGTCTTTGTAAATATGTTTCTACAAATGTCAATAGTGTATATCAAATTCCATAGTGGATACATAAGAGTCAATTTTGACCCAGTTGGTGTGTTAGAAGGGTATTAATGCAAAAAAAAAAAAAAAAAAAAACACAATAAAACTGAAATGAGGATTTGTGATGATCAGAAACAAGTAAATTGAGGAATTCATGGAAGCTTGTATGATGAAATTTGTTTTTTTTGCAAAGATATTGAAAATAAAATCTCAATCAGGTTCTTTTTTACCCATGTTGTGCATGAAAGAGGTAAGAGCACTTCAGTTGTGTCCTGTCGGTTCAGGGGATCAAGCCAGCGACCTTCCATGACAGTATACGACTAAACCCCTATTGATGTTGTGTTTTCATTACATTAAAAAAAAACAACACTCTATAACACTAAGGCTGGAGATTTACAAATAAATAAGGCATCAGTTATTGCCCTGCATGAAAAAAGTAGCAATGATTTCTTCACCAGTCTTCTGGTTAATATTTTGGGTGACACCTTTGGAGGTTGTCTGCATAACTTTATAACATATATAACATATTTAAACAGTGTTTGTGAAAAATGTATGTGTGTATTCACCAGACAACGTGTGAAAAGTTTTATTACAGACATTAGTGTATGATCTGTATCAGTTCTGTTAATGACAGTGATGCCCTCTGTAACGCAGGGTGTAATAAATACACAGGTTAACGAAGGCAAAACAGCAGACAAGACTGAAGACAAACGAGGTACAGGTGAGAGGCGGAGACATGAGGAGCACATGACCAAACATAACCACATGGCTGAGAATGTAAACAATAGCACATGAGTAGGAACGAGGGATTGACAAGACGTAAACAAGGAAACAGGGCAGAGCGAGACACAATTACCACATATACCAATTCCATTAAGCCCTACTGAGCCCATAGTTTCGCCTGCAATTCATGTTGAGAATTTGGCAACGGCCACATAACATATGCTGCAAGAGAGGTTATAACACATACCTGTCCATGCTGGCTACACTTATGATATATAAGCATGTAGCATCAGCATTTTCTCTGTGCTGTCCTGTTTTCTATCACTGTGTTGAAGTTGCACAGACTTCCTTTATTTTTGGATGTACTATGTATAAACGTTTGAGCACATTTAGACCGCAGTCATTCACTGATGTATCTAAAACCTCGAGAAGGCCTCGAGAGTGTCATTTATTACTCACAAAATTAGTCCCACTTATTGTACATCAATACATGATCAGTTGATTCCACAGTCACTACCTAACTATGTTAGTGGTTAATCTGATGCATTAAGCCCTCAGTTCAGATCCTATCTAATGGTTATCAGGCTTGGTTGTATCTGTATCTACCTATATACCACAGATACCTCAGTTCCAAAGAGTTGGGACAGTATGAGAATTGTTAATAACAAGAGAAAGCAGTGATTGGACGATTCTCTTTAAAGACAGTACAAGGGGGACAGACAATGTGTTACATAATTTTTCTTTTTAACACGTATTAGTCATTTGAGGAACACAAACCGATCCAGTTGGGAAAGTGTAAATTTTTGCTACTCTTTGCAAGTCTTCAGTTGTGCAACATTTCTTGCCATATTTTGAGCTTAATAAGACATGGCAGACAGTTCTGGACAGCAGACAGGCCAGTCTAGCAGCCGTACCCTCTGATTACACAGTCATGTTGTTGAATGTGGATTGGTGATGCCATGTTGAAGCAAGCATGAGCATCCCTGAGAAAGACGGTTACATATGTTGCTCTATAATGTGTTCAGTTTAACAGACATTGAAGTTACCCACTAATACCAACCCCCCAGTCTATAACAGACCCTGGCTTTTGAACTTCACGCCAGTAACAGTCTGGATGGTCCTTTTCTTCTTTAGCCCAGAGAACATGAATGCCATTATTTCCATAAATGATCTCAAAGGTTCACTCATCAGCCCACAGTACACGTTTCCATTGTGCCTCAGTCCATCTCGGATGAGATTGAGTCCAGGGAGCTGTGCATAATACAGTTGTAACTTGCATTTGTGGATGCAGTGACAGATGGTGTTTATTGACAACAGTTTGTCACAGTGTTCCCGAGCCAGTATGGTTATATCTATCACAGAGGCATGCCAGTTTTTGATGCAATGCCATCTGAGGGGTCAAAAGTTCACAGGCGTTCGTTTGCGGTTTTCGACCTTTTCCTTTATGCAGAGAAATGTACAGGGATTCTTTGAATTTGCCGACCATACACACAGTAGAGGGAGGAATACCTAATATCCTTGTAATCCCAAGCTAAGGAATGTTATTCTGTTAACCTGTTGGATTTTTTTACCAATGCATTTTTGACAAAGCAGTGAACCTTGACCCCTCCTTGTTCATAAACAGCCTTTTCTGGATTTTATAACCCAGCATAATTGCTTCATTTGTTATAGGTGTTTTGAAGCATTCCACAACATCCCTAGTCAAAACTTGTCTCCCATACTAACTATTTTGGAAACTGCAGGTATCAATTTCAGAATGTACGTTATAATAGTATAGTTTATCTTGTGTTAGTACTGTTTTAATTAATACACAGCTCAAAGTAGAGTTACAAACAACCGCTTTGTTATTATTTGAACTTTATCTTCCATTGCAACTGGAATTTGGATTTGAGTTTGTATTAAATCAAACGGAATGAAAAGTTACAGATGCTGGAATGGCTGCCCATCCGACAATTTGATGCTGCTGCTTCTTCTGGATCAGTTTTCTCATCATGGAGCTTCATGCTGTCCAGAGCCACCTGGAAAGCTCACCTGCACACCACTGGCACCTACAAAGATTCCGTCTGCTTACTTAATCAAAGATGTTTTCTTTTTCTCTTGCTCTTATCAGTCCTTTCTTCTCCTCCTTTCTGTCTCTATATTGATTTATGCACAAAGCAGTCAATTTCTTTCTTATTACATTTGTACTTGTTTTGCTATCGGATGTCAACCAAAGGAGGATGGGTTCCCATTTTTAAGTCTGGTTCCTCTCAATGTTTCTTCCTCTTGATCTGAGGGAGTTGTTCTTGTTCTGTTATAAAATGAACTATAGAAATAAATAAACCTTAACCATATTTTTGTTTTACAGAAATCATTAAATTTAGGCCCTGAGGGTTCCCTACTGGGTAAAACACAACTGATGCAAATTTAGTCTGTTAGTCAAAAACCTATTTCATCAATTGATACAAAATCATCCATACAACATGATCAACTGTGAAGAGGAGGTTTAATGGCAAGAACAGTCTAATTCTGGTGTCAGCTTTTATGGGGACACTATTTACTTTTCCGGTTTTTGACTTTCCTTTATTGGGTTGTAGATTTTTGTCCACATAAACAGTCTGTAAAGTTATAAAGCTCAAAGTACACGGCAGAGGGAGAAACTCTCCTTCACAGAAACCACTTTTCTCAGCTGTCTGAAACACCTTGTTGGAAATACGGACAATTTCTCTGTTACAAGGTGACATCATCCTGCAATAAAATCCTTACTGGTGGGCTGTAGGGGCAGAACCTGTAGCAGGATGCTTCTACCAATTCCAGCCACTGCGTTGGTTGACCAGTCAGAACAAAATGAATGAGCTGACCGTTTAGAGGACACTGAGCCCCTCGTGAGTGGGGTCTTAAAGGCACAGAACCTCTAACAGAATGTTTCAGTCAGAGGGTGCGTGCAGCTGTACAGTCTGTACAGTCGGTACAGTCAAATCTATTCTAGTCGACCTCAAAGATAAAGCAGTGAACACAGAAAATGAGCATAAAGGTCCCCTTTAATGGATTAAGCTGTTCATGTTAGTCCTAATAGGGGTGTGTTCTGGTACCAGATGTTTATAAATACTTTATGAACCATATAGTTTTTAAATATTCTGGTTTAAACTAATTGGGAGAGCAGGAAGGTTCATGTAGAGGAACTCCCAGACAGCCATACTATGCACCTCTGCCCAGCCCAGTTTAAAGATAATATTTTAATGCTGTTTGTTATTAATTGTGCCTTGGCTCTGTTTATCATGTCCTTTTTTAGGTTTAATTTGCAGGTTGGCAGTTTACCCTATTCATGTTGTGAGTGTGTGTGTGAGAGTGCTACAGTACATTATGCAGTTATTCCACATGTGACCCCTATGTAGGTAGCCTTTGAATTATATTAACAAACTTCGAATCAAATGCAGTAATAGCAGTAATGTCACTTGTGCACTGATTAGATAATGTTAAAACCGGTGGCCTCCAGCCCCTTTCAGGGTGAGACTTGATAAAGCCACACCACCAACTTTAATTATAGCTCTCCCCATAGACTCTATATGAGTGGCTTGGCACCTCTCCAGTTCGAATCCATTGATTTTCCATAACAGTATGAAGAATGCTGTTGACTGGTGAGGATTAATAAATTGCATCTTCAGAGTCACTTTGGCATCCTTAATGAAGCTAGATGCATTTCCCCAAGAAGGCCAGCTGTGTTTGAATTGGCTTTAGATGTGTTGCAACCTCTTGAATAAAATTACAAGTAATCCACTGATTCTTAAATTATGCCTTTGTTTGCCAGAGAACTCACAGAAGAGTGCAGGAGTCTAAAAGTATGACATTTATCTTCTCCTTTTTTTTCTTTTTCATCTGCCTTTTTGTTTGCTCTCCTGTCTCTAAGCATCCATTTAATAGACGTCGCAAATTAATTCTAGAAGGGACACGTCAGTCACTGAGGCTTGGGAGCAGATGCTCGCAAATGAAATGTGATATTTATATTTCATCTAGTGCATTTGGATGTTTAAGCATGTGTAGCAGTTGATGTCTGTGCTAGTTCATATGCATCAACTAGTTGCAGTACTGCATCACTGTACTTACATATACTGTACATTATATAAATTGAAATCAATAATAATTGAAATACATATTAAATAATGGACAATTCTTCCTATAGGGCTTTGGAATGATCATTATCATAGATCATTGATCCTATGCATGATCATTGTTGCAGACTTAGTTAGGCTGGTTCTGGATGAGGCTTACGGCCCTATGGCTGGCAGAGAGCGCCTTGAGACTAAGGGGTTGATACTGTAACATTTTGTTGGCTGAGATGCTGGAATAAGATGCTGGAGCCGAAATACAGAAAAGAAAGTGAAAAGATGCAGGGAAAAAGATTAGATGCAGGGAAAAGACATTAGACCACTTGTATTGGCTTGTAGTTGGAAAACAAGAAGTAGTGCTTCTAACGAAGCAGGGTCAACCTACACAAGCTTGCTGGCAACATTTCAGCTTCAATAAACCAAACTTTTCTATCTGCTTTCCTTAATTTTCTTTCTTGTCTTTAGCCCATGAACACACTAAAAGCATTAGCATGTAAATCTACATGACCACCAGATCAAAGATCAGAGCAAAGTCAATGCAAGCAAACGGGAAATGAAGTTGTGGCTATAGAAGGCACTGCAGTGAGAGTGCAGATAAACATGAAGCTTGAATCTCAACCTGGTCATATATAGTTATTAGAATAAAAGATTTAACATATCACCTCCAATCAGAAAAAGAAAAGCATTTCTTACATTTATTTTGACTTTAATTTCATTGCAGATGGTATGAACCCAAGACATTTCATGTTTTATCTGGTCAGCGTCCTTTTATTCATCTCATTTGTTAATATACATCCAGTCATGCATTTTAGGCCTGCAACACATTCTAGTAAAAGTTGTGATGGGGTTCCATTTAGGGCTAGTAATGAGACAAAAAAAGCTAAACAATGATCAAACTCAGAGATGGGCTCAGAGAAAAGCAGCCTTATATTAACTGGGATAGACCATCATACAGTGGAGACATGTATTGTGGTCAGACAAAACAGTATTCCAGAGCTTTTCCGGAACAAATGAACACCTTGTGCTCTGGACTAGAGATGAAATGGACCTTCAAGACTTTTATTATCAATTCCAAAGTCCAAAAGCCAGGGTCTGTTGTGGGGTTAGTGTGTTGGAGCCCTTGGCAAAGGTCATTTACACTTCTGTGATGGCAGCATTAATGTAAAAAAGTACACTGAGGACTTCAAGGAGAATCATTTCCAGGGACATTCATACTTTTTTTTAATAAAACAATGCAAAACCACATGCTGCACACATTAGGGCATAGCAGTGCAGTCCTAACCTGCCCCCATTTAGAGAATGTGAAAATAATGTGACAATGACTGCCTCAAACCTTTGCACACCTTAAGATGTGTGCAGGAAGAATGGGGCAAAATAACACCTGAAACACTTAATGTCTTGCTATCCTGAGTGTCAGAACATGTGTTAAGTGTTGTGGGAAAGAATGGCAACATTACAATGTGGTAAATTCTTTACCATCCTAACTTTTATTGCAGGTCTGAAATGCAGAATGGCTGTATATTAACAAATGAAAATAAGTAAATTACGCTATGAATGGGTCGATTTGGAGGATTACCATTTGTCTGTTTCTTGAAAGCCTTTCGATTGGCTGCTCTTTTTCTGCAAAGTTCAGCCACATTTTTGTTGGGTTTACTACAGCACAGTACAGTAATACTGAAACTACTGCATGGCAAACAGCGCTACTTACAATGGAATATGCAAGTAATTACTTTACTGAGGGAAGTTCGGTAGTAACTGAGTTAAAACAAAGATCATATGAATCATCTCTATTTAAATCAGCTGGTGGCTAATTAGATGTGCATCCAACTTTAGTTCCTGCTCTACCCAGTAAGTAACATGAGAAGCTACCTAGGATCCCGCTGCCACCAGGGGTCACACTAAAAACTTTTTCTCTAACATAGCAAAGCTATGGATAATCATGTAGATGTAAAAAAGAGACCTATGATAAACAGCAAATTGTGTGAAACATGAGAAGGTGTCACTAAATGAGGAAATGGTACCTGTGTATATAGAAATACAAGCATACAGTTAAAAAGAACTTTGTTGACACTACCTTGATAGTTAGTCAAACTTAAAGTTAGCTAAGTGAGCAAGACATACTGTTTGTGAGACTGATCTCTGGAACCAGAACGCTGAAATGTAGCTGATTCATACCCCAAACCAGCATCCAATCATTAGCAATACACAAATTAAAATGTTTAGTTGTATTGAACGTTTGTAAACTCTTTAACGTTACGTGCATTCCTCTATAAATTTGACCTACAATGTAAATAGATATTAATAACAATAATAGTGAATAAAGATAATGCATTTAAATAACACAAACAATTACATAACTTTTCATTCATTTGTCGAACAAAATGATCCCAAATTGTACATTTTCCTTGGCAAAAGTATCAGTTTGGTATCCAGAAATATCAGTTTATAGGTGATAATATATAGGTGAGTCATCAGGTTCAATCAATTTGGATGGCATTAGGCTGGAAGAGGTCCCAAAACTATTTTTGATCCACTGTCAGGCAGAGAGTGTACAGGAGGAAATTAAACATCATTGCTATCCTTGCTTGGAGTGGTCGTCCAACAAAAGTAACCACTGGAGTAAAGCATAGAATAAATTGGGATATCTCAAAGAACGCTAGAGTAACATCTAAGAATCTGCAGGCCTCACTTACACTGGCTAATGTCAGTGTTAGTGAGTGCACAATTAGGCAAACACTGAACAAGAGTTCAGCAAATATGAGCAAGTATGAGATGATAGCAGGGAGAAAGCCACTACTCTCCAGGAAGAACATTTCCGCATGCTTATTTTTACCTGGATGAGCCAAAAGACTACTTAAACCTGTTAAAATCTTTGTGACTTCAATGAGAAATGTCACATTTGGCAAAACTGAACAGTGCAGTCCAGCATAAGAACCTTTTAAGCTGTTTTACAACTCTTGGACCAGAACAACTCTTTATTTGATGGAGCTATGAATTCGGGATTGTTCTACAGATAATTTTAGGGTATCCATCCATAAACTGAACCTAGAATGTGGGTCCTGCAGAAAGACAATGACCCTAAAACAACAGTTAGTCTACAGAGAATAAGCGAAGCTGAAGAACTGTCTCATTTTGAGTCAGAAGAAATGTGGCAGAACCTAAGATATAGCATTCATGCAATAAAGCCACTGAGTTGAAGAGTTCTGTAGAGAGGACCAGATCTCCAAGTCAATGTGTGGGGCTAATTACCAGTTATAGGAACTGTTTGGAGTCATTGCTGCACAAGGGGTCACACTATTTCCTGAAAGCAGAGGTTCACATACTTTTGCCAACAAAGGCATTCAATGTTAAACCATTACATTCAATAAACTCTGTGTCTTTGTGTTACTTGTTTTAATGGGTTCCCTTTATCTATTGTTAGGTCTAAATCTACTGCTGTCAAGTTAAATGAAGGTCCGATCACATTTCATTTCACATTTGTGTAGAAATGCCCCCCCAAAAACCCTCACTAATTTTTGAAAGCAGTAATGTATATATTCACCTATTAAAAGAATATAAAAAGAATATATATAACAGATAAAGAAAATGGCTAGAATTAACTGACATCCTGCTGCTCATGGTTGATGATGATGATTATTATTTTTTTTTATTCAAAGCAGAAATTCTTCTACTGCAAACAATAAGGGTCACAGGTTGTGGCATATGTCACGGTCAAAATCGTTGACTTTATGCTCCTTCATCCACCAAACACAGACTAATGTATATTATTTAAGGAATTATAGCAATATGTTTTTTGAACTGCTACCAAATGTAAAGAAAGGTTAACACATCGACCTTTAGCCCTTTTGTTTGTGGTATCCTGTTGCCAAGTCTTGCGTTCAGCTATAGAGATTAGTTTTTTCTTGTGCAGTTCTGTTGAGAAAGAAAAAAATAAAGGGTCAATAAAGAAATGAAAGAAGAAAATAACGAGTCCTCGCTATCATGTGCAGTGCCGTGATGAGCGAAAAGGGTCAGAATCCGCAATTTAAGACAGCTATTGACATTCTTTGTTTGCATCTCTGCTTTCTTTTAACGTACAGCTCCGTTTGGGTCAACATGTTATTCAGTCGAAATGACCTTCATTTGCCCACTCCATGCGCTGGAAAATGGGCTGCCTCTTGTGCCTCTTCTGGCTTCAGCTTTTATTGTGCAAGAGACTGAAGTATTGCGGCCCCAATCAGTCCCTGTTGTTGTAACAATTATTTCAGTGGATCACGCTCAAATTCTGGAGCCCGTTTCAGTTCCACCTCCCTAGTTACAGTAGATGAACACTGACTATGGAATAGTCATTTGCTGAACTTTCACTCCACTGTCCTCTATAAGCAACTCTTTGAATTATTTTTCTGCTTGACTGTCTCTGTGAAATAACTCCTGCTTAGTGTAAGTGTTTGTTGAGATACAGTAGAGCGAGATGTGGGCGAATGGACAAATTCTCACTTAGAATTAGGCTGAAAGACCAAAATAAGGCTTCAAGACCCTATAAGCACTGATCTAATAGACCTACTGGAATGGTCAGTGCACAAAGTCAGTTCTAAAAACAGATTTATTATCAAAGGATACATCTTGGTATGCCTCGTCGTCTGTGGCTTTGTTCATCCTTTAGTAAATGTTAAATGGGTATGACGTCAGAAGATCAGCGAGATTATAGGCTGAAATCATGTCCACAGTTCACTGATGACCTTGAAGGTCGTTTCTGTGGCCAGTTCATTCTGTACCTTTACTCATCCTTTCTTGGAATTGCTGTGTTTGGTGATGCAATTTTTTCAACATTGCAGTTGCATTACTCACAGTGCTTGGATATTGTTTTCTCCCTCAGTCCTTGGCTGCTGGTCTCCTGGTTGTATGTTTATTTTATAGTGTTGGCACTCAGTTTCAAACTGGTATCTCTGGATTTTAGGATTGTAGCATACTGAAGAGCATCTTACTGAAGTTCATGAGGCTAAAAGACATCTAAATGAGCTTGTCATGACAACTGACATGTGCTTGCCTAAGGCTTATTCCAAAATGTGTTACCATGCTTTTATTGGGGAACTGTCATGCTTTATTTTTAGTGTTTAAGATTTTACTTTTGGGTCTACCACAGCAGATTTACATGGTTCCATTTTCCCCATACTGTACATGTGTATTCACTCTCTATCTGAAACACTCAGTTAGAGCTCCTGTGTCTTTAAGCCCTGTGTGGTTTGATAGGTTAGCCTACCCACTGCATTCTGACTGATTGACTGCTAGAGCAGTTAAAAGTGGTAGCATTGTGTGAGGGTGCATCACACTGGCCAGCTGGTGGGCGATAAGGATTATGTTATGAGATCAAGTCATCTTGTTACAAAGAAAAAGAGCTGGAATTCCAATGAGGCACTACAGGTATCTGAGAAAAGTGGATTCTGTGGTTTCTCCCTCTGGCATGTACTTTGAGCTTTGTAACTTGGCAAACAATTTACATGAACAAAAACCTACATAACACATTAAAGGAAAGGGAAAACTGGAAAAGGATAATAGGTCCCCTTTAAATAAAAAAAGACAAGATGGAAAAGTTGGAATATCTGTGATGAAGTCAGAGGCCTGGCCACATTACCAATACTGCTGGGAACATTAAAAGAATGGGCTCCAAAGAGCTATTGGTACCTTTTAAATCTACGGCGAGTCCAAAAATCAGACACGCTGTCCCTAGAAGCACTCTATTCCAGGCGGGAGGCCTGTTTGTACGTACTAAGATTACATTACAAAGTGGATCAGGCACTAATTGAAGTTTTACATCATGCATTCTGTATTGGTATTGATTTTAGATCGCTCGCGTATTAACAGGAAGCCGAAACTGATTCTAAAACCAGAGGAGCACTCTAATATCTGCAACCCGAGATTGTAACTAATGTGGAGAAGTGCAGAACACAAGGCAGGGCTCTCCCATCACAGACGAAAAAAAATCAATTTAACGGAGACGGCACCTTCATATTTACATCTCAATCCGTTCTTCATTTCACCGCTGGTGGCTCAGCGCTGAGTGTCACTGTTAGCACTCACAAAAGAGAGCAGATGGCACTTTCTATCTTGGCTTTTTTCCTTAAAGACGAATCTGGTGTCTTTAATCGTCAAAGTGAAGACGACAAGTGTTTGGGCTTAATCATCTATTTAATCATAATCTTTCTGCGAAGATATTCAGAGCTCGGGATTTCAAAGATTGATGCAAACGTGTGACGTGTGACAGACACCGCACAAAGCCTTATGCAATCTGCAAATCTTAGAGATGTTCTCAGCGTTAAGTAACGATCAGAGGAGTGAGAATAGCTGTTTATACAGGTGTTAGTTAAAAGTATAAAGACACTTTATTTTCGGACTTACTTTTTAAAACCAAAGACGTACGCATTATGTGCATAGCGTAAGAATCATGTGCAAATTATTTAAACCTTGTATTTCATTGAAACTAGTACAAAGACTGCAAATCATGTTGTTGATGCCCAAAGGAAAACTATGTATCTCTGAAAACAGTAGCATTTACAGGACAAGACAAAAAATTTCTCGATTTTTAATGTAAGTTCATGTAAAAGGGGTTTTATTATGAGGGACTTTGGAGCTTTTCTATTGGTCCATTCATCATGACATTTTCACATGATATGAAAGGCAGCTGCCGTGTTCATATGAAACAGAAAAAAGAAAATCAACAAAAATAGAAATACATATTTTTCTTTAAACAGTGACAATATGCTGAAACATAAATGGTATTGTTTTCTTAAAAAAATAAGCCATTTTTATTGGATGTCATAGGCGGCATGGTGGTGTAGTGGTTAGCACTGTCACCTCACAGCAAGACGATCCATGTTCAATTCCCGGTCCAGGCCGTTCTGTGTTGAGTGTGCATGTTCTCCTTGTGCTTGAGTGGGTTTCCTCTGGGTCCTCCAGTTTCCTCCCTCACATCCAAACACATGCATGTTAGGTTGACCGGTCATTTTAAGTTGTGTGTGCATGAGTGTGTGTTGCAGTGGACTGACGATCTGTCCATGGTGTACCCTGCCTTTGCCTAATGATGCTGGGATTGGCTTCTCTTAGATTAGGTTCTTACGTTTGGATTTGTTCAGGCGTCAAATTTAAAATTGGCATATATTTAAAAAAATAGGATTAAATGTTTTCAACATCATTGTTTTTTTTACAGTTTGCAGAATGTCCCAGCAATTTTGGAAACAAGGTTGAAGATGAAATAAACTCTCAACAGACCCTCAATAACATATTAACAACATAACAATGATGTAGTAGCAATAGTGCATCTAAATACATTCAGTAGATTATCGAGGGACTTTTAATTAGCGTCATTTAAGTTACTTTTATTTTTTACAATCTGCTGTTTTCAGTAGTGTTCTACTTTATTTGGAGGGTCCAGGTTCATATCTGTAGATCATATGTGTCAAACTCAAGGCCCGTGGGACAAATGTAGCCCGCCACGTCCTTTTATGTAGCCCGCGAGAGCTTGAACGGTCTTAAAGTCTAAAAATAAATAGTTCAGAAGTTTTTGCTTTGACCAAAAACTACATTTCCCACAATGCATGTTGATTGTGTTATGGCTTACTGCCACTAGACGACAGTGTAGTCATTGATGTGATAACGCGGTCGATCCCATAACGTCCAGAAAAGGAAAAGTTGATGCAGATGGACGGCTGTTTCAACAAAGATGGGAAGGCGAATACATGTTCGTGCTTCAAGGCGAAAGACCGGTATGTCTTTTGTGTTACGAAGCAACATGTCGGTTATTAAAGAGACAATCTACGCCGGCATTTGAACTCCAAGCACGGAGCTCAGTACAGCAAAGCTAGCCTTCAAGAAAAGCAACAGATTGCACAAGAATTAAAAGGCGAACTGAAGACGCAGCAGAATCTGTTTATGAAAGCCAAAAACAACGTGGCGGTGAAAGCTAGCTTTATTGTGGCTGAAGAAATCGCCCGTGCTTCAAAGTGTTTTTCAGAGGGAGCGTTTTTGAAGCAGTGCATGCTGAAGGTCTGTGAGCAGGTGTGTCCCCACCAGACTCAGACTTCTAACAATGTCAGTTTGTCAAGAAACCCCATCGCTAACCGAGTTAAGAGGAACTAGCAGGAACTAGCTGGCCGAGGAGTCCCGCAGCTACACAGTTTTTTCATTAGCTGTTGATGAAATCACAGATATGTGTAGTTGCTGTTGCAATGTATTTAGTGTTTGCAGGTTTTATATGTTTATTGTAATCAAAGCATCTCATTAGTTTGGTGCAAGGCTGTTTTTAGATCTGTCACACATGTTCTTAGCAGCTCACAATTTTTGATTTTATACTAATTGAGCCTCATTTCAGTATGTCATACAATTTGATCAAAGTTAATATTATAACTTGTGTTTGATGTTATTTTTTATTCACTTGAACAGTTTGATCCTTGATTGATAGATTTCAAAACATGACAAATTAAAAGGATTTATGTTATAACAGAGCAACAAGCAAACATATTGTTTCCATGCAACTGTAATGTTTTAATTGAATAAGAAATACATTCAGAGTTATTTAACATCAAGGAGTAGTTACATATATACATTATATATATATACATCATTATATATTACATTTGGTTACATTTTGTTACATTTTTAAGTTACATCTGGCCCTTTGAGGACAGCCATTATGCCGATGTGGCCCTCGGTGAAAATGAGTTTGACACCCCTCCTGTAGATGTTTACTTAAGAAGTCATTAAACAAGTAACATGTAGATAAAGATCATCTCAACGTCTAAACAAGCTGTTACAGACTTGCTGCTGACTTTATCTGGATTACACTTTGTTTTGAGTTAGGATCAAGTTTTGGCTTGAGGTTCATGTTAGGGTTAAAATTAGGGTCGCAGTAAGAGTTAGGACTAGGTTTTGGGTTGAGGTTAGTTTTAGGGTTAGAATTAGGGCAGCAATAGGAGTTAGGATTAGGTTTTGGGTTAAGGTTGATATTAGAGCTAGGCTTAGGGCCAGGTTTAGGGTTAGGTTATTGAGTTAGGGTTAAAATTAGAGGTAGGAGTTAAAGTTAGCTTTTGGATTGAGATTAGCTTTAGGATTACGGCCACAGTGAGGGTTAAGATTAGCTTTTGTGTTAAGGGTAATATTAGAGCTAGAGTTAGGACCAGAGTTAGAGTTAGGTTTCAGGTTGAAGTTAGTTTTAGGGTTCGAATTAGGGCCACAGTAGGAGTTAGTACTGGGTTTTGGGTTAAGGTTAATATGAGGTCTAGGGTTACGGCCAGAGTTAGAGTTCAATCAATCAATCAACACATTTATAAAACGCTTTTTACAATCAGTGTTGTCTCAAAGCAGCTTAACAGGAAAGCAGTTTATGAAAAAGAGGAAACAAAAAGAAGAATGGTAAGAAAAGACAAACACGTGAGAAAAGGTATCGAGGGCCAAGCCCCCCTAGAGCAAGCCGGAGGCGACAGTTGCAAAAAAAAACTCCCGTGAGAGAAGGAAGAAACCTTGAGAGGAACCCTGGCTAGAGGGAGAAACACATCCTCCTCTAGTCAACACCGGATAGAGAGAGAGTAACAAAGCTAATGAGATTTCAAAACAGAATACAATAAGAAGCTCATCTTAAACATGCTTCATAAATATTCTAGTTCGGGAGGTAGTGATGTAAAGTTTAAGACATCTCATAGGTTCTCTGTCAGAGTGAGAGATAACGCCAGATCATGGGGCTCTACTGTAGTGATTCCAGTCATTCAGGCTGACGAGCAGGAAGCATCTTCAGGTCAGAAAGGTGGGACAGTTGATCAGCCAGTGGGGATGGAGCTCTGATGACTTCTAGCAGCTCTGGTGACTTCCGAGGGATGACTAACAAAAAAAAAGTTAGGTTTTGCGTTAAGTTTAATATTAGAGCTAGGGTTAGGGCCAGAGTTAGAGTTAGGTTTTGGGTGGTGTTAGGGTTAGGATTAAGGCTGCAGTGAGGGTTAGGATTAGGTTTTAGGTTAAGGTTAATATTAGAGCTAGAGTTAGGGCCAGGGTTAGAGTTAGGTTTTGGGTGGTGTTAGGGTTAGGATTAAGGCTGCAGTGAGGGTTAGGATTAGGTTTTAGGTTAAGGTTAATATTAGAGCTAGAGTTAGGGCCAGGGTTAGAGTTAGGTTTTTGGGTGCTGTTTTGGGTGGTGGGTTAGGATTAAGGCCACAAAATATCTAATATTAACCTTAACCAAAAACCTAATCCTAACCCTTTAGGATTAGGTTTTTGGTTAAGGTTAATATTAGATATTTGGTTAGGGCCAGAGTTAGAGTTAGGTTTTGGGTGGTGTTAGGGTTAGGATTAAGGCTGCAGTGAGGGTTAGGATTAGGTTTTAGGTTAAGGTTAATATTAGAGCTAGAGTTGGGGCCAGGGTTAGAGTTAGGTTTTGGGTGGTGTTTTGGTTGGTGTTTTGGGTGGTGGGTTAGAATTAAGGCCACAGTGAGGGTTAGGATTAGGTTTTAGGTTAAAATTAATATTAAAACCAGGGTGGAGCCTCAGTAAGAGTTAGGATTAGGTTTTTGGTTAAGGTTAATATTAGATATTTGGTTAGATCCAGAGTTAGGATGTTAGGATTAGAGTTAATATTGCAGGTTCCAGAATAACGTTTCTAAATGTAAACTAGCAAAGAACTTTGGGATATAATCATCAATAATATCATTAAAAGTTTTGAAAGATTTGTAACAGCATTCTTAAATGGTAAGGTATAAACACTTATTTAAGACTTAGCTCATTTAAGACTGAGGTGAAATGGAAAAGCTTCCTGTAGTCCAACGAAATGCAAGATTTTCTTTTAAAATGATGGTTGCTGTAAGTAGTAAAGGGACCATCTGGCTTGTTTTTAGCGCACGGTTCAAAAGCCATCATTCATGATGGTGTGTTGTACATTAGTGCACCTGGCATGAGTATCTTGCACATCTGTGAAAGCACCATTAACGCTGACTGATATATTTGGGTTCTGGAGCAAAATATACTGCCATCCGGATGACGTCTTTTTCAGAAAGGTCTTGCTGTGATGAAGTCTGAAGGTTTGTCTCACCCCTAAGATCATTTTGAGACCCTTGGTCAAGACTGTCAAGATTTTAAAACCAAGCAATATGTAAAAAATGTGCACATGTATTTACTTACCTTTCAATCTTCTCTCTGTTCCTGTTGAAAGAGTTCCAACTTCCTCTATTAAAGCAGTCAACTAAAGGAAAAGAGGGAGAGCCAGATGTTGAAGTACCTGTGAAAGAGAAAAAATGCATGTTAAATATAGGCAAATGTAAATGCACTTACTAGCTATATAAATAAATGACCAATATGTTATTGAGGGTCTGTAGGGTTAGGGCCAGGGTTAGAGTTGGGTTTTGGGTTGAGGTTAGTGTTAGAGATAGGATAAGGTTTTAAGTTAAAGTTAATATAAGAGACAGGGTTTTGAGTTGATGCTAGGTCTACTTCTTGTTAGATATTAAACATACATCTACTGCATATAAGTAATGTATCAACAGTACTCATATTTTTTAGTGCATTAGTCTTTAAAATATTTACTTCAATGTACTGAGCCTTACTACTGCTACTTGTTAATGTGTTACTAATATGTAACGCTGGTTAAGACTGAAGATACACACACAGATGAGGTTCACTGGGTTTAATAATGTCCTTAGTGTTGACAATCGGAATTACAAATAACAAACAGAACACAACATTGAATACAGGTAAAAGGAAAACAGAGGGGATATATCAAGACAGGAAATATGAAACACCTGGACACAGGAGGGGTAACAGATTCGAACCAGGTTAGGGGCAGAGACACCAGGAGCACATGACCAAAACAAACAGAACCACATGGCTAACACGAGGGAATGACTGGACTGTAAAACAGGGCAGAGCGTGACATAATACTCTGTCAGAGTTTATTAGTTATGATTAGTAAGGATATTAAAGAGTCACTTTCGGTTACAAACAGAACCTTTTTTGAATGATTATTTAGTACCATAGTATATGGTTATATAGTACCATTTTTGTAAATGTTTAAGAATTTTTTTTTTTCAAATATATGAATGTAAAGGAAAATGTTCTATATCCATTAAAGCCAATATACCAATGTCCTAAGCAGCCATAGGTTTGTTTAACAAATTATTTAAAAATTTAATGAACATTTATTAGACTTTTCAAATCTTTCTGTCAACTGAAAACACAAGAGTCAAGTTTAGTATTTTTGGTTATACCATTATATTATTAGATTTCATTAAATTAATCTTTTTGATTACCAAAAGGAAAGTTCTTGCAAGAGCTGAATAGGACATATGATATAATGTCAGGCATAAATATACATTAAACCATCTGCGTACATGCGAAATGGGCTTTACACCATGCAGAAGTGTACAAAACTCAATAATGTGCAAAAAAAACACCTTAATTGCTGTACATATCACAAAAACTGTGGGGTTCAATTACTTATAATTTAATTCCCAGCCTTGGCAAGCACACCATACTACAGCTGTAGGAGTCTTTGGGCACGACTCTTCAGGCTACATTCACTTGAATCCAAAAACACAAGTAAGACATATTCATATTATAAAAGAAGGGAAGTTGATATGATAACAGTATGATAACAGTAGAGAAAATAAAACACTCTTCACAATTTGTTCTTTTGCCATTAAATTTATTTCATGTTGTCAAAGAGATACAAGGTGTTGCCAAGGACATTACACCTAGCTAACTAAATATTTCTGTGCTGACTCTCACATGTCAGTCAGCCAATTGGTGCAATAGGTAAGACTTTTTTTTAAGTTAATTCAAATAACTAATTCAGTTATACAGAGGCCCTTAATTACATTTTATTTAATTAAATCTTCTTATTTAATGTCTGAAACTGTGAGGGTCCTTTATTTCTTTTTACTACAACATTGGCATATAGGTACATTGTAGTTTTATAGTAAGTAGTACATCTAATAAGACTATTTAAAGGTGTTTAGATGCATTTATATAGAGCTAGATGTGTTTATCATTCTAAACGGTATAAATAATACAAATGCAACTAATAGATACTTTATATGTTGACAATATGATTTCATAAACCACCAAAGCCAAATTCCTTGTGTGTGTCAGCATCCGTGGCCAATAAATCTGACTGTGATTGTGATTCTAAAGCTCATCTTCGTGAAAAATAGATGGAGTGTGGGCGATAATGAGGTTCCCATGAAACACAACCATCAGCAAAGTTTGGAGAAATGAGCCATCTGAAATTAGCTAGCCGCTTTGAAACACCCGACTTTGCCCTCCGCTGACAAAGAAATTATATGGTCACAGAGACCATATACTCACAATATGCTATTAGATATCAAAGCACGCATCATGTGCATACACTGTAATTAGGGCATGCTTCAGCTCTCACTGCAGCAAATAAAACCATATTTCTTTGCCTCTTTTCAGCCGCGCTATTACTGAGTCTCCAGCCTCGACTTCCCGTACCAGCTTTAAAACATCTTTTAGATATTCAACACAAAACTGCTATTTACTGGCATTACATGAAATGTTATTCATTGCCGACAAATCAAGTGTTACCTGGACACGCAGTGGCTGGTCTACTATCAAGCGGCAGCAACAAACTTTGATGCACATGAAGAAGGGGGGGGGGCGTGCTCCTTAATAAGTATGGCATTGCCAGCAAACAGACAGCAAGAAAACATCAAGGAGACTCATATGAAAGCGCGTGATTCTCGACTTGTGGCAAAACTGGCTCCAAACAGCATGAAACTGAGCTTTAAGGCAAACAAGATGAGACACGGTTGGAATCCAACATGAGGCTCAGAAATAGAGTCCTTCTTCTTTTTCTTCTTACACTTGCATACCGTACACAGGCATGTGTCGACTTTCTCTCCCGCGTGTCACACCCGCCGCACCTTCTCTGGCGCTCTGAAAGCACTAGCCTCGGGGTGCCTACATGACACCCTGAACTTTCGCTTGCATCCTCGGCTGGCTTCGGCGCGTGTTACATTCGGGTCAGAACCAGGGAAAAGCGAATCCATCATGGCCGCGTCGGGGCTCAGCGTTGATGAATGACCTGGATTGGCGAGGTGCGCTGGCCCTTTGACAGCAGGCCATTAATAAACAGATTGCGCCATCCTCTCCTTTGTGTACCGTCGTGAAGTGCCACCTCTATATTCCGTCCATGCCACTGATAATAAATACTCATAAGCCTAATGATGCCTGATTACTGCAGCAATCTTTGCCTCATTAAGCTGATTAGCTGCAATGCTGTAACTGGAAGGATGCCTGTTTAGTAATATTCTGCAAGAGTAGACACCTTGCTAAGAGAGAAAACAACCGAACAAAAAAAAAAGAGAGAGAGAGAGGGGGCACCTTTTATCTTATTAAGCTAGTCGGCCATCGTGACTAATGCGTAAATGCCTCGGTGAGAGAATTTGGTTCCATTTAGGCACTGAATGGCCAGAAGATTTCAACTCCTAGGCCATGCATTTCAAAATCCCCGAGTGTGGCCGCCTTCAATACCAAGGGCACGCGCTGTCACGCGATCGGCGGCGTCTTGATCTGGTAGCGGTTTTTAATTTACAGCCCTTGTGCTAGAAAAATGTCCTTCAATGTCAAACGGGCCTTGTGTGTCTTCAAACAAATCAAGGGAGCAGGCAGAGCCACTGACCCCAATAATTTAGCACAGCGCTCTGGACGCTGCCGGATGCTGCGAGAGCACACAGGCTGGCCAAACAGAGCCCAGCCTCCCCTGCTTTATTACAGGTTTGTGACCCACATTGGAGCCTGCTGATAACGGGGTGCTTAAAGCTCGCAGGGGTTACACCAATGACACCGCCGTCTCCACCTGCAACAAAACACGCTCAAAGACTGTGAGTGTGTCTATCTGCTTGGAAAAATTGGGTTGCATAGCAACATAAATTCCCATGAATTTAATACAGATTCAGACGGATGAAATCTCCCAACCTTTCTCCCAAACATTACCGCGTTGCAGAAAAGTCAGAGACCTCCCATTTATTTGGAGGAAAAAAGCCATTAAGTCCAACATATTCATTTTTCAGGAGATATTTCTGAGCAGATTAGATACAATGGAACCCACTTGCATAAGGCAGGGGAATGTCAAAGGGAAATAAGTAAAAGAGAACTGGAGAAAATTGACCAGTGTTTGTAAACATAATGGTTGGCTATACTTCCAAGTGGATGTCATGCATCCGGTCAGCATGGAAGCGGCTCCATTTATGGGACACATTACAATAAATTCAAATGCAGCTGACAGTGCATAAGCAATAATGGCAAACGGTTGTTGTTTTTGAGACTATGGTGCCAAATGTGTCCAAGTAAATAATGGAATTTAAACGTTTTTTCCTGGCTTCGGCAAACAGTATTACGACACCTGGAGACTTAGCTCACCATGTTGCATCATGTGCAACAGAGGCACAACCAAAATTAACAGCAAAGAGTTTGTGGACTTGAGTGCTGGTTTTGGCTTCACGTTATCTTTTCAAATTGTGTTTCACTGAAAGGCATTAACAACCATGCTAGACCTGGTATATATATATATATATATATATATATATATATATATATATATATATATATATATACACACGTTTGGGATGAAAGAACTATTGCCAAAATTGAGCAAGCAAGTCAATTTATATAAATATATATAATACACATATCCACATATAATGGATACAATATAATTTAATGGAAATGTACATGATATATATATACATACAGTTCTGACTTTATGCAACCAACTTCTAAGACTGAACAAGAAAGAGTGTAAAAGTATCTCAACATATTTATTGGATAAATAAACTATAAGCAAGTCTGAAAAGATCTATCTGTTAAATATCTGTTCTTTTTCCAGCATTTAGTATTGAATAACTTACAGATTTAGTGGGCATTTTTGACTGGAAGTGCAATACATGTAGGGTTCTTTCTGACATCTACGCAGTAGTGTGTAGGGGTACTGTTTTTCTTCCCTTTTCTCTCTCAACAGAAACAATTTAACCAAAAAAGAAAATAAAAAATAAAAAACTCTCACAAGTGGTGCTGATAGCTGTGTTTCATGGGAACCTCATTATCGCCCACACTCCATCTACATACTACCCATTAGAATTAGGTGCAACAAAGCTTAGTGTCTCCTCACAATTAGTGTAACCACATTTTCGAATTCAAAGGGGACACGCTGATTGCATGAGATTCATTTATAGTAATGCATTGCATTAATCAGCGTACAAAATTGGCATGAACTAAATGAAGGTTACACAGAAGGGACTCTTCTCATTGGCTACAATTACTAGCTGCTTATAGATGTGGCCAGCAGGGACTCTTTGCATGCAGCTGCTCCAAGATAGTAGATGTTTTTTTCTTTTTTTCTGTTCTGAAGTTGTTTTGTTGAAGTGTTTGGAACACTCAAGCTAAACATAACGATCCGTGAACACTCAACAACTGTCAGATGCTCGCGCATTCACGGAGGTTTTGGTAGAAGTTCTACAGAAGGTGATTGAACTCCACCACGATGTCAATGCTGCGGGATCATGAAAGGACCAGTTAGAGCAGCAGACAAAGAAAGATACAAGTAGTCTCTACATTGTACGAAATCCACCGGCTAGCAGTCTGAAAACACAATGCAAGGTAGGAAAGCTACAAAGCCGAAACGACACAATGACAGACCTTCACAATGGACTGGAGAACATGTAGGGTGGAAGCTGGCACTCTAATTCGCACTTAGTGAGAAAGCCACAGGCACAGATTGTTTCGCTATTCTACAGTCTTACTGAACTAGCAACCTGCACTTGTCGGCCAACTGGCTGAGAAGAACAGGGGACGCCAGGCTTGGACCATTGTCAAATTTCTGGACTTTGGTGACAGCTAGCCATTCTCAGACCTCTAGGAGAAGTAAATACAAAGGATAACAAAGACTTTGCTTTCTTTTAGCCAATATACACGCCACACAGAGCTACACAGTGGTGGACAAACTACTTGAGTAAAGTTATCCCTCCAGTAAAGTATCAAAACACTTACAGTACGGGGTCAAACTCAGATACCCCACTAAGTTTTATTTCTAGGCACCAGGGGGGTGGAGTGGGTTTGGTGGTATTTCTGAGAAACAAATTCGCTTGCATAAAAAAAGAGAAATGGAATAAAAACAAGAGGAAAAGCATTTCAGGTGTTCAGAAAATGATTAAAAGCTATAGAAAAATCAAAACTCCTAAATGGACTTCAACTTTTAGAGACAGAAAGTCAAACTCTTCTCAACTAAGATTATATTGGGTCATTTTACTGCTGTCCAATAAATAAATCCAGTAAATAAAAAAATAACACACAAGTTAGTGACTACTTTCTCCTGGAGAAGTTAAGTACATTTTTGATTTGATGCTTAAACAACAATTAGAACTTGCATAAATTAAATATAATGAAATACATGATTGTAGTAAATGAATCAAAGTTTTTAAAAGTTCATAAACATAACGATTGCCTATACATTAAAAAGAAAACATTGTAAATCGCTTACCTAAAGAACACCTAAAGAAGTAGTTATACAGCTACAGCTAGCTTTCTATACTGTGAAGAAACACTGTCATGATTTTTTCTTCAAAGCATTACGATTCTTCAACATTTAATTAGCTGTTAGTGTGCACAGTCTTGAGCAGCCTGTCTCTGAATATTGTATTGGTGGGCTTCTGATGTTATTTGGTTAAATAATCAGTTTTGTTAATTAGCAAGTGTGTTTTTTTATCGATGCTTCCTTTTACAGGAGCTTTCTTGTTGCAACGTTCCTACTCCAAAGACACCAGTGCATTTACTGCTTGCCATTCCATGAGGATGTTTTGTGCTTCTGGAAACTAGTTATTTATATCATAACTAAAAGATATAAATATATATAAATGCTACAGCATGTGCTATTAGAACCTAGCAAGGCCGATTTTAACACACACATATATGTATATACTACATAATTTAGCAACACTAAGGACCCACAGACAGCTGTGGTGCATACTAAAGCACATATGAGTTGGACATTATAATTACATAGTAATAGTGTGTAATTAGAAATACAGTTTTGTTATTGAGTTATACAGTACTCTTAGTACTAACAGTCTATTACTTGTGAAATTGCTAGTAGTATATTATTGTAAATTTACTTTATATGTTTACACTTTAAACAGATCAAGCTGTGCTTTGATTGGTTTGCTTCCTTTATTTACATATTTTAAGCAGGCAAAGTGTCTCACTTTCAGCAGAATGAATACTGACACATGCTGCAGCTAGTACCTTGTTGTGTGAAGTCCTGTAATGAATTGTATGTCCACCACTGGTTATTCACCGGCTACTTTATGCTTTTCCTTTAAACATATAAGAGTAATATTAGGACGCACAGAGATGTCTAGCTGGCTGTGCGGGAGCCTACATGAAAGGATAGTTTTATGTGAAACAGCTCATGTACATCATTGTAAATACGCGCTATTTGACCTCCCATTGATTTGCTATCTTGTCCACCATAACCAGCTAGTAACACTTTTTACAATCAATAAGGATGTTGCTGTTTGCTTATTAATCCTGATAGCAAAGATGTTATATTGATTTATTTAAAACAGGCGGTTTACCTTTGTATCAGTCAATTTGAAAAAAGCTTATGGCTGACATCAGTGGCCGTAGTTTATTATAGTTGTTTCTGTAATTACTCCTTGGAAGACATCATCGAATGATATTTTAAGACACTGAGGTGCATTGAGATGTCCTGTTTAACTTGCAGTCAGTAAAAAAAGTCGCTGCTGCTGACTTGTTTCTTGTGTGGGTTTCTTGTAATGTAAGTTTGATCCACTGGGACAGGGAGCTTACCAGTAGGCGTTGCTTCTCCACAAAGCTGACCATGTGCAATCCTCTATAGAGAACACACTTCTTCACATTGTAATGCACAATTACTTTTTATTTGCTGAGTTTAACATGTTGGGGGAAAAACACTTGCCACTTGGTCAGCATGGATAATAATGATATTTTACATTGTGGCAAGCACCATTCTGTCAGGATTAACAGAGGCATCTTCAAATATGATTGAGGAATCAAGTGCAATACATAAACATTACTATTAGTTGTAATCTTATATGAAATCTTATATGTGATCTTTATCTGAATATATATATATACAGAGCAATGAATCAATCCATCATGACATGAACGGTAATATATATATATATATGGTGTAGTACAATCTTGGACACTCTCAGAGTCATGTAGCCTGGTGGATTGACTATTTTAGACTGTTGGTTTGGTACTTTGTTCTGGAGCATGATTCAATATAAAATTATTGAATGCTTAACTTATTAATGAAGTATTTGGGCTATTTTTAAAAGTTGTTTACAATTTAGTGACACTAAGAGACTGTAAGACTTTGAGAATGTGAGGCTATGAGACTGTAAAGCTTTGAAATGGTAAGGCTGTAAGACTGTGAGGATTTAAGACTGTAAGATTATCAACCTGTGACGGATGTGAGACTGTGAGAAACTTAGGCTATGAGACTGTGAGGCTGTTAGGGTGTGAGACTATGAGGCTGTTAGGGTGTGAGATTGTGAGGCTGTAAGGGTGTGAGACTGTGAGTCTGTAAGGCTATGAGACTGTGAGGCTGTAAGGGTGTGAGACTGTAAGTCTATAAGGCTGTGAGACTGTGAGACTGTAAGGCTATGAGACAGTGAGGCTGTAAGGGTGTGAGACTGTGAGACTGTAAGGCTATGAGACTGAGTTTGTAAGGCTATGAGACTGTGAGGCTGTAAGGCTATGAGACTGTGAGGCTGTAAGGGTGTGAGACTGTGAGTCTGTACATCTTTAAGGCTATGAGACTGTGAGTCTGTAAGGCTGTGAGACTGTGAGTCTGTAAGGCTAAAACTGTGAGTCTGTAAGGCTATGAGACTGTGAGTCTGTAAGGCTATGAGACTGTGAGTCTGTAAGGCTATGAGACTGTGAGGCTGTAAGGGTGTGGGACTGAGTCTGTAAGGCCATAAGACTGTGAGGCTGTAAGGGTGTGAGACTGTAAGTCTGTACATCTTTAAGGCTATGAGACTGTGAGGCTGTAAGGCTATGAGACTGTGAGGCTGTAAGGGTGTGAGACTGTGAGTCTGTACATCTTTAAGGCTATGAGACTGTGAGGCTGTAAGGCTATGAGACTGTGAGGCTGTAAGGCTATGAGACTGTGAGGCTGTAAGGGTGTGAGACTGTGAGTCTGTACATCTTTAAGGCTATGAGACTGTGAGTCTGTAAGGCTATGAGACTGTGAGTCTGTAAGGCTATGAGACTGTGAGGCTGTAAGGGTGTGGGACTGAGTCTGTAAGGCCATAAGACTGTGAGGCTGTAAGGGTGTGAGACTGTAAGTCTGTACATCTTTAAGGCTATGAGACTGTGAGGCTGTAAGGATATGAGACTGTGAGGCTGCAAGGGTGTGAGACTGTAAGTCTGTACATCTTTAAGGCTATGAGACTGTGAGGCTGTAAGGATATGAGACTGTGAGGCTGTAAGGGTGTGAGACTGTGAGTCTGTAAGGCTATGAGACTGTGAGGCTGTAAGGGTGTGAGACTGTAAGTCTATAAGGCTATGAGACTGTGAGGCTGTAAGGCTATGAGACAGTGAGGCTGTAAGGGTGTGAGACTGTGAGACTGTAAGGCTATGAGACTGAGTTTGTAAGGCTATGAGACTGTGAGGCTGTAAGGCTATGAGACTGTGAGGCTGTAAGGGTGTGAGACTGTGAGTCTGTACATCTTTAAGGCTATGAGACTGTGAGTCTGTAAGGCTGTGAGACTGTGAGTCTGTAAGGCTGAGACTGTGAGTCTGTAAGGCTATGAGACTGTGAGTCTGTAAGGCTATGAGACTGTGAGTCTGTAAGGCTATGAGACTGTGAGGCTGTAAGGGTGTGGGACTGAGTCTGTAAGGCCATAAGACTGTGAGGCTGTAAGGGTGTGAGACTGTAAGTCTGTACATCTTTAAGGCTATGAGACTGTGAGGCTGTAAGGCTATGAGACTGTGAGGCTGTAAGGGTGTGAGACTGTGAGTCTGTACATCTTTAAGGCTATGAGACTGTGAGGCTGTAAGGCTATGAGACTGTGAGGCTGTAAGGCTATGAGACTGTGAGGCTGTAAGGGTGTGAGACTGTGAGTCTGTACATCTTTAAGGCTATGAGACTGTGAGTCTGTAAGGCTATGAGACTGTGAGTCTGTAAGGCTATGAGACTGTGAGGCTGTAAGGGTGTGGGACTGAGTCTGTAAGGCCATAAGACTGTGAGGCTGTAAGGGTGTGAGACTGTAAGTCTGTACATCTTTAAGGCTATGAGACTGTGAGGCTGTAAGGATATGAGACTGTGAGGCTGCAAGGGTGTGAGACTGTAAGTCTGTACATCTTTAAGGCTATGAGACTGTGAGGCTGTAAGGCTATGAGACTGTGAGGCTGTAGGGGTGTGAGACTGTGAGTCTGTACATCTTTAAGGCTATGAGACTGTGAGGCTGTAAGGCTATGAGACTGTGAGGCTGTAAGGGTGTGAGACTGTGAGTCTGTACATCTTTAAGGCTATGAGACTGTGAGGCTGTAAGGCTATGAGACTGTGAGGCTGTAAGGGTGTGAGACTGTGAGTCTGTACATCTTTAAGGCTATGAGACTGTGAGGCTGTAAGGCTATGAGACTGTGACGCTGTAAGGCTATGAGACTGTGAGGCTGTAAGGGTGTGAGACTGTGAGTCTGTAAGGGTGTGGGACTGAGTCTGTAAGGCCATAAGACTGTGAGGCTGTAAGGGTGTGAGACTGTAAGTCTGTACATCTTTAAGGCTATGAGACTGTGAGGGTGTAAGGATATGAGACTGTGAGTCTGTAAGGCTATGAGACTGTGAGTCTGTAAGGCTATGAGACTGTGAGGCTGTAAGGGTGTGGGACTGAGTCTGTAAGGCCATAAGACTGTGTGGCTGTAAGGGTGTGAGACTGTAAGTCTGTACATCTTTAAGGCTATGAGACTGTGAGGCTGTAAGGGTGTGAGACTGTGAGTCTGTACATCTTTAAGGCTATGAGACTGTGAGGCTGTAAGGCTATGAGACTGTGACGCTGTAAGGGTGTGAGACTGTGAGGCTGTACATCTTTAAGGCTATGAGACTGTGAGTCTGTAAGGCTATGAGACTGTGAGTCTGTAAGGCTATGAGACTGTGAGGCTGTAAGGGTGTGGGACTGAGTCTGTAAGGCCATAAGACTGTGAGGCTGTAAGGGTGTGAGACTGTAAGTCTGTACATCTTTAAGGCTATGAGACTGTGAGGCTGTAAGGCTATGAGACTGTGAGGCTGTAAGGGTGTGAGACTGTGAGTCTGTACATCTTTAAGGCTATGAGACTGTGAGGCTGTAAGGCTATGAGACTGTGAGGCTGTAAGGCTATGAGACTGTGAGGCTGTAAGGGTGTGAGACTGTGAGTCTGTACATCTTTAAGGCTATGAGACTGTGAGTCTGTAAGGCTATGAGACTGTGAGTCTGTAAGGCTATGAGACTGTGAGGCTGTAAGGGTGTGGGACTGAGGTCTGTAAGGCCATAAGACTGTGAGGCTGTAAGGGTGTGAGACTGTAAGTCTGTACATCTTTAAGGCTATGAGACTGTGAGGCTGTAAGGATATGAGACTGTGAGGCTGCAAGGGTGTGAGACTGTAAGTCTGTACATCTTTAAGGCTATGAGACTGTGAGGCTGTAAGGGTGTGAGACTGTGAGTCTGTACATCTTTAAGGCTATGAGACTGTGAGGCTGTAAGGCTATGAGACTGTGACGCTGTAAGGCTATGAGACTGTGAGGCTGTAAGGGTGTGAGACTGTGAGTCTGTAAGGGTGTGGGACTGAGTCTGTAAGGCCATAAGACTGTGAGGCTGTAAGGGTGTGAGACTGTAAGTCTGTACATCTTTAAGGCTATGAGACTGTGAGGGTGTAAGGATATGAGACTGTGAGTCTGTAAGGCTATGAGACTGTGAGTCTGTAAGGCTATGAGACTGTGAGGCTGTAAGGGTGTGGGACTGAGTCTGTAAGGCCATAAGACTGTGTGGCTGTAAGGGTGTGAGACTGTAAGTCTGTACATCTTTAAGGCTATGAGACTGTGAGGCTGTAAGGGTGTGAGACTGTGAGTCTGTACATCTTTAAGGCTATGAGACTGTGAGGCTGTAAGGCTATGAGACTGTGACGCTGTAAGGGTGTGAGACTGTGAGGCTGTACATCTTTAAGGCTATGAGACTGTGAGTCTGTAAGGCTATGAGACTGTGAGTCTGTAAGGCTATGAGACTGTGAGGCTGTAAGGGTGTGGGACTGAGTCTGTAAGGCCATAAGACTGTGAGGCTGTAAGGGTGTGAGACTGTAAGTCTGTACATCTTTAAGGCTATGAGACTGTGAGGCTGTAAGGCTATGAGACTGTGAGGCTGTAAGGGTGTGAGACTGTGAGTCTGTACATCTTTAAGGCTATGAGACTGTGAGGCTGTAAGGCTATGAGACTGTGAGGCTGTAAGGCTATGAGACTGTGAGGCTGTAAGGGTGTGAGACTGTGAGTCTGTACATCTTTAAGGCTATGAGACTGTGAGTCTGTAAGGCTATGAGACTGTGAGTCTGTAAGGCTATGAGACTGTGAGGCTGTAAGGGTGTGGGACTGAGTCTGTAAGGCCATAAGACTGTGAGGCTGTAAGGGTGTGAGACTGTAAGTCTGTACATCTTTAAGGCTATGAGACTGTGAGGCTGTAAGGATATGAGACTGTGAGGCTGCAAGGGTGTGAGACTGTAAGTCTGTACATCTTTAAGGCTATGAGACTGTGAGGCTGTAAGGGTGTGAGACTGTGAGTCTGTACATCTTTAAGGCTATGAGACTGTGAGGCTGTAAGGCTGTGAGACTGTGAGTCTGTAAGGCTGAGACTGTGAGTCTGTAAGGCTATGAGACTGTGAGTCTGTAAGGCTATGAGACTGTGAGGCTGTAAGGGTGTGGGACTGAGTCTGTAAGGCCATAAGACTGTGAGGCTGTAAGGGTGTGAGACTGTGAGTCTGTACATCTTTAAGGCTATGAGACTGTGAGTCTGTAAGGCTGTGAGACTGTGAGTCTGTAAGGCTGAGACTGTGAGTCTGTAAGGCTATGAGACTGTGAGTCTGTAAGGCTATGAGACTGTGAGTCTGTAAGGCTATGAGACTGTGAGGCTGTAAGGGTGTGGGACTGAGTCTGTAAGGCCATAAGACTGTGAGGCTGTAAGGGTGTGAGACTGTAAGTCTGTACATCTTTAAGGCTATGAGACTGTGAGGCTGTAAGGCTATGAGACTGTGAGGCTGTACATCTTTAAGGCTATGAGACTGTGAGGCTGTAAGGCTATGAGACTGTGACGCTGTAAGGGTGTGAGACTGTGAGGCTGTACATCTTTAAGGCTATGAGACTGTGAGTCTGTAAGGCTATGAGACTGTGAGTCTGTAAGGCTATGAGACTGTGAGGCTGTAAGGGTGTGGGACTGAGTCTGTAAGGCCATAAGACTGTGAGGCTGTAAGGGTGTGAGACTGTAAGTCTGTACATCTTTAAGGCTATGAGACTGTGAGGCTGTAAGGCTATGAGACTGTGAGGCTGTAAGGGTGTGAGACTGTGAGTCTGTACATCTTTAAGGCTATGAGACTGTGAGGCTGTAAGGCTATGAGACTGTGAGGCTGTAAGGCTATGAGACTGTGAGGCTGTAAGGGTGTGAGACTGTGAGTCTGTACATCTTTAAGGCTATGAGACTGTGAGTCTGTAAGGCTATGAGACTGTGAGTCTGTAAGGCTATGAGACTGTGAGGCTGTAAGGGTGTGGGACTGAGTCTGTAAGGCCATAAGACTGTGAGGCTGTAAGGGTGTGAGACTGTAAGTCTGTACATCTTTAAGGCTATGAGACTGTGAGGCTGTAAGGATATGAGACTGTGAGGCTGCAAGGGTGTGAGACTGTAAGTCTGTACATCTTTAAGGCTATGAGACTGTGAGGCTGTAAGGGTGTGAGACTGTGAGTCTGTACATCTTTAAGGCTATGAGACTGTGAGGCTGTAAGGCTATGAGACTGTGACGCTGTAAGGCTATGAGACTGTGAGGCTGTAAGGGTGTGAGACTGTGAGTCTGTAAGGGTGTGGGACTGAGTCTGTAAGGCCATAAGACTGTGAGGCTGTAAGGGTGTGAGACTGTAAGTCTGTACATCTTTAAGGCTATGAGACTGTGAGGGTGTAAGGATATGAGACTGTGAGTCTGTAAGGCTATGAGACTGTGAGTCTGTAAGGCTATGAGACTGTGAGGCTGTAAGGGTGTGGGACTGAGTCTGTAAGGCCATAAGACTGTGTGGCTGTAAGGGTGTGAGACTGTAAGTCTGTACATCTTTAAGGCTATGAGACTGTGAGGCTGTAAGGGTGTGAGACTGTGAGTCTGTACATCTTTAAGGCTATGAGACTGTGAGGCTGTAAGGCTATGAGACTGTGACGCTGTAAGGGTGTGAGACTGTGAGGCTGTACATCTTTAAGGCTATGAGACTGTGAGTCTGTAAGGCTATGAGACTGTGAGTCTGTAAGGCTATGAGACTGTGAGGCTGTAAGGGTGTGGGACTGAGTCTGTAAGGCCATAAGACTGTGAGGCTGTAAGGGTGTGAGACTGTAAGTCTGTACATCTTTAAGGCTATGAGACTGTGAGGCTGTAAGGCTATGAGACTGTGAGGCTGTAAGGGTGTGAGACTGTGAGTCTGTACATCTTTAAGGCTATGAGACTGTGAGGCTGTAAGGCTATGAGACTGTGAGGCTGTAAGGCTATGAGACTGTGAGGCTGTAAGGGTGTGAGACTGTGAGTCTGTACATCTTTAAGGCTATGAGACTGTGAGGCTGTAAGGCTATGAGACTGTGACGCTGTAAGGCTATGAGACTGTGAGGCTGTAAGGGTGTGAGACTGTGAGTCTGTAAGGGTGTGGGACTGAGTCTGTAAGGCCATAAGACTGTGAGGCTGTAAGGGTGTGAGACTGTAAGTCTGTACATCTTTAAGGCTATGAGACTGTGAGGGTGTAAGGATATGAGACTGTGAGTCTGTAAGGCTATGAGACTGTGAGTCTGTAAGGCTATGAGACTGTGAGGCTGTAAGGGTGTGGGACTGAGTCTGTAAGGCCATAAGACTGTGTGGCTGTAAGGGTGTGAGACTGTAAGTCTGTACATCTTTAAGGCTATGAGACTGTGAGGCTGTAAGGGTGTGAGACTGTGAGTCTGTACATCTTTAAGGCTATGAGACTGTGAGGCTGTAAGGCTATGAGACTGTGACGCTGTAAGGGTGTGAGACTGTGAGGCTGTACATCTTTAAGGCTATGAGACTGTGAGTCTGTAAGGCTATGAGACTGTGAGTCTGTAAGGCTATGAGACTGTGAGGCTGTAAGGGTGTGGGACTGAGTCTGTAAGGCCATAAGACTGTGAGGCTGTAAGGGTGTGAGACTGTAAGTCTGTACATCTTTAAGGCTATGAGACTGTGAGGCTGTAAGGCTATGAGACTGTGAGGCTGTAAGGGTGTGAGACTGTGAGTCTGTACATCTTTAAGGCTATGAGACTGTGAGGCTGTAAGGCTATGAGACTGTGAGGCTGTAAGGCTATGAGACTGTGAGGCTGTAAGGGTGTGAGACTGTGAGTCTGTACATCTTTAAGGCTATGAGACTGTGAGTCTGTAAGGCTATGAGACTGTGAGTCTGTAAGGCTATGAGACTGTGAGGCTGTAAGGGTGTGGGACTGAGTCTGTAAGGCCATAAGACTGTGAGGCTGTAAGGGTGTGAGACTGTAAGTCTGTACATCTTTAAGGCTATGAGACTGTGAGGCTGTAAGGATATGAGACTGTGAGGCTGCAAGGGTGTGAGACTGTAAGTCTGTACATCTTTAAGGCTATGAGACTGTGAGGCTGTAAGGGTGTGAGACTGTGAGTCTGTACATCTTTAAGGCTATGAGACTGTGAGGCTGTAAGGCTGTGAGACTGTGAGTCTGTAAGGCTGAGACTGTGAGTCTGTAAGGCTATGAGACTGTGAGTCTGTAAGGCTATGAGACTGTGAGGCTGTAAGGGTGTGGGACTGAGTCTGTAAGGCCATAAGACTGTGAGGCTGTAAGGGTGTGAGACTGTGAGTCTGTACATCTTTAAGGCTATGAGACTGTGAGTCTGTAAGGCTGTGAGACTGTGAGTCTGTAAGGCTGAGACTGTGAGTCTGTAAGGCTATGAGACTGTGAGTCTGTAAGGCTATGAGACTGTGAGTCTGTAAGGCTATGAGACTGTGAGGCTGTAAGGGTGTGGGACTGAGTCTGTAAGGCCATAAGACTGTGAGGCTGTAAGGGTGTGAGACTGTAAGTCTGTACATCTTTAAGGCTATGAGACTGTGAGGCTGTAAGGCTATGAGACTGTGAGGCTGTAAGGGTGTGAGACTGTGAGTCTGTACATCTTTAAGGCTATGAGACTGTGAGGCTGTAAGGCTATGAGACTGTGAGGCTGTAAGGCTATGAGACTGTGAGGCTGTAAGGGTGTGAGACTGTGAGTCTGTACATCTTTAAGGCTATGAGACTGTGAGTCTGTAAGGCTATGAGACTGTGAGTCTGTAAGGCTATGAGACTGTGAGGCTGCAAGGGTGTGAGACTGTAAGTCTGTACATCTTTAAGGCTATGAGACTGTGAGGCTGTAAGGCTATGAGACTGTGAGGCTGTAGGGGTGTGAGACTGTGAGTCTGTACATCTTTAAGGCTATGAGACTGTGAGGCTGTAAGGCTATGAGACTGTGACGCTGTAAGGGTGTGAGACTGTGAGGCTGTAAGGGTGTGGGACTGAGTCTGTAAGGCCATAAGACTGTGAGGCTGTAAGGGTGTGAGACTGTAAGTCTGTACATCTTTAAGGCTATGAGACTGTGAGGCTGTAAGGATATGAGACTGTGAGGCTGCAAGGGTGTGAGACTGTAAGTCTGTACATCTTTAAGGCTATGAGACTGTGAGGCTGTAAGGATATGAGACTGTGAGGCTGTAAGGGTGTGAGACTGTGAGTCTGTAAGGCTATGAGACTGTGAGGCTGTAAGGGTGTGAGACTGTAAGTCTATAAGGCTATGAGACTGTGAGGCTGTAAGGCTATGAGACAGTGAGGCTGTAAGGGTGTGAGACTGTGAGACTGTAAGGCTATGAGACTGAGTTTGTAAGGCTATGAGACTGTGAGGCTGTAAGGCTATGAGACTGTGAGGCTGTAAGGGTGTGAGACTGTGAGTCTGTACATCTTTAAGGCTATGAGACTGTGAGTCTGTAAGGCTGTGAGACTGTGAGTCTGTAAGGCTGAGACTGTGAGTCTGTAAGGCTATGAGACTGTGAGTCTGTAAGGCTATGAGACTGTGAGTCTGTAAGGCTATGAGACTGTGAGGCTGTAAGGGTGTGGGACTGAGTCTGTAAGGCCATAAGACTGTGAGGCTGTAAGGGTGTGAGACTGTAAGTCTGTACATCTTTAAGGCTATGAGACTGTGAGGCTGTAAGGCTATGAGACTGTGAGGCTGTAAGGGTGTGAGACTGTGAGTCTGTACATCTTTAAGGCTATGAGACTGTGAGGCTGTAAGGCTATGAGACTGTGAGGCTGTAAGGCTATGAGACTGTGAGGCTGTAAGGGTATGAGACTGTGAGTCTGTACATCTTTAAGGCTATGAGACTGTGAGTCTGTAAGGCTATGAGACTGTGAGTCTGTAAGGCTATGAGACTGTGAGGCTGTAAGGGTGTGGGACTGAGTCTGTAAGGCCATAAGACTGTGAGGCTGTAAGGGTGTGAGACTGTAAGTCTGTACATCTTTAAGGCTATGAGACTGTGAGGCTGTAAGGATATGAGACTGTGAGGCTGCAAGGGTGTGAGACTGTAAGTCTGTACATCTTTAAGGCTATGAGACTGTGAGGCTGTAAGGCTATGAGACTGTGAGGCTGTAGGGGTGTGAGACTGTGAGTCTGTACATCTTTAAGGCTATGAGACTGTGAGGCTGTAAGGCTATGAGACTGTGAGGCTGTAAGGGTGTGAGACTGTGAGTCTGTACATCTTTAAGGCTATGAGACTGTGAGGCTGTAAGGCTATGAGACTGTGAGGCTGTAAGGGTGTGAGACTGTGAGTCTGTACATCTTTAAGGCTATGAGACTGTGAGGCTGTAAGGCTATGAGACTGTGACGCTGTAAGGCTATGAGACTGTGAGGCTGTAAGGGTGTGAGACTGTGAGTCTGTAAGGGTGTGGGACTGAGTCTGTAAGGCCATAAGACTGTGAGGCTGTAAGGGTGTGAGACTGTAAGTCTGTACATCTTTAAGGCTATGAGACTGTGAGGGTGTAAGGATATGAGACTGTGAGTCTGTAAGGCTATGAGACTGTGAGTCTGTAAGGCTATGAGACTGTGAGGCTGTAAGGGTGTGGGACTGAGTCTGTAAGGCCATAAGACTGTGTGGCTGTAAGGGTGTGAGACTGTAAGTCTGTACATCTTTAAGGCTATGAGACTGTGAGGCTGTAAGGGTGTGAGACTGTGAGTCTGTACATCTTTAAGGCTATGAGACTGTGAGGCTGTAAGGCTATGAGACTGTGACGCTGTAAGGGTGTGAGACTGTGAGGCTGTACATCTTTAAGGCTATGAGACTGTGAGGCTGTAAGGCTATGAGACTGTGAGGCTGTAAGGGTGTGAGACTGTGAGGCTGTAAGGCTATGAGACTGTGAGTCTGTACATCTTTAAGGCTATGAGACTGTGAGGCTGTAAGGCTATGAGACTGTGAGGCTGTAAGGGTGTGAGACTGTGAGTCTGTACATCTTTAAGGCTATGAGACTGTGAGGCTGTAAGGCTATGAGACTGTGACGCTGTAAGGCTATGAGACTGTGAGGCTGTAAGGGTGTGAGACTGAGTCTGTACATCTTTAAGTCTATGAGACTGTGAGGCTGTAAGGGTGTGAGACTGTGAGTCTGTACATCTTTAAGGCTATGAGACTGTGAGGCTGTAAGGCTATGAGACTGTGAGGCTGTAAGGGTGTGAGACTGTGAGTCTGTACATCTTTAAGTCTATGAGACTGTGAGGCTGTAAGGGTGTGAGACTGTGAGTCTGTACATCTGTAAGGCTATGAGACTGTGAGGCTGTAAGGCTATGAGACTGTGAGGCTGTAAGGCTATGAGACTGTGAGGCTGCAAAGTTATGAGACTGTGAGACTGTAAGGGTGTGAGACTGGGGGGCTGTAAGACACTGTGAGACTTTGAGGCTTTAAGAATTTGAGGCTGTGAGGCTTTAGGACTGTGACACAGTGTGACTGTGAGGCTTTAAGACTGCTAGGCTGTGAGTCTTTGGGACTGTGACACCGTGAGGCTGTGAAGCTGTGAGGCAGTGATGCAAGTCAACTCATGCTCTTGAAAGTGCAAGAAAAGCCAGACTACTGCAGACAGTAACAGGCTAGCATTCTACTCAGCTCTTTGCCTCATCTGTATAAAAACTACATTATTAAAATGTTAATCTAGAAGCGTAAAAAAAATCACAATGTTGTAAAACCTCATTTTTGTTTAGACATTTTTGGCTTTTTTTACAAAATATATGTCAGCGTCATAGAACAGGTTTATACAGAGCACCACGCAAAGATGGAAGGCAAATTGAGTGCATAAGCCCCATTGCATAAAGCTCTGTATTATCTTCAGAGGTTCGCAGTCTTTGGAGTGAGACATAGAATATCACAGAATCATTAGGGGGTGCGGGGGGGGCAGGGGGTTGTAATTCAAACCCAATTTTTAACTTTGCCTGTGGGGTTCTTCTGTGTGACTCCAAATATGTAATACATATTTATATAGACCTTGGGTTGTTTACAGACCATTGTAGTGTTGCCTCCATATTTGTGATTCGGTTACATCTCTCTCTCTCTCTCTCTCTCTCTCTCTCTCTCTCTCTCTCTCTCTCTCGCTCTCTCTCTCTCTCTCTCTCTCTCTCTCTCCGAATTCTTGGTCTTTAAGCTCTTTCTAAGTCTTGCTCACTGCAAGCTGAATGCACAAATACTGCTTAAACCTATTACCTATAAACATATTCATGTTTTAGCAAAGCACCTGCTTAAATGATGGAGAGGAAATTCCAGTGATCAGTCTGTCAGTAAGATATAAATAAGCTACTTCAATCCTGCAATGTGAGTTAAATCCAAAAAGCCAGTTAAATCCTGCATTGAACACTTGAGCACTGCAATCTGATTAACCACTTTCTAGTAACTATTTAGCGATGTCGTTTTTAGCTACCTCTGTCCTGTGTTCTGATTGGCTATTTAAATCCTGTATTCTGACTGTCTACTTGAGCCCTGTGCCTTGATTAGCTACTTCACACATAGATCATTGATATATTAAAACTAATCTGTTTAGCTTTTGACTATTTCAGTTTATTTGGAATTTCCTCTACTATTAAAATTATCATTTTGAATCATTCACTCAAAATACATTGAGCTTATCATCTTCATCATCCTCCACATGGTTTAATTAAAGGTGAGCTATAGTAAACCACAGAATGGTACATCAGAGCAACATATACATTAGAAGACCCTTATAATGTAAACCAATTGCATTCCTGTTTCATGTTGTAATTTGAATTTGTATTTTGTGGGATATTATTCTATTAGGTTCATCTTCGTGAGCCTTTTCCCAGCCACACTGTAAATGAGCAGCTGTAGGTACACAATGGTTTAGTGTTGGGTCTCCAGAACAAATTTATTTCACAGTTACCTGCTGCTACTGGGAGGTAAAGCTATATCTCTCAGTTCCACCATGGGACATTCTCCTCCAGAAAACAAGCGTATCAGCACTCGAACAAAGCCTACTGCAAACTCTTCCTTTGTACATGAATGCACTGGAACCGTCTTATCAAAACCAGTCTTTATTTTTCTGTTGCACAATTTCAAAATCCCAGTTGCTTTCTGCATTGTGTAATTATTTCATGATGCATAGATTACAAATCAAGTGTACTCAGCTAAAGATGAATATGAACCATACCCGGTGTTTAAAGGAGGTCAGCTTCATGTACTGTACTAGTTTTCCATTCTATGGCACCTTTAAGTTTCCATGGAATAATAATGGACTAAGAGAGCAACTAGTAATTAGTAATGAGTACATTCATGTCTGCCATTAGTTAATAGAGTGGAAATTGACAGGTTTTATGGGATAACATTATTTTTGTTGGTGTTGTTGTTGCTTTTCTTAAAGGACTGTTTCTGGTACATTCTCACATTGTACTTAACTACATGCTCAACTAGATTGGTTATATAACTGGAACATGAAAAATGTTTTAGGATCAAGCCGTAAATGATTTCATCTAGTGCAGTTCCTGCATTATATATAATAAGACATGTCTAACTTTATTTTATTATTTTTTTCTTAGAAGCATAACCACCTTACATCAGGGGTCTCTAACCTTTTTTTGTTAAAGCTAAAAGAACAAAAACAGTGTCAAGTATCTGCACAGTAGTAGGTTACAGCTTAATTAGGTGGTGAAATATAAGTGTTAAAATTAAATAGAAGACTTACTTTTATATGACCCTGTTTCCGTGAGAAGCAGTGTTATCTTGCTGGTAGCATAAATGTATTTGTATTTTTGTATGTACCCAGGGACATTGTGTATTACTTTTTTTTTACTTTCCTGAAGTTGTAAAAACAAAAAGACATCAGGTATTGACTCGTTTGAAACACATAAATTGTAACTTAAATCTCAACCCTTAAACCTATAGATTTTTCTTAAATACAAATGTTATCATTTCTATGGAGAACAATAATAGGCTACTGTTTTTATATAGTCAACTCATCATTTGAAAAAGTAATAAACTTACCATCATTTAAAAAAGAATGTGAGTATTCCTAACATTAGTACAAACTAAAAATCTCAAACCTGTCAATTTCTCACAAAGAGCTGGCTTTGATTCTCCACACGTCCATTCACTGTCATTATTAATCTGATGGGAAACAACCAAGCCAATAAACATATTGAGACATGCTTGATTGGCTGGATCAGAAGTGTTGGCATCACATAAAAGTAAAAGCCATCATGTTGGATGCAGGTTAGAACTAAACTCCAGAAAGTTGATCTCCAGGACTGGGATCGGTGACCACCAGAGTAATGAATAGAAAACCTGTTTAGAGTTTCTAATATGAGCAAAGTACCAGCTACAGAATGATGCATGACTAAAGAGGTCTGCATGGTTACAAAACGAGCATTGCGTCATGGATCACCTAATTACTGTATAAGTGTAACAGGAAAAAATAACGCCCTGTGTCAGGTCACAATTAATGAAGGTTGGCCCACTTTGCCCACCTTAAGCACTCGAGTCCTGTTTAAGTCCTCTTAAAGGGGGCGAGTATGGATTTGCTGGGATGCGAAAGATTCCCAGATTTGTGTGCAAAGCCCAGTTACACGCAAAGCCGAATCCGGATTTATCTCCCCTCTCTCAGTCTTACTTACCCTTTATATCAAATATTCAATGCGATTCTTCTCCCCTTTTTTCCATATTTGTGCAGCGAATTATGGTTGATTGTATCCCACTGAAATAATCTTGCTTTGAATTCCGTGGATTCGAACGGCACCATTGTGCTGCATAGTGACTTTTGTAGGCGGTATTGTTTGTGCGGTTGAAAAGACACAGTGCTTTCCATTTGCTGGAGTTTGGGGATCTACGCTGGACATGCATAATAGAAAAAAAGGCATTTAAATGCGCGAGCCAGCATTGATCTGGGACCCCTTTGGCTGTCTTTCCCAATAGGGCCAGCATGGCTTATTAGAGGAGCATACTGTCTACTCCAGCACAGCTGCAGCGAGAGATTATCCAGACAAAGCTGGCCAGCTGTTTGTCAGACACACTATCAGTGACTAATTGAGACCAGCAAACATTGACAGAGCAGGGCCTCGGTAACACTTAATTTGCTGTGTCCAGAATGCACGACCAGTGGAGAAGGTTAATTGCTGGGTTGGTTGCTGCAAGAGTGAGGCCTGATTAGACATAAATACATATTCAGCACCTCTAAGGAGAATAATTATTGAGACCCCTGGAGAGACCGCTGCCTCTGGGCTAGATCAGTGAAATGATTTGATTTGTGTGCACCAAATGTCCAAAGAGAAATATCAGTAGATGAAAGTCCAGTCAGCTCTGTGGATGTCATTTGAGGGCTGAAGCTTTCATGCTTTCACGTCCATCAGCACAACAAAAGTTGAAAAGGGAGTAAAGCGGCGTGCAGAAGTTTCTCTATTGCTCGAGTTATTGAGGTCTCATAAAAAAGTTAAGGTCATTGAGTTTACACACCTACGGCATCAGTCATCAAAGAAACACGTGTATGTTCATTTTTGTTGCTTTTCATTTTTCTTTGTCATTTGAACTAAAGCTCTATAATCTATAATATAATAAGAACCAATATAAACGCTCCAAAAACTTTTATTATTACTATTATTATTATAATTTTTTGGCAGCACTTTATTTGAAGGTCTACTTCTTAACAGTTTATTAACTATTAATGAGTAATTAATTATACTATGATACATAGAAACATAACATCTGTAAGCACCTGGGGGTGTGCTTATAACTTGCGTCTAAAATGTATTTTGCAAATCAACGATAAAGCATTTGTTAAGAAAAGAATGACGTTAATTTTAATATTTCATTTAAAAGCAGACTTGAGCTTGACATGGTAATCAAGTTCTATGAACACTTATTAATTATCTGAATTTGGAACAACAAAACAAAACAAAATTTTTTACAACATGAATATTAAGTTAATATTACAGTGTGCTGCTGAAATCTAATCTAATGTCCTTGTTTACCTGTTTATGACCTTCAATTATTGTTTCAAGCACTTACTAAGGGTCAGGCAGTGGTCATTTAAAATTAAACAAGCTCTACTTTAGTTATGGTCTTGCAAATGTATATATAAATATGTTATACATGTAACTTTTTCCAGGTATGCATTTAATAACAGTTATGTATTTAAATTCATTGGCAAATATCTTTTAAACACCTGTGATCATTTGCAAGTTATTTGTACACATTTGCTAAATCTTAACTGACTTCCAAGTTATAACAAGTTATATGACCCTAAGTAACACTTGAGTAACATTGGTAAAAGCTAATGAATGTCTTATTCAGTCCTTAGCATGCTTGACTTGCTTTTAAGTACTCAAGTACATCTACTAAAGACATCAGCACTTTATTATTTATACACTATGATCTACAAAACAAACTCACAACAATGAAACATGTACGAGTATACCGTGGTCACTGTAAATATTCCTTGATCAACATGTCCCATAAAGACATTTTCTGTTCTTTTAACTCAAAATGACTTCAGAACTTAACACATCATACATAATACATAAATACATAAAATCTACCACATTTCTAAACTTGCATAAAATTTTATGCAAAGTTGGCATTTTAAAGATTCTTGTTTTTCTCTGAACAGAGACAATGTGATAATATCCTGATAAATGTGATATCACAAGAAAAATCCTATTTGCCACCAGAAAAACTGAAGAACATGTGGTTTCTTATAGAGTCTTTCTGGAGAACCATTTGTGGAAAGCTTAAAAAAAAGCAAAAGAAAAAAGCATTTCTTAACAAGACAAAAATGGCTCTGATATAGTCACATGTCTCATCGAGTGACGCAAAATCTGTTTAGGTCTTATAAAGAACCCCATTTTTTTACAAACTTGGTAATGCAAAGAGAGTAACTTGCCGTAGTGTAGACAGAAGTATGTGTAGTCTTGGGGGCACGCCTAATCTTTTTGCATCATTCTGTTTGAAAATTTACTGAGACATTGATTGCCAAAGTTTAAGATTCATCATGCTTGGCTGTTCAGATCAATGGCTTAACTTGGAGGTAAAGAGCAATGAGCTTCATTGTGGTGGACTGTCCACGGCTATTCACCGTGCATGCAAAGACTGAAGCCCGCCTGACTTCTAGACTTCTAAGACTCTTTTCTTCTGCTGTTATTCCACTACAGAGGGTCGGGAATCAAAGCGGTAACGCGCTTGGCCCCTCTCTCTCTTTCTCTCTCTCTGTCTGCGCATTGAAGAGCATGTGAAGAAGTTCTTCTTCACAATGCTGCAGACTCCTTGCAGTGTCAACACACTACATTCCATGCAGATTCTTACCTTGACTATCAAAGGCGCTATAAGAAAAGTTAAAGGCAGCACACGTGAACGTTGCTCGCGCTCTGAGCTCTGTCAGGCACCGGGCTCTCGTCTATCAAGCTGCGTTAACAGGGTTGCCATGGTAATGTTTTGACTGTCGCAGCTGCGGTTTGTCTCTGTATAGGATGACACCTCCGTGCGTATCATTGGCTGTCAGATAATCGCCTCTGTCTGTCTGCTAGTCCTCTACCCAAACACCTGTGCTTCACGCGCAGCCCAGATAACTGCCCTCCTCCCCCACAGCATCCCACCCCAGCCCCTCTGTATATGACGCTGTCACTGGCAGTCACACTAATCTCCCTTCCGAGTTAAAAAAAGAATTTAACTTTGTAGCCTACCTGCTAGCAAACTGATGCAATTTAATGCTCCCTCTGATAGCTAATGGGAGAAACTCTTTAAACTTCACAGCTTATAATAAGCTTGTCAGCTTATCATATTATGCTTGTGAGCTTATGATATTAGCATTTAAATATTCTCGGGATTTTGGAAATAATTTCAAAGGAAAGTGCGGGCATTCGACTTTGCGCGCTCACGGAAAGAGCAGGCCCGAGTCGACGTGCAATGTGTCTGGGGCGGTTTGACACATTTGTTTATTCAATTTAAGCAACTCTATTTACTCCCATTCGTCTCGCTATTGTAAGGACGTTATGCTCCAAGATGTCTGCTCTCTCATGGCCATGGAACGCAAACGCTACAAATCTCCACTATCATGACTCGGCACGTACTTCTCTAAACCGTGTGAGCAGCAGTAATTGAGCTGAGGTATCTTGGGAGCTGCTGGATTTGTAAGTAAGTAGTAACAAACATCTAATACACTTTCTTGGGCCGTTGCATGCTGAGACCGCATGCGTTCAGGTTTAAGTCCGCTTTGCTTTGTATTAGAGTGCCCGAGCCGAAAAACATGCCTCCTTATTGGACTCTTTGAAACGAAAGATTGATCCTACACTGGCAGCTCAAACACTGGAACCTGATGGGTTTCCTAATGTTTTTTTCTTTTAAATCTTTTATTTACTCATTAATATGCTTTCTTATTTTGATATCTGGCACAATATGTATGCAAATCATCATTCTGTGTTTAGTATCGTGGATTGCTTCTTAAAAATAAAGGTGCCAGAAGTGGTTCTTCTGAAAGCAATTTCATTGTTGTCGAATAAGAGTTGATGAACTGTTTTAATCTTTCATGAACAATGATAAAATATGTGTTGAGTAAAGAATTAAGTGTTAATTATTAATTGACATGGTAACCAAGCCATATGAACACGCATTCATTATCTGAATTCACAATAACAAAAATGTGATCAACAATCACAATTTATAAACTGAAATTATAAATTAAAGTAACTTTAAATGCAAGAAATCTTGTAACTAATGTCCTTGTTTTCCAGTTTATGACCTGCAATTATGGTTCACAAGCACTTACTAAGGGTCAGGCAGTGGTCATTTAAAATTAAGTTCTACTTTAGTTATGGTCTTGCAAATTAATATATAAATATCTTATAGATGTAGTTAGCTTTTTAGAAAATTTTTCCAGGTCATTCGTAGGCATTTAATAATGCTTGCCATTGTTGTCAAATAAGATCTGATGAACTGTTTCAATCTTTTATGAATGGTAAAGATTATATACCAGTGTTGCCCAAAATTAGCCCATAAGGCTGTTTGCTTTAAACAAAGAGAAACTAACCCCATCCCCTCAACCACTGAGAGAACAAATATACGGTCATATGTAGAAGTTTGGATGTCCTGCTCAAATGACATGTTTTATTAATTGAAAATAAGTTACATGTGCTCAACAGAAAACATACTTCTGCACATTTTTATGCATTTTCTTTGTTACTGGAAAGCATATTGGGAAAAGCGCATGAATGTGGCCTTAAAAAGTAAGGCACATCTTTTGTTCTATATTTAAATTTTCCAATATATTAAACTTGTATAGCGCTTTTACAACCATGTTGTCACAAAACAGCTTTACTGAAGTTTAAACACATGAAAACACATGAAGTCACAACATGTATCCCTCTGTGAATAAGCTAGAGGTAGTGGTGGCAATAAAAAGACCTTGGGAGGAACTCACAAGAGGAGACCCGTCCTCCTCTGTTCAAACAGCATTTACAGTTTATTAAGCCAAGTACAGAATAAAAGTTAAAAGAATCTCTGTCATATGTATCTCTCTGTAAAAGCTGCATATAGCACTCTTACTGTGATTCATGTAGTAAGGAACCCTGGTATAGAGCTTACACTAGTGACTGAGGACTTATCTAGAACTTCCAGAATGCCAAGGGTGAAGCTTTGCTCACAAAACTGCTTCCCCATTAAAAATTACAACATGGTCATTTGATTGCATTGTTAGTTCTTAAGCAAGTTAGTGGCTAATCTGATGTATTAGGCCTTTAGTTCAAGTAAAGAATAAAAATTGAAAGAATCTCTGTCTGAAGTCTGTAAAAGGTTTTGAACCTGCGCAGGTAGAGGCAGTGTCTGACTGAGGCACTGATTCAGTCTTTGTGGAAAGTTGGCATAAGCTGAAACAGTCCCATCATATCTTGGGTACATCATATCTTAATGCTGGTACATCTGGATGACACAGTGGGGCAGTTGAGGGTGTACTAGGTGGCATGAGTGAAGAGGAGAACTGGTTGGTGTTAGTTGAGGATGAGGCCCTAATAGTAAGTCTTCCAACAGTAATCAGCAGGAGAGCAGGGCAGTCAAAAAATGCCAATGAAATAGTTTAGTATTCACAGAAAGAAAACTCTTTTTAGAGGATCTGTCCAAACTTTTGTGTATGACAATATATTTTTTTAAGGTGACACTTTTTAATTACATCAGAACTGATAAACACAAGCATAAAACATAACAAAATGCATCAATTAAATAATTTGAATATTATATTTATATGCCTGTATACATTATTATTATTCACTTTATAAACATCTTTATTATGCATGGAGTTGTTTATATTTTGTTGTATAAGTCATATTCATGCTGTATAATGTCAGCATCAATGAATCAGTGTCAAAGTTGTAGCATGCATAATCCTTTATTATTAACAAACACGCTTAACCATATACACACATGCAAGTTATAAATACTTTTCTTATAAATACTTATATACTCATGTTTATTACCTTATGCATGCATTACAATGTATTTAGTACATGTACTATTATTAATAACAAACATATTCTTATTAATCTTTTTTAAGTGTTTTAGTAATTAAATATTGTGTAATGTTATAAAATACATTTAACTTATACTGAACACTTCATTAATTTATTAAGAGCACGTATGGCTTTCATTCAATAAAAGAAACATGTGAGATGACTTACATTTCAATCCTGATTGCACTAATGTTCCTGCCTTTGAAAGAGGTAACTAAACAGCTTGAGACAGTCCATTTGCTAAAGCAGGACTGCGCTGAATCTAGATAGATCTCCAAGGTTTGTCCTTGGGCAGTCATATTCATGTACATTGACTGAAGCTAGTGCGGTAGTGCTGTTGAATTAATATTTTCACCTCTATGTGCATGAGAACTGAATTGAAAACCATTTCAGACTGTGTAAAGAATGTCGGGGAAAAACATTCATATCACGTAATGTACATATGAAGCGCTTGTAAAAAAAATAAAGGATTTATTAATGCATTTATTATTCATTAATTATAAATTAATTAAATAATATATGCTTTAAACAAGTAACGAGTAAAGCAAAGATTCCTTAGATTCTTAAAATATATTGTATGGGAAAAATAGTAGATGGTATTTTAATATAAAGCATCGGTTGAGAAGTGTCACATGTTTAGGCCGCCACAAACTGGATGTGCTGCGGTGTCTGGCCTTGCTCTTTCTGTTAGCCTTCCCAGAAGAAATTCTGTCTTCATGTTGTTCCAGATTTATGGCCTTTTATCCAGTTTCTGTGATATGACTATTAGGCCACAAACTCAAAACCCAGTCATGAAACAAAACAAACAAACAAATAAACAAACCAACAAAACAAAGAATACCTCTTGAATAATGATAATTTTCTTCTAGCACACATATGGGATTCTAATTGCATGTTAGTGCTAAGCTAGCAGAAATTCACAAACAGTTCTTGGCCGTTCTAGAATACTTGAGGCATGTAAAAGCTGCACATAGCACTTTTACTGCGATTCCTTTAGTAAGGAACCCTGGCATAGAGCTTACATTAGTGACCAAGGACTTATCTAGAACGTCCAGAATGCCAAGAGTGATGCTTTTCTTACAAAACTGCTTCCCCATTGAAAAACATAACATGATCATTTGATTCCATTGTTAGTTCTTAAGTATGTTAGTGGCTAATCTGATGTATTAGGCCTTTAGTTCAGCTCCTGAAGTCCCAACCAATAGGAGAGGAGCTAGCTTGGTAGTGTCTACCCAGATACCACAGAATATTTAGTGTTGAGCATTTACTCTTTTTAGATTCAATTCAGGACTGAAAATTACTATTATTGAAATTGTAATTACTTAAGTTTTAAAAACTATGCACATGCCAGCTCCACATAGAAAGCATCCGTTGACTGATATGAATCTTCTGACCGTATGCCAGTTTTAAAAACAACACTTTTTGGTCTGTTTGTTTGTTTTACAGGAATCATTATGTCTAGGAGGCCCTTTCAGAGCTCCTAGTTGATATTTATTAAATAAACTACAAAATCTGTCATAGATAAGAACGCCAACTCCACCTAGAAGAATCTGTTGACCGATAGGAATATTCTGACCACATGCCAGTTTTAAAAACAGCACACATGTTTTCATGTCTATTTATTTGCTTTACTGAAATCATCAGGCCTAGAAGGCCCTTTCAGAGTTTCCCACCAATAATTATTAAAGAAAACAGAAAATCTGTTGTAGATAAGAATGCCAGCCCCATCTAGAAAGGGCCTGTTGACCGATACAAATCCTCTGACCACATGCCAGATTTAAAAACAACACATTTTTTTGTCTGTTTGTTTGTTTTACAGGAATTATTAGGCCTAGACGGCCCTTTCAGAGCTCCCATCTGATATTTAAAGAAACTACACAATCTGTTGTAGATAAGAACGGCAGCTCCACCTAGAAAGCATCTGTTGACCGATACAGATCTTCTTACCATATGCTAGCTTTAAAAACAACATGTTTTATTGCCTGTTTGTTTGTTTTACAGAAATCCAGGAATCATCCGGCCTAGAATGCCCTTTCAGAGCTTCCAGGTGATATTTATTAAAGAAACTATAAAATCGGAGGCGCCAGAGAATGCCAACCACACCCTGAAAACATCTGTTGACCAACATGAATCTTTTTGTCTGTTTGTTTGTTTTACAGGCCATATTAGGCTTAGAAGGCCCTTTTAGAGCTGACAGCTGATATTTATTAGAAACTACAAAATCTGTCATAGATAAAAACACCAGCTCCACCTAGAAAGCACCTGTTGACTGATTTAAATCTTCTTACCATATGCCAGTTTTAAAACCACTCACATATGTTTTTGTCTATTTGTTTGTTTTACAGAAATCATCAGGCATAGAAAGCCCTTTCAGAGCTCCCAGATAGATGCCCAAGAATGCCAGCCACACCCTGAAAGCATCTGTTGACCGATATGAATCTTCTTCATAGATTCATATCAACCTGTATTGAAAACAACACTAGTTTTTTTTTTTTGTTCTGTTTGTTTTATCAAAATCATTAGGGCTAGAATGCCCTTTCACTGTCCCCCACTAACCATCATTAAAGAAACTATAAAATCTGTTGTAGATGCCAGTGAATGCCAGCCACACCCTGAAAGCATCTGTTGACCAATAAGAATCTTCTTACCATAAGACAGTTTTTAAAACAACACATATTTCTTGTCTGTTTGTTTTACATGAATTATTAGGCCTAGAATGCCATTTCAGGGCTTCTAACTGATATTTTTTAAATAAACTATAAAATCATAGAAGCCAGAGGATGCCAGCCACACCCTGAAAGCATCTGTTGACCCATAAGAATCTTTTTACCATATGCCAAAATCCTCTAATATGATGGCTAAAACCAAAGCCTCTTTCAAAATCTTTTCTAAAAGCATCAGACTCTATGTTCAGGAGTTGGACACTCATGACAGCTTATTTAAATGCATTTCTTCCGGCCATTTGAGAAACACTGAAACCAGATTGCACATTTTCATAAGGCATGAAAGTAGTTTTCTGTATGAAAAGCATCACACAGAAGTATAACAAAGCACACAGTCTCGTTTTTTTGCACAAGTCGTCTGTGGTGTGAGATGAAACACTGTGGTACATGATCATCATTTAAGAGAATGAGGGCAAGCAGAGAAACGAACGATCGTGCCATCGGAAATCAAAGCACAGCAAACAAGCCGAATCTGCTGACAGTGGGATCTCAGGAAACAGGCTGTGAAAACAAGTGTCCTGCCATTCCTATTCTTTTTTGTATTAAACGTGTGATACACAGAACAGTGCTTTATTCTAATCAGATGGAATTCATGGCACTAGCACATCCTTTGCCCAAATAGAAACACCGAGATCAGTAATTAATGGTCCTCCTGGCAAGATCCAGCATTAAACAAGTGAGCAATTTTAGGACTGACAGAGATTATGAAATAAAAGTAATTATAGTCATTGTAATAGAACAATAATATCCTGCATACTAAAGTATTAATGTGCTAGATTAAAATAGGCCTATCCATTAGAGCGCTGATTTTTCATTTAATCTTTATGGGAAGGAAATAAGATTCATAATCCTTTGATTTGCTAGGAAATGGGAAGCGGAGTAATATCTTTTAATAACCGGGGTCCCCTTGACAGTCAAGTCATTCAATCCCCACAACCGTGAACACTGTAGAGCAGACTGAGACCAGTAGTTCTCCTCTCTCTCTCTCTCTCTGACTTCACAGCCTTTCGACATGAGTGGTACAGTAGCACAGCATGCAAATCAGCCTGATTCGAAACCCCATGCAGCTGAATCACATCACCACAATTATTGTCTAAATTAAGTGAACTAAGAAAAGAAAAAAACAGTGTCTTGTTGATATTGCATGAATTGTGTTTATCTTGAAACAGGGTATGTTGGAATTCACTCAAGTTCAATGCATCACTTTTCCAGTGTAATGATATTGTAGCACAAATGACACCAAATGGAAATTTAAACTGTAAAAGATGTTTTTTAATAAGTGGCTCTATCTTAGAAATACACTCTCAGTAAGGTGTGAACAGAAAAATGTAATCCACATAGCAGAGTGATGTCTGGATAGGTGGGTACAAAAAAAGAGATATTAACTTAATACAGTATACTAGTGTACTATAAGTCGATGTAATGATATGAATGTAACATTCACAATAATTAAAAGCATTCACTTGTACAGTCATATGCCAATATGCCAATAAAGTTAGCAAATCTGTCAGAAGGAACATATCATTTATTTATATATATATATATATATATATATATATATATATATATATATATATATATATATATATATATATATATATATATATATATATATATAGTTATTCTCATAACTCGTCCCACAGTCTTCAAAATTTCACCATTGTCCCAACTCCAGATTATCCAGTATGATTGTGTGATTTGGGCTTGTAACAGCTTTTTGATCCGATGCACACATTCCAGAAAACACCTGATTTTTTTTCCCCATAGAGTATGAATAGGATGGAGTGCGCACCACTACTGTACTTCTGCTCGACCAACAGACATCGTTTCAAATACACTCAGGGCAGATCCCCGACCATGACTGCAGTATTGTTTCAAACGGCACTCCTCTGTTTGTCGTGTTTTTTCCATCCCTCTTTTTTACCCATAGAGTCCCATTCAATTTTTGTATACACCCAAAACTCATAGTTTAATTTCACCTACAGCCTCCAAACAGTATGTACTGTTTTAAGACAGGTCCACAAGCACTAATCCACAGACATACTGACCTGGACTCATCTATTTGTTGCTTATTCATCCCTCATTTCTCTCATAGTATAGGGTCCCATTCGTTTTCAGCCGAACCCAAACATTACGGTTTCGTTCAACCTACAGCCTCCAAACCACCTGACCTTTTTTATGTCGTTGGCCAGGCTTTTGCACAAGGCTGTAAATTTAATGTAACAGTTGAAAACTCTTTAAAGAATGCGAGGCTAAAGTCATATTACAGATCTCAAACTGTTGTATTAGATGAGAATGTGGTGGTCACTGATTCTGTTGCTGTCATTATTTCCTAAAGCCAACCAACATTATTTTCCTCCACTTTTGCACTTCATTCCTGCACTACTGCCAAAGACTTAATATTAGTTTCATATTTGTTTTTTTTATTCAGGTATGAAAGAACTGTAGCACGCAAAGCAACGCAAAGACTGTTCATGATTTTGTTGTACCAAATTTTTCCACATAAAAAATATTCACAATTGTTAGATATATTAGTTATATTTTAATTATATTACTATGCAACTACTGGACACTTTTTAGTTAATTATTTAGTTCAAAGCACCACTTATTTTAGTATATGACTTGTGACTAGATCACAAGTGATTATGCTCACACCAAAGCAGCACCACATACACTAACACAAATAACAGCGTTGAGTATAGGCTGTGTATTTGCCCCTACACTGCTGCCTTTATGGGACTTTTTTCACATCCCCACCATACATGCAACATAAATTATAATCTTGCTGTCACATCAAAACCTCAGACACAAAAGTTTGGAATCAGCAGTATGAAGCCAGTGTACAATTTCACGGCTTTCAAATTGTTAGTAGAAAGTAAGACGGCTGCATCTGTATAGCGGCAAAAAGGGCTCTGCTGCTCTGCTATTGTTCTGAAACCAAGCTTCTAACAACGAAAGAGCTCCTTTTAAAACAGATTCTATATTTTCCAAGCATTTTATTAGGAGCACATCCTGCTATATACACTCATCCATTTTATCGGCTGCACATCAAGCACTTTATAAGTGCAGACTGAAGTCCATCTGTTTCTCTGTATACTTTCCTTCTTCTTTAATGGTCAGGACCATCACAGAACCAGGTAAATGATTCTCAGCACTGCTGTGACACTGACATGGTGGTGGTGTGTTAGTGTGTGTGTTGTGCTGGTGTGAGAGGATCAGACACAGCAGTTCTGCTGGAGCTGTTAGACTCTATTAGACACTTCTATTTTGATGGTCCACCTTGTAGATGTAAAGTCAGAGATGAAGGCCCACCTATTGCTGCACAGTTTGTTTTGGCCATCTTCCAGTCCTTCATCAGTGGTCACAGGACGCTGCCGACAAGACCCTGTTGACTAGATAACTTTGGTTGGTGGACTATTCTCAGTCCAGCAGTGACACTGATGTGTTTAGAAACTCCACACATACTGGCACAACACTAACACTAACACACCACCACCTCGTCAGTGTCACTGCAGTACTGAGAATAATGCACCCCCTCAAATAACACCTGCTCTGTGGGGGTCCTGTGGTCTAATGTTTGACAAACTGGGCAAACTACAGTCTGTAGTAATTGTAGAACTACAAAGTGCTCCTATATGGTATGTGGAGCTGATAGAATTAAAGGAGATACAAGGAGGTGTACCTAATAAGGTGCTTGGTGAGTGTGGACACATACACAACACATACACAACCATCAATCTGAAGAACCCCTGAGTTTTACCACACAAGGATCCATTTAATCTGCAAATGGTTCTATATAGAAGCATCACCTTTACTAGAACCATATTTTAATGTGTGCAGTATGTACATTATATTACTATGTATTATTATGTACATTATATCAATAAGTGTAACAAAAAATCAGAAAATAGCCTTTTGCATTGTTTGAACACTTCATGATGAACCCGCCTGTAGAAATGATGTAAAATGACTCAGTATCTTAAACAATAAAATACAAGGTTATGATTTTTAGTGCTAGAAAGTTTTGACAGCGATGAGGTTGAATGGATTGCTTCCCTTTCGGCCCCTGTAAGCTATCAGACGCTGAGTTACCCACTGCTTTCACAACCAAGGTTATGAAACCATGCTAAAAAAACAAAAGCGTAATTGTATGGAGATGACGTAATTGTTAAAGGAAGATGTGCTCCCAGTCTGAATAACGGCTTTGGGCTTTCTTTCAGTATTGTGAAAGGTTCTGTACAGTATACAAACCCTAAACCATACTGTACGATAAAAAATGCCAACGTGGGTTGAAGGCTATTCTTGAAAGACAGTCCTGCCCGGATATAGAAGAATGAAGCACGAACAAACAGAGCGCGATGCTCTAAGGTCTCAGTTTTTCTCAATAGCTGAGGTTGAGAATTTGTTCCTATTGACTTTGCATCACTTCTCAGAGGTAGATCTATTGAAAAAGCAATGCTTAACTGGAACTCTTGTAGGTGTATGTGTCTGTGTTAACCCTGTGCAAGACGATTTACAGGTTCCCATTAAGTTTGTCAGTCTTAATGGGTGAGCACTGTAACACCCCTATACACTAAATATCTTAATCAATATTGCTTCTGTAAAACGCTCTGTTCTGATAAAATATCAGCTTTACAGGAGAGATGAAAAATGTTCTTTACTTTTAATGTAAGTCAATGGAACCAGAATTTTTTCCAGGTTATTTTGGAGCACCTCTATTGGTCCATTCATTATGAAATTTTCACGCAATGAAAACGGCAGCAGCTGCATTCCAATTATGCAGAAAAATGAAAATCGACAAAAGTGGAGATACACGTTTTTTCTCAGGATAGAGATGATATGAAACAAATCCCAGTTCAAAGTCCCATTTTTATCAAGAGTTTAATACAATGTGTTTGCCATGATACAATGTATTTGACATGACCGCTGAGCCGAATACTGCAGGTATTTGAGGAATGCATTTATTTTTTGATAACCGAGCTTGCGCTCTCTGAATATCTGAGGACATTTCTCCATATTGCATACCAGTCAGTCATTGTGAACTATCCCAAGATAGCTTCTGGTGTGCACTGTCATCTCTAAATATTTGAAAGCCAAGGCAGATGTGAAATTGAGAAATTAATGTTTATTTAACGTCTCAGCTCTCTATGTGCTGGCGGGAATTTCGCAAAGACCCGAAAGATATCTCATTAAGTCGGCATATGCCGGAGCCATGCAGCTGCGTGCACATGTTTGTGTTTGTGCGAATGTGTGTGCTTGTGTATGTCTGTGCACACAAGAGCATGCGTTCCTACTAACATAATATTAAGGATTGCTTAAATAATCGGAATATTCTAATATTAGTTTATTATGTTGCTGTTCATTTTTGGGAGCTTTACATCTCGTCCTAACAACAAATAGGTTTGCAAATACACTCAGCACTTCGCAAAGCCTTTAGGACGCCAACGGAAACCTTAAGTGTTCATGTCCAGCCACAATGGTGATAAACCGCAGACGTACCAGTGAACAGCTATAGATGCCAACTACAATAGGTGTGTATCTTAGCTACACTATTCTATTTGGTGTCGTGCAAACCCATTTTATTGGTTTATCCACTGTCCAAAGAAAAACAAGTATTAAAGACCACAAACCTTCTTTACTTTCAATGTAAGTTTAGGCAAAAAGGTTAAGTTATTTTGGAGCATTACTATCAGTCCATTCATGATAAAATTTTCACAGGACATAAAAAGCAGCTGTTGTGTTATGTAGCTACATGTTTTACAGTTGTGTGAATTAAATAAAGAATTATAAAGTAATACTAAATGCAATATCATGGCAGAAAACCTTGCCAACATTTGGGCAACCAACTTTCTCTACTGGGCTAATGATATGTCCAATTTGGCCAAGCACTCCAGTTAAGCATTGCATGTTTGTTATTTTTAACAATGTTCTATCATCTTTTTCTTCATATATGTGGACATGACTAGGTTGTTGTTGAAAGCACAATTTGTACATCAGAACTTTGCCTCCCAAAGCTGGTGTAGACTATTTCATTGGTTATAATGTTATGAAAAAGTGTGTAAAAGCCAGTATTAATATAACAAAAACCTCAAAAATAGAATACAACACTGTGTGAAATATGAAATGCAATGATGTGAAATGATGATTCGAACTCTATGTTGTGAACACTGTCCAGGCTGGTCACCCATGAAACCATTTAATGTATTATGAAACATCTCACAAAGATGGAGACCCCAGCTGCTGAGCAGCTGAAATCCTACATCAAGCAACAATGGAAAACTACAGCAGTTGGTAATCCTCAGTTCCCAAATGCTTTCAGACTGTTATTAGAAGAACTTTTCTGAAACATTTTGCTGGCATAAAATTCCAAATCAGCATTCTGTAGTTATTTACATTTTGCACAGTGTCCCAAGTTTTTTGGGAAATGAGGTTGTACAAATCCAATACTGTAGTAGCGCGTCTATTATAATATAAATTAATAATATCCGGTCGGTGGCGCGTTAACACGCAGCGGCCACTCTTGGTCCGAGAATTGGTGCTTTTTGTGTTATTGTTTGTGGATACTCACGTATTTATTATTCTCTGTCTGTACTGTGTTGTGTTGTCTGTCCGCACTTGTTTGTTCGTGTTGCACTTGTGTCTTGTATGCCGTCTATGTTGCACCATGGTCCTGGAGGAATGTTGTTTCGTTTCACTGTGTACTCTGTATGTAGTTGAAATGACAATAAAACCCACTTGACTTGACTTGACTTGACTATTATAAAAGTAATAATACTTATTTACTGTTTACATATGTAGGTACAGGTATTGGGAATTCATTATACTTTCAGGTTTACATTGCGTAATGCGTTGTTTTGCTATCCAAATGTTGGAATGATACTTTTAAGAACAGTTACCAAAGGTTTCCTTTAATGATTCTGTGCCATACTGAGAAATCAAACCAGTCTGGAGTTCATCCTTTGTTCAGAGAGAGCATGCCCTTTTAAGATTGGCTTTGGTTACAACTGTATCTGGTCTATTCTGCATGAAGTAATAAAGTCTTATGAAAATTAGATGAAAGAAATTTTATTTATGATAGAGAAAAACTATAAATCAATCAAATTTGACTGGAACACAGCCAGAGGGCTAACAGTGTTTCCTCCTGCTCACCCCAATAATGTAATAAGGTATTACATTATCAGTAAAAATCTTATTACATTATCAAATAAGACATTGTGTTACATTATTGGGCAAGTTATTACATTATTGGGTTTTATTTCATTTTTAACCAAGTTTAGTGTAAAATCTTATTACGTTTCTGGCAGTTATTACATTACTGGGAATCAATTACACTATTGGGTTCAACATGGTGTACTTCATGCAGAATTCTGGGATACCCTCATGAACTCCTGGCTGTTTCCAAAGTTACTTATTTTCAAGGAGCAATATGTGATGGCACAACTCAAATTCATACTCTAAACAAAAGGGTATCATATTACTACAGCTGTAGTGTAGGAAATACCTCATCCTTAATGTCTCCAGCAGTGGATTTCAATGGTTGCGTGCCCAGAGCTTAAGTTATTGTTTCTTTTACTTTTCCTGTCCTTGGCTACCTGTGCCTAAAGAACCACCAGCATGACTGACAAGAGGTTAAAATCCGAGGCAGCGCTACTCAGAACTAGAATTAAGAACTATTTGTCCCTCGTGTTTGTACAGACAGGAATTTGACCTCTGCATTTAACCCATCTGTGCAGTGAAACACTACACACTAGGGGGCAGTGAGCGCACTTGCTCCAAGCAGTGGGCAGCCCTCTCCTCAGTGCCCGCGGAGCAGTTGGGGGTTAGATGCCTTACTCAAAGGCACTTTAGTCACATCCTGTCGGTCTAGGGGCGCAGTGGGCAGCCCTATCCACAGAACCCGTGGAGCAGTTGGGGGTTAGGTGCCTTACTCAAAGGCACTTCAGTCACGTCCTGTTGGTCTAGGGGATCAAACCGGCGACCTTACGGTATCCTTTTATCTAGGACTGATCTGGCTCTTGAGGTTCAAAGTGGTATTACGAGACAGGATGGGCCAGGACTACCTGGTTGTTTGCTAACTTCAGTAGATACCTCTGTAAGACGATACATAGGTGTCTATGACATACGTCATTTTAAACCACAAATCTGTGAAATGGTAAATTTGGGAATAAAACCAAGAGCAATTGGTAATAACTTGGTGGATGCTATGAAAATATCTACTTATATCTACATATCTAATATCTACATACTCTCTGTGTTACTGAGATAACAACCACAAAGACAGTTGCAAACAGCATTTAAGCAGTGGAGAAACAGCGATCAATCCTGAGCAAGATTTAGATCATTTCACGATCTTGATCATGGACCACTATGTTAGCGATGGAGTATGAACTTGACTTTCCATTTAGTAAATTAGATTAACTAACTAAGAAATTGGTTATAAGAGTGAGCATTGGAGTACTCATTCCAAGCCTATGAAACACTGTTCAAACCTTATATAATAAACAAGTTGATGGGCGGCAGTTGGACTTAAATATAACTACGGGTGGACTATGCATTAAATATACGTCAGTGTTTTAGCATTTAAAGCCCAGCCACTCTGTGCTAATAATTAACTGCGGTGATCTTTTTTTGCACCTATGAAACTTTAATTAGTGACCCTGCCCCCTCTGAAAGCAATTTGCCTTGACCAGCATGCTTCAAACCACCACCAATTATGTCTAAAATGGACTTGATTTAATGAATGTTAATTAAATGCTCTGTAAAATCTGTTTAGCTCGTGAGTCATGCTGATATTATTGTAGGAATATTGAACGCGTCATCAGCACTAAAGATGAAATATAAACCGCACCATAAACATAAAAATCATCCTTGATTACTTCTTCTCGAGCTGTATGAGGGTTCATGCCAATACAGTAATACCCCATAATCTCAGAAACTCCGGGAGCAACATAGAGGCGTCTTGCCTCAAATCTTTAACCACAATGTCACAGGTTCAGATTCCTTAATGCAGTAAAGATACAGAATTAAATGTCAGAGGCCTAACAGCAGGATATGATGTTCCTGACCTTCCTCTGTCTTCTGTCACTGCACCGGTGGTTAGGGCATGTCCAGCAAGCTTCTCAAGCTGTGAGGAAAAAGATTATTTATCATTTCCATCAGTGGGTTTGTATTTAGTGCTCTTCAGTGACAGGTTGAAAGGATTCTATTCAACACCGAAGAAGCCGTTCAGGGACAAGCTGAAGAATATGTCTGTACATCTCGATCTGTGTTGAAAAATTCTTTAAGAATTACTGATAACACATCATTCGGACACTTCATGACATATGCAGAAGCCCTAATGTTTAAGTATTTATGAACAGCTTATGTGAGTGTTTGCTAGATGACATGCAATGTTTTATGAAATAAATGATTTTATATTGATGTTACAGTGATAGACATTTGTTGCATTTTTGAGATTGTTATGAAACATTATTCTTATATCACCATGTCAGATCTGTGAAAGATGCCCTCAGACTAGAGATACGGGACTATATGTATAAAAACTTTTTTGTAAAAAACACTTTTATGTAAAAAATAAATTAAACATTTCGCTTGCAATAGTCGTCTATCGCTGAGCCAATAAATAGGCACACGATTAACCTTCCTAGCACGGCACACCGGCTACGCAAACGCAAGTAATTTACTACTACGACTGTAACACTGGAAGAAAATGAATTAAAAATATGTACATATATATGTGTATATCAACAAATAATGTATTGTACTTTAAGCAGTTTATACTGTTTGTTTCATGAGATTACGATGATTCCAACCTTGAAATAAAAAAAGTAAAATGTACATTTATGCGCAGTATTGATCTCAGGACCTTCAGAATGGTAGACAGTTTGCATCCCAATATACCATGAGCCTAGAAATCCCATAAAAAGTCACAAGTAATGAACTAGTTTGAATGAAGGAAACACAGCAGCAGGCTAGAGAAGTAGAACAGACTGAGGAGGAAACAGGTGCATCTTCAGGGTTTCCGGTGAGGTCCTCGTCATTGGATGTTGGGGTTAAGGAGTGGGTTGTTGTGTCTCTACCAACATGGAGACTAATTACGCCCTTGCCTCCATCTGTGGGTTTGTATTTGGAATTCTTCAGTGCTTGATACGAAAAAAGCAAAGGGCCAACTTGGAAAATCTAAAAATGAGTCAAGCTCTACTTCCAAACGAATAATTTCCCTCTTTTGAATTACCTACAAAGTTATCCTGTTCTTTCTGACAGTAGTTGGTGCTAACATTAGCTCAGAGTGCTTCATGGGTAAGGGCTGCTGCTATATTCTCGACGAAATCCACTCAGGACTTTCAAAACATTAATCACTTGTCCAAACACGTGGAATAAGTGTCGAGATATAAGTAGAGAAAGCCGTGGATTAGCCTACCTATTCATTTCAGAGGAGCACAGCCTGACTGCACATGAAGCACAGCGAAGGAGGCTGACATTCTTGGCACTGTAAGATGGTGCGAGCAGCATGATCATTTGAAACCAGCAGTGCCAAAGGTTTCATGTGACTGGATGCACAGAGATGGGAATGAGACTCTTGCTAGACCTGTGATTATTTCTACTTGAGTGAGTCTTGGTGGGGAAAAAAAAAGCTCTGTATAAAAAGAAACCCTGTGTTATAAGGCAAATACACTTCAATGGGGAACTTCAATTTTCTTTCCTCCTTCTTTTTGTTTAAAAAAAAAGTATGTACTATATTATACCCTTCTGTGCTTTTCTCTGCGGTAGTCAAAGACAGAGTAGCTCAGTGAAGACTGTGGCATTGCTTTGGTTTTGGATTCACTGTGGCTTTTACTTTATTGTGTAAAAGAGCACAGATAGACAAAACATAAGTGTTAAGTGGCATGTTATCTTGTATTAATCCAATTTTAGTTATTAACTCGCCAAAAAGTAGATCTAACACAATGCATACACATCCTATATGCTGTAAACAACGTTGGTAGGTTTACAGTAAATATTTACTAACATGTTGTTATAAAACAGGTCTGGCTTACATATCTATATACTAGAGGCAGCATCTTTGAATCAGTAGGTTGTTGCTGTGTGTCCTGTGTAGTGCTATAGTTATCTGTAGTATAGAGTGTGCTTATCGACGCCCCCACAAGTCAGCCTCAGCTTTGTGGAGCTCTCTGGGGAGCGAATCCTGATACAAGTGCACAGCAGTACCTTCTCTAGGGAGTTTCATGCCAGCTGTTAGCGCCACCGGTAGCTGTGTACAGTAAAGTACCGGCAACTGAAGTCCACAGTTGTTAAACCATATGATTGCCAATAGACTATAAAATACGTAGTTTTTACATTTTTAGAGGGATACAGCCATATAGGGTTGGGATACGGGAAATCTAGCATTGTATGCTCTTTGGACAACTAATATCAATAATTCCATCAAGCTCAGATTTCTCTTTTCCAGTTTTGTTTAATGGCACTTACCAAGTAATGTGGTCAGACTGTGGATGGTGGTATGTGTAAGCAAAACAAAACAGATTTTTTCCCATGTGATTCGATGAGGCAGGTCCTCAGGGCGTCACTCGTCAGAATTGTAAATAGCGCAATAATAATCAAATTGTCATAGAAGGGATGGACGTTTCATTTCTTGTTCTTCATAACGCGAAGATGCATTAGCCAATTTACATTTATCCCTCAATCCCAAAAGAGACTTTTTGTTCTGTCAGCTCAGAACGCAACCTGACTCTCTCTCTCGCTTACACACATGTTCACCTCACTCACTCACTGACTCTCTAATATACAGCAAAATATGTTTGGTATGATTACCAAAATAATACAAAGCAGTACAGAAAAATCCAAACTGGATAAATCGCTGATATTAATTATTTTAACGCTTAAATTGCACTATACAATTATTAGCTAAGCAATACATCATTAATTTGTGTTATTTTAACTGTAAAGCTTCAGCTGTACAAACATGCACAATAATGTAAGCAATGCAGTTCTATATATTTATAGTATGTCACCAGCAACTAAGTTACTATAACATTTACTCTACATATACATTCAATTTTAAGCACTTATGTTTTTTTTTTAAATAAGAGAGCCAACTAGATGTTGAATAACCAGGCTGCCATGAGGAGATATATATATATATATATAAAATACACGTAATTATGTGCACGTGTGTGTTTTAAAAACAAGTAAGCAAACTAGATGTTGAATAACCAGACTGCCATAAAGAGAGGTTTGGATAAATCTATAGTATAGATGTTATTTGTATTTATTTTAATATTGGCATTTAAAATCAGTGCTTATGTACAGCTTCTCAAATCATCACTAAGAAAAGAGAAATTGCACACCAAACAAAGAAGCTGTTAGTCTCAAAGCAAAAGACTGTCCACTCCAGAATTCGGATGTCAACTTGACTGAATGTGTTTAGGATTACTTGGATGGTGAGAATTTGTAAGACAGAAGCTGGCAAATGTCAAATAGTAAAGAGTGAGTTCAGTAGTTGAGACCTCTGATTATATTTTATATGAAATATTAAATATTTCATATGAAATATTCAAGCATATATTTTCTGCCTTCTCTTTTTCCTTGTGCTGAAACATGAACTGAACTGAACTGAAAATTTTCACAAACAGGAGTTGCTGCAAAACATCATTTACCAGATTTTAAAGAGTAGAAAAACCACCAATAACTTGCATAACTGTCCTCACAGTGAACAAAAGCAACGCTAATTCCTCTGATTATTACTGAAAAGACTGTCCAGGTTCGCAAATTAGAGCAACTTTGAACTCTCTAACTGGATGAAATCAAATGTTACATAAGTGCGGAAACAATGACAAGGCCCCTGTACATCTCATCATCATGAAGGGATCAGATGGGTATTCAAATTGAAATGACAGACAAGGATCTCAAAGCCCACTGACATTTGAGAAACCTTTGATTTTGTGGCAACAAGGTTTGCTGGTGTTTTCACTGTGCCTCAGGGGAGATCTTCTCTCAGTGAGTCATGCAAGGTACAGTTTGTTCCACGAACAGTTCTCTGTAGTGCTTTTGTGTATTGCATGTCCTTAAATGATCTGTAAGGTTTCACTCAGTTAAGGTGCCTTGATAACTATGTAACACTTCTAGTCATATGTAACACTTTTGCAAATGCAATTTGTTTTCAAATGAGCAAACTAAAATGGGTTATGAATGTTTAATCAGCATCATTTGGGTTACATTTCCTATGAATCCTGTTAACTTAAAAGACTACTATTCATTTACAGCACACACAGTATACACAAGGTCTTGTAATGAATTCCACAAGTTATTATAAGTATGCATAACTACATGCAGTTTCATGCATGACATTAACATCATTGAATGTGTTAAGAAGCAGAAAATTCAACTGGGATGTTGAAGCAGGCATAGGCAGGAAAGGCGGATACGAATGCAGGTTCTATTTATTAAGATTCATAGTTAGTACAAGAAACACAGATCCAGCAACTACTATAACTTAGTCACGTTACAACCACACAAACAATACCGGACCAGGACAAGGAGCAAACAGAGGGTAGAGAGTAGACAAAGGGAACTGGGAACACCTGGAACAGGGAGGAGACACAAACTCAGAACAGGTGAAGGGCGGAGACAAGTGGAGCACATGACCAAAACAGTAGCACATAGCTAGAGGCTGGGGAACGTAAACCAAGAAAGAAAAAGGGCATACTGTGACAGCAGCCAACATCTGGGACGGAACATTAGACTCACAGAAAAAACATTGGAAGCTGTAATAAAAGGTCAAAGCGTTTTCTGTTGTTTTCCTGACAAATTAAAACTTTAGTTTCCAGTTTGACTGGAAAACTAAACAAACCCAGATTTTGACTTTAATGTCAAAACACCAAAGATAAAGATTATAAGTGGAGATGCACCAATATCACCTCCTTTCTGATACTAAAACCAATATCTGAAACCTGAATCTTTAATATAGGCTGATACTGAGTCCCAGTAGCTCTATCTAACCTATCCGTTCAGTCCTCATATTGCTGCTATTACATGTTCTGTGTCACAATTAAAACTTACAGGTAACTTTACAGGCGAGGCCAAAATCTATCTTTACTTTCAATGTAAGTTAATGGAACCAGAATGTTTTTGATGTAGAAAAATATATACAGATGCTTAAGAAAATTTAAATCTACTGTGTTTATTCAGTGTTCCTTATTTATCATTATATAATAGTAATAAGAACCATGTTTAAAAATGTAAGTAAAATATCTTTAAACAATAGTTTAAAACAGACCTGTAGAATATATAAATAAACCTGTGCTGAGTACAAATAAGCGCCCAACAGCTTCTCCAGCTCAGTAAAATGGTGCAGAATGTTGTTTCACAACTGAATTGCTCGAGTCATTTGTGTCAAACATGCATGTTGTTCACTCATGCCAAATCTTTGAGCGTCAGACTGGAACTCATAAATACATTAAATATAAACGTCACTATCCTGGCTGGTGGGCTGCTATGCAAGCTAAAAGCTAAATCAAGGCTAAAGGTTATTGTAAGTGATTGTGAGTGACTACACAGCGGCAGATGAGTGATTACTGAAAGAAGCGGTTTGGCCATTCAGGCATTCCATTAGCATGTTTTTCCCACAAAATACTGCCGTTACAGATTTTGCCAGTAGCATTTTTTTACTGCTGCTTGCCATCTCACTCCATCGACATGTTGCTAAGCTCTGTCTACTGCTGTGCATGCACGCCTTTAATGATGTCGGTCATAATGATCAGTATCCCAATCGCTGATGTGACACTGCGTGTTGGTGCCAGTGTTGGTGCAGATACTGTACTGCACTGCTACTGGTGTAACACTAATTATAACACTTTTTAAATGAATTACAACGTTTTTATGGCATTTAGTTTTTAAACACAGATGTTTATTTAACATTACAGTCAAACCGTCTCTGGCTTGTAGAGAATGAGAGAAAGAGCTTAACTAAGCACTCTGATATTTTAAAAAAGTGTTACAGAAGAGTGTAGAAAATCTAAACATTTATGGTTTGGGAGCCACTATCACAGCAGCCGGAGAAATTTACAGAGGGTTAAGGTTGCCAAAGCCTGGGGCGATGTTCTTTCTGTCTCCCTCTCTATTTCTAACTCCTTCTGCGTTTTTCCTTCGCACTCAGTCTCCTTTCTAGGACTCTATCTCTGACTCTTCCCATCGTTCTATTACACTCTCTGTGTTGCTGTCTCTCTCCATCTTACTATCTTGCTCTCTCTCTCTCTCTGTCTGTCTCTCTCTCTCGCTCCCACTCTCTGCTTTCTGCTCTCTCTTTCTCCAGTGCTCCAGAGTTTTCTTGCAGGGAGCCCACTGCGACTGAAGACACTCCTGACTGGTTACAGGCACTCTTTGGATATCAAAGTGTCTGCTAAGTCAGGTGTGGGGCCCGGAGGTGATTATCCACTCATATTGCAGGCATGGATGTTGGAAGCCAGGCAGAACTAACAATACCGCTGATCTCTGCGGGCCAATTAGCCTTTCGAGTTCCCATGTAAAATGGCTGCATGAAGATATGGGGGGAGAAATATAGGACCCTCTGGAGTGAATGGACAGGCAGAATACTGGGCTCTCAGGAAGATCTCACCCTGACCAGAACGGCCCGCTCTGCTGACAGGCACCTCATGTTTTTCCACTATTGCTCATGAGGATTAGGTTATAGGAGGGATCCCATGAGTATGAAGCTCATCTGCTTTCTCCGCAGATGGGGGGAATATTTTATGCATAGTTAATGACAAGCATTGATGAAATGCAGTCAGCCATATAAGATTAAAATTTAGAATTTCTAACTATTTACCGCTTGTGTTTGCACACAGAGGAATTGGACCCATGCATTTAACCCATACGTGCAGGAAAACACCCACATGCACACACACACACACACCAGGGGGCAGTGAGCACCCTTGCTCGAAGCAGTGGGCCGCCCTATCCACAGCACCAGGGGAGCAGTTAGGGGTTGGGAGCTTTGCTCAAGGGCATTTCAGTTGTATCCTGTCGGATCAGGGGATTGAACCAGCGACCTTCTGATCACCAGGCTGGTTCCCTAACCTCCAGCTCACGACTGCCCCTTATTTATTCCATATGTATAAAGAAATTTCTTTGATGTTTTTTTTTTTAATGGCTCAAATATATTTGTATATACACCATATATCCAAAAGTGTGTAGACCCTTGCCAGTGATTCTCTGAAATCCAGGACATTATTGGAGGGATTTGATTCCCCTTTGCTGCAGTGACAGCCCCTACTCCTCTAGGAATGCTTTAGATGCTGCATTTTGGAACTGATTTGATTGCATTCGGCCACACGGGCTTTTGTAATTGCTGATGTTTAGTCCTGGATTACAAGTGTCACTCCAGCTCATCCCAGACGTATATCATGTATCTCTATTTTTTTTTATTACTATTTTTCTGCTGTTTACATCGTGTAACAATTTCATGATGAATGAACCAACAATGCTCAAATGCTCCAAAATGAACTGGAAAAAATTCTGGTTCCATTGACTTCCATTGAAAGTAAAGATTGTTAAAGACTTGCTGTTTTGGAGCAACTTGTTTTTCTTTGGAAAGCAATAATATTAATGTTTCTATATAGTTTCTCTATATGTTTCTATCCAGTGTTTCTAAATGTTCAGTCTTAGAAGTTGCCTTTCCTACTTCTCATGATCCAAGTAATCCCAAAAACATTGGTGTTGATGTCTGACCAATTAAAATGGCCCAAAATTACTTGGAATAAAGTCTTTTTGTACTCACCAAAAAAAAAAGTTAAGAAAGTTTTTTTTTTTTCCCCTGCGAGGCTTTGTTCCCGCAGCAACGATACGTCCAAGAAATCTCTCTCCCACAGTTTGACTGCTATAATTCCCCGCTGACTTGGTGAACGTTTGGTGAATGGTAGGAGAATGCCTTTCAGGTTAATTCTGTTTTACCTCCAAAAAGACAAGTTTAACTTTGACAAATCTTTGATTGGATGAGTCGCCGTAGGTACAGGAAGAAACTGGCTGAGGCGCTTTTGTAAATTACCTCATGCTGACTTGCTCGCTGTTCATGACAGCATGCATAAGGGAGTGGAGAAAGTGAGTTGATGGCAGTTTTTAGTCATTAATTCGCAGGGTCTAGCAGTGAGGATAGGACACCTGTTCACTCTGTCCCCTGCGACGGACTCTCATCAGTGATAAGTTAGCGAGGAGGGTTTATTTAACACTGTGTGGGTTTGGATTGTGTGCATTTGTTCTTTGCGGTGGATGAGCGGTGAATCACACTGAAACTCATGGGATGGAAGCTCGTGGAGAGCTCAGACTTTGAATAAAAAGTGTGAATCTTTTTCTTTTTTTCTTTTTTGGCCGCTGCTATTGTTGTGGATTGCTTTTGGCAGATGGGGAATCTGAGAACAAGCCACTGTGGGCAGATTGTTCGGGAGTTGGCCTTGTTTAGTTCACATTACCCGAAGTCGCACAGCTCATTCTCTTTCTTCTCTCCATCCAGTCCTCAATCATCAAAACGTTCGCTTTTTAATTACTGTACATCCGTTAGAATAGTAGAAACGCTCAAGTGCAAACTTGCTCGTCTGCTGTAGCAAACCAAAACTTTGACAAAAGCTTGGAACAATCTGGAGCTCCAGGCGGTGTTTTGACTCGGGTACTGTAAAGCACATGTACATTTCAAGCAGAAATCACGGAATATTCACACAAGACTCATCGGCGGTTGCTGCAAATTGCCGAGCAATCTGCAGGTAATAACTGCAGTTAGTCAAACGGAGTGATATCTGAGGTACAGTGTCGTTGAGGTATGGATACACAACACTTACTCAAAGCAATTTCACCGCCCACAATTGCTGACACATGAATTGATAGACTCTATTAAAAGAGATGGAGGGGCCCTGGGTCTTAGTGTAACTAGTGCCATTAATCCATATAGTTCCTCTATCAAAGTGTTTTGGCAGAATAGAGGATTGATTCATTTTTTAACAATCCAGTCTTGGTTCAACACCGTAGAACAGAAAAGACAACAATTCATTAAATATGTTCTGTGTAGAGTGTACAGTTCAGCTGACGCAAGGTCTTTGACCTTACACAAACTATAATCCTTCGTATTGTGCCATACTCTTGTTCCCTGTTGACTAAAAAGAGATGCATTTTAAGAAGTTTACTGCTCGTGTGCAGTGTTCTGCTAGCCAGAATTCATTTGTACAGAACTGTTTTCCAACCTCTTGTTATCCCTTACAATGAGCTGTAAGATAACTGTAAAATAGACTTTCATGACTGGCTGCCCGGTAATGGACCACACTGAAAAAGCAGCATTAGCCATATCTATACATACATCATGCAGAAAATATGTGCACTGCTTAGGTCCCAACTTTATCACTGCAGAGTCCCTGGCATTGCTTTCCACCTATATTTAAAGCTTCTCTTTAAGATATGAAAATTGAATGCAATGTACTTCTCTTTTGAAAAGTTTTGGCTTTGTCTTATTGATACTATACATAATGCCTTTTTCTAGATTCCTTCTATTTCATTCTAATATTTGTTAAGCAGTGAGCTAACTGAGATATACATTGTCTTCTGCACACTGGACTTAATTTAATAATATGCAAGGCAACTCTACATATCATTGTCTAGTGAATTATACTCAAAATCACTGACAGCCAGTTGGATACTTATCTTTGAAATTCATTGTGACCATCTACTGAGTATTGTTGCTGGAAAATATAGTACACCTCATTTGATTGGAAATATTTTTACATTGTATCCATAGACAACCATCTGGAGACAGTACCAATATGGCAGTGTCTTCATGTTGTAGATCATATAAATATATTTCAGTTTTTGGTGTTCATTTTCTGTATAATCTATTTTTTCCAGACTGAGGAGTGAATAACGTTTTATCCACGTTTGCAAATGACATCCAATGAAGAAAAACACAGTTTTCCATGGACCCTGTGACCCCTTAAAGTAAGCTCCGATGGCTTATTATTCAGTTACAGCTCTTATAATAAATTATACAGCAACTACTATACATTATTTCACAACTTCAGTGAAACTATTAGGTAAGCCGTGTAATTATGAGAGTGAGGAATAGAAGACTGAGTCCACATACAGGCCCTCAGAGTTCAAAGGGTTAACGATGTTACCTATTTTACTTTCAGAGCATTGCTTATCATTGAAAGTCCAATTAGTTGCAACTAATTGCAGTTCTCTCCAATTGTTGGGGGAGGGAAATTAAGCAATTGTACTGTAAGCCTCTTACAACCTGAAAATGTGGCTCGGAATATGCATGGTCCTGTGCATCTGTCCTCTTTGTGGCTCTGCGGGAGAAAGCATGACATGGCCACGCTTTGATCAAGTGCTCAGCCATCAGGTTTGTGTCTCCAAGACTTCCATCCTTGAAAGGGACACTCAGCCTGCATGCATACGGCCTGCATTAGCAATGTAGATCCGACAAGGAGGATATTATTCAGGATTTTGCATCTCAAAGGCGCTCCTAATTTTTTTTCTTTTTTTTTAATACCATTCACCAGATGCAATTGGTTTAATGTGTCTCTTTCATTTCCTTTTGAAATGAAACTGAAGAGCACAGTTTTACAACAAATGAAGTGACAAGAATGAAGGTGTGCTAAATTAGGTTTATAATAAAAGCTTGAAAAAATGTTGGATTCAGGTCTTATATTTCAGCAAATAAGTAATACTTATACTTTTCATTAGCTGTATTTGCACTGTCAAGCTCTAATTCATCTACTACATTTACCCAATAGTGTTCATTGGATTTTATATTTTATCAACGCTGGTACAAGATAATAGACTTTCAGGATCAGTGGATGCTGTACTCTACAAGGCTTACAAAGCTACGAACCGGCGAATTCTATCACCTAAACAGGAAAGGGGTACACGCCCGTCGACAGGGAAGTATTGACCACACTGAAGCCAAAATATGACCAGTGCAGTCCTTGTGGCAGTTGCTCAAGCTTGCCAATTGTCCAGCCATGCCCCGTTCATTAATCTACTTTCATTAGGCTTCAGGCCTTTCACAGAACCCTCTGTCATGCGGAAATGTGCCTCATAAAATCTGCAACCAGAAGTTATATTGATTGTTCTAAATGTTAATGTCCTCTGAGCACAGACATCAAATGTGTCACCATTAAACCAGCAATAAAGCATGCAATATTGTAATGATATTTACCAACAGCTGTTCTGCTCTTCCTTCTGTGGGCTCAACACTTTATGTTGTCTGGCCCTGGGTGGCTATTGATTCTTCTGGGGGGAAAAGAGAAGAACCAACAGAGAATGGCTGCTGAGATATTCCCTAATGATATTTCTGATATTTAAGAGCAATAACAATGCCAACATTGCCCCCTTCCGAGCATGTGTGTTCTTTTGTTGCCCCCTACAATACGCTCTGAAATGTGTTCACCTCGAAAACAGTTGTCTGTTTAATTCCTCCATCCAGCCTGAAGATAGTTGGAGCCTAATCCAATCAACCAGACATCCAGTTTACATCAGTGCTCACGTGGATCAAACAGTAATAAAAAACAACCAACAAGTTTTCGAGCACTAGCACAGCTAGAACAATCACAGCTAGAACAATCACTAAAGATTCTATTTTAATTCAGATCCAACTTAGCTTTCATTTAGAGCGTGTGAGGTTGACCTCTTGCCCTCTCCGAGTTTGTGAGGAAAAATTCAATCAAGCAGTAACAGCACTGCTCCTATGGCAGGACAAATTTTGATTCATGACTTATAAATGAACTGTTCGCTTCGTTATCCCCACCCCTCAAAGATGGGATGAGGGATCAGGACAGTGGTGTGCCATAAAACTATAATCAAGCGATAATTCTGCTCTGCATTTACTTCTCTTTAGCAAAGTTTTAAGAGCCTCAGAAGCTCCAACCATGTCTAAAGTAGGGATTAAGAGTTTTTCAGTTTCATTCTGATTGGCTGTTTGCACCTCACTGTGAACACACTGACATGCAGCAGGCCTGATTAGTCCCCTCTGCCTAATCTGCATATTGGGACAACAACATGTCTTTCAGGGAGAAATATAATCAATAGACTAAAAAAAGGCTCTGAAGTTCAGGGTATCTGGAAGTGTTATTCACATGTTGTCATGGAAGCATTTTGTAGGTCTGTGGCATGATGTTCAAGATAAGTTAGTCAAATGGCCCCTTTCTATCACAGCATGTGGGTCTAAAGTGGTGAAAAACGTAATCTGTAATAATAGGTAGAAGTCTGGCTTGCAAGATTAGGCTTTAACTAGCTTTTCAGATAGAAGTGTTTATTTATTGAAGAAAACCACAAGGTTTCATCAGCAGATTAATATTCATAATAACAGTATAATTAAGGAAGCTCTAAAATAACGGATCATGATTGATAAATAAAGTGCCCTGGTAAAAAAATTATATATGATGATATATGAAATACCAACTTTGCATCAAGAATTTTGCCTGAAATATTGGTCAAACGTTTTAGATACACTACCAGCCAAACGTTTTAGATCACTACCAGCCAAACATTTTAGAACACTATCACTCAAAAGTTTTAGTACACTACCAGACAAACGTTTAAGTACACTACCAGTCAAACATTTTAGTACACTACCAGCCAAACATTTTAGTACACTACCAGCCAAACATTTTAGTACACTACCAGCCAAAGTTTTAGTACACTACCAGTCAAACATTTTAGATCACTACCAGCCAAACGTTTTAGTACACTACCAGTCAAACGTTTTAGTACACTACCAGTCAAACATTTTAGTACACTACCAGCCAAACGTTTTAGATCACTACCAGTCAAACGTTTTAGTACACTACCAGTCAAACGTTTTAGTTCACTACCAGTCAAACATTTTAGTACACTACCAGTCAAACGTTTTAGATCACTACCAGTCAAACGTTTTAGTACACTACCAGTCAAACATTTTAGTACACTACCAGTCAAACATTTTAGTACACTACCAGCCAAACGTTTTAGATCACTACCAGCCAAACATTTTAGTACACTACCAGCCAAACGTTTTAGATCACTACCAGTCAAACGTTTTAGTACACTACCAGCCAAACGTTTTAGTACACTACCAGTCAAACGTTTTAGTACACTACCAGTCAAACGTTTTAGTACATTACCAGTCAAACATTTTAGTATACTACCAACCAAACGTTTTAGTACACTACCAGTTGAATGTTTTAGATCACTACCAGTCAAACATTTAGTACACTACCAGTCAAACGTTTTAGTACACTACAAGTCAAACGTTTTAGTACACTACCAGTCAAACATTTTAGTACACTACCAGTCAAACATTTTAGTACACTACCAGTCAAACGTTTTAGAACACTACCAGTCAAACATTTTAGTACACTACCAGAAAAACGTTTTAGTACACTACCAGTTGAATGTTTTAGATCACTACCAGTCAAACATTTTAGTACACTACCAGTTGAATGTTTTAGAACTGTAGTGTGCTAAAACTTTTGACCGGTGGCGTACAAACACATATTATTATTATATACTTACACATACATTTGCATGTATTGCTGTCGCTGAAATGATGTCAGAACAAAAATAACAGTATAATTAAGGAAGCTCTAAAATAACGGATCATGATTGATAAATAAAGTGCCCTGGTAAAAAAAATTATATATGATGATATATGAAGTACCAACTTTGCATCAAGAGTTTTGCCTGAAATATTGGATTGACAACGGGAAAGTCCTACCTCTCTGTAGTGGTCTTCTCCAGCACATGCCAAATCATTCAGAAGGGTTACAGTCAGGGCTCCGTGGTGGCCAGTTCATGTGTGAAAATGATTCATTGTGCTCCCTGAACCACGCTTTCACAGTCTGAGCCCGATGAATCTCAGCATTATAATCCTGAAATAAAAATTCTGTGGCTGGGATGTATTTGTTTATTCAATAATTCCTGCCAAAATACAGTGTTCCTTACATTCCTGAGCCTCTCCTCCAAAAAAAAAAATGTCTTGTGGAAGTTGCTGTTTGTCCAGAAGGTAAGGGCTATTTGTGAAAAACACCAATGAAAAGCAGAGATTGTCTCCGGTAATTGCTTTGTTAAAAGCACTTGCTTTGTGTATACTTGAGTAATTAAGCAGTTGGAATTTTACATTATACAAGTGAAAATTAACAAAGAGCACATCTGTGTGTCCCTTAGGTTTAGTCATTAAAAAGCCCATTATTTTTTAAATTACTTTTTCAATCTTTCAGCCCCTTTAATCCGGATGTATTTCCCAATAGGCAGTTTCTGTTCCCGCGTTTTGAACGACTCCTATTGGAAAGCTGGAACACTTTAGAGATCTGATTGTCCAAAGCAGCTGCGTTTTCTCCGCCGAAGCCCATTTCTAAGACAAACAAGGCTTTCATAGTCTGGGAGCTGACTGAAAACACTGCAAATAGCTGGCCCACTGATGACTCATCAAGGGCTAGAGCGCCTTCGAGGTGCCTTGCAGGTTCCAGCTGAAAACCCAGCTCACAGAAGCTGCAGGCTCAGGCCATTGTGGCGCCGCTCACTTCATGATTAACCTAGCCAATCCCGCATGCATTACACAGTGATTAGCCTGCCTGTCTTGAGACCTGATTGCAGCTCTGTGAAGTGTGCAGTGCATCACAGACTCACGTTAAACCCTGCAAAGGCCATGGCAGCTTTTCTCTACCGTTTTAGCTGTCTTGGCACATATTATTATTATTATTATTATTATTATTATTATTATTATTATTATTATTACTATTATTACTTCAGGTAAAGGTAATGTTCTTTCAATTAAATAAAGACTTGAGTAGCCTGTATATAATTACAAAGAACCTGAAATGCTTAGTATTCACACAACCTCGGATGTACTAGGTCCACCATCTGACCCACATCCTGTGACACAATTCATTGCTATTCATTAAAAGCCACATTTACAGACATCATTTTAGACACTTTTTGTAACACTGACCTGCATTTTTGACTGAATGCATACTCGGATGGTGTTGAGCTGTAAGAGGATGAATCAAGAAGAATTAAATAATTTTTTACCTCAGAAGAAATTTAATTAGCATTAACTTACTGTATGTAGCAGCAACAGTACATACAGCATTAGTTCCAGATTTCTCATAGACACCCCTAACATTCTTCATCCCCAGCAATCTTGATTTAGCTTAATGAAGTACTGAGCAGTCATCCAGCATTAAAACTGAGATCTGGATCTTTAAAAATCCAGTTGGAATCAAATTTCAAATAATATAGTTAGCAAAAATTGGATTTTATGTGGTTTTACTCTTCAGACTATCAAAAATCAATCTATTCCCAGTCCTGTATCCGTAGAGCTGTAGAGCCTTATGAAGCATCATTAGATTTCATGAATATGCTTACAATGCATTGTTGCCAAGTTACAATGTGTTGCAAGTGAGTGCATATCCTGTAAATATGGGCTTCATAGAAAGTGCTTTAAAAGTTAAGTGAACTCCTGACATACTGGGATCCCTAAAGAACTGTGGAGGAACTTTTCAGCACATTCAGCATCTGTCAGCAAAGGAACTGAAGTTTATTAAGCACTTTTTATCTTTGATGGATCCTTTTGCTCTTGTATAAAATGCTATGGGAAAGGTGTGAATCATTCTAAAGCGGTTCCAGGTGCTGTCCCCATCCCCAAAAACAATTTAGAAACATTGCTAAAGTAGACCTGAGTAAAACATGGACTACATTTTATACATTATATGTAAACATTACTGATCCATTAAACATAATTAGTTAAACTTACTTAAGTACATGCAACTGAGTAAATGGAAGTAGTTACTGGCCACCTCTGAGGATGTGAATTATTATTAATAATAAATAACAGTTTACACATATTGACTCCTAGAGTGCCCTGGGGCCCCCTTCCTTCGCTTCCCTAATCTAACGCACCTGAATCAACTCATAAGCTGATTATAAGGCCCTACATGAAATGAGTTGGAGGTGGGAAAACATAAAAGTATGCAGAGCATGCGGTCCCCGGGACTGGGACCGGAAACTACTGGCCTAGTCAGTGTATTTGAACAGCTGCCATTGGGTGAAAACTTAACTCAGCTTGAGTCTGCTGTTTTGCAAGAAGGCTCTATGTGAATATTAATTACTCAGTAGAAAATCTCTGAATCTGCAGTTTCATTAGGAAATGTCAGCTGAATGTTTCTATACACAGTGGTCTCAATAAGTATTTAGACATTAGTGTCATACTTCAAAATAAAATTATAAGTAGTTTGTTGTTGTGTTAGTAAACAAAATGCCAAACCAAGTGTATTTTTGTTAAATAATTCTGAGACTGTAATTTCTTTCAACAGACAGTGTTGTTTCAGGTGATTACTGTTTCTTCAAAGCTAAGTTCTAATTAACAGCTCCTGACTCCTAACCTCTGTGATTTACAGTACCTATGGTGCAGTCTGGTTGGAAGTCTGGTTTTCTCCACACAAAATGTCTACTAACAGTTTGATACTGTGGCAAAATGGTTTATGTATATGGACCATTCTACCAAATTAGGCACAACAAGGATTATGTTATAACCTATTTAAACTCAAAGCATTCACTGACATAATAATAAGCTATATATATGCTACCGCTCAAAAGTTTGGGATCACAGTGAAATTCTCTTCCTTTCTTAACACAACAATGGACTGACGGGTCTCTAAAGAAAGTTGTTTCTTTTTGGCCATTTTGAGTCGGTCAGCAAGCCATCAACTGCTGATGCCTCAGATACTAAACTAACCTAGAATGTTGTGCTCCCTTTTATGCTCACTTATTAGTAGAATGATTTTCAGCTGTGCATCACAATTGAGCAAGAGTGTCCTAACAACCAATTAACCCAATAACATCCTTAACTTGGATTGCCGGCCGTACCAGGAGATTTAGGTAGAGGACTGAGAATTGCTGATAATAGGACTATATGCAAAATAAGCCTCTATACAAAAAGAGACTTTAATAAAAACCATTTTTATTCTTTAAAAATCATCTGATACACTTTAATTAATTGTGAAATGGACAATATTGTTTGTGAATTGCATGAAAATTGCATGAAATGAAATTCTAAAGTGATCCTAAACATTTGAGCGGTAGTGTATATATATATATATATATATATATATATATATATATATATATATATATATATATATATATATATATATATGTAGCTTATCCCAAAAGCCTGTCCCAAAACCATAACCCTTACATTTCAACTGAAGCCGACTACTGAAACACAAAGAATTTAAGTCCACAGGTAGAGCCTTCTTTTAGCCAAACCCTTGCATTTTAATGCAGGAAGCAAGACTGCATCCGTGTCCCCCCTGGCCATATGGTGAGCACTGTTGTTCCCACTGCTTTAAAGTAAATGTGTCTCCAAAATTCTAAAGATTTAATTCAAAGCTATGTGTGCTGGTCAAGTACTGGCTGGTTTAAGTTCTTCTCAAAATTCATTAATTTAAGATGAATTTAAATTATCACTACTAAAACAACTGAAAGGGATATTCATGATCCATATGTTTCATTCAAGTTATTCATTTGTCTGCATCTGAGCAATTCAGAAAATATTTACAACTACATTTATTAACATTTTTTTTAATGTGAGGGTTATTTAAGAGCTTAGTTCTAAGAATAAAAGACTTTTATATTAATATGGTTTAAACTTGTGTCTGCAGCTGTTACATCAAAACTATAATACCTATAATAACTCTAATAACTATAATATTTACTCTACTGTGCAAAACTCAGCTACTGGCTTACTTTGCTTTCCAGTCAAAACAAGTCATTATGCTTTTCAAAGAAATCTGCAGGCATATTATTCACACTCCCGAAGTTCTGTCTTAGAAGTTGTTTGTATTTTGTACTGCACATGATCCTAGTCATCTTAAATACGTTCAGTTATGTTAAAGTTGCGGCTCTGGGGTGGATCGTTCATTGTCTGAGAACACCAGTGCACATTCTTGGTGCTTCTGTCTCTCAAAACTGTTTATGTGATGATACAACTTTGGTGGTCTATATATATATATATATATATATATATATATATATATATATATATATATATATATATATATATATATATATGTATATATATATATATATATATATATATATATATATATATATATATATATATATATATATATATATATATATATATTCATCCATTCCATCCATTATCTTCCACTTTATCCCTGTAGTTATCCCAGCATCATCAGGCGAAGGCGGGGTACACCATGGACAGGATGCCGGTCCATTGCATGGTCAACACATACTCACACCTTTATATATAAATCCTTTATATATGAAATCATTTGTGGATGCATATACATATATTCTAGTGCTGGTATTCCATTATGGGCAGTTGCCTCTTGGACTCCAGTGAGGATAATTGTTGGTTATTACGTGGTGTTTAAGGATTACAAAGCTGCAGACTGGACATTAGCCAGGATTTACGCATAGTATTACACTGATCTCAAGACAGTTCACTTATCAGCTTACTGTGGTATTTTTTCCACCACATATTCACTCAAGGCAGCATGCCTGATTTTCACATGCACACACAAACACACGCACAAAAGTGATTCTGAGAGCATAAAAGTATTCGGGGAAGACTTTGGCCTTCAATTAGTAATTGAAAGCGATGTCAGCCGCCACATCACAGCAGCCAAAATCTCTGGCTGCCTTTTGAATTAGGAAGCAGAAATTGCAGCAATAGCTCTGGTCTTTGTCCTAGATCCTGTCTCGTTTCATGTTTCCAGCACGAGAGCCGGCGTTTGCGAGCGAGATCCTGTTTTGTCTCCGAGAGAGAGAAGCTTGTAGACACAACAGTTGCTGCTTGAATTACTGTGTGAAACCGTGTTCACACGTTTTATCATACTGCGACAGCCTCGCGCTGAAACCCAGCAATTCGGGTTTAATGGTTGCCATGTCAACAATGGATTTATGGTTTTATCCCTGCCCCGTGGGGTGCCTACCTCAGACAAAATAAAGATCACTTAGTGTGGGTGAATGCATAACTAAGCACGATAGTTGACTGATGTGGAGGGAGCAGAGGAAAGTTGGCATCCATGATAATTGGAGGTGCCACAGCCTTAGACTGTAATAAGACTTTACCTCTATTACTCTGACAGTGAATAATTGACATTGAAGCTGACTTTGGTATATTATGTGAGGGGAAAAAAAAAAACACTTTAATAAAGCTACATTTCTGCAGAATTCACCAAAGAGCAGTGACTCGTCATCTGACATAATTAGCCATCGAGTGCCCTCCAACCTTTAATTAAAGTCTCTAATCACGCTGATTCCTTCCCATGTATCATCGGCCTTCGCTTATCATAAAAGGAGGCAAGTAAAAATGTTTTCGCTGTAGCAAAACACATAAAATTGACTGCATTGGTTTCTTACAGCAGCTATTTACTATTCCCATTTATTTGTCAGGTACATTATGCCACTTTCAGGGCCCACCGTGCTGGTTCCAGGCAGATTTCTGCACCCTAACTACTCTAACTGCTCATGACATCTTCATTAGGAGCTTCTCTCATTTTGCCATGCCTCTATGACAGCACAGCAGGTTTGAGTACCGATGCTGTGCCTCCCCGGTGGGTTGAGAAACCCATTCATAATATAGATGTGACCATAAATCCTCTGCGATACAGAATATCGATGGCCGTGTTATTTATGGAGGGTGTTCGATATGTTTGCCTTGTAGCTTATCATGAACTCCATGTTGTTTAACACTATCCACCATTTCTAGCCACGGCTTAGACAGCAGCTTTCTTTCAACAGAGAAGAAACACGTTCATGAAAGTGAAGCTTGATTGAATCTAGGAACTGGCCAGCTTGTACACACGGCTTCGGTCATATCTCTGCACCCGTCTTCCAGTGGTCTCCATAAAATCACAACCGCACTAGATCCCACCAAGGAAGGTCATCCATTTCTTATCTCAAGCTGTTTCCTGTTTTATATATGCCACCTCTTCAGAGCGGATCTTCAAAGTCCAGCATAATGTGCTCGCTTCCCTTAAAAATTCTCAAAGACTACAAAATATATTGCATAAAATATTTACAGACTTAGGGGAGCCTTTCCCTCTTACCCGGGTCTGCAACAGTGGTGCATCAGCTTTCATCCAGCACGGGTCTTGACAGTGGTTGCTTTCATAAAGGAATGGCATAAGATAAGAGGGAGCTTTGACCAGCTCGCCTCCCCATGATAAATCTTTATCATTTTGGGCGATGGTCTGACCTAAGAGGCATGTGCCAGTGAGAGGCGCTCATTAATACAGCTTTAAAACCTCCTGGCTCATTTTTTCTATTTTCTTGATGCCTGTGACCTTTCTAGAATTGCTGTTATCAAACAGGCCTCTCCTTGCCTCCCTTTGAATCGAGAGAATTGAAAGGTTGGAGATGTGACATGAGTTTTGTGTGGCTTGAAAAGTGACACATTTAGACGTGCACCTTAGCGCTGTCACCATCCTGCTAAAGAAGACAGGCAGGAAGTGAACTTCAGATGTCATGATGGAGCTCAGTAATTGATACACAGCGGCAGCATTAGTAGATGTTTCGGCTGTAAGTTATGGCTTGTTTTCAGCACTAGCTGGACAAAGTACTTTATTTCACCAATGTCGCTGAATACAAAGTATATTCTCTGTTCTGGATCTGGCAATTTCATTTTAGCGCTGATTCCACATTGCTGACCAACAGAGGTGTCAAGTAATGAAGTACAAATACTTCGCTACCTTACTAAAGTAGAAATTTTGGTTATTTATACTTTACTGGAGTAATTATTTTTCTTCTGACATTTTACTTCTACTCTTTACATTTACACACCATTATCAGTACTTTCTACTCCTTACATTTTAAACATAGCCTCATTATTTTACTCCTATATCATTTTAGCTTGTTTTTGTTCATGTACTTTTACATTCTAGTAAAGGTTATTGATAACATGCCTTTGAAGTTTGACTTTTTGCAGCATTACAATATTTATAGGCAACCAGTTATCATATCTTCCTCTCCATGAAACACATGTTAATGCAGTAGTACACAGATATGCTTCTTTAATATATTTACATTCTACTAAAATAGATATATATATGGTATATATGCAGCTGAAACAGAAAGCCTAGCGCATCCCAAATTTTTAACATTAACATTTTAATATAACATTATAGTCATTATGGCTTTTAGAAGAATAGGGTTTTTGGGGAGGTGGGCTAGTGCACTGTAGAACCCTGTGGTGCGGCCTAAGCTTTTGTCCTTAATGGCATTTTTTGACATTACTTTTACTTTTCTACTTTAAGTTGTTAAGCAGTACTTTTACTGGAGTAAAAAGCTTGAGTAGATACTTTAACTTCTACAGAAGTATTTTTAAACCCTAGTATCTATACTTCTTCTTGAGTAATGAATGTGACTATGTTTGACACCTTTGCTGACCAAAGAAAAACATGTATCTCTGTTTTTTGTGGATTTTTATTTACCTGTGTTATTTAAAAACAACCATTTACTTTGTGGTGACATTTCATAATGAATTAAGCAAAATAGATGACTCCAAAATCAATTGGAAAGCATTCTGTTTCCATTGATTACATTGAAAGTAAAGCCTGTTTTTGCGTTCTTCTATAAAGTTACATAGGTGTTTTTCTTTGGACAGTGACAATACCTATACAATTCCTCAGAATTCTGCAAAATGTTGCTCCTCAAAGAGATACTAACATTCAAACAAGCAATGACTCAAACACATTAGCAGTATTTCTTTCTTATGTGTACCAGAAAAGATAACAAATGTGCATAAAGAAAAGAAAGTAACTGATGAAAAATAGGAGCTTCCAAAACTGGTGCTCCAAAAATCGGGTAACACTTTACTCTAGGGCACAGTTCATATATGACAATTACAATTATATGACAATTAGTCGCTTGTCACGACATGTCATGTAAATGCCTATGTAATCTTACAATAATAAGCATCCGTCTGTCATAAAAGCTACATCAGCTAAGCATCAAAATGTTCCCAAAAATCTTTTTTAAAAAAAGAGAGAAGATACAACTCTGAATAACTGCGCAAGACCCAGTTGACCACCAAAACAGCCACCATCAGATTATTTACAGAGTATTTAAAGCTTTCAAGCTCCATTTTCGCTTCAGATCTGAAAACATTCATAGGAGTCTGTCCAGCCTTCCACTATGAGAAGACAAAGCTCAACGCTTTGGGTCTGAAAAGAAGTGTAGCTGTCACTGAGATAAAAATATAAACAAATAGTAAAAAGAGTGATTTGTAATGCAACACTCAAATTGGTTATCTAAGATGTAGAGTAGAGTTTGAAGGACTGATGACTTTAGGATTGGTATTAGGATTAGGATTGGGATCATGAGACTGAAAAACATCCCTGCAGATTTCTTTGAAAAGCTAAGATTCCTGAAAAGAATGGAAGCTGCAATAGAAGAAAAGACTCAACACACTAAATACTGAAAATATTATATTTAGTTGCTGAAGCTTTTGTGTACTTTTCTGTTGTCCGGTTTCGTCCCGCACACATACTCATATGGTTTAAAGCATATGAGTTGATTTCCTCTATATAGGACATCTTCATTATTCAAACCTGAAAAGAGGAAGGAAGGAAAAGAAAGATATAGATATAAAATACATTATTCTATTATTGAAATGTCTAACTATAAACATTATGACAGTGCTCAGAGGTTTACCTTGCAGGGTTAGAGATGTAATGGAGCTGCATTTACTTTAGTCTAAGACAGGTGTAGAGCATCTCAGCCAAAACACACATCTAATGGGCCTACATGAATAATTCTCCTGGAGTTTTGGAAGATGAAAGGTCAGTGAAAGTGAATCCTATCCCTCATGTCAATTCATATTTTTGTTTGATGTTTGAGGTGCAAAGATCACAACTCGTTTGATTTCAGGCCTTCATTCACAGGTATTTCTCAAAGAGTCTATGTCTGCTACATTCTTCAAAACGCTTCTAAACCGTGCTATCATGTTTGGGGTATTTGACACCACTTGATCAGCTATTTTCTGTCATTCTGGTGGACCATGTGTCTTTACCTTCTACAGCCAGTCTGTATGAAATGATCGAAATGGATTTAAATTGCAGGGGCTCCAAATAAATAAATAAATAAATCAACAAATAAAAAATTGTGGGCCATGGGGTAATGGCAACACCGGAAGTGGCGCTTGTGATGCTCCTCTTAGCTCCACGCTGACCATCATCTTTCAAAATGCTACTCCAGACACTAAAAACACTAGACACTAGATGCATCTCATGCAACGTGAAAGCTATATTGCGTAGGTGCAGTAGCCTCGCGGTGCAAACCTATTCTCAAACAACTTGAAAGGCTGACGTTGACTTATGTAAATACAATGCAGATGCTGTGTAGATTAACTCACTGTGGACTTGAACTTTACTAAGTGTATACATCAGTCAGCATCAAGACTAATTGTAATGCTGTGAGGGTTTATGCACGGAAGTGAGGTCTAGCAAAAAGGGGTCCTATATACAGTGTAAGAAGTGGAGCAGGGTAGAAGTTGATTTCATGTACTCATGTAAAATGTTATTTTGCATTGTTTCATTTATGGTGTTTATTTGAACGAAACATAGCCAGTTCATTATATGTTAACACATGAAGTATGAACCATTTTCTTAAAGTGTAGTTTTCAAAAAGGTCCTACACAGAACCATATTTCCTAAAGTTCCTTAAAGATACATATACAGCTGGTTCTCTATCACCAGAACCAATAACCTAGTACAAAAAGGTGAATTCCAGTCATTTTTCTAATTTTCGGCACTACATCTCAGTCATTGAGATTAAACACAAGTTGGTTCCCTGTAGAGAATGTACACTAATATACACTACCAGTCAAAAGTGTGGACACAGCTAACTGAATATATGTTTTATAATTATAAAGACATTTTGATCTCAATGTGTTGAAAAAAAATGACACTCACAAAACAGTTTATGTCTAAAAAACATTTTTTTTAAAAACACCTACAGCACTGGCAAAAGTGTTTTCCAGAAACAACAAGATCTCAGCATGTATACTATCATCTTCAGTCCTAGTAGAAAAACAACCCATGTGGAACCGCTGAAAGTATGTAAAACTGCATCAAAGCAAACAAGGTTTAAGTGCTAAAAGAAACTATAAACATTCTTTAAACCACAAACAGGTTATTCTGTTACAGAAATTATTGTGTATGTGTTATTATTCTCTATTATTATTTTTTTGAATATAGTATTAAAATCCATGGGAGATTGTAGGCGTATTTTGTGGAAAATCAGTAAATCAGTGTTTAAACTCCTGCCTATGGCTCTATATAACAGTATATAATAATATACTAACTAATCCTGGGAGAACCATGCTTTTTAGGACTGCACACACACAGCCTTTTTATTATCCTGGGAAAAAAGCATGACATGGTGGACATATTCTAGAACAACACAGATAATAGCAAGGAGAGATGAACAGATTGCCTTGCAGCATTAGCTTCTATCACCATTGCACCTGTTATGTCCCCCTTATCGCCCATAACTGATATGTACAAAACAATTAAGATCATTTTCTCCCCATGACTTCTGGCAGTAAGCTTAAGCATACAGATTGCAACTCAATTAAAGCTTGTTTGCAAAAACGATGAGCTATCTGATGATTATTATGTCATTTAAATAGATGAAAATGAGCTATTTTGATAAAAACGCCTTCTGCATATTGGTCAGATTATTACATGAGGCATCTGCCTTACTGCATGGGAGCATAATCCCTTCATTAATTCCCGGTGTGTTTAAAAAAAAAAAAAAAACATGGACGGTTTCTTCTGTATGTAAAACACTGAAGATCTGAGTCAATCTCTTAAAGCAGAAACATGTACACCCATGAGCGTTTAGGTTAATAGGATGACCCGTTCTGTCTCAATTAAAGATTTTGAGAACTGTATTTCCCTAAGTGTATAAGCATGGATATCTATTACAGATTGCACCTCCACAGGGATTGTTCTTGCTAATTGATGGTAAGAGACGTTTCTACTTGGAGAAAGATGTAAACTTAGTTAGAAGATTAGGGTCACTCGCTTTGTCGCAATTGACATGAGATGGCAACGGATATGCCGTGCCTTCTTCTCAATTAACCTCAGAGGTTTCTTAACTTTGTAGGACAGAAAGAGGCATAAAAGTTTTAGAGTGACTCTCTTAAGACAGTGAGTAATGAGCACTAATATACTCCTCAGTGATATTTTAGGAGTCAGATTAAAGATTTAATGCTGGACTGAACTGCAGCAGCATCACTGATTGCAGTTTGTGAGGTGTTATCAGTGTGAACTGGTGGTCAATGTTCAGATGGTGGGGAAGGGAAAAGAACGTAATTGCAGTAACGTAGTATCAGAACTGTCTTTCCTTCTCTCTCTTATTCATTAGCTGATCATGATAATTTCTGCATCACTATATGTATATTTCCTTCCAGGACTGTAAATGATTACTGAGTGATTACTGGATATATGCATCTGTATTGCTTTCATATAGTATATAAAGACTCATATAGATAAAGCAGTTAAAGGAATTATGCTTGGCTTGAACCCACATCTATGTACTTTGCTATGATATTACATTTGTCATAACTAATGCTGCCATGCTTGAAGCCAAATGCCAAATTATGGAACGTATATAATATTATATAATGCTTATATATTATTATATAATGGCATTGATTTTCTGTGAGTTATAAGGCACTATCTGGCATTTTTGTTCATGTAAACAATATGAAGTCTTAATGAGATGCTATGTTATGATGCCAGTGAAATATTTGATCTGCAGTCCAATCAAGGAAGCTAATGAATGTGTAACCAAATCATATTTAACAAATCCTAACCTGAGGCCTAACCCTAACCTCAACTCAATACCCAATCCTAACCCTGGCTTTGATAACAATAGTAATAGTAAGAGTAATAGTAATCTTGTCAACTGACCTAATTGAAAAGGGAAACATTTAGCTAGCAATTGCTAACATTCACTAAAGTTCATCGGCTTGGTAGACAGCTAAGTAGGTAACACTTTATTTAAGTGATCTTTTGTAGATGATTATAAAAATTTAAAAGAGTTAAAAGAGTATCAATACCACATCAACAACTTATCAGTGAAGCAGCAGTAGTGAAGCATCTACGCTGTTTAGTGTGTTTAGTGGGAAAACCTTAAAAAACATGATAACAAGTAAATAAACTAGCTTTGGTCAACCCTAATAGTACTTAAACCCTAAAAGTCATTTGTTGAGTGAAACTAGTTATTTATTTAGGTTTTCCCACTAAAGATGTTTACAGTGTATACATTGTAAATAGTTGAAGATGCAATATTGACGTATTGCTTACTTTGGGTAGATACATTGTTGATATGTTAAGTAATCTTAATATTTTACTCCCTTTAAGCAAAACTTAGACTTTCCCAAAACCTAATTCTAATGCTGGGCCTAAGCCTAACCTCAACACAAAGCATAATACTAACCATGGGCCTAATCCCAATCTCAACCAAAACTTAATCTTAAATCTAATCTTAACCCAAAGCACAATTCTAACCCTGGGCCTAACCCAAACCATAAACCAAAGGGCTAATCCTAGCACTGGTCTTAACTCTAACCTCAACCCCAAACCTAATCTTAACCCATGGCCTAATGCTAACCCTAACCCAACGCAATAATTTTAACCCTGGGCCTAGCCTCAAACAAAAACCTAATCATACCCTTGGGCTTGATCCTAACCTCAACCCAAACCCTAATCCTAGTCGTAACCCTTCACTGTTGCTACACCATTGATGTGTTGCTGTAATGTTACTGAGAGTTTGTTGAGTATGTATTTTATCTGAAAAGGACCACTTCAAATAAATTGTCACTACATACCTAAGTTAGCTTCTTAATCTAGCTGGTGTTAGTTAACTAGCTAACTAATATTTAGTTAGGGTAGACCAGCAGACTTAAATACATTTTAAACATTTAATTTCAGAAACAGAAACTGTAGTGAGACAGTAGCAGTGATGCAGGGGCAGTGTTCAGATACAGTGAGCCAAAAGCATAATACACTGATACAGAGAGAATGTTTCAAATGTGAATGTACTAAAACACATGGACCATCTTTGAGGGCGAGGGCCTAACTGGTTACAGAAAGTGATCATTAGCATAAGGGTGTCAAGTATAAAAATGTAGGAATACGAAGCATCCAGGTAGCTTTTCCTGTTGATTTAATGGTTTCTTGAATCATACTTGCTGCTCATTGTTTTCCTGAAGCATACCCACAGCTCACTGGTTTCCTGAACAACACTCACTGCTGGGTCAATGGGTCAAGGATCCATAGTTACAGTGATGGGACATCTTTGTATCTCTTGTGGAAAACCCCAGCATCTATACAAAATAAAAAAATCGAGGCATACACATCTTTACAATCTTGTACAGTGTGATCATGCCTGGGACCTTGAACACCAAGATTTGCCAACTGCACCAAGGACATAAATGCAGCTAAACAAACTGTGGGCTATTATAAACAAGTCAAACAGCTATGTATTGATGGTGACCTGTACCTTCTCTGCAAACACAGTTGTGACAACTTGTGATTTTAGTGCCCACATGTCACAATGTTGAAATGTAATTCCTTAAAAAGTTCTAAAACTAAATTACATAGTCTAACAACCTCCTAGAACCCTTCATGCATTCCGTTATATGTGCATGGAACTCTATGGAATTTAGCTAAATTGGCAACAGGTAGTGATAATCCCATAAAACTTTACTTAATAGTGACATTGCAACAACATTGTGACAACGTTGTGGTTGCTGGGCTGCATGGATGGCTTAGTATTAATTTTCATTTTTTAAATTTATGTTAGAACAATGCAAATCACTGTATATACCACTGCTGCTATTATCTAGGTGTATATAATAGACTGATTTTAGTTCTAAGTTTTAAATCTATTTCATGCTGTAAGGCTAATGTGAGGCTAATACACTTTGCTCTCTGTCAGTTACACAAGTAGATATTATCTAGATCTAATGTTTACATCAAATCCACGTTCATATGTAGACTAATCATCAGAAATTAAGGTTCTGTTGCAGCAATGGAGCAACAGTGCGGCCATTGTTCACTTGTTCCAACTGTTTTATTGCCATAACCATGACATTTAATCTAAATTGATATGTACTTATAAGTTTTATTCTATTTCTTAGTTTTATTATTGAATGAATGCAAATGTAGCATACTAGGAGTGTACTACAAAATGATCCTGATCTCTATATGTTGTAATCAATATGCTTGTGATATTGGTGTGGCTTCCAAAACCTGTATGAATATCAGTCAACAACATCAATACAAGTGTTTATAATACTAATGTTTGGATCTTGAACAGTCTGGTGAAGTTTCAGTTCCAATGTGGGTTTAATAATTATGCTAAGTCTAAACTTCTCTGAACAGGTTCTATCTGCATGTGGTCCATTCCAGAAAAGAGAATTTCCAAATATCCTTCAATCTCAAATATCCTTAGCATTGAGTAGTCTGCACTAAACGCAGATCCATGCTTCTATCTGGGTTCTAAGCTAATGTTTATGATGTGCTAATGTCAAAATAATGTTGTGTAATGTTACTCAATATTTTGCCAGTTCTTAAGTGATTATTGCTAATTTGCTGCTGTTCTTTCTGGAGAATCATCTTTTCAAGGCTTGACTTTGATAGAACCGCAGCCATTTAGAATCCTGTCAGGCCCAGTTTTATTGTTCAATTACTGTGGTTAATTTAACCCTCTGTACTGCTGTCGGTGTGAATACAGCTGCGTGAACATCTTGCACTAATGACATAATTGGTCTGGGAGTCATACATTTCATCTTGAAACCCCAATGAAAAAAAGGGCTCTTAATTGTGTTAATTCACACAAGTCACATGATAATTATTGAGAATCACTAATTTGATTTTTTTTTTCCCCCATCTGGACGGAACGATTGTGGCTCGGAAGCGTACGGATTTGATGTTATCTGCAGGACGTAATGCTGTGCCAACTGTACATATCACACATATTGTGTTGCTTCTGAATGAATGACCCACAACAAATGAGTCATAATGATTTTGCAATATATTACACGATATGCTGCTCTTGTCTTGTCTTGAATTAGAATTGTGGAACAAAGCAGCCCAGCTGGGCTTTGGTGCTCTGGTCAATCAGTAACCCTGTATTACTTTTGTTTTCGTAGCCACACACGCACAATGCCCATTACCAAGCAGAACGGCACCTTGGAGAGACTTAATTTCCCAGGGCAGCTCCGACTATCCTTTGCCACAAAGACTGGCAACATTGTAGACCCATCATGTTGACTTAGTGCAGAATCGTTTCCCCTTGTCCGCATTGTTCCTCCGGCACAAAGAGAATGAAAAGGACACAAGGAGGTCCGCAGGGAAATGACACATTATTTCAGAATTTGCCGTTAACCTCACGCTGCTGTTAGTGAGAGAAGATGCTCTTCGCGGGAACACATGGTTGTGGGATGATTTTTTTTCCGATCAAAAGCCTTTTTTGTTTCTCGTACATGCTCCCACTCAGTAAACACAAACTGGAACAGATGTAAGGAGTTACTCGCTAGATCCCTCGGAAACCCTCTTAGAGCCTTTTGCTCCTACTGCCTTTGTGCACCTTCTAGTTCACCGGGGAACGTACAGCGATGGATTTGTCTCAACTTTTTCCACTGCTGTCGTAAGGGGGTGGGTGGCGGGGGGAGGGGGTTGGCATATTTACTCCTAGTCCCCTTCAGCATCTAAGACGAGTAAGAGGATGCATTCGCACGGAATCAATTAAGCGGCTGGCAGGTAATAAATTCATTTCCAAGGGATTGGACTAATATGGCCAATCCCCATGGTTCTAATTGTTTTCCCCCTTCTATGCAAATATCAAAAGGCAAAGAGGAATTGTGCTGTTCTCTGACTTCTGGACATCATCTTTTCAAAGATAATGACAGAGAATAATTAGATTTTAATCAGGGGGCCTATGGGCACCCACCCCCCCTCCCCTTCCTTTGCTTCCTTGCTGTGTTTCCTTTTTGGGAACAGGACTATTACTCAACCAAACGAGTTCTCTTCTGCTTCTACTCTCCTAAAAACAAAGGTTCTGAAATGGACCTAGCACAAAGGATTTGGCATAGAATTTTTATGTTACATGGAGGTTCTTTAAACTGCATCTGGAGGATTCTTCAGAAAACAAAAGGTAAAATTTCATGAAATTGCTCACATATTGTATATTATATATTTTAAATATGTTTTGCCACCTTTATTTTATATATAATGTAATAGCTAACACTAACTATGCCACCAGTCATATTTGAACTTCAGTCAAGTTTTATATTTGTAAATATTTCATTTTTTTAGTTTTAGCTCACAATTTTTATTTGTCTGGTGAGAAATAAAAAAAAACCCTGGCATTGAGCTTGTAGTGTTATTTTGCTTTCTCTGCCACCCAATATGCCATGGACACTAACAAGATGCATGCATGTGTCTTCTACAGCCCCAACCCCTTGACCACACCACCACCTCTGTCCTCACTCCAGCCTTGTCTCTGGGCCTTCCTGCATTGACTCCCAGTGATCTACCAGCCTCAATAGTCGTCCGTGCCACTGGTCTTTGCCCTGTTGATCCTCTCTTACAGTCCTAGGCTGAGTTTGGTCCTCTTCTATGCCACTTGTCTGTGAGTCTGAGGTAGCTGCATCCTGTACCAGTTCACTGAGGGGAGCGATCCCACTTCTGACACCAATGTGGCCAATTGGCAAAGAAGGAAACAAAGGAAACATTTGCTCAGTAGCTATTTCAATAGCCACAAAATAGCCAATAGCCACCCCATAGTCCAGGACAGAATAGCCCATACAACAAATATTGTCCACACACAGTCAAGTTCTCTTACTGCTGTTTTATACATTTTAGTGTTGAACACTAAAGTAGATATGAGTCTACAGAAAAGCAGAGCTGTTTATCTGATAATGACAGCATTGGTGGTCTCCAGGTCTTGTGTGGTTGTTAGGAGTCCAGTTTTCACAAGTTTTATCTCTGGAAAAAAATGTATGGTTGTTTCATGAGTTTCATGAGTCTTTGGTCTTTAACTTTTGCTTAGTATCTCATTCAACGTGTGTAACTGCTGAATGATAGAAATGCTTCTTGTGTAGGTGCATTTCAATTACTTAGAACTGAAGGCCACCATGTAACAGCTGAAATGCCAATTTGAAATATCGGAGAAATGAAACACAATGTCAGAAGCTGAGGATTAAAACTGATGGCTTAAGTCTTATAGATAAGACTATCTGTATCTCTCTACGACTCAATATTCAGAATTCCTTTTACTGCAGAAGAGAAGGCTTAGTTAAGGACTCAACACTGGGAGAAATGTGCATTGCTACAGAGAGATATTAACAGGCTTCTAGTGTTTTTCATGATATTAATTATTGGAGTCGATAGAGCCCGCATATCCATTTTTTTGCTCTCCTTTCAGCATCTTTCCTGCTCCACCAACTCTTTGCTTTTAACTAAAGGACTGAAGGAGGTTTGTTTGTTTATGGGTGAAGTATTTTGGGATTGTAATGCAAAGTATTATGGACATTTTTTGTGTTTTCTCATGTATAATGATATATAGAACATGCATTAAAAAACAGTGTTAAATTAAACTTGTTCTCTAATTTGTTAGTGAGATACTGCACACATTTAATTGGCCTCTTCTCATTAATTATTCCAAACTATATGAAACTATCAGAAAGTCGTAGCTTTAGTTTCGCACTTAGTTCATCAGCATAGCTATTTATTATGCGACCTCATGGTCAAATTGAGTAGAACATCACTGGGTCATTTTGTCCTTCGGTCACACATTTTTGGAATTCACTGCCTGAGAGCTTAAAATTAATGGAGCGTTTCTGTCGTTTCAAGAAAGGCACCAAAAATAATGTCTTAATTAAAAGCAATCATGAATGCCTTCTGTTTAACCTAATATAAAAACATTTTGGGACATCATTTGAAAAAGCTTGTTGCCTTTTTTCCACTGTATGTGAATTTAATGATGAATGGACCAAAAGAAATGCTTTAAAATTACAAAAATAAGTATACATGCAATAAACCGTTAAACTGCCAGGTTTTATACGTACCAAGGCTCTTTTTCACTACATGCAAAATAATGCAAATAAAATGACTTACTTTTAAATGATAGTAGCAAAGAATGGATGTCTGGGCCTTGGACATTTCAAAAGGTCGATAATAAAATAGTCTGCTGTGGTTTCAAAGGTGTTTTAAACGTTTCTATTTCAAAAGGGAATATAACAGTTCATGCCTCTTGTGAAATCGGGTCTGGTGGAAGCATGCACGATGTGGGAACATCTTTTGTCTGATAATTAAGCAGGTTTGCACGTTCCAGTGACAGCGAAATGATGACAAGATGAGCGTGATTTACCCATGCAGTTCCAAAGGGTTTCTCTGCTTTATTGAAGAGGCAGGACTTCAAACCCGGGGCTATGATTTAGAGAAAAGCCCACTCCAACACCGCATTAAATGCTTCACATTTGTCACCTTCTGCTACCTGGGCCTGACATCTACACACAGGAGCAATCTGTTTGCTCTTAACATCAATCATCACTTTCTCTCAAAGTCGTGTAAGCGAAATTGCAAGGGCTTTAAGATATTCCATTTATCTTTCGAAATAAATAAATAAATAAATAAATGATATTTTTGTTTTAAAAAAAAAAAGAGCTTAGTGTGAGAAGAAAAAACAAAACAAACAATCCCTCTCACGGTTTCGCTGCTCGCTTGAAATATTGCGGCAGCGCAGTGAAAATGACAGCTGTCCTTGAAGTTAAGACATGCATATTTTATTGCGTGTCTTTTGCTTCGGTTGAAGATGAAGGCTTTCTGACGAGAGACGGATGGTGAAGACCTTTTACCTGTCTTTGAGTCCAAGCTGTCGTGTTCAACTCAGCCACTAGGACTGAAAAGCTCTAGGTATTCGTCCTCCACTCCCTCAGTACTGCAGCTTGCTAAGAAAGAAGATGGTCACTCAGATGAGAGCGAGCCTTGATGGAGGCAGAGGCCGACGTTGCCTCACTTTTTGCACCAGGTCTGCTCGTGCACTTCCTCCCCGGTTCCAAAAAGGGGCGCCTTGGCAACCTTTGACAAGCACTTTCACTTGGCTCAGTTATCAGCTTAAGACTGGAATTTTGAACCCCTCAAGTGCTGAGTACAGCAGGTAACACACACTCAATAGTGCTCTCTCTCACACACACACACACACTCACACTCACACAAACATACACACACACCTGCATTCTCGCACACACATCCACTTCTTTGACCACCACCACCCAATTTAGGAAAGTCCTTGAAGCTCTGAACTGGAAAGGGAGTGCACTCTCCCACTTTAGAGGCAGTCTGCTGCATTAGGCTATTTTCAAGGCAGGCAATTCAAGGTGCCACATTTCGTCCTGGTACCTGCTTGTTTGATTCCCGCTCCCTCGCTATACGAACTCCGGCATGATATCTCTTACTTCATATTCACTCAAGAGAGAGGGATTAGCCCCTCCGTACCTTCTTTTCGAAGTTACCTGGTCGTCATGGAAGTCCGAACGTCAAGCGATACGAGTTTGGATCCAGGGAGCAGTTTGCTCATTACTCAAGATCACTCGGTTTGGCTTGCAGTAAGCCGCTCATGTGCTGACAGGAGGCTTGAGGTCACTTTGAAAGAGCGGGCCCATAGGAAAGATGCTGATGGATCACTGGAGAGCAATTCAGTAATCTCATCTTCACTCCCTTGAATCACACTGTCCACATTATATGGTCCAGTGGCTGAACATGAGAAATCATGTGGATTTGATGTGCTGAGGTGGGATATTGAGCTGGATGGCAGGTCGCACCTAGTATAATAAGACTATGGCAGAATTGTTTCTGCTGCTCCACTACCCAGGACAGGGGCTAGTAGCTTGCCGTGTACAAAGCTCATTTGGTGGAGCCCCTTGTTGGGTCAGTAGCTTGAGGTTAGTGAGTATATTGACTCTCTCTCTCCATGCTGGAGCAAGTGGTGGCGGGGGGGGCGGTGGGAGCTGGAGGTACACGCTCGGGACCTGCAGTGAAAGTACAGTCTTCAACAGAGCGTGAACAGGGAGATCTTTCTTTTTCATCTTCTTCTTTTTTGGGACATGCCAATTTAAGCACAGCCCTGCACCTGCTTCTTCATCGCTCTGGTATTGACTCCCGGAATTAACATATTAATTGTTTACTAGCATCCTCATGTTGCTTTTATGAGTGCTGGCGGAGAGGAGCGCGCACACGGGTGTGCCCAAGCGTCGGGCATATGTGTCCTCATCCGCGCTTGTTAGGGTGTGTAATCAGAGCGGCTTTGGAACTTTACAAGAAGTCATTAGCAGTCAAGACTATTGTGCAGCCGTTCTGATTTCAAAGGTGCTCCACAACAGCTTGTGTGGTGAGGGCTGATTGAACTGGAGCACTTGAAAGGGGAAGAGAGACGTCAGGTTCGCCGCATCCTGTCGCGGCCCATCTGCCTCCTCCTCTGCTCCCGCAGCCAGCCTCCTTTGTAAGGAAGGAGGGTTTTGAACATCAAAGCATGCACACGCTACCTAGGAGACGGAAACAATTAGTAAGGGATTTGGTGAAAGGTACATGGTGAAGTTCAGAGCGGCTAAAAAAAATTTTTTTTTAAAATGGCCCCGTGCTTGCTCCCTCGCGTGCTGAGCACGGAGGGTTTCCTCAAACAGTCTGGAACCGGAAACAGACAGGTAATAAAAATAAAAAAAAGAGAAGGCCCCCTTCTATGCATAGAGACGGCTGATCATTTTTTGGTTCACTATGGTAAGATCACACGGAGGGGCTGCACGAGTGCTTAAGTTCCAGCCTCACGCTTCCCAAGGATTACAGCGTATCTTGATTAAGATCTAATTACCCTGTATCCAGTGGGGATTTTAAATTAGTGCTTTAAACGTTGCACCTCTCAGGAATTAAGCCATGACCTCTGGCGCACTGGCCTGAGTCTGATGACTGATGCCACAGGTATGATATGTAATTCCTCATTATCTTTTATATATTAGGACATCCCCGGAGCTACCTTGCTGAAGGCCATGGCAACCTTCAAGGGATGCAGCTTGTTATAGAATACCCCAGGGCAGTTAAATGTCTGTTGAATTTTTTTAGAGATATAGTCCTAACAACCCTGACATGTTTTTCTCCCCTACATTCCCCATAATTAGGGTCATTTACACCTTTACAACCCAGTTCATGCATGAGGTAGCAAAGGCAAAGCACAGGAATCTTTATTATGTTTATTCAGATACAGCCTTCATTTTCATCAGTGTTGCATAGAGCCTGGGCATATGTGCACATCCCCACATTCCCCTTTGGAGCATTATTACCTCTTTCCTTTTTTATTAAGGAGCCAACTGAATCTGTCTGCTGGCCATGTTTACTTAAGCTGAAGTCTAACAGCATCCAAGAGTGCCTACAGATATGTAGATTACACAAAAAAAGGGAAAGCATCCATATTATGAATTTCAGGGGGAAATGAGGACCGTAGATTAGTCGTGGACCTGAATAATTAATTCTAATTATCTGACAAAAAAAAAAGAAGAAGAAATAATTGAGCTGGGCCAATAATTGCAACGTGCCTTTCATTAAATCATCATACATTTTTCTCATGTGAGCTAATTCATTGCCTCCTATTACTTAAAGCTTTTTAAGGGATAGGGAGACGGTGTTCAAGACGACAGATTTAAGAATGAAAGTATCCTCGAGTGCATTAGATGGGATTAGAAACCTCAATCACTCAGTGGACTGCAATTTAATCTCAGCAATGTCAGCGTGCCTCCTCCCCTAGCACTATTAAACAAGCTTGTCTATCTTTTTCAATTAGCCCTGGAAAGAGCAGGCCCATCCCCTCCGCTGAGACCTACTAACTGGGTTTATGACAAACATCAGCACGGCTACAGCGGGCCATGTCAGCCAGAGTTGGTTGTATCTGTGCCAACATTCAGACGTGCACTACAAGATTTTTCTTCATTCATTTATTTATTTATTTATCGTGATGGGAAGCAACAAAGTACTTCTTTGCGGCACAGGAATGGGATTTTCAAGTCTCAGATTTCTACTGCATTTCAGATTTCTACTTCATTTCAAAGCAACAGATTTAAGAATGCT